>JAQJVK010000012.1:15602372-16823180 GCA_035578135.1 Flexamia atlantica | reverse complement strand
AACAATTAAAATATAAAATAATATAACCAAGTAAAACTGTTAAAGATCCTCTACACAGCCTTAATTAAAAACAGATACTACTCGTGAGATCGTCCTAAACCACAGTCCAAGATCACTTTCAAATGCACCTTTTAAGCATGATGAGGCAAGCTTTTGTAAAACAAAACGATGATCACCAGTCCTGTAAACAACACACAGACTGCATTGATCTTTTTTTAAGTGATAGAAGCCAAGATTCATTTTATTAAATACATCACTGTATGTTGATCTGCTGCACGATGTGCCTTGTGGACTGTACTCTTCAAGAAACATAGAATGCATTTTATTTATGCTTAAATCTGGGTGTAAATATTCTTTTGCAGATGTTGCTCTGCAATAATGGGACTCCATCCTTGGAAATCTATTAATGTGAGCAGTGATAGCTTCCCGAACTTTTAAATAATTTTCTTTTAACTTTTCGGAACGACCACCTCTTCTTTCTTCCTCTAAAACTCCAGTTTCTGTCTTTTTTTCAATAGCAGTCCGCACATTTCTTTCCGTAATTGACAACATATTTAAGAACAGCTTTTTACAGACAGGTATTTCACAATTTTCTTTAGGTAAATAGTAATTCAGTCTGTATTTTCTTCGGGATTTTTCATTTGAACTTGTCTTCTTTTTTGTTTCTGTTTTTTTGACATACCTAGCTATGTATTCTCTCTTGATTTGAATATTCTGTGTAGAGTAATAATCTTCTAGAATCTGTTGTCTTCTAGAATCAGTAATCTCCAAGCACTCTTTAGCAAACCTTCTACAAACTTCACCATTGCATCTTTCTTGTAGTTGATTTCTTGCAGGGACAAGTTTTTTGGTCGCATAACTTGTGTATTGTTCTCCTTTATTTCTTCGTTCTTAGGCCTCTTTCTTTTTGTTGATTTTTCATTTTTTACGTTTTTGGGGTTGAGTGTGTCATTTTCTCTTTGGTTTCCTTCCACTTCATAATCTTTTGGGGAAAAATGCTGTTTAGTGAACATCCAGAATTATTCTGTTGCGGTTTTCTTTTATTTGATACAGTTTCTTTGGGCAGAACCGTGTTTAATTCTTTGTTTATTTCGTGGTCGTTAGCACAAAGGCTGTCAATTAAATGGTCGTGACATAAATATCTTAAGCAAAGGGGACAGCCAGCAAAGACTTCGCCCTTGCATGCACCAACTTCACAAGTATTTTTTTCTTCTCTGATATTTATGCCTTTATTATGGTCCTCACCGATTTCCGCATTCGTCATGACCATCTTTTGTAATGTAGGCAATGATGTAACTAAATAGCGAATGTCTTTTTTGTGGCCATAGGAGCATTTATATTTGACATGAACATCACAAATTGAGACACTGCACTCTTCACAAAGAGAAAATAAAGGGCTTTTGCAAGTTCCAACCTCACAAGAAGGAAAATAATCTTAACATACGTCGTTATGTCCTAAGAAAAAAGAACGAAATAAAATATTTTGTCAGGACAAAGTGACGTAACTTAAAATACGTCGTTATGACTTATTTCAAAGACTTCAAAATCGCAGTTACGCCGGTACCCCCCAAAACTCAATATCTTCGTAGTGGATGAAGATACAGATACGCCGATAAGTTTCGTGGATAGATCTCGTCGAGTGTATTGTGAGGGCGTTAATAACTCAAAATGACCAATTTTGAAGATACGTCGTTATGTCTTTTATACGACGATCTGCTCCAGCGGCTCCTTGTACAGCTGCAACACACACCTCTGTTACTGTCGTGTTGTGTCGTAGATGGGCGGCAGGTGGCCGAAGATGATCTTCACCTCGGTGGGGCTCAGCAGCTGGTCCGGCGTCTCGCACATCTGCTCCAGCGGCTTCTTGTACAGCTGCAACACACACCTCTGTTACTGTCGTGTTGTGTCGTAGATGGGCGGCAGGTGGCCGAAGATGATCTTCACTTCGGTGGGGCTCAGCAGCTGGTCCGGCGTCTCGCACATCTGCCCCAGCGGCTCCTTGTACAGCTGCAAAAAAATCACTGTCATTTTTATGAAAAGTTCATGTTGAGTTATGTAGTAAGGGTGTCTTTGACTTGAGCTATTGCATAAAAGATAGCCACGATCATCGGCTTTAGCAGCAGCAGAAGAGCTCAGTAGCAGGACTATAATAAAATAACAAATGCCCAAACAAATATTAGGACTTATCAGTGGTATTCCTACAACCAAATTTCTCAGCTTTACTAATTCAGTTTTGATCAGCAAGAATTTTTTGTGAGCACTTTTCTATTCTTTATTTCTAGGTTGTCTTGGTTGAAGAAAAGCTCTTAGCTGGGATTATTTTTTATTTTAATTGTTACCATAAATTGTTACCCTTTTAAAATGACGATTGTTACCCTAAATTGTTACCCTTTAAGTAATCTGTTCTATTCCACACCAAATCTTAACTGAGTTAGCTCTATATTCTCTAGGGGAGTTTTGTTCAATGATAGTCAACTTTCATGAAGTTTAACTTGCAACAAACTAAAACTTATTAAGTAAGTTTCACTCCTAATCAACTTTTAATATTCAATTTATGTTGATGAGATTCTTTATAACTTGTTAGAAACATAAAATGGTAATTTTCACAAAAGCACAAATTGAAACTATAGACCAGTCCCTACACCTATCCGATTCTGGTAAGTACAAACTGTATTGCTCAAATATTTTTAAGCTCACATTAATAATTATATTTATTTAGGATGACTTGTAAACAGTTGACTCACGGTCATGATGGTCTTGAGCGTGTTGACGTAGTTGCACTCGGTCTGCACCAGCTCCAGGAACACCTGGTGTCGGGGACTGAGGTTCTTGAGCGGCGTCTCACCCTTGGCTGGCTCCACCTCACCTGCTGGCAACACACCATGTTCAACACAGCAGCGGGAGTTGTTACAATAAATATCACATACATTTGGAAAGTTTATTATATCCATACTTATTTGATCCACTTGGGGTTTTTTTTATCGAGACTCTTTCTATAGTTCTGAACCAATTCTAACAATTAACGTGTCATTGGAAAGAGCTCAGTACAAAATTGTGCACAAATTAAAATCCATAGAGGTTAAACTATAGGGATGAGTCCTAGACATCCTTAAGGTTTCATTTTTGTCCATAAGATTAATCATAAGAATAGAAGTGTCAAAAGAATAAACACTGTTTTGTTAGCAGACTAAACGAAAACTAAAGGCTCCTGAGCAGCGTGTGTCCATAAGTTCAAGAATTAATGATTTTCATGAACCATTAACGAATTTCCTCGTTAATTATGGAATTTTTCTTGGTAAAATTAATCTTTCAGAAGCTTTTTGAAAATTTTCATTTATCAGATAATTGCAACTTGTGGAGGTAAGATCATGCTATTCCTATGTCCTCTTCTTTCTTCTTCTTCCTCTTCTTTGACAGACATAAGTTAATATTAAATCTCAATTCTAAATTTGATCTTTGTAAAAAAAAAAACTACCATTGAATACCTAATCATTATATTAATAGGCAAGCATTTTTTCCATAAGGTTTTTATGCTCCTTTTTTCTCAGCCAGTGTGCCATCGTAGCAAAAATCTAAGCACACCGATAGAATTGTATTTTCCTGTAGATGTGCAGAATCCCATTGAAATTTGTATTAGTCTTTTAGACAAGTAGAAAATTGAATTTAACATTAAAAAAAAATTAACATTGGTCTTATGAGTTGCTGTTTTGGTAATAGAAAACAAAACAGAACTGTGCTTTTGTCATCATATGTAGCTGTTATCACATGCTATTTTTCGTAGAGTTAAGATTAGATGTAGAAATATTATGTGAGGGCGAAAAGTGGGCAAAAATTTACGCTGTTTTTTTTAAACCCAAACAATAATAAGTTTTTATCAAGCAATAAACAAATGTAAGGAATTCATTAATGACACGAGTTAGTATTTGTCCAGTAAATTTTTTTCTGCCATCTGATGAGATAGAAAACCCAAACAATAATAAGTTTTTATCAAGCAATAAACAAATGTAAGGAATTCATTAATGACACGAGTTAGTATTTGTCCAGTGAAAAATCCAAACAAATTATTATTTTTAAACAATTTCAAGCCGCATGTTTTATTGGGGCATGGAGTAAAAATATAGTATTTGATTGAAATCTAGGGCTATTCAGAGAAGATTGAATGTGTTTCAAATTAGGTTTGCTCACTTCAATAAGATTAAGAGATAAAAATTAGCTAATAAAAAGGGAAGAAAAAGGAACATTAAATTGAGTCTCTACCATCCAATGTACTATCGTGCAACTGCAGTACAGATGGACATTACATTCAAATTGTGTGTTTAATTGGTAGAGAATGCTTAAAATATGTGTAATATTTTAGTGATAATGATAGGGAGAGAGGGAAGGAGGGGGAAATGTCCTGAGGGTAAGGAGGGAGAGAAAAAGTTTTGAAGGGGAGTTTTAGGTCTCAAATAATAATTAGGCACGTAAATGTTAGGTGTTATTATTTCAGACCTAAAAGGTAAGAAAGGAGGGATGAGGGATGGTAAGAAGAGGATGAAGGAGAAAAGGGGTGAAAAGTAGTAAGAAAGTCGAAAGGAAGGAAGTACATAGAGAGTGAGGGAAGGAATTAATGAAGGGAGTGAGGGAGAGAACTGTAGTGAGGGGTGTATGGGATAAACTGATTTCATGACTGAATTTTTATTGTCCTCTGATTCAATAACCAGCTCAGTGTTAAAGAAATAATCATGGAATCTTAATATTATACAATACTTATTACTAAAGTAAAGGCGAGATAAGTAAAAAAGGCGGGTTTCTCAATTGCACATGGGCCCGAAAATCCTGTCACCGGGCCTGGCAACCGGAGTACAAATGGACACATTATATTCAAATTTTGTTTTTATTGGTGGATAATGGGTAAAATATAAATAACATTTTAGTGATAATAATAGGAAGAGAGGGAAGGAGGGAAAAAGTTCCAAATGGTAGGAAAGAAGGGAGGAGATATGGTAAGAAGAGAATGAAGGAGAAAAGGAGGGAAAAGTGGAAAGAAGGTCGGAAGGAAGGGAAGTAGAGAGTGAGGGAAGGAATTAATGGAGGGAGGGAGAGAACTGTGGTAAGGGGTGTGCAGGATAAACTGACTTGATGACTGAAGTTTTACTTTCCTCTGATTCAATAATCATTCTTAAAAAAATAAACATGTAATCTTAATAAAATTGTCATTATCTTAATAAAATACTAATTAATGCCATAAGCCAGAAGTGAAGTAAATAATTAGTCAAGGATTGAGAATCGGCCCCCAGTTTGGTTATATTATGTATTTACATGGAAAAAATGTACTATATGAAATGTATTTAGAAACACATTAATATATGCGGGGATCATTTACAAAATTAGCGATCCCTTTGTCACTTTGAAAATTGGTCGAATGTTTGACCACTGGCGATCTCTAGTTAACAAAATGATATCCTACTTTTCCCCTTCTCTTTTTTAAACCAAGAAACGAGGTATAGTTGGTGCCAAATCTTAAGGCCCACGCCATCCATAAGCCCAATGCTAAAATTAATTTACTAGTGTTACGGACAGCGTGGGACTTATGTTTTGAAACCAACTGTACAGTTGCACCTACCATCGGAGATGGTGGGCACGGGGCTGCCGCTGCAGTCGAGGAAGCTGCCGCTGACGCTGAGCAGGCCGGCGTCGCTGACGGAGCTGCGCCGCTTGTTGGTGGCCGGGGACACGACGCCCGCACCACTCGCCAACCGCGCCACCGCGTCCTGCAGCCGCTTGCGCTTGCGGGCGCGTGACGTGGGAGCCAGCGGCGTGCTGCGCCGCGACGGGCTCACCAGGCTCTCCAGGTACTGCGGGCACGACAGCGGCGGTCACACAAGGCAGAGAGGACGGTGACGGGTTGGGTTTGGGAGGATTAGATATCAGAGGGGTTTTAAACGTGTAAAGGTTAAGTTTCAAAAACAAATTTATGGTTCAAAAACATAATAAAAATTGTGCAATTCCATTACTTGCCTCTCAATATTTTAATAGTAGTTTATGCAACGATTGTATAATGAATGTCTTTAAACACAAGCGAAGCAAGTGTTCTAAATATCTCACGAGTGGCTTATAGGCATAATACAATCGTTGCATACACTACTTTATCTACAACGAACAATATACGACAAGATTTTCCCCAAAGATAAACAAAACTCATGACTTTTACTAATGATGGAATAGGTCAACTCAAATTTGAGATTAGGCACATAAGCAGACTTAACCATAAATTGTTGTGGAACAATCAGCTGATGGGATTAGTCAACTCAAACATGAATCGTAATACAACAATCAGCTGATGTGCGAATTGCGTAATTGTCATTACGACACTACTTTTGTCAAATGCCGCACTCCCATTGGTCTAGAACCTGTATCATAAAGTGACACCAGTTGCAAAAAGTTAACTTTATGCAACAGGTTTGTATTTGGTTTAATAATGGACCTCATTATGACATTAGTTGTAACATCATTATTGGTGATTACTGCAATGGTCGCAGATAAAAATATACATAGGTTTCCCTCGAATACTTAATATGTTTTTTACATATTAAAACTCATCTTTAGTTTGAAAACATAAAATTAAAGTTAGATAACTTTTTGATTATAATGTTTAAAAGAAAGCAATAAAAGTGGTAGAATCCAATTACCTCTCAAAATTTAAACATGCGTATTGATTCTGCCCTGAATAATTAATTCAAATAATAAAGTCGAAAATGAAAAATAAAATGTAAGGACCTATTTTATTTTATTTTATTTTAACTTCAGGGTTCCAAATACATCAAGTACAGGTTTGTTGTTGTGTAAATCAAATAAAAAATGATAAATCTCAGCTATCCCAGAAATTTGTAAAAGTGCAATGCTTAAAATTTTATTTTATCTACCGTGTCATTTAACTATCTGATCAATTATTTTTATGCAAGAAACAATCTCAAAACAGGAAATTTAATTATTCATCCATCTCTTACACTGGTAACTAATAAAATACTATTTGGACGGTTGTTGGAATCAACCTTAGTCCCTAAAAACATGTTTTCGCCGCAGATAAATCTCTAATGACAGTACAACAAAACTTTTAGAGAGAAATAAGGTAACATTCCTACAAAAAAAAGTGTAACCAAAGTACTCACGTCTTCAAACAGGTAATCTTTCTCATCCACACAGCCCTCGTTCTGCACCGAGGCCCAGAACCACTCCGCCTTGACGATGGATGCGTGCTGGGGCGCCTGGTCGGGCAGCTTGCTGACCGTCGACTCATCCACCACCTGACACACGCATCACTCGATTATTACCTCGGCCCAACCATAATTAAAATATACACCAAATGAATTATTTTTCCCGATACGAAATGCTACATTATTTACATAATAAGCTTCAGGCTTTTTTACATAATTTATACAAATTTTGTTTGCCTGAACATTTTACATCGTCTGGAAAATAAAGCCAATTGAAAACTAGTAAAACAGCTCCTGTATTGCATATTGACTGTACCTTTTAGCAACAAGCCTTTTGTCTAATTAATGTCAGAAGCATATACACTTATAGGAATTAGTAAGATTCATAGTGTTAAGCCAAGAGGTAGTAGGAAGAGCTTTAAGATTAAGCTTGCCGACATTGATGAAATACCGCCGAAAAATAAAAAGGTAAAGTAAGCTAACTGTAAAAAGTGAAAAGTCTTTACCTTGCAATGCCTGCATATCTCACTGCAAGGATGGTGTTATAATTTTTTTATAGGAAGAAATAAGCTATAAGTTGAAATAAGTTTCTTCCATAAGGTAACCAAGCTACAAAACTGCTAGAACATGTAAGCTTGCAAAGCAGCTAAGCCTGAGAACAGTAGCTAAGTTCTAAACTGGGTGGATATTAGAGAAAATTCTTAACTGACTAATCATAGGACAAAACTCACAGCTTTTTGCTTCCTTTTGGTGTGAAATTTTTTCAATTTTTTGAAATATAAACTCTTCTTATTTGACCTCATAAAAACAATTTCAAACTACAACATGTACTTTTGGATTGATTTTTTTCTATTACGCACATTAAATTTTTAAATATGTTATTTTCCAAGTGAATATGTTTACGCTTTGTCTCACTGGTGCTCCACCAATACCCAACGTTTCACTGTTTATAGTTAAATTGCGTAAAAATACTATTATCTTTAAGACATAAAGAGGCAACATTATGTTTTACTTTGTTATTAATTATTTTCTAACAAAGTTTTACATTAAGCCTTGATTGGGAAAATAAATTTAAAATCCGTTTTTTATCTTGTTGCCAATTTGAATTGTCAATTTATTTCAGGTGGAATTTTAGGTAAGGCATCTTTTTGTTGGGTGAATAAAACTTCAAATTATGAATTTTCACTTCAAGGGAATATTTTAAAATTTGGAAATTTTTAGTGATTGAGAAATTGGGCCAGTATTCCAGCAGTAAAAGGTATGAGAATAGATGGTTAATCAGTGTGGACAAAGGCAGCGTAGACCGTCTGGCCATGGAGGCAGCGGGCCAACTGGCACCCGGCCTGACCGTCCCCCACAACAATACAGCCGGCCACATGGACTGGAATTCCAACATGTGTGCTACGTATTAGATGTTTATGCTGTAAGTGGTAATGAGCCATCCATTTGGTAACAATATTAATTAACAGTATCAGCAAACTGACACATAGTTTCCCCCTTAAAGCCGTTTAAAGCAAGAAAACCTAAAATAAAATTACAACTATCACAAAAATACATCAAAATCGGTTATATTGATATCGGTAACCAAGATATCAGCTTTTAAATATTTGCCATAAGAATAACATCGGGCACCATACTACGTTAACCGCCAAATGAAAACATCAATTATCTCCGCAACCAGTTGACGAAGGCTAATAATTCAAAATACTGGATTATTTATTTTTTCAAGCCAAATTTAATGGTTGGAAGTATATTTTGATTTATAAAATTAAGGGATATTTGAATTTTTTAACACTTAAATCCCCATAACTTCCGAACCTGAATTTTTACAAACATGCGGGTGGTGTCAATTTCTTTGCCATATTGCTCACTATAAATCATGAAACTTTTATAAAATCATTAGAGCTGTGTATGAGAAATTTGGATTTTTGTCATTTTTTATGGTTTAATACCCTTGAAATAATAAACTCGACAAAATGAAAAAACACATGGAGATATCATGGTTTGATACCTTCATGCTAAATTTCATGAAAATTGGACCTATGGTGTCGCCTCTAGCTCTGTTTACAATTACATACGCACACACATATATGGACGGACAGACACCACTCTGAAAACCACTTTTTTTTTATTCAGGTAGCACTAAAATGATATATACACTAACAACTACAATTTATCTTGTTTTTAGGTGAGTTTCATTTAGACCTTTGCTTTAAATCCTGTTTAGAACGTCAAAATATTTGTATGGATCCTGAAATAAAGTAAATCTAATCTACTTTTACTAAAATACAGAAAAATTATAATCCTACATGAAAATGAAAATAATTATTTTGAAAATTGAAATAACAAGAACCAATAGAAATTGTACCAGCAAGCTGCAGAAAATCATACATAAGAAGGCAATATTTATAAATAACCGTGCACCCATGCAAAAGGACAAAATAAAGAGAAGAAAACTATCTGTCTCAAGCTAACCTATTTAAATTAATTTTGTAGAAGCTTTTATTTCTAGGGCTATCAATTGTACAACAAATATGGCTGGATACTTATGGAAGTAAGCATTACAGAATTCATTAGCTATCGATTAAAAGCCAGTAGTCAAATAAAATAATTGAGGCTACATTTTACGTAAGTGCCCATGATAAAACAAAGAATGTAACACAGAAGACCCACTCCCAATAAGTTCAAAATAAGTTAAAATAGTTATTCAATTATTTCTGATACAAAACTAGTATTTCTGTTACCATCTAACTCAAACTATTGCCTCAAAACAAACATCATCAAGTATGTGTTTGAATTTGTAAACAAAAATAAAGGAAATGTTTACTTAACCATTACAAATACAAATACTGGTTTTCTGATATAGCTTTCTTAACTCATCAATGTAAATAAACATTAGCTTTACTCTTCCTATGTAAAAGCTTCTGGAATTTACTGCAATCATCAACAATAAAATATAAAACACCCCATTCTACTGTTTAAATTATTTCTTTCATTCCTTAAGTAATCAATTACAATTATTTACAACTAATCTTACTATTGCCTACAGATAAATGTATTTCTTGCAGGGCTACCCTAAAATTATTATTTTTATGACTAATTTACAATATGATAACGAACACAAAATTAAAAATACTGGCAAAAATAATCACATATTACAGTAAAGATAACAAACTAACCATCAAATGCATATTTCCTCTTCTTTGATAGCATTAAAACCATAACAGTGAGGTCATAAATTTTTCCAAGAAAAAAATTGGAAATTTTCATAAAAGTGTTATTTTAATTCAAACTTAAATTTCGTGCATACTATGTTAAACTTATTTTTTTAATGATGAACGAATGAAGTGAATGTATTAGTACTGACCAAGAATTGTTGTATGACACTGTGTGTGTGTGTGGATGTGTGGGTACGTGACATGATAATTCAAAAACGGTTCCACAATTTGTTTTTTGATCAAACTTTACTTTTGGTTACAAATGTCAAGAAAGAGGCTGGAAAAAGAAATTTCAAGGAATAAATAATGTTTCATTGCTGAGCATTGCATTGTGTATGAAATTTTCCCTTTTAAATTGTGAACATCATTCTTGCAAATTATTTGCAAATTATAAACATTTTATTTTTGAGTGCATAAATTAATCTATTGTTCTAAGTGAAAGTGGTTTAGTGACACAGAGTTGACATAAGCCTGAGTAAGCATTTGAACCACAACCCATAACATAGTGACTCAGAAGATTGCCGACACTGAAAGCTAAGTTTCATTACAACAGTCCTTTGACCCATGATTTTTGTTCACTGAATACCAGTTAAATTAAAACTACACTGTTATATTCACAAAAATATTAAATTAATATGTCAAAAAATTGCTGAATGTTTCAAATTACTTTTGAACCGCTCGTAGTAGTTAAAAAAATCAAATCTGACTAGGAAAGGTAAGTGTTAAAATATCTATGACTCCCTGTTCAGATTTTAAATAATACTTTAAATTATAATCTTTCCACTCCATCTGTATTTCCTGATTGAGATACTGGCCAGATAACCATGTTTTAAAACTAAATACCAACCATATGATTGATGGAAAAAAATTAGTTGTAACTCAATTTGACAATCATGAGCTAGCTATTCCCATTAATTTTATGCAAATATTGGTGTGAACCATAAGGTATATTTATGAAAATGTTACCCATGATTTAAAATGTTAGGTACGTGCAAAGATTTACTGGTACAATTCCAACCTTTCAATTCATACATTCCTAATCTCAGTGTATTTCACAAATTCATTGGTCAAAATTTAATGACTCAACTAGGAAACAAGATCACAATGGCTCTAGAATAAAATGACATTGTTATTAACTTATAACAGTCATCAATTGATGAATTATGAACCATGGTTAGCATGAGACTGTAATGTGCGTCATGCAGATCAAGATTTTGTTTTTTTGATACTTCCATTTCAAAATAATAGTTCTTTTTTTTAATTTTATTGTTTTAGTAAAATGCAGTGGAGCCCCGCTAATCCGAAATAATTGGGACCAGACCCATTTCGGATTAGCGAATATTTGGGATTAAGCGAACAATTATGAAAATAAAGGTAATTATTAAATACAACGTTCAATTACATAAACTAAGCGTCGAAACGCCAAATCACGCCAATCACGGTACGAGAATTCGAGAAACGACCAAAGCGGCAATATTCTGCATTATCACCAAGACGATAGTGCAGGTGAAGCAGACGACGACAGCGAGCAGAGAGTATCCCATTCGGACGCCATGGCTGCCTTTAGGTCGTATTCCACTGGTGAAAGTTACTTCGCGAAACACTGTACTGCGTGATTCATATTGTGTTTAAAGCGATTGATAAAAAATAAATACATAGATGATTACATAAAATCATCTATTAAGTGCTTTATTAAATGCTTTTATACAAACATCTACGTATTTATTTTCTATCAATCGCTTTAAACTCATTATGAATCACACAGTACAGTATTTCGCGAAACAACTTGCACTAGTGGCATACACCCTTTTGATCTAGCGCTACGCTACGTAGAACAACAGTCCGCTGCGGCCCCAGCCGATACCTTGCAAAAGAGAGGTATTCTTCTCTTCGACAAAAAAGTGTTACAGACTTTTTTAAACCAATGTAGTTTCGTTCAATGACACTGTTCTGTTTTGTTTTTATATTTTGGATCTTAGAAACGTACTGTAATTTTCAGAAATACACTTAATCAATGTTTTCCTTGTTTTTATCAATTCCTTAATATTTCCTGATTTCGGTTTCGGATTAAGCGGATTTATGGATTACCGGATTTTGGATTAGCGGGGCTCTACTGTAGTAAACCGCAGAAAACGGCAAACTATTATTACAAAAATACCAGAGAACGTTATAAATAAATTTGAATTTTTAACAATTGGTGTTTTTTGTATTGTTTATGAATTCAATTGTTAGTGACTGAGTAAATTTTACCAATAACTAACGTCTCTCCAGAGTAAGAATTTAATCAGCAGAATAAAAAAACTCATGATATTATATCTATGAATAATTGCTCTAAAAGTGCATGATTAATGAACAAGAGTTGAAAATCTTGATCTGCTTGATGAAGTGATAGCTGTGAGATAGCAACACAAGATAAGTACCATAGGCATGCGGTGAGAATCCTCTTGTCCCGTCATTGTGATGTTGACCAGAGAAGCAGGGGTGGTGGGACCAGGAGTGGGGGGAGGGGGAGGGGGCATACTGCCACTAACCCTGGGAGAGGCTTTCATGTAGACGTCACTACTGGAGATCCACCTGGCCAGGGAATGGGTCTTCATTTTAAATGATTTCCGCAACGAAGAATGTGCAAACTTTTTAAAACCGTGACTCGGAGACTTTTTAAATTTTCGTGTCTGGTTCAACTCGGAGGGACTCATGGTCTTTCGCCTTTTTGTATCGAATCGGGGAGAAGAGCATTCGTCGTTGTCGGAAAAGCTCAATTCTTTCTTAGCACACACTTTGGTCACCGGAATCGCCAATGGGGAAGATTCCTTAATAGGTGTCAGATCGGTTTTATTTTTACGATTCGAAAGGGGCGAATTCAAAACGGCTGGGGAGGTTAATGGAGTGAGGGACAATCTCCTGCCGACTTTCTCGCTCGACACTTTCAACAACTCGTTCCTGGCCTGAGTGAGTTCTTTGTGGAACGGGTGGTCAGGGGATATGTCCATGGCCGACACAGCCTCAGACTTGGTGGGGGACACGTCCATAGCCTCGCTGCAGGGGGTGGAGGTGGAGGGGAGGGGGGTGCAGAGGGGTGGACTCTGTGGGACCCATGCTCCTGCTTTGATCAAGTCATACGTTACGGCACTATCCAGAACCTGGCAGGGAGCAAGCAAGGTGTCATTAGTGAGGCTAGCTATAGCAACATCGAGGCCTTTCTTTAGTCCATTAGGTAGCCTTGGCCCAAATTATTTGAAGTCGCAAAGGTAAAATATGAAAAAGGAATATTTGAAAAGTCCTTTTTAGATGCAGATCATTAGAAGGAGTCGTACTATCGTCAACTTAAATCGGGATACATCTCAAAAGCAAGTTACACTATGATCAACAACTTAGGCATTCATTTTTTTTCTTTTTTATCAAATGGGGAAAAAAGAAAGACCTCAAAAACAACAAACTAAAATTGTTCAAAAAAAAAATAAAAAATATATAAATCAAATCAATGACAAAATATAAACCTCATGCAGGTGATAAAGCTTGCAGAATCTTGTATTAAATGTGGGAGTGTCACATGTAGTGATAGCAAACTACATTGAATTAGTTAAAAATTTTAAGAACTGAGAGAACATTTATTTGTAAAAAAAGTTAGGTAAAAACATATATACACCAAATAAATTTTAAATTTATATTATTAATAAAACTCTGTAATTGTTATCCTTGTAGGTGTCATTAAATGGAAAATGTTGGAAATAGAAATGTAAAATAACTGATGTTTAATAAAAAAAATAAATCAAATCAATAACAAAATATAAACCTCATGCAGGTGGTAAAGCTTGCAGAATCTTGTATTAAATGTGGGAATGTCACTTGTAGTAATAGCAAACTATATTGAATTAGTTAAAAATTTTAAGAACTGATATAACATTTGTCAAAAAAAGTTAGATATAAACATATATACAACAAATTTTAAATTTATATTATTAATAAAACTCTGTAATTGTCATCCTTGTAGGTGTCATTAATTAGAAAATGTTGGAAATAGAAACGTAAAATAACTGAACAGAAGATTGAAATGAGTGTTAAAATTATATTTTATTCCTAGAGTAGTAAAATTTCAATGATGAATCACTGAGTGATGTTGAAAATAACATGAAATGTACAAAAAGCCAATTAATACAGCTAGCAGGTAAAAAATATCCTAAAGGTTTTACCATATGACTGCACATTGCATCTTCATGGTCCGTGAGGGTGCCGCCATTCTGGACAAGAACTTCGGCCATATGTTTCTGTTCATCCTCAGGAAATCCCAGGAAACAAACTCTTGCACCTTGGAACGGCTTCAGTTTGTGACTAGCCTGAAAACAAGAAGATTACGTGATATTAAGCCTGTAAAGACGTAATTTCAAGAGTATTAGAAAACTATTACCCAGGAGATGCTCTCTAATGGAGGGAGCAGCCAAAAGCATTTATTTGATGGTTTGGAGTCATATTTGTGATCAATAAACAAATTGCAGGTACAATACACCTCGGATTATCTGGGTTGATGTGGTGGAATACCAATCCGGATAATCTCAGGACATTATGATATCAACTAAGCTCCTGCTATGTCGATGCTGCAAACAGCATATAACTATTGTACATCAACAACTTATTTTGAAACTTAAGAGTTAAAAAAATTATAAGTTCTGTATGTATGTCAATTCATACAGAGCGTTCCCAACTAGGAACAAAACAAAGGATAGTAACTAACTGTCTGCAAAATTGCCCTAGGTTTCGCATATGTTAATTACTGCTAGCGCCAATAATAGAGGTAGTGAGGTATAAGAAGCTTAGTTTGAAGTTTCAACAGAGGAGGGGAAGAAATCATTGATGACAAGTAAACAAAGTCATGTGATTACGCTACTAGTCTGGTAGTTAAAAAATACTAAACCAAAACAAAATGTGGGTTGATATTAGAAACAATGGTTTGCTCTTTAAATAACAATCAATAAACAGGTGGCATGTTTCTTGTTTAGCATGTAACACATGACTGACACAAGAAATTCGTCGTTGAATCAATTGATCATATGTAAATATTTATTTCCCCTCCTGGAAAAATCCAAGTTCATCTGGGTTTGTTTGTAAACACCCAAGCTTCATCTTATACCTCACTACAGCCCGCATTACACTATCAAATATTTTATAAGAGATCTTTTATAAAAGATCATAGGTACCATACCTATCTAAAGAACTTATATTTACAAATACAGTAATAAAAAACAATGGTTAAATTTATGACCATTTTTAGATAACATCCAACGAATTAAGAGAAATCATAAAATATTAGCCGTAACTCCAACCATTCATACATTGACCTAGAAGTGACCTACATACCTATTGTAAAACAGTTTACTAAGCACACAAAGTCCCTTCCAGAGAAGAAATCTTTAAAAAATTTAGAGAAAACTTCTTGTAACTACGTGTAAGCGTAAGCATTGTCAGCGTGTGCGGAGAGTGGACTCACAATAACGGCGGGGTCGGCAGCCGAGTAGTCTGGCTGCGCGCGCATCGCCCACGCGTCGTGCA
Source organism: Flexamia atlantica (assembly GCA_035578135.1). Classification (NCBI taxonomy): domain Eukaryota; kingdom Metazoa; phylum Arthropoda; class Insecta; order Hemiptera; family Cicadellidae; genus Flexamia; species Flexamia atlantica. The sequence continues at coordinate 16,807,222 of JAQJVK010000012.1, read as the reverse complement.
CCCAGCTGGCCGCCACTATCGGCACGCGGAACGTCATCGCGTACTGGTACTTGGAGCCGCCGCACCGCTGCGCCACCAGGTGCGTCACCTTGCTGTTCATGTCGCTGCGGATGCTGCCGCCCATGTTGTGTATCTTCTGGATCAGCCTCTTCTGCACAACAAACACATTCGAACACGGGTCATTATGTGATATGTGAGTTAACAAGTTACAAAACCTGTTGCATATATAATGGTAAAAGTTTTAATTCGAGAATTATTTAAAACCAGTTCTCCTTGAGTAAAATTTTAAAGAGTTTTAAAATGATGAAAATTTACTCTGTTGGTACATTTAAAACAAAAAAAACTTATTATTTTACCCCATTTCTCAAACAACTCTCCGAAAACAGTTATGAAAAGCAAAGATGCTGAACAGATTATGTAATTTGATATTCAAAGGTTGTCTTCAGGGAGGTAAATTTTTTTCTCTGGGTTACTTAAAAGGAATAAATCATCCAAAAAGAAAACCGATGAGAATTTTTCTTATCAACACAATCAATTTATTCACTTTACTAATAGCCTAAGTCATTTTCACGGGCATTCAAACAAATTAAGATGTTATAAATTACTTTAACAACAGCACTAAGAAATCAATCCTCATATACATTACCATATCTTCTGATCTCTTAAGTTGGACCAGTGATTACCTAACTTACAACTACGGCCTTACCAACTCTTCCTTCTTGCGGAAGCCGGTGAAGGCGACGATGAGGCCCCACATGGCCAGGCTGTAGAGAGGCCTGTTGTTGTGGGGCAGTGGCTCCTGTCTGGCCGCCAGCTCCCGCACCGCCGTCGACCCGAGCAGTCTGCCACACACAGACGGTTACAACAACACAAACACTTACTTTTTTCTGAGTTAGCTTTGATGTGCTTTCAAATTTATACCAATAACTGTAATTTACATTAATTTGGCACCTAATCAGAAATTTTAAACGAATAAATTTAATTTTTAATAGATAATTCTAAGGTTAAGATTACCTTTACAAGCTACAGATAAAACCTTGTATGTAAAAAAAAACAAAGAAAATTGATATGGCAGTGGATATTGAACTAGATATTCACATAACATGTTATACATGAAAACAAACATGTTAACATGTTATTGAACATAACATTTCTTATTTTTAATAATTAGTTTACATTAATAGTTAACATTAATTTATAAATGTTTGGGAATCGGCATAATTTTATTAATGTCTTTTTTTATCTTTCTTTTATCATTAATCATCCAGACTTCAGTAGACGCCCTAGAGTTCAGCCACCTCGGGACCAGACCACCGGTCGGACTACAAAATGGCCGGGCTATCAAAATGTAAAATAACTTTATTAAATTCATTAAACTCACCTATGCTTAAAAATTAACAAAAAACATTATTTAAACATGTTTACAGTGTTCAACTGCCAATGAAAATATTTTGACGGCTCTATGTTTAACTGTTATATTGCATCACTCGTAAATTCTTTTACTGATACTATATTGAAGATATAAAGTGAACAGAAAAACTCATTATGCACTGTCAACACATATTAGAAATTTGTTTTTGATCAAATTAATTTACACATAGTACTTGAATCATAACAACCAATACAAATTAAAAGAAATCTGTAATTTTGTTTTGTTACAAAACTTTTTTTTAAATAAGTTTTTGTTCCATTATCACAAACGTGTGTTTAAGATTTTAACCATTTTAGAAAACATTTTTCTCAAAATAAATTTGTAGGCTACTTGTACAATTTACAATTAGTTAAAATGTTCACTCCCGAAAACAGTCCTAATAGTAAACAGCAATAAAATGCACACATGAAATCCCAGATCATATCTTACTGTCCAGTCCTTTGATTTTTAGGATAACATCGTTTGTTGGTTGAGGTCAAGTGTGTCCATCAGTTACAAGCTTGCCCGTAAACTAAACTGACTGACATAAATAGTTTACTTCTACGGCCGGAAACTAAACATTCCGGGTATATCCTGTTGAAGGTAATTCCCCCAAGGTGCGGTGTGGCGATATGACAAATATGACTTACCCTCCTAGGACTGGCCGGACCATCCGGCAGCCGATCCAACCGAAGCCGAACTAGAGGTCATCTACTGTATTACAAGGGCTACAGGTAAGTAAAATAAATATAACATAGGCAGTAACAAATGAATAGAAACCAAGCTTAACCCTTTTAGTGCCGGAAAAAAATTTAATGTAGGTGCAAGAAGTGCCAGATATTTTTTCATTGTTACGTGCAAGAAGTGCCAGGCCTTTTTTAGCAAAAATGTAAGGGTTTGGGGAAAAAATCACTAAAAATTTATTTATTAACATTTTTTAACAGATCTTTTTTTTATTTGTTTCTAAATACTTCTATTATTTATAAATGACAAGAAGAAAGACAAACTTCAAGTTTCTGGTAAAAATAAATGTCAATAAATTAAAAAAAATTTGCATCATACTCATTTTTTATGTTTACACTAAAAAACATATTTAGGTTTTACTCTGATGCAATTTTTATTGGTTTTATATGAAACTTCGTAAAAAAACAAGTAAAAACCATGTATAAAACATCACTTTACTGTAATAGGTTATGAATTAACAAAATAAAACGATAACCTTGCAACAATGCAGAGTTAAACAACGTCACTAAGCAACCTACTTAAAACAGTATTCGTATTCCATATTTACGCTAGAAACATCATTTTACATTTAAAAAGATCCACAATAACAAAATACAAACTATATTTCAATTATAATCCTATAGGTAAAACAAAAACATAGCCTAAAAATTACACAAACGAAATTGCATCACCGCCATACAAATTGCATGGTTATTTGTTTGCCAACAGCTGTTTGCATTTCAGTATGTCATTTCATCTAACCATAAAGACAGTTCAGGAGAAAAGTCACATGAAACGAAAGATTTGATTATAGAAAGGCATTTGGCACGAATTCCAGCCAGTAAAAACGAAAAAATATATTTTATATGTATAAAAATGTTAACGTCTCGCTACGAGATCCTGGCATTCTATGCAGATAGAGACAGGATCTCGCTAAGAGATCCCGGCACTAGCGGTAGTTAGTATGAGCGTCTCGCTACGAGATCCTGGCACTAAAAGGGTTAAGGTTTGTCAACAATGTACCTGTGACCAAGTTTGTGGAGATTCTCAAAGACGGGTCCCTCAAACTCATCCAGAACAAAATAAACTGTGTTGACTGGGGAATCCTGCCACTCAGATCCATCTTCCGATGTTACCACTTCCAAACCAAACTCCTGGAAATATATTCAACATTAGAGAAACTCACTCAGAAAATAAATTAGGCCTAAATTAATAGCTTGCAAAAGTTAGGTTTTGAGTATGAATTTAACTTAAAATGGTAAATTTCTTCCTAAGAATAAAAATTTCAAAAGTTGGGATTGAATGAATGGGAAGAGGAATCGTAAATCATTACCATATTGAACGGTTCAACATTAAAGATTAGTTTCATATGGTTGTGGCACCTCTTAAGCTTCTTCGAAAAGACATTTGATAAGCTTAAGTGATCTATTATCATCATTGCCGGGCCTTCTGGCATGACAATTTTCCTAGAACCTGATTTTACACGATGTTAATTGATGAAACTTTTGTTTCAATTGGCCCCAACTATTTACTTGTTTCTTCAAATACCATTGCACAAACAAAGCTTCAGATCTTGAGCGGGAATTTTCCAGTTTGACTACATAATAATTAACACCAAACTGATCATGTTAAAAAAACTTTTTATTATAAAAAAATAAGTGGAAATTAAGTAACATTATAAAAAAATGTTTTATAGATTTTTTAAACATATGATTAATACCTGATAACAAATTACTTATACCTAATAAGATTTTATATAATTCGGTATAAGTATAACTAAAGATAAACGGCCGAAACAATCTGATTCTGCATTGAAAACAAGTTTAAACCATTTTAGGTTTTAGAACGTGTTCTTCTTTAAAAACTGAGCAAACATCAATGTTATCAAACAACTAACTGTGGAGTTGTGCAATTCCAAAACAAAGACGACACTATTGATAACAATCTGCACTTTGTGCTTCAACAGTACTCATTGATGGTTTAGTAATTAGTCTTCTACTAATCTAGAAGTATAACTTGTTACAGCTGCAAAAACTAGCTTCAAAGCTAAAATTTTAGAATCCCCCATAAATTTAGCCTTTATTATAAAAAGCAAAAATAAAGAATTAAACTTTCAGTCTTAAGTATCTAGGCCTAGCCTACTTACTTAATTATGAAATATAACTAAGCCTGAAAAAATATTAGCAAAAAGAATTGTGTTGTTTAAAAATGTTTTTAAAACCACAATGTCTAGAGATAACATGAGAAATTTCAAGCACCTTCCCTTAATAATAGTTTTCTTAGTATAGGCCTATAAAGTGTCACTGGCATAGACAAACAAATTTATAAGGAGACCCTAAATGAAAGAAAAGTCTGATATTTGACTACCATACAGACAAGTTTACAAACATGTTTTGTTGTTACCTTTAATACCAGTTTCTGTTTTTAATATTTTAAGCTTGAATTATGTTTGCTTTACTAAATCAAAAACTACGTGTGTGTATAGTGACGTGTGTGTATAGTGAATACAGAGCACAACATTCACTGAAGCATGACTACGACACAGTGGGATTACGTGGTTGGCTAAATCTGAATACTACACCAGCAGCTCAATGAAATGCACTGGACTTTAACAACTGTAAAACAATCACAACAGAAGTCTGTATAAGTTAGTTGCAGAGCCAACAGCATTAAACCTGTTAGGCATAAAAAACAAATCTTATATCTTTTAACCTTACAAGTAGCAGTCTGGTACAAGTAGTAGTAGTTATACCAATGGATTTGGAAACTGTTTTACAAACTTATTAAGCTTGCTAAAATAGCAAGGAACAATACTGTATCCATGACATATGGTCTGGTTATAGAATGGACAAGAAAAAATGATGCAACGAGTAGGGGTCTAAGTCTATAGTAGGTCCATATTTAACTGTTTAGGGGCATGCATGGTAAGGTACATTCGATGATTGAAGCAAGCTTTACTAAACCTACCTTAGCTGATTTTTCCAAATCTACATCCAAACTTGCAGCTCCAACTAAGCACAATCTTGACCCTGCAGTCAATACACCTGAAAAACAACAGAATTTATGGTTAGAAAAAACTTTCCGGTCAAATCCTAGCGAAGAGGTCTCCCCATTTTATCACTTAGGCCGACCGTAGTAGATTTCTTTATTCCCTTGTAGTCTGGTTAAGGTACAGATATTATTAAGGCCTTTTTATATTAAAGAATCTTTTACGGAAAATTACTTTTATTAATAATACTGGCCAATAGAAATATGCTCAAGATTTCTGAAGCCCATCATCTCATTAGCTAAACAGGCCCAATCTCACCTAGTTGTTTTACCAAGCAAGTTTAAAATTACTATTATGGACCATTTTTCAAAATTGTTATATGTCTTTCAGCTCTTTCTAAATATATTTTTCTTAAGATAAATCTATTTCTTCTATTTCCAATACTTAGTGATCTTCATCAGCTTGAGTCAAAAACACACCACTCAGGTCCATGTAGCCTCATTTCCCTTCTATTGTTTAATTTATCATTAAGAAAAAAAAAATCATTAAATCCATTAATCATTAAAGAATTAAATCAAATGAATGAGAATGTCAGGCTTAAGGCCATACCTACTAAAGTGTTATTTCTTGCAATAGACCCTCTTTTGTTTCAAATGTTTTATCTTCTTGCATTAAAGCAATTTATTCCACAAGTAGGCCTGATAATTTATTAATTGTGTACTCAAGTACCTATTTTGTGGAAATAAAATTATTTGTCTTTGATTACTAAGTAAGAACGGTTTTATTGATTTGTTAGTTCAAGCAAAAAAGGTAGATACCAGTACTGTACTTTCTGGGGGTGAAGCTGGACAATGCACTCAGCTGGGTCGATCAGTTGACAAAGATCGAGGGAAAAATTGCGAAAGGACAATTTGTCATTAGAAATTTGTGCGAACTAACAAACATTTGATATTCTAAAAACTGTATATAGGCTGCTATTGCCTAGTCGGGTGCCAGATCTCTTAATCAATCGCTCTTTAGGGATCCACAGAATCAAAACTAAAAAGAATTTTTACCATTCAGAAAAAAACAATACACAGTAAATATGCTAAAGTTGCCTTTTCGGACCCATTGTAGACAATACGATAATTATTTTATCAATTTGCAAATTTTAACTGTTCCTTATATTTATATCTAGAAATATGTTCATATTTGTTCATTTCTAGAAATCTGTTTGTACATTAAGTCTCAGTCCTTAGAATTGAATAACATCACACATCAATATTAACACCAGACATAGGCCTAAGATTTAGGTCTAAGTTAGAAATAATTTTGCTCAACAACATAGATTACAATAAAAAAAATTATTCAGGATTAAAAATATTTCTGAAACTTCCACTTACATTAGGCCAAGAATTAGATTTGTGTAGATTTAAGAGCAACCTAAAAAATCTTTTGCAACTAAATGCATTTTATTCATTGGAAGATATTTTTTTTCAGTAATCACTAGGGAAACCTAACCTAACCCCCCATTAACACATCAAGATGATGTCCCATCATGACACGGGCATCCGGACAAATCTAACGCCACTCGGCCATTTGAATGCAGAGGAAGGTACAAAGGTACAAGGTAGGTTTAAAACCTATTTTTTCATCTTTCCAATTGAAGGGGTCCCTCCAGTAACGTTGTAAGCGACATAAAGTAAATTTTTCACGAAATGGAAAAAACATATAATTGGGAATGTAATGATTTAAATATGTTTTATTTGTTATATATAATTGTAATACCATAAATCTAGCCAAACTATGAAGTATTACAATATTATCGCACGTAATAAAAAAGTTATTACAAAAAAAGTGATTTTAAAATTGCAATAACGTTGTAAATGACAGTCGTTTGCAACGTTGTTGCCGGCTTGGCCTATGCAACAATGTTTCTTTTGGTTTCTTATTTTCATTCATGTACAGTTCCCCAGCATTTCTTCTCTGCTTACTTACATTTCTGGTCCAACTTCCGAACTTAACAGGGCGTTTTTTACTACGATTTAGCCGATTAACATCGGGACGGCGACAGAACGGTGCGCGGTGATGATGCAATTTTTGGCGGTTACAACGTTGTTGCAACTGTGGGACCAACAGCACTTGGTTTTCAAACTGTGGTAGTGCTGCCAACACAAGAGATATCAACGAAAAAATGCCCTGCACTGATGCAGGATGTCGTTTACAACCTTACTGCATAGAAATCTCAATTTTGAAAAAGTTGTCGTTTACAACGTTACTGGAGGGACCCCTTCAATTAGCTTTAGTAAAACATGGGAGAAGACAAATGATGGTTGTAGACTAAGTTGATTAACAAGTTATTTGATTTATCTAATTAATTATAAATTAGTTTTTCATAGGCTACTTAGGCCTAGGCCTAATTAACTTAATAAGTTTACAATTTTTTCATCTCACAATTTGCTACATCGGCTACTTGAATATAGGGAGCTATAGGGAGACCCACTTTAGAATTAGGCTAACACCACATTTGTTATATTTCAGCAAAAATCATAGGTCTAAGTAAGGATTGTTTGAAACTAACATCGTTCTCAATAAGAGACTTTATTCGACCATTAAGCTACAATAGCCTACATAGCAATGGGATTTGTCAAAAAATTACAGAACAAATGTCCATAAAGTGGCAGGGAATTAAATTAAAACTCTTACTTAACATCTAGTTTCAGTTTCAGTCTAAATATAGGCCTAGCTGTAGGCCTTGCTGTTATTCCATTGTCACCTTGAATAAAATGCCTACCTCAGTGTAGATCATAATTCATTCCAAGGACCAGTTTAGGATTATATTAGGCTACTAATAACTGCAGTTGAGTAGAAAGCATCCAGTGCAGGCTTACAAAGAAAATTTGCTGTCTCCTCAGCATATAAAGCCTAAGCCTCACTTTGACATAAATGGGAATTAGGACTACATAAATTATCTATGTAGGTAGGCTATGCCTAGCAAGTGGGTCATTCCATGTCAAATCAACCAATGGTCTGGACCTTTAACTCTCAGATTTCAATGATTTTTGGAATATAAACTGTACCCACTAATAAAAGTGTAGGCCTAAATATAAAATTTTACATTTTTTTGACATTTCGTTTTTGAGTAATAGCCATTTAAAAATGTAAAAAACTACAATTTTTGGTCAGTCTCCTCACTTTCAAAATGATATAGTTTGAAAACTATAACACCTAGAGAACTCAAATTTTTACTGTTCTTTTCCATTTAATTTGCTCTTTAATTTGATATATCACATGGATATGTTTACTTAGTTTTGAAATATTTTGAAAAATCCCAAAATGCATCCCCCTTAGATATTTTTGGAAAAAAACTATGTTTTTTCCGCTACATTTGTCTACGTACATACAAAATATCAGGCTGGGATGATAATTGGTTCTTGATTTAAAAATATTTTACTACAAAAGTACACATCCGTTAGGTGTGCTACCAGCTATATGAAAAAACGTAGGTATCTAAGGATATCTGAACGTATTTAAACAAATGTCTAAATTATAGTTAATTCAGTGAGAGTGTAAAGTAAAGCCCTCCCTTTAAATATCATTTGTATAGAAAAGAACCAATCAGAGAAGAGGCAGTCCATATGATCCAAGGGATGGTTCACAGCTATTCCCCTTAGTTATTTCAATTGAATGAATACTATATGTTATGAATAATAAATTAAGCATGTGTGGATGCATTAATTTGTATTGTGGACAATTTATTTACTTATTGTAAAGCTCACGTGCATTCTATGTTCACTGCAAACAAACATAACCAAAATTGGCTTTGTCAACAGACATCCAGTTCCAGCTCCAGGTTTTAATAAAGCTCTTTGGCGATTTGTAGCTATAACATCAGGTACTCATGTGACACAGCCTGCCAACATTACAGCTGATGCAGGAGGTGTGGCTTTACTTTACACTCTCGCTGAATGAAGTATAGTAGATGGGTCACCCATCAATCAATATTTCAGAACTTGATTATTTTTTTGTACCTGCATACCTGATAAATATACAAAATTTAAGATTTTAGGATATTTTTTTTATGGCTGTTTAAAAAAGTATAAGAAACGTAATTTTTGTCTGAAAAATAAATTTTGATAGTAGGCTACACTAATATAATAGGCTATTTCATGATAGACACCAATGGGAGCCTATTTTAAAACTAAGTCAACCCAGATTTAATGTAACATATTTAATTTGAGCAAGTGTTTACTATCTGAATTCGGAGTAACTTGCCATACTGTTGAACAGGTTTCAGCAAGAAAATTTAATTATTATAATTCAGGAGGCCAGAATAAAAAAATTTGTTGTTTTCTAATTTATACACTGTATTTATTGGGTTCTTAAAAATCTTTCTAAAGCTTGCGTTGAACTAGTGCTCTCAGTTTTACTCAAAGTATAAACCCTTCCTGTTGCTGTCACTGGATTTACTAATTGCAGAAGTGTGTTGCTTGGTACTGATAATGTATGACTTGGCTTCGAGAAGTAAAATGATTGTGATGGACCCTTAGGATGCAGAAAGCTAACTTTAAATTCATCATCACTTTTCAACAATGAGAGCAAGCCACCAAGATCTGTCATATGCTACTGTAACATAGCCTGACTTAAGTTTATCCACATCTGTTGGTGTTAGGTAGTCGACGTTGTTACAGTTTCTATTTGATAGGTTGAACTTGAAAAATATGGCCTTACTTGAAATTTGTTCTCTGACACTGGTATAAAAGAATGGAGTTTTTGAGTCCCCTCGATTGGTTTTGCTTCGTTGAATCTTTAAAGGAGTTTCTTCTCATCCTCTGCATATCATCAGATATGCAGTGTTCAAAACCTATCTTTCAGGATCCAACCTGCCTGTGCAACTGATAATCCTCTTATGAGGTATTGCAAAAAATGCTAGATTGTGAGGACATGCTTCTTCTGACAATGCTTCAATTTTAAGACTTTATACAAAAATACATAATAGGCTACATAATACATAAAACATACATAATACATAATTTCTTTCATTTGTTAAAAATATGATTGATCCTTTGATTAGAAATGGTATGAAATAGGTTTATACGCCTATATTCTTTGAAAGGTACCGGTAAAATAACTTTAATTCTGTAACACTCATATTTTTTAGATAAATTATAGCCTAATTTATTTCTCCATAGGCCTTAATAAATAACTTAGTGTTTGAATTCAAAAAGTAAAAGGAAAGGAAGTGACAACCCTGAAACCCTGATATTCTGACATACAAACCTACTTATTGGGATACCTGTATGTACATAGCTGGCTGGTAGCTCACCTAACGGGTGTGTACTGTGGTGGTAAAATATTTTTTTAAACAAGAACCAATTATCATCCCATCCCAGGGCTTGTAACAGTTCTTGAGGTTGAAAAAAATAAAAAAATAACTAAAATAAGAAAAAAAAAAACCAAAAAATAACCTTTTGTAAACAAAAAATGTTGCTAAAAATTAGAAAACCGGCGTTATATTGGGGATAACACATTCTTAACCCTGGTAAAAAAGAAAATCTCGACAGACTAATCACAAATCAGCCTAGATTTGACGGCGAGACTTGGTTTTCACGCAACAAGACTTGGTTTTCACACAATGTAGGATGACGAGATTCGACTGCTGCGATGCTGCTACGAGATCGTCAGACAGACGAATAGTGTGAACAGAGCTTGAGGTTGAAAAAAATAAAAAAAATAACCAAGATTCCCAAAAAAATAACAAAAATAACCAAATTCCAAAAAAATAACAAAAAATAACCAAGAGCCAAAAAAAAAAAAATAACCTGTTACAAGCCCTGCATCCTGAAATTTTGTATGCATGTAGACCAATGAAGTGGAAAACACATAGGCCTAGAATTTATCCAAAAAAATCGAAGGGGTATGCATTTTAGGAATTTCCAAAAAGGTTTTTTGGATTTTTCAAAATATTTCAAAAATAAGTAAGCATAGCTGTGATATATCAAATTAAAGAGCAAATTAAATGGAAGAGAATGGTAAAAATTTGAGTTCTCTAGGTTCTATAGTTTTCAAACTATAGCATTTTGAAAGTGTGGAAAGACAATCAAAAATTGTAGTTTTTTACATTTTTAAATGTCTGTAACTCAAAAACGACATGTCAAACAAATGTAAAATTTTATATTTTAACTGTTATTGGTAGGTACAACTTATATTCCAAAAATCATTGAAATCTGAGAGGTCAAGGTTCTAATCATAGGATGGAATTGGTTGATTTGACATGGAATGACCCAAGTAAATTAATATTGATTGTGGTAGAAATTAAGGGCTGGAACTATCTATCATTGCAAGTGTGGCCATGGGCTAATTTGCACCTAACAATCTTCTCAATAATAGCCTAGGTCCTAGGCTTACCTTCTAAAACAGGCTACACAAAACCAAGTGAAATGAAGTTTATTGGGTTCTTAGAAGGTAGCTAATGGCTGATATTATAAATATATAAAACAACCAGTAGCCATAACTTACTTTCTCTGGAGTTCTCGTCATCAAGGTCGCTGCTTTCAACTGATTTTAGTTGTTTAATTGTGTTTTTACAACTACTATCATTGGCATTGGCCTCCTCCATCTTGAAAATAACGTAGGAGAAACATAAATTGAATGTCTATGAACAAAACTGAACACTTCACCTCTACGTTGCTTTGATCCCAGAAAACCTATATCAAACCTTGTTAAATTAACAACACCATCACGTCACTAAACAATGCACCTTTTTCAAAAGAATTTCTCACGAATATTTCAATGCCACATTTCATGAATGGTACAAATAGTGCAACCGTGCAGGAGCTTCAAATTTTGAAGGACCCCTTTGATTGGTTAGTTAGTTCGCAAATGATCACGTGACTATAATTTTAAAATGAACTTGGCGGTTGATGATTATCAAAGCCAACGAAAGAGAACTAGCATCAATAATAACTTTACTACTATAACTAAGTAAGTTAGTGCATATATTAGAAATTTAGTTAAGGTTATCACTCGATCATCACGATTTAATCGTAATTGATATTTTTTTCTTCGGGTTAAACTAGATTTTATTTCACAGTTTTCAGTTCTGTACTGGCTTTTACCATAGATAAAAAATACCCAGCACAGTTTCTGTATACATTGGTAATTTTTCTATAAGTTTTCAACCTAGAAAACATATTACATTCAGCTATAGCCTAATGTTGAACCCCTCAAAACGCATTTTAATTATTGAGGAATTAGACTTTCATGCATGGGATTAAGTGGAAAATTTCGTTTTTCAAATATACTCTGAAAACTGTTAACTTTGGAAAAAATGTTGATGAATAACAATAAAAGTTTAATTTTAAAATTATCTTTCAAACAAAAAATGTTTATAAAGATCGGAATACTATCGGAGGTATAGAGCAATTTATGAGTGTAATGGCCATCTTTAGCGGTTGATATGGGGGTGTTCTACACAAATTCGAGGTTGGTTCTTGGACAAAAATACCTCTACTGGTATATCATCTATACACATACCAAGTGGCTAAGCTGTATCAAGGTTAGTATGAACATCGCTCTTCTCGGAAGAAGCCATCATACGCTGGAGCAAGACTCTTCAACCTGCTTCCTCGATGTGTCAAAGAGAGGGCTCAGCAGCAACGCTGAAGAAACGTGTCTGGGATTGACTTGCTGACTCGCCAATCTACACACTGGAAGAGTTTACAGCTCGTGCAAGACCCCATCTAAGTGATATGATCGGACACTATATAAGTGACGTAGTGGTAGCATTAAGGGATATTGTATTGACACCATTCTGTGCTTGATGCTCATGAATAAAGTATTCTGTATTCTGTATCAAAAAGTGCAGGATTTTTACGCTAGGCACATGTGAGTGATTTTTTTAAATTTTAATTTTGATGTCCCTGGTGTTTTTTCAATAGATAGACTCTTCTAGTACCATTCATGAGTATTTTATTCAAAGATATATATCTGGGGCAATCTAGTTACAATATAATATTGGGTATTTCAATTGAGATAATATTTTTGTTTAAATTTAAGAATTAAAAAAGTCACGCCCGTCCTTTGTCCCTACACCTAAAACTTCAACTTTAAAGCTGCACCAAATCTTTTTAGATTTTTATTTTTAACCAAATGTACTTGTTTAAAAACAATCAAGTATTTAAGTTCATAATAACCTCAAATATAATGTTATACAGTCTTTAATTTTACGTTCTCTTGGCAAAGTAACCCTGTCCCTGGGAAGTTTTGTCACTACCGTCCATGCAAATTAAGGCGTTTCGGCATGCGATATTGGCAACCCTGTGGCTATATTTTCAGTTTTTTGAGTTGCACTTGTTGGAGCAGCAGGACTGTGTTTCTGCTCATGTTTCAGCACTTTATTTTGACGAAAAATAATCTATTTACTAAGATAAGTGTGAAATTTGCAATTCATAGGTGTCACATAACGTCCACAAAGTTTCACCTCACTCAGACCAGTTGAAAATATTATGTTTGATTGATTTTTGTTTGCTTGTATAATGGACAGGTTAGAAATATACTTTCAACCGACAAAGCCAGTTCTACCACACATGGGGAGCAAAATGTCACACCCGTCCATGTCACGCCCGTCCAGAATCTGAATTAAAACTTCTGGACGGTAGTGACTAAAACTACTTAAAGTTAACACATTTATAATCCCTTGTATCTTTAATTAAAAATATGTTTCCTACTGGCTATTATTCTTGTGGTATATGATTTAAAAAGGAGTTTTGTGTTAAAAAAGTAAGAACTATGTAAGTCGATGTTAGCCTTAATTGAATTTAATAAAAAATATAAATTTAATTTAAATTTTTCACTGTAATATGTATTATTTTTATTAAACTACACTTATCAGTAGTTAAACCTCACTCCCATTCGCAAAAGTCACATACCCGTCCAGTTTGCCTTATTTTTGTGTCACGCCTGTCCATACTTGTCACTCCCGTCCAGTATACATGAACATTCATAAAATATTAAAATAAAAATATAATTAGCTTTTTAATACTTCAAAATGAAGATATTAAACAGCAGAACATCATAAAAAATGTTTTTTATCACATAGGGTACCTTGAGGTCACACCACCAAAAAAAAGTTGTTTTTTCTCCCCAAAATTACTAATTTTGTGCAATTTGTACCCAAAAAGTATTTTTTATGCTGTCAAAACCTTATGTGATATATTTTTTTAATAAAGTACCATCACTGAAACAAGTTGTATTCTTTACAACAACATGAAAACAACAGTTGATCTATTTTTTTTGCACCAAAAGTCATGGACGGGCGTGACAACATTTTGTGTCTTTTTAACAAAAAAGTGCCAAACCAAAATGAAACATTCAAAATTAAGCTTTACAACGGTTTAGCAATGAAAGTAGATACTACAAGGTAATTAGTGAAATATAATACAATAAGAAATTCAAACTTTTATTTCTGCAGAATAAAAAAGCCGAAAATTAAAATTTAAAAAAATCACTCATGTACTATAAGTCAAAACTCAGGTTCAGATCACAACATCAGAGACATATCCTATCCAGGTCACTATTTTTTACATCAATCATCTGTAATTCAAATTTTCATTTCCCTCTACCTCTTTCAATGTTTCAATGGCTTGAATTCAGCTCATATTATCTGTCAGCCGAATTTAAGCAAAAAAACTTATCTCTATAACTTGAGCTATACCTCGGTAGAACTATGTCCAGCCAAAAATAGTTATGTTATTATATATAAAAACTTTATTTTCATCATACTGTCCCGAAAACAGCCGTTTTTAGTTCTCTAAATCGTACGCAAAATGATCGTTTTTGGATCACTTCGAATAGGAGTACTGTAAAAACATATGGTAAATTTTGCCGTACTCTAATGTCAAAATTTGTTTATGTTACGTTTGAAAGGTTGAACGATTTCTTAACTTGTGTTTGTAAACAATTAAGAGATGTGTAAATGACGATGACTATTTTGGATAACCTAAAATTATGTAGTCTAATTTTTTAACGATTAAATGGTTATTCATACATAATGATGAAAATAGTTGTTCATCACACGGAGCAAAAGTGTCTCTTTGGTACTCGATCGCATTTCCAAGCTCGGCTGCGCCTCGCCTGTAAATTACGATCTCGTACCAAAAAGAGCCACTTTCGCTCCTAGTGATGAAAACTACTATTACATAAAACAATATAAATCAAACTAATCGTCTTTTCCATTACAAACTGGTGATAAATACTTCAAAATTTTTGATTTGGTTTTTAAAATTCAACAAATCTGAATCGAACTTTTCATGGCCAAAATTGGAATTTGATATAGAATTTTCTTGTTAAATTTAAACATGCTCCAAAAATCTCCGTCTTCGCAAAAAAAGTCTCACAATGAATTTTTTTCTTGTCCAGGCATTAATTTAACGTGGAGTAAACATGTATGTTCCCAAAACTTTGTTGCAATCAGTTCATTCGCATTTGGCACGATTTTTAATGGACAGGTCCATTTTTAAACACTACACGAATGAAATAAGTGATCGGTCAGCAGCAAGATTTAGCTTACATATTCAGGCCAGGAGAGGAACTTTCATCAACACACTCACATGCAGTGGCTAGACATAGTGACAAAATGACCGATAACTCTCATACATTTTGCCTTTGTCCCACAGCTCGTAAGTTCTTCCAACTAAAACTGAGAACTAGTTTGAACAAATCAACTTCAAAATTCTACTGAACAATTTTCCTGTTGTTGAAGTGGAAGAATTGTTTGGGAAATTGGAATTATATCAAGGTTAAACACTGATTGACAATTTAAAGGTTTATTTGTTACAATGTTACAAAAAATTCATACAAAAAACTACATACACATCTATAAAAATCCATAATCTACAAACATCTCTACTTTAAAAAATATTTAAATTTATAATGACTATTCTTGATGATTGCATGAAATAACTTTCAAAAACTTATTTCTTAAACAACTCTAGCTTTGACTGTACAAAATTGTACATTGATTCCAATTTAATTTTGACAACTGTAATTTTGTATTCAAACTTGTCACGGATTGTAAACTTTTGCAGGAAAGGAGTTGGTATAGTGATGCAGTTTTCCACGTAAGCATTGGCCTCAGGATCCATGTTTAGTTTTACATCTGCCTTGAAGGATCCTGCCTTAGAGCTCAACTTCACACAGCCTTTAAACACAGAAGTGCTTTCGCCACAAGGCACAGCATGGAAAATTGCTGTTAGTTTGTCAACTTCCGGTTCGTTCTTCATTTCTCCCCAGAAGAAATGACCGTCGACGAAGATCGGTGTGAAGACAGAATCTGTCTCATGAGGGTTCAAGGGCATTCCGTTTTCAGAAACCACTGCTGGTGATAGGAACCTTTGAGCCCACCCTGCGTGAGCACTGTGAATATGAGGCGTCAGCTCCTTCGCAGGTCCGGACCACTCACAGTAGTGACACTCTGTGGTTTTGAAGACACAAAACTTTTCATGTTTATCTTTTGTTTTAACAAAGTATTCACAGCCTGCATGCCTGTGAACAAAAAAAAAATATGTTGATTAATACAGTATGTAGAACTCTAATCTCTAAATTAATTGTGGATCAGGCTCATTTGAATGATTGGATACAACTCGAAAATAAAGAAAAAAAACATACGTTATATAATGTACACTAATAGAATATAATGTACTCTGAAAGAAACATATTATATTTACAGCAAAGAAAATGAAATACAAAATACTCTAGTGTAACTACCCTGTGAACAACGTATAGAATACCTTATGAATGCTAAAGTGTTAAATTATAAGTGTTACATACATACTATAAATCTTTATATTAATAGACAAGCATTTTTTCCATATGATTTTGTAATCCCTTTCTCTCAGGCCATGTGCAACGTACGGAAAATTTAAGCACACCGATAGAATTGTATTTTCCTGTAGAAGTGCACAATCCCATTAAAATTTAAATTAGTCTGTTATATATACAGAAAATTGAATTTAAAATTCCAAAAAAATTAACATTGGCTTTATGAATTGCCATGATGGTGATGAAATAACAAAACAGAACTGTACTTCTGACATCATATGTAGCTGTTATCACATGCCATTTTTCGTAGAGTAAAGATTATGTAGGAACAAAAAGGGCAAATATTTACGCTGTTTTTTTCTGTCATCTGTTGAGATATAAAACCAAAACAATAAAAAATTTTTATCAAGCAATAATCAAATTTAAGGAACTCATTAATGACACAAGTTAGTATTTTTTTGTCATAATGGTTCAAAAACAGCTGCTTTTGACACATGCGTTAGGATTCAAAAGTTGTCATTTTTAGTCCTTGGATAATAACATATGATTTGATGATTATTATTTTCCTAAGACCAAAAAGATCATTGTTGATGATACTTTTGATTCGAGGTAAATAATCAAACAATCTTCATTCGATTACAAATAATCGAAACATTCACGTTGTTATACGTCAGCGTCGATGGTGAGCTATCAGTTGGATCTGGAGTGGTTATCAGTTATTATATTCAATTGCAAAAATTCATTGTTGCATCGTTGTTGGTTTAATCAATTTTTGAAACTCGCTTATTTCACCAATCGATTATTGCATATGCATTCGTTACATCGATTTTTGTTCATTGCCGTTAGTCTAACCTAACACAAATGAAACAATCAGCTGATTGCTTCAAATAGCAGGAACAAGATTGAAGCATCATTGGGAGATATCTTTAAAGGTAAACAAGCTGTAACATTTTGGGTTTCTTAAGTAGTGTGCGTGTTGTATTGAGCAATATAACAAAAAATATAGTTCATCACACGGACCTAAAGCTGATTTTCATTACTCATTTTCAACCTCGGCTTTACAGCCTCGGACGTAAAAGTTTACCTTGTATGAAAAGCGTCACTTTAGGTCCTAGTAATGAAAAGTACTATTTGTCCAGCAAAAATTCAAACAGAGTTATGACCAAATTTTCAAACTATTTCAAGCCACATGTTTTATTGGGGCATGGAGTGAAAATCCAGTATTTATTGAAATCAGGGCTAATTAATTTAGAGAAGATTGAAGATATCATATTTGTGTTCCATTTTACATATATAGGGAGAAATTAAGGTTTGCTTTAAGAGATAAAAATTTGCTGATTAAAAGGGAAGAAAAAAGTACATGAAGTTGAGTCTCTAGCATCCAATATGTAACTGACGTGCAACTGGAGTACGAATGGGCATTACTCATTCAAATTGTGTTTTTAATTGGTGGTTGATAAAATTTATACAATATTTTAGTGATAATGATAGGAAGAGAGGGAAGGGGGAAAAGGTCCGAAGGGGAGGGAAGGAGGGTAGAAGTTACGAAGGGCTGGAAAGGAGGGAGGGGAGATTGGTAGAAGAGAATGAAGGAAAAAGGAGGGAAAAGTGGAAAGAAGGTCAGAAGAAAGGGAAATAGAGAATGAGTGAAGGAATCATCCATTTGTCACTCATCTGTCATTCATACTTGGCTTAAAATACCTACCTGGGTAGGTGCCATTTCGAGCAATGTATAATGTAAAATGAATGGAGGGGGGACAGAGAGAACTGTGGTAACGGGTGTGTGGGATGAACTTATTTAATAATTGAATTTTTACTGATCTCTGAATTGATAATCAGTGCAGCCTTAAAACAATAGTGGAATCATAATAACATACAAATTACTAAAAACTATGCCATAAATATCCACCAGAGTTGAGGTAAAATATTAGTCAAATATTGAATCTTTCTCTTTTGCCTTTGGTTCTCATTTGGTTATATTATTTTTTTAAATGAAAAATGCATACTATGAAATTAAATGTATTTAGAAATGCCTTGCTGTATGCAAAGATCAATTTTCAAAACTAGCTATTCCTATTTCTCAATTTGAAAACTGGTAAAATTTTCGAACACTGGCGACCCCTAGTAGCCTCTAGCTATTTATTATTTTGCCAAAAATCAATTTGGATAGTAGGGGATTCGGCCAAATGGGGTTCGGATAGTTGGAGCTCTGCTGTAAGAATGAAATACCCCCGTTGCAGCAGACCTGCATACTCAGCGAATTTCAAATGCAAAACAACATATTTCAATCCAACTTAGCGAGATTTGACGTGTTTTGTAACCTCCATAAGAATAACATGGGGAATGAGTATGCAGGTTTGCTGCAACAGGTATGTTAAAACTGGTTAGTTTTGATTAATTAATTAGTAGATCTTAAGTTGAAGAAGCCATATACCAAGTTTTGTCAAGAAATGTAAAAAAATAAGTAAGATATAGAATTTTTTTATTTCCCATAAGGATAACATGGGGAATGATTATGCAGGTTTGCTGCCACAAAAATTGAAATTTCGGGGATTTTAGACTAAAATACATTAGATCTCATCTAGATGAAGCCACAAACCAAGTTTTATCCAGATACGTTGAGAAATAAGCGAGATATAGAATTTTACTTATTCCCCATAAGGTTAACATTGGGACAACGTACTGTGTTTACCACTTTCAATATCTCGGTAACCAATGGACATAGAGCAATGATTCAAAACACTGAATTGTTTGTTTTTTTAAGCTGAATTCAATGGTGCCAACAAAGATTAGATAAATTTTATTTTTCTATGTGAAAAACTCAAAAAAACCCATTTTTGGGGGGGTTTATCCCCCTTTACCCCCCCTTCCGGTGGTCCGATTGGGCTGGTTCACGAACTCGTCCAATCGATTACCACTTTACATGTCTGTTCCAAGTTTCATTAAGATCGGACCATATTTACGGCCGCTATCGTGCTGACAGACACATATATATATATATATATAGCTAGATAGATAGATATTTAAAAATTCGAACGAATGGTGTTTTTTGCTTCTGGTGGCCCTAAAATGAAAAGTTATCATGGTCTCGGGCTTAGGTCTTACCATGAGACCTACGGTAATAGCTTCTTCCCTATAGGGGAAATTCGCTAAAAAACATAAATATTTTATATTCAACTATTAAATAATTAAAATGAAAATTCTTTTTTTTTTAATTAAAAATGCTTGGAATTTGCTGTGATCAAGTCAAGACCACTTGTACTTACAGTCCTGAACCTACTTTAATAAAGTAGGAAACACAACTTACAAAGCTCAATCTTAAGGAAAGAGCCCTAGACGACCTTAAACTTTTGTACACCTGTCCTTACATAAGATTTTACATGGTCTGGAGTTGAAATTTTAAGTAAAACAGCTGAATGGGTTGAACACAGGAATTAATTGAAACGATTAAACGAAAGCAGGCGATCAACCCTTTGCAGAAGTCTTGAGTAATAATAATAATCATTTTATTGAGCCAGAATTGACAACATAGTTGCATTAACTCAGTTAATATACACATACAATTTTTCTTCATTAATTTTCACAGCAGTGAAAATCACATTATCATTCTTTATTGTGTCCATGTATTCTTGAAGGTTATAGCATGAAGAGTCAATCAAAGAGATTTTGAGTGTTTTCTTAAATTTTTTTAGGTTTAATTCCTTGAGAAAATTAGGTAGAAAATTGTAGATTTTGATACCTTTATAGTAAAGGTGTTTTTTGAAAAAAGAGGTTGAATGATTTGGAATAGGTATTTTTTGTGAGTTTCTCAATGAATATTGATAAGAAGGAGATTTGATAGTTGAACAATGAAAGATTTTGGTGTACAAAACATGAGGTTTTCAGAATATATATAAATGAAAGAGTTAAAATATTATGATTTTTAAAATAGTCCTTGCAAGATTGATCTCTGTGCAGGGAAAAGATAGTTCTTATTGCCCATTTCTGTAGTTTGAACAGGAATTTGGTTTTTGATTTTTGTGTAATGTAAGCTTATGTGATGATTGGGTGGTTTGACCTTTGTAAAGAGGAAGTATTTGGGCATGTTGTTTGAGTGAACTGGAATTTGTTATTTAACAAATTCTTGTTATGCTGACAGACGGAGGGCTCTGGCTTTAAGTAGGTCAGCTAATAAGAGGAGGGGTCATTCACTTAGTGTAGGGGGTTCACACATTTGCTGGAGGACTGAGGGGGGCCTCCCCCCGTAAGTAATCTTATCTTTTCCAAATTAGCTTACTTATTAAGTTTTATATAGTTCGAGTTCACTCAATCACTTTGTTTTCATGTGTTCCATTATTCTTGATATGTGTTCCCTGATCATGGATATTTGTGATTAATTTGAGAAGTTCTGTTTGGTTGTTGTTTAAATTAAAATGTCTTTTTGGATGTCAAGCATCTCTCTTTATTTAATGGAGCTACGTTCCCAATGTGGTCGTTTACGGGACTCCTTAGTTAACAGCCACAGAGGGGTTTCGTATACGTCACTCTTAACGCTAAATTTATATCACTGGTCGCGTCAGAACAGATTTTTTCAGTTTAAAACACTCTCTATGTGGGACTGAGTGGGTAGAAATGAATAATCGAGTGAGACTGGTAAAACTCTTCAGCCTTCTTTATGAACAATCTCTGACCTGCAGGGGTGGGGGAGGGCTTCGACGACCTGTTGGATGAACATGGAGGGCTGAACGTTGCTGAAGTTGTCTCGGCACAGCGGGCACTCGAGTGTCGGCAGACCCCTGTGGTCAACATTCGATCAATCAAACATTCTTTACTCCTACCAAACAAATTTGTGCTTTATGCGACCTATAACTATGTAATAACCTACAATAACTAACAATCTTAGATACCATGACAAAATTTGAAGTCCATGAACTCTTTAATTCTGTAAGAAACAAGTTCAGACATGTTTATATAGATAAACAAATGTCATATAGATTAATTTTTAAAATTTATATTCAAAAGTTAGGTAGTTTTATAAAAATCTGTTTCTAATCTATGAAGTATTTTTTATGAACTCGAGACTCCTTCCTTGAACTCATCACCACTACTTGTGGTTCTTTTCTATTCATAGTTTTTTTTCTGCTACCATTTAAAATGACAAGATAAAATGTTCAGCTCGGTTTCATATGTCCACTTTTCAATTCCCAAAACCTCATTTTTCAATTGATTAGACAACTCCTCTGTTGATGCACCCTGGTTTTAGTCTTAAGCTGCATTTATGCGGCCAGGAGTGCCCAGAAGGGGGAGGGGCGTGGCGCAATTTGCGCCATCAAAATTTTTGGGGGGGGGCATGATTTTTCAGGCGGGATTTTGGTTTTTTTTGAGGAATTTTTAACTAACGAATAAGGGAAAATTACAAAAAAATAAATTATCATACGCAACAGTTAAAAGTACTGCTTATTTATCTAACCATATCACCAGGATTACTATCGTCATTTATTTAAGTTTGCTATGTAAACCATCCCCGGAATCTCTAAGGCAATCCATGTGTTAAATTATTTTGAAGGGCAGCTGGCAATGGGTCGACTGGACTGGCAACCCTGACATCGGGCCCAGAAGACATAGTGTCAGACAGGGTATGAGGCCTCGGTCTGACCATAGATAAAAACATGTTTTATCTATGGTCTGACTCAGCCGTTATAAGCAATGTTTATCAAAAACCAGGTATTTACCCGGGTTTCGGGTATTTTGGAGGCCGTGTGGAGATTTGGCGGTGGTTAAGAAAAAACCGGGTATAACCATTTACTCATCAACCTATATATTAAAAAATGGGTGAAATCGGGGATTTTCGACGAGGTACAAGGATTTTTTTGGAACTCTAGATGTTTTATTTTTCGAACGAAAGTTGTTATTATGTATTTGGTATCGTTGTATGGGCTTTTTCGTTGCATTGTTATCAGAAACTGGATAATAGCCCGGTTTGTGAGTATTTTGATGGCTGTATGGGGACTTAATCGACATGATTAAGAAAAATCTGGTGAAATCGGGAATTTTAGACTTGAGCTATGAGGATTTACCCGGCATCCTAAATACATAAAAGCCTGTGGGTAAAGCCGGGGAGTTTTGGATTGTGATTTATTTGCAAATATCCAATGTAGATGTAAGGTGAGGGAAATAAGTTTTTTATGCTTTTCAAGAACGATACTTGAAGAAAATATACATATTTTAATATATAGCACCCCTTAACCAGCAAGTTTAGGAAACTATCCGGTTTTGGGTGTTTTTAAAGTCATGCATTAGGTGTTTTTTCGGCTAACTACGCGGATTTTGGTACTTTCCAGGGATTAGTGCCAAAAAACCAGATAAAAGTGAGGATTATTAATGGAGTTGGCGGGTAAGTCGCCAGTCGTATGAAGTACGGTTGGTGTACCTGCTTGGACTACGGTGAGACAGTTTTGTAAATAGTACAATTAATTACTGGAGAAGTGAATGGTGATTACAAGTTCACACTGTGTTGTGATATCGTCTGTGGATCTAACTTTAGCTAGTTAGATATACAGAAACTGTATTGTCTTTTGTATTTTTTATCTATGGCAAACTACGGAGTGGTTTTATGAGTGTTTTGTTGATGTTGAATGAATAGTAGGCCTCCCAGCCGAGTCTAGTAATCTAGTCTTTGAGGATTGAAATTAAAATCTACCTCGGACCATGGAAAAATTACGTTCCAGACCCAAGTTAATCAACAAGCACACATGACGTTGACGTTCCTCGTACCTCCACCAGCCACCAGCACCCAAGACCAAGGTGTTTTTTAACCAACAAGCATTCAATATGTTTTTGAACCTACCGGCGAGAATACCATTTCAATACCACTGTTTCAATATTTACAGTAATTATGTAGAATCCCATCAACATTATGTTATATTTACAGTCATGTTAATTCATTTCGCAACTTATTAAATGTAAAAAATAATTAATTTCTGGTAATTGGAAAAACAATAACGCCCCACCATTATATTATGGAAACCATATTGAATTAATGCGTCTCTAAAGTGTGAAAATTAAAAATACTTTGTAGGCTGTAAAAGATTTTTCGCCACACTACGACGTAATAACCTGTTTTACTAACGTTATTTGGTAGCCGAAACCAGCTTTTTCCCACCAGAGGGCCGAAAACTTTCGAGTCAGCTGATGAGCTGATCGTTTATATTTGCTTGAATCAACGTGAGAACATCACATATACAGCATTCAATGGGTTCCAAAGACAGGATAGTTGCTTGCGATCATATGATTTTCATACTGTGTTTATTTAAACAAACCATGACGAAGAAGTTGTTTCGTCGCTCATAACCTTAAAGTTTTGCTTTGATGAACATGTATGTATGTTTCAAGTGTGTCAAATAAATAATACGATTGTAATGTTATATCGGCTAAATTTCAATTTGTAGTGTGGTGAAGAATAGCGTCCGCACCTCGGCCGGAAGGGTTTTGCAGCTCTCGATCGTTTCATATTCTCGACTTCTTCTCGAATTTGGGGGCATTAGGCTCCGTCTCGATGAGTCTCGAATCGAAATTTGAGTTCGTCTCGAACCCTATTTGGGGGGGCATTAGGCTTGGTTTGGGGGGGGCATGCGCCATTGCCCTTGGGGGGGCTGGGCACCCCTGTATGCGGCTGCTGTTGTATGGTGAGGAGCCGCGCGACCGCTAATGCTCAGTTTAGCATGTGGATCATTCGAAATCACCGAGCGGCATGCTACCAAGTCGTGTAAAAGCAAATACAAAGCCGAATCGCACGGCTCCTCGTCACATGGAAGCAGCTGAAAGAGGCCTAACCGAATCAAATAGACTTCTTTTTCTTTTCCCTTGTTTGCCTTCCATGGTAGTTTGCAAAATTGCAGGTAAAAAAAACTTTGAAATGTAACTTTTATTGTTGAAATATAACTTGGTTATATTTCAAAATAGCAGGCTGAAATATAACGTTTATTGTTATATTTCAGATGACTTATGTTAACATTTCCATTAAATACAGCAAAAATAATAATTAAAATAAACATACTATGAGTTTGAACATCATGCACTGGTGGTCTGGTGGTGAATAAACAGATTTATAAGCCCCAAAAAATAAATGTTTGTGGTGCACAAAAACAAACCCCCGTTACAGCAGACCTGTATACTCAGCGAATTTCAAATGCTTAAATAAATCATTTAGACGGAGCCTCAAATCAAGTAAAATCAACTTATATCCTGAAAGAGGATACAACAATTAATTTTCCGTTTAAGAATAACATGGGAAATGAATATGCAGGTTTGCTGCTGAGGAAGTGTGAAGTTTCTGTAATTTTTGCAATAATCCAATAGATATCATCTAGGTGGAGTCATAATATACCAAGTTTCATTCAGATATGCTGAGAAATAAGCGAGATATAGAATTTTATTTATTTCCCATAATGTTAACATTGGGACAACATACCGTGTTTACCCCTCTACCCTCAGTATCTCTGTAACCAATGGACGTAGAGCAATGATTCAATTTACCAAATTATTTGTTTTTTTCGAGCTGAATTCAAGGGTGTAACCCAAATTAAGAGTATTTTAATTTCTAAATAAAAAGAAACAATGGATGGCATTGATTTAATGAAATAGGTGTTTGTAGACTGGATATTTATTACAAAAAAAGTGTGTATTTTGAGAGTAAAGCACCATTGTCTCCCTGATGAAAATTGTTGCCCTCGGCAAATTAGGGTACCAACATTGTCACTCGTGAGACAAGGTTGTATTTTAACAACATTGTCAACACACAAATAACTTTAAAACTCACAAATAACAATTCAGTTCTACCTCTTTGGTATAAAAAATCTAGTTTTACTTCCACAACTTTCACTCAAATAGCTTCACTTCAGTAAAACTGGTGTTGAGTTGTGATATTTCCGATACTGCTTCACCTGTGACAAGCGGCACACACGGGGTGGCCGCGGACGCATTGCACCACCGCGGGGGTCAGCGTCTCGTGGCACACTGGACACAACGCCACCTCCAGCAGCAGCTCCAGCGTGCGGCGTAGCTCCTTGGCCGACAGACGATCCTGCGGACAGGGGCGTAAAAATGATTCCGGGTGTGCAATAACACGGATACAAGTGAGAGGGTATTGAGGGTTAGTTGCAATACCAAACTATTTGATTTTGATTTATTGATTGAGCCCAATCGCCATTTTCATGGTTGGGTTTGTTGTGATAACATACAAAGCTTAAAAACTAAATAAAATGTCCATTTTATGAACTATGATGTTCATTTGCAATGTAAAATTATGAGTTCCTGGATAATATGGTAACTAAGTGGTGGAGTTAACCTTGTTCAGTCATGAAATCCGCACAGACTTAGTACCCATGGCAATAAAATTGGTGGCTTTATAAAAGAAATTAAGATTTGAGGTCTTCTTTGAAAATAATTATTTAGTAACTTATTTCATTAAATTTTTTTGTAGTAAGTGACTATTATTAGGAGCATGAAATAGGACGGCCGGCAAAAACTGTAAAAACATCACAATATCTGCTCTACCTCAACTGAAATGACTAAATAAGGTGTTTTTTTCAAGCTGTCAAAACTTTTTTTACATTTTTAGGGCCTTTTACAAGTAAATTTGTGTTAACTTGATCACGTGATTAACTACAAAAAAAAAAACAATAATTTTGCCAGCAGCCTTACCTGCCCTATTCACGGGCCTGCGGGGCGGTACGGGGCTTTTTTCGCCCTCTGTTTTTGTCCTAGGGCCCCCTTTTTTTTTTGCCCGAGGCCCAGACGCTCGCCCCTTGCACCCTTAGGTAAATACGGCCCAGGCCCCATTTTGTGCTCCTTCTAATAATGCTTTTTGTGGCTGTTTCCTATAATGTCATATTATGCATCGTAGATTAATTTCATGGTTATGTATTTTATTTCTATATTGCATAATGGATAATGTGTGTTTTAAAGTAAAAAAAGGCTGGATTCCTTAAACATTGAAACCTTAATAATGTGTGCAAGCAGTATATGTACCTCAATGTTTCATTACCAAATAAAAATCATTTTCAGGTTGGATTATCTTTCACTAGAGTTCACTGGAGTAGAACAATATATTTAGTTTAATACGAGATATGAGCCCAAAAAAGACAGTTTTGAGAAGTTTTGGTATTTAATTTGGTAAAATTTCTCAGCATAAACATTCCTTTTATTAAGAAGTTTTTTTGATAAAGATTAAAGCTCAATTCAAGCGGTCATTTGCACCCCTTTTGATTTGGTTCAAACTACAGTCGACTCTCGCTAACTCGAAAGTCCAAGGGACTACGATTTATCTTCGTGTTACGTATAGTTTGTCGTAGGCATAGTTCAGATTATAGAGGTAAACTAAATGAAAATTCATGATATAGAGGTAAAGAAAAATGTAGTTTATACCCTACATCTTCGACAAATCCAAGCTTTTAACTTATTAACTGTTATATATCAATGAAAAATACAGTATTTATAATACAATAACCTGTTATAATACAATAACACGGCGGGAAAACTGATGGAGAGGCTGTTGAAACCGAGAATCGGAGAGGCTGTGCGAGCGGCAGGGGACCTCTCGGCCCGACAACACGGGTTCAGAGAGGGCCACTCGACACTCAGCGCCATCTCGGAGGTCGTAGCTTCGGTGACACGAGCGGATCAGGCGTGCCACGCGGCTCGTCCGATCGTGATGCTGGTCACGCTTGATGTCAAGAACGCGTTCAACTCGGCACGGTGGTGCGACATTCTGGTCGCACTGGAAAGAACATTCAGGTTACCTGGGTACCTCCTCGCCATGGTGAGAGATTACCTAAGGGACCGGCGGCTGATGTACGAGACGGACTGGGGTTTCGTAACCAGGGCCGTCACCTCTGGGGCAGCCCAGGGATCGGTGCTGGGGCCGGATCTCTGGAATGTCTCGTATGACAGCTTGCTCCGCACTGAGATGCCACACGGAACGTTCCTCGTGGGTTACGCCGACGACGTAGCGGCGGTCATCACCGAACGAAACGCGGAGTTGGCCCAATTGAGGCTGAATCAGGTCATGCGCCTGGTGGAAGGCTGGATGCGCGATCACGGCCTTCAGCTGGCTCTTTCCAAAACGGAGATAGTCATGCTGACGAGGAGGCGGATACCCACGATCATTCCGATGCGGGTGGGTACCGAAGTGATCGAGACGCAGAGGACAGCCAGGTACCTGGGGGTGGTGCTGGACAACAAGCTCACCTACTGGGACCACATCAGAAGCGTGTGCGACAAGGCGGCCGAAGTGACGTCCTGCCTCGGAAGACTGATGGCCAACATCGGAGGACCGAGTCAGGGGAAACGGAGGCTGTTGCTGTCGACGGCACAGGCCATCATGCCTACGGGGCGGAGATCTGGGCAGATGCGACGAAGGTGAAGAAATACCGGACTCGCATGCTGGCGGTGCAGAGACGTGGCGCGCTCAGGGTCGCATCCTCGTACCGCACGGTCTCCCAGGCGGCGGTGCTGGTCATTGCGGGAGTCATCCCAATCGACCTGCTGGCGCAAGAGAAGAAGATCATCTGGGGGCGTGCTCCCAAGATGGATCAGGAAGAGGCTGCCAAGCTGGCCCGTGGCCAAACAATGGCCGCCTGGCAGCGTCGATGGGACGAAGACACGACCGGAAGGTGGACATGGCGACTCATCAGGAACCTGGAGCCGTGGGTTTGCCGCGACCACGGGGAGGTGAATTTTTATCTCACCCAGTTCCTGACAGGTCATGGCTACTTCCGTCTGTACCTCCACCGAATGGGCAAGGTCGACTCGCCCAGGTGCAAGTACTGCGGACACGACGGAGACGACGTGCATCACACTTTCTTCGTGTGCCGTCGCTTTGACGAAGAACGGACTGCCCTCGCCGACTCGGTCGGCGGTCATCTGACCCCGGACAACATCGTGGGGAAGATGCTGCAGGGCAGCGTCAGCTGGAACGCAGTGGCTGACTTTGTCATGTCTGTCCTGCGCCAGAAGAGGACAGATGGGTGTCTCGAGTGACCCCAGAACCGAGGACAGCAGAAGATCGGTTGAACACCAACTGAGGAGTCCCGAAAGGGACAGCAGCGCGGAGTCCTGAAAGGGACCAGAGGCCACGCATTGCGATGTCGCAATGAGCAGACGCTCGGGTCGATCGCAATGATGTGACAGCACGCGAGAGGGTTTTTTTAGCAGGTATGCCCAAGGAGACGTACAGGCAACTGCACACTCCTAGCAGCCTCGAGCCTCGAGGCGGGGCCTCTGACACTGATGCTGTCTGTCAGAGGTTGGAGACCTCTGCTCGTCGCTTTGCTCTCTTGGGCGAGCGGCGTAGAGGGCCCGCATTTCGGTACGGGTAAGGGCTATTTTTAACCTCCCTTCCAGCGTGGATAAAAAAAAAATAAAAATACAATAACCTGTAAAACTCAAAAACACATAAGATCATATTAATTCTGATTAAAAAGTCTGTAATCTTCCTCTGCTTAAACATGTAAAAACAATTACTACAGTATTGATCATAATTTTTATTAAAACAATAATATAAAGAAACTTTACGGTATCCCCTACAGCTACAAAAATAAACTTATAACTTTCAATATTACTGTATTAATAAATAATACTTACAGCAGGGTATACAAAATAAAAAACGTGTGGAATAAAATAGAGTTAACAGTTCAGAACGCTTCGTATTACAGAGGTCCATTCTAAAAACTTCGTGGTATGGAGGTAAACTTTGAGTTATGGAGGTAAAACGTGAATAAAATTCGTCTTATCTACTGATCTTCGTGTTATAGAGGTAATTTTTGTGTCCCTTCGAGTTATAGAGGTAAAATATACCCGGAAAATTAGTTGGTGTTATGAAAATTAGTTCGCGTAATGTATAGTAATTTCTTCGTGTTAGACAGGTTTTTCCAAGGGGATTAAAAATAATTCGTGATATTGAGGATTTCGTTATATCAAGGTTCGTGTTAGCGAGAGTCGACTGTATTTAGTATGCATCAAGAATAATATTACTACGGTACACTTAAAACTTTTTCAATCTTTGCAAAAGTGTTGCGATTTCAATGCTTAACTTTCGAACTAGTGTGTAAAACCTAATTTTTCAGGTTTGAGAAAACATACTTGCTTGTGTTGTTAAATTGACTGTTTTTCCATATATATTCTAAAAGAGGCTATGGATACAGACTGACTAAACTAACTTTTAAATGAATATTTTAATGTCAATAATCACCATTATTGCTGATTTTGTAAAACTGAAGATATTACACAGTCACTTTAAAGTATTAAATTACAACATAACAGTAAATTTGTAAGAGACCGTCACTGATAAAGGAAGGAAACCAGCCTACACCCACTGATAAAATCATAACTGACTCTCTGTTATGCTGTAAGCTACAAGCAAAGCAGCACTGGAGAGACTAAACTGTGATGTCATCGTTCTGACAATCAGGGGTGCCACAATAAAGCGTTGGGTAAAAAACTGCTTTATACCTGACTTCACTTTAAAAATGAATTAGGTCCCTTTATTTTAATGAATTTCCCAAATAGTTTTAGTGGTCTTTTGCAAAATTCAGCTGTTATCAGTCTATTGTATTTTTATATCCTAGTAGAGGAACTTTAATTTTCTTCAACATTTATTAAACCTTTTGGGGGTTTACAATAAGACATTAACTTTTTTAAGCTAGCTGCCAGGAAAGCTCATAATATTAAAGTCATAAAATCGTAGTAAAAACTCAAAACATCCCTCTAATATTCCAGTCAAAACAGGGTTTAATTTGGATACAATTCCGTTCATTTTTAAAATCTCGCACACATATTAAGAAGTAGATTAGGATGAAAATACCAAAGTCCTCATAAATATGCGGCGAGCTCTTGTGGCAATTGACAGAAACAGGGCTTTTTTTGTTTCTCGTAGAAATCTCGAGAACCGTTGGTCTAATATATCTTATGTATCTATCTAAGGTAAAAACTTTAATAATGTACAAAATAGCTTATTAAACTTGCTACACAAATGGTACTTTAAAAAGCCTTTAGAGAATATTTGTGCCAAGAAATTAATTGTGATCGGTGAATCAGTCAGTCAGTGAATGATTTTTGGCTTTTTATATATAGACTAGACTATTGAAATGTTTTGTAAGAAAGAAATTAAATGTATGGGTTCAGGTAGTAGTCTTCTTCTTATTCTATACATATGTAAGCGGAATTCCAATCAATGCCCAGGCTAAACAATAGCATCTAGTAGTTTAAAATTCCTTTTATAGCATAGGCACCCAAAAGAAGGGATTTTTTTTTAATTCCCAAAGGCTTCTACCCTATTAATAGTCCAAATTTGTGTTTATTTCAATAGTGAATAATTTGATATGATTTGTTTTGTTTTGACAGTTATTTGCTAATTTATGTAAATCAACAGTTAATGTAATTTAATGTAAATGACCAGCATAAAGCTAATATTATGGTATTCAAAAATTTGGGGTAATATTACTCTTGTGAAAATACCATGACAAATACTTCAAATCCAGTAAAAATAAATAAATAGCAAAATAAGGTGGAAAAACTGGCAGTATTTTGTATAGTTATTAAAAATATATAGAATGCTTTGAATAATGTTATTGTATGACAGTGAGCGCATGATGGCTGTTTACTTGCATTACATGCACATGCAGCAGTCAGCTGATTCTGGGAACTGATCTGCCTCTTCAACATAATATTTTCTTGCCTCTTTCTGACCTCTCATAGCACCATTCTAAATCGTTTGACTCTACCATAAAGATAACTTTCTAATGTAAACTTCCTAATAGGCCTTCTCATATAAATACTATAATAATAATAAATGATCTCTTCTTTTACCTAGGAAATATTGATATATAATGATTTTTTAAGCTATTTTCTATTGTTGAAGAAATTATCAATTATACTCCCCAAGTAACAAAAGAAACTGCTACGGGGCCACCTTTTTATACCTACTTATTTTGGGTTACTACTACTTAATTAACAATATGTGTTTTTTCCTAATCCTTGTGAATTGATTTCAATAATTTATGTGTCAATGGAAAGAGTATTGCACCAAGCTCTCCAGGACGCAAAATCTGTGAACTACTCAATATCATGAGGCTACTAATATTATGAGTAGACTTAGATGTCCTTAAGGCTAAACATCCCAGGGTTAGTTATAAATTCTGCCACCACGTCGCAGCACCAAAATGAAGTCATTTTGTATTAAAGTTTATTGGTGGAATTTTCGTCCGATGTTAATTTGATAAACTGATTTGTAAACAGAATAAGATTATGATTCACGCTATTCAGGCATATTTTTTATTAAGTTGCTGGTTAAAAAAATAATAACAAGATATTCATGTTACAAAAAGAAATATGAAAATCGCAGGTAGTCATTTTGTAGGCAATAATTTTTAATTAATTTTAAAATTTTAATATTTAAAATCGCCCGAGTGGTTCAATCGGTATCAATTTTTATAAATTTAATGAGATAGCGCGCGGGAGACAAAAAATTATGCAGTGCAGAGCCGGCCGGAGGTGACTCACTGTAGCTCTCCCCCCACCACGCGGCTCAGCCGTTGCTCGTCGTACAAACACTCCTTGTGGTGGATGATGACTTCCCGCCATGTGCTCTCGGTTATTAGTTACCATGATTCATCTTACGAGTTTGTTTCTTCGCCTGTTAATTATTGTTATTGGTAACGTTATTTTGTTAAACTTTTATGTTCTCCATGGCCCACGTGTTTTAAAAAATAATGATGACAAATTTGAATTTCTTGTTAAAATATGTTACATATATTATTATTATTAAGCTATAATGATATTTCGAGGGCTTGGAACATTAGGGTTCTAACTGCCAAGTCTTAAACTTTACACGAAAATAGATTTAATATTGGGTACTGCAGTAATTAAAGTGATCAATGTCAACACATTCAGAGTATTTTTTCTGAAATTTCTTATGCTAAATATGAAAAATATATGTTTATCTTTGCTTAAATGTATAAATAAATGTGTTAAAAACTACTTTTAAAAATACGGAAGAACTGTGTTGCTCTTTAAAAGGCTACAGGGTAGTTTTATTTGACTATGTTCTATATTTCAAGTTCGTATTTCATATAAATTGTTAAATTGCCTCTAAAATTATGACAATAATAGAAAATAACAAACACGTCATGATTTTGTGTGCTTCTAGTCCGACTGATTCACCAACAAAATCAAATAATCTCTGTCAAAAACAACAGGTAGAAAACCTACCTGTATTTATACATATTCAACCATTTCGGAATAAAGACAACGGAGTTCTTTAAAATCAAATGGACGATGTTCTGCTTCAATAATCGAAGCAGATTAGTTAGCTTCACTGAATGATAGTTGGTTCACGCAGTTTTAAAGAGCAGAAGCAATAACGGCTGTTTCAAGCTAATTGAAATACAAATTCCATTGACTATGAATTAAGTTTTCAACCACGTTACAGTTGCTAGTTTCAATTTGGAATAAACATATTACGTGTAGATTAGATTGAAAGTTAACCTATAATCTTATACTCTTGTGTACGACCAATGTTTGCTTGTATGCTTATGCTTGGACAATCTATCTATCTATATTAATAATTCTATAAGCAATTTTTTAATACAAATTTTGAAAGTTTGGCAGGTCGTAGGATGATGGGAGAGGGTTCAAATTAAAGGACTTAGCTTCAGGGGTCGGTAAAAACAGCAGATTATGTCAAAGTCCACTAGAAAATGATAAATAACGAAAAATATCTGCCATTTAAAAACACTGGGATTTCAACACGTCTGCTGTTGTTTCTTTTTTTAGCTAAGCATCAACAGCTGTTGTTAATTCTACGATAATTCCTAAACCTAATACTTTGTAACCAAAACAGTGTTGTATACCTGAGTTATACTTAAGAATAGGGAAAATAAACTGTTGCAATTGTAACCGGTAAAATAATAGAGCAGATTTATAAATGCATTACCTAGAAATAGTTGTGAATGGAGAGAAATAGTGCCACCACCTTGTTCCAATTCCTCAAATTCCACATGCAGCATTGACTTTCAATGGCGAAACATTAATGGGCAAACAGCCTAAGCCACGTAACATATATCCTTGTAAACATTTGCAGGTAGTCATTTTGTAGACAATATTTTTTAATTAATTTTACACATTAAATGTCGGTCTATTGGTTCAATCGGTATCATGTTTTATATATATTTTTAATAAATGGAATATGAACGCGCGGGAAACACGAAACGGATGCAGGGCCGGGTGACTCATTGGGCTCTCCCCCCACCTGTCGACTTTTCGAATTCGAGCCGAAAACATCAAGGGGCAAATAGCCTAAGTCACGTAACATTTGTAAACATGTTTCCTGTAAATTTTTATACTGTGCATTTTGTGCATTAAGTAAATGAAGGTCTTTTGCACTAATTATTGTTTATTTATTTATCATTTTCATGTACTGAAAGGTAACTTTTATTTTAAACAAGTGACTTAACTAATTAATCATTTAATTTAACATGGTGTTATAAAGCAACAAAAATAATGGTAATTTTGTTTGTGGTAATATTAATATTGAACAATGAACCCCTAGATAATTTCATAAATCATCTTCCTTGTAATCAGAGGATTAATTACAAGAGTCTGGTCTAGTGTGCCCGGCCAGAGTGCGAATGCGACTACTGAGTTGACGAACTAGTGATGGGAACTATCCGATAGAAACAAACGATTCATCCAGTTGTTGCGCTCCAACCGATTTATCAGATGGTTACTTCAATTTTCATCCGGATGAACCATCCATTAGTTTGCAAGCGAATCAACTGAACGGCATTATTATCCATCTACCTCAAAACCATCCGTCTATGTTTTCATTCAATTTTGAAACAATTCGTCCCTTATTTTCATTCGTTTGAAAACTACGAGTCAGTTATTTAATTACTGAAACTGTTCTGTTAATTGCCGAGTACTTGCGCCAAAGATAAAACAACCTATGTTAGCACCAATAGGTTAATCTTTTACCTTATTTAAATACTTTAACCTAAATACAAAATGTTTAAGGTTAAAAAATTATTCATTTATCCATTTGCAGGTGAGCCATCTGCTCAGCGGTTCGACAGCATATATTTTTATCCGGATGGATACGCCACAAAACCCGTGAAAACTATCCATCTGAATCAGGCTCGCGAACAGATGGTTTTTTCATCCATCATCCACTAGTCGGATAGTTCCTTCCATCTCCGCACACAGCGCGAGCCAATCCGCTCCCCACCCCAATACACAGGAAAAACATCGGATGAATCATCTGAAAACTATCGGATGAAAGAAAAACCATCGGATGAATCATCCATCTGAAAACTATCGGATGAAAGAAAAACCATCGGATGGTTAAAATCAGTCGTTTGTCCCATCACTATGACGAACGATACTAAATAGCAGCGCCGCGCGTCAGAGCGGCCGGGCAGTATGGCGGTGCGCGGGGGGGGGGGGGGGGGGGGGCGGCACGGGCGTGAGAGAAATAATGGTAATATCTTAAAAAAACGATTCCGATGCGACCATTTGACCGATTTCAAATCTGAAAACGCCAAAATTATTTTAAAATTTTTGTTTACAAAATGACTACCTGCGATTTAGAAAAATGATGATAGTAATCGTATTCTTCTCTAAAATATTTTTATTAAATAACTAAAAAATTTTTTACCCATATAGCGTATATTTTTTGTTCATGTTATATACAACAAAACTTACAAAACAAAAATCGGTCAATAACTTTGCATATTATCTTTAATACAAATTTGCCACAGAGGTGCTGCTATCTATCGGGCCAGAAACACAACTTTTTCTGGGATGTTTAGCCTTAAAGTTCGGCGTAATTCCCTATTGGATTCAACATTGGAATAGATATTTCAAGCAAATAAAAAAACTAATGGAAAGCTATGTTATTACAGTAATGGAAACCACTGAAAATCATAAACTGAAGCAGACTTTCAATATCCGTTTTAAAATGAATATCCTACAATTATGGGCTCTTACATGGCCACCAGGAGCTCACAATTCTTGTTGACATTTAATGCTTCAAAATTGTCCATCAAATTATCTTTGATTAATTTTGTTTATAAACTCAAAACTTGTAGATTGCCTATCCATACGTTCTAGCAATTTTAGTGTATTTGAGGTGATGGTTGAGGGGGCCATATAGACTTCAACTGAGGGCCTCTACGGATGCCATACCTCCTGTAAATGTATGCCCAAACTTTCCAAAGAAAAAGATAAATTGATTAAAGAATTAATTTTTTTTATGGAAAATGCAAGTAAAATACACTCAGTAAACATAATACTTATTAACATTGTTAGAACTCCCCGCCAAATTTCACATGTCTAAATTTCTTAAAATAAAGTGAAATCTGCCCCTCGACTGATCAGGGCGTGGGGATGTTTTAAGAGTGTTAAAGGCCAATCGTAAAGCAAACCTCGCACAACAAGGACGCACACAATGTCCTCCATGCATATTCTTATATTTTTCATAATGTACTCGTTATTTTTACCTATGTTCTCATTATTTTCAAGTAATTTTGAAGTATTTTATTATTCCCTTTTTATTCAGGTGTTCGAACAAAGCTCATGCGGCAGGGATGCCCCCACAGCAAATCCTGTACATTTTGTATTTAAATTAATTTTACAGTACACTTTTATCATATTTATTTCACATTCATTTTTTACAAATAGTATAATTAAAGCTGCTTTGGGTAGAGGGCGAAGATATCCAACAGAAATTTTATTTGAGGAGTTTGGTGTTTTTAACTTGAGGCAGTTATATGTGGAAACCTTACTAATACACATTTTCGAACATTCAGATGAAATTTTTCTTAATTTTGAGCACAGTTACCTCACTCGAAGCTCACAATGCAGTAAAATCAGAGTTAACAAGCTAATCAGAACTTTTTCACTCACCAATTCACATTACATTTCTCAAATTCTATTAAGAAATCTTCCACCATATTTGAAAAATCACCAAAACTACACATTGACCACTTACAAGAAGCATGTTACAGACTGATGAAGGAAATAGGAAGGGATGCTATTGAGGCAGTCATCACATCCGGTTACAGGTAGACTTTGACTAGTAACTTAACGGAAGGACAGACTGTCGCTGAGCCAGACTTCAACATTTCTAAAAATTTCTAAACTCTCGTGATTTATTTTTATTTTTTGTCTTATTATTAACTGTTTTATTTAATTTTGAACATTTTATTAATTTCGTTTCCTATTCAATTACTTTTTTCCAACATTTCCCATTTTTTCAGCCATGTTTAAAAAGGGATGAAGATTTTTTTTATTACAGCGGCACGTGCCGACGCTCAGGTTTGCCACCTATGTAGGCACTATTTCCATTGTATATTATATTATATAGTAACTTTATTTGTAATATCCATACTGAATCGTACATAAACTTCTTCTGGAATAAACGTATTTGAATTTGAATTAGTGTTAATCTCATTCAATCTGTTCTGTGTTTATTTGTGGCATTAAATTAAATGTCATTAAATCAGTGCATTTACTTCAACTTCCAACATTAACTTTAAATTATAAAAACCAATACTAACTAACCAGCTGTCATCAGCACAATCATTAAAAATCCAAATCTAACAAGTGTTGAATGAGCATCTTATTAATCCACTAATCATGCTGCTAAAAAAATAGGTTGTATATAAAGACTGATTTCAAAAGACTAGAAAACAACAAGATTGACCATTCCTGGATCTTAAGACCTGTGCGAAGGCCCGATCGATTTTAATGTTTGTGTCGTTTGTGACTGTAATTGTGTATGTGTCATCTGTGGACTTCGGAGCCTGCGCACAGCAATCGATCAACCTGTGGGAGAAGCCCAATTAAAAAATAGTGACTATTAAGATTGACCATGTAACAAACCCATTATGATGAATAGTAAAATTATTACTCACACCTGAATTTTTTCTCATCGAACATTTTTTAATTACACTAGTGAACAAGACTGAATGAAACAGAGCTTCCATTTGGAAACATTTGAGATTTGGAGGCATAACTAATTTCCCTCTGCCAATTAGTCATCTCAAACAATAATTTACTGATGACTCAAAACTTTATTGCTAAATTGATAAGTTGATATTTACATTGCATTGGCAGAGCAGTATCAATATAAAAATACTAGTTGTATTTGCAACATTCAACCATATTTCTGCCATTAGTCATCTTATAGCCCATAGTCCATAAAAAATACTTTGATTTAAAAATTTTAATGTTATGGAACTATGTTATTTGTTAAATTAATTTTATATGACTTATGTTGGATATTGATATTATATTTCACTATGAGTCTTGGAAGTGACCCATTTCGGCAGGCCTGTGCTGGGTATGTCCAGAGAGCGGGGGACAAGTATTATGAGGGCGCCAGGCAGTGATGCGCCAAGGAATTTTCCT
Source organism: Flexamia atlantica (assembly GCA_035578135.1). Taxonomy (NCBI): domain Eukaryota; kingdom Metazoa; phylum Arthropoda; class Insecta; order Hemiptera; family Cicadellidae; genus Flexamia; species Flexamia atlantica. The sequence goes on along the minus strand of JAQJVK010000012.1, from coordinate 16,768,856 downwards.
TGGGGTTCACGATCACCTGGGGGCACTGGGGGGTATTTTATACCCTGTAGCATGAGGGAGTACGGGGTTCTCCCCCGGGAAACCGGGAAATATTAGGAAACAAGATCGATAAACACCGGTTTTTAGAGAATCCAGAGGAATAAAAACGTACTGTGCAACTCCAAATATCCAGTAAAGCAAGGCTGACTCCTGGTTGCATTCTGAAAAATTTGTATTTCCCTGGAATTTTTTGTAAAATGCCATTTACAAAATAAAATGTAGGCTATTAATTTTCCACCAAGTACTTTCCCCCACTATCGATAAATGCGCTTATTCAATGCTATACAAGCAACTGATTTGCACGGCTGTTCACATCTTCTGCATTTTCTACCGCCAGGTGTTTCAAGTTTAGTGAAAATTTATTCAATATTACCTAAAGTTTTACAATTATGAAAATCACAAAAGTGGGCAACTTCCAAAAGTGATCCAAAAGTACTTTTGGAAAGTTCCTAAATCTTTATAAATTTTGAACTACAAAAATAATATTACTGAGATTGCTACAAATGACACGTAAATCAAAGGTTTTTGTTGATTACAGTTGAGGTGAATTTGTAAGTTGACAATATGAATAACCTCACTCTTGTCAGCTCAGAATTGTTTTCACACCTGGCAGCTCGGAATTGTTTTCATTGAAAACTGGCAATGTTATCATAGGGGATTTTTACGATTGAATGTTGCAAGCCTGCTGATCATTTAGTTAAATAACTCCTCACTCGGTTGCAGCACTCTAGAGGCATCATGCAAAATTTAGAAAAACAAACAAAAACACATGTTATCGGCCAGTCCTGCCAGACACTTGAGTGTTCGTTGGATTTTATGTTGGCCAGCACTTTAAACTCTGTTTCTATTTCTTACATTATTTACATTGATTGGGTTTCAATAGTTTTTTTCTTCAGTGGCTGTCTGATCGCATATGACAACTGCTGTGGAAAAAATCCTACTTCCACGCGCTAAAGGTGGTGGCCAGTAGAGCTGGCCGTACAATCAGTACGAATAGCGGCAAATATCCAATCCAATCGTAAAGGATTAATATTCAAGTTTTCTACTGAATAACAGAAACCCGTTTTGGAGCTCAAAGAGGTGAACCGTTATCAAGGTTAACGCTGGTTTAGGACAGCGCCGTAGCTTAGTTGGTAGCGTTCTGAGTTCTCACTCAGCCGGCCCGGGTTCAACTCCCGACCGCGGCTCTAAGCAATTTCATCATACGGAAGTGCTGTGAAGTTCAGGTACCTTCGTCAAGGATATCTCAAGGTTCGTTAAGGACCTTGGGGATTTGACGGAGAGTGAAGGCCTGTTGAGCGGAGGGTGCACAATAAGCTAATTCTGCTGCGTTGCAACACCATGGTAAAGTGAAGCAATGGCCCTTTTTTTTAAAAAAAGGTTAAAGCACCGTTGTCTGACAGTTTAAGAAACCATATGCACTAAATAATCTGTGGTTTCGTAGAAATAGGAATTTAACCAATATTATTCATGGTAAGTGAGTCTACATTTAGTTTGGTTTCCAATATCATCATAATAAAGGGTTATAACAAATTGTCAACCTCAAACTTTGTCCATGTTCCAGTAACATGGACCATGGGCCCCACATCCTCCCCTCCATGAAAGATGTAGGGATTCCCACATCTTTCATGAGGTAATGCCTTTCGCCCGAGATCAGAAAAACAATCCCATTTTGATATTCTTTGGGTAAGGACAGACCAGGCCCTACGGACAGAACTTAGATCCTCTGGAATATTTCCCAAAACTTCAAGAAACATTTAAACTACTTCAAGTTGTAGTTTCTTTCTAATTAGTAATGTTTGTTTTATACTCAATTTTCTGAAAAAAATTAAATCATTGTAAAAAGGGATTCAGATAACGAGATAACATACAATTTCTTCATTCGGATTCTCAGGGTTAAGCTGTAGTACAGATGAAGTATAATAGTATGATTCATCTGTGCCTGTTGGATGTAGCTGAGGATTTTTAGATCGATATCATTTTCTAGAAGTTGATTTGTTAATTAGTTAAATTTATGCCTACAGCATTCAAACAATTATTTTAGTTTTGATTTTGTAATAAACCAATCAAAATTGTATGCATAAATGAATTCAATAAACAATTTCATCTACATATTCATATTCATATATATTGTAGAATAGTTTGGCACTTAGGCTATGTTGATAGCAATTTTATGTGTTCTGACTGCCTAAAAGTTTAAGTTTATAGTCAATGCCGGATTTATACACCTTAAGGCCCTGCTAAGCTTTTTGTGTGGTCCCCGATTGTGTTCAGAGAGAGTAGTGTTATTCTGTAATTTTTACTTGTACATTTACTAGATGACGGTAAACTTAAAATAAACTTATAAGAAAATGGGTTATTCCAGTTTTAAGTATCTCTAAAATGAACTATGTAGACTTTATCTTGTACTTTGTGCGGCCCCCTTACAGTCCACAGACTAGGATCAAGCCCAGTTGGCCACTGTTTAAAAGTTCTAATCTTCAAAAGTTTCCCAGGGGGACTCACAAACCTCTTTGTTTGCTGGAGGGGGGGGGGGGAATACATACATTCTAGACTAGTTACGTAGTTGTACCCTCCCCTCCATCACCTGATCATCCTAATTGAGCCCCCCCCCTTTGAAAGTAAGATGGACGCCCATGATACCGACATAATTAATTTTACAGCAGTATAACTAATTTTTAACCCGCTTCATTAAAATTATAATTTTTAATGTAACAATGTGTTTTTTTATGAAATATTGAACTAATCATTTATTTATAAATATTGGTAAAAATACTGAAACACCTACCCCTTAAATGATTCTGATAAAGAGAATCACAAAAGCGATGCTATCGGGTAGAGAAGACTTCAAACAACTACATTTTTTTAATATGAGCTAAATAATACTGATTTTCAGGTAAAAATACGAAGAATGAACTTTTTCTCTAATAAATGAGAGAACCACATGATAAGACAAAAAAAATAAAGACTGTCAGGCATTGTAGTAGTCTCGGCTATTGGTGTGTTTACCTTATTTCTTAGTTTTTACACGATAACTTCTTTAAAGCCTTGGGAAAGGTCGACAATAAAACAAACATGTTTACATAATCACCAATATATTAAAGGCCCTCCTGTGGAATATTCTATACAGGTCAGGTTAGATCTAACAAGCCGACACACAGGGTGTAACAGATGCAACGAAAACTCTGTCCATTTGAGCGAGAATCAGAAGGCATCATTTAGATATTACACTATTAGTTTGTTAATTTGTAGTTTACAGGGTTACCTTGAATAGGCATCTTCTTATTTCTATGTATTGGACTGATCCTCCTTTCGTTAAATCTCTTGACACATTAAGAACCTATTATCTTTCTTTGTAGCAACAACAAAGGCTACAACAAAGCAAGTATTACATGTAGATCTAATGATCATAAAGATTCTCATATTTTTGATGATGAACAATACAAGTGTAGCCAATGCAGCCCAGACCCAAATTCATTCGTTTTCTTCTCTAAGATTGATGTTGACTTTCAAATAGCATCCAGCATCAACTGATCATCTTGAATATTTATTTGTTAGATTTGAAAGAAGAAAAAGTGTTTGCAGCGAGCACATTCTTTAAAATTTTGTTGAAGTTGTTATTAAAAAATTCTGATGGCGTGAAACTGCTAGTTTTTTGTCTTTTTCAAATTAGCCAAAAATAATTGAATTTGTTTCATTAGTTGGGGCTGAATGGAATTCAAAATTTGATATTGATCTTGTTAAAGAAGTAGGTAGAACTGAAAATCCTTCTATGGCATCCTCTTTGTAACCAAACTTAAATTTAATAAGACTTGTTCATTTAAAAAAATTATGTATCACTCTTGCCATTATGAAAATAAATATTATCAGAAATCCTAAACATAAGCCCGCTGTTTTTTAGTTTATTTGAAACATTTATGTTAACAACACATAAACATATAGTGTTAAATAATTTATAGTAACAGACTAGTGGCGGCATGGGCTACCATGTGATATTCATTATTGTCTTTGCTTAGCAAATATGACAGTGAAATCATATCATAATTCATAAAGTTTTGTTTTCATTTGTTTATGCATTTAAAACATTTTTTAGGTTAATGTGTATACTTTGAATTTTTATTTAATAATAGTATAGTATGTTGAAAAATTGCTTCCTCGGACAAAATTTTCTCACATGCTCTCGGTTGATTCAAGTTTTTGACAATGTCTGAAATTTGAATCACGATCTCGAGCCTGAAAAACCTCACTTTTGGCCTGAGGTACTATTCATTATAAAGGATATTTAGTGATCAAAATAGTATTCTGAATCATTAAATTAGAGCTTTAGATTTGAGTACAAACAATAGCATTAACAGAAACAATATTCCAATTATCACAAATTTGAATTGACAAGGTGGAAGACGATGTGTTTTAAGTGTTCATAAAGACATCGATGCCTTTGCTTTTCAATTGCTTAAAGTCTAAACCTCTCGTTTTCAAGAGGATAAAGGCAATTCATATAAGGCAAAATTTTAACAAAAGTAAGATATAATTAAAACATGAAAAACAACAATACTTCAAATTCTTTTCTTTCAAAAGGCAATTCAAATAACTACGAAAAGATGCCGATTCAAGGTACTAAGCCTTTTATATTGATTATTGCATTAGTCTAAAATACATATAAAATACCTATACAGTTTCAATTGAGTGGTATATGAAAATAGACAATCTTATAAAGAAATGGTCATAGGTATACTGATTCATAGAGCTCACAAGAAACCACTGGCAAATATTTCCACGAATGAGAGTTTGATTTGTGTTTCTTAGTCTAAGACCCTGTTTAAAAATCTGCAGACATGATTCCTCGATTGTCTTCATAACAGTTAACATGTTTCACTTCAAAAATTTTTATTTTGTAACATTTTGCATAACAAATTAATAAGCACTGTATTGATCCTTTTAATTTGGTATAAAATGGTAAATTGTAGTTTTTAGCTTAGTTAAAATGACATTCAACAGCTGTCATGCAAACTGTCCAACAACCTCATCCTCACTTGAAGATGACTGCTTAATTATTTGTAACACTTGAAAATGAATCTATATGAGGTTCGAAACCTTGGTAGTGTGAACACCAAATCAAGGATTACTTGACAGAAGCAAAGTAGTTTAAAACATTTTCGCTCAAATAAAACGCTGCTTACATATTATTACTTAAATATGGTGCAATGATAATTTCTAAAATGTATATTACTTAATCCCAAATATTTCATTCAGACAAAAGCTGATGCTACAAAAGCCTATGTCTAACAAATTTATTATGTATATGTATATCTTCTTAAACACAAGTTCTTTAAGTTCAAAAGACAATGTAATGGTTACATTTCGAGGTGTAAACTGTGATAAAATGGTACGACTTTACAATTGTAAAATAGTTCAAGTACATTTCATATTATTTTATCCTGAAGAAACCCAGACTACAATTTGCCCAATGGTTTCTTAGCAGTGCCAACTGATCATGCAAAATCTTCCCAAAATGCATATTAGATACCTGTAGCGATTCTAATGTTTGGTAAAAATTCAGCAAAACATCATAAATTTTGGTCACTTTCAACTGAACACAAACAAACATTTTTAATCAATAACTTTCGGATCACAACCCTTCTTTACAAACTGAAACTGAACACAGCAAACACACAACAGCTAACGCGTACTACGCTACGAGCGAGCTACACAGTTAGGCCTACCTTCTAACATCGGTAAAAATAACACTTATTCGTTGCAAGCAAAACGTCATAAGAAATTAAGATAAAAAGAACGGTTTTGGACTATTGCAAAACTTAACTTGGTTTTTAGTAAGGGTGTCATAGTATAATATTAAATTTAAATATGAGCGAGTGGCTTTGTGGTAGCTTTGTTTGATTGTGAATAAGACTACCAAATTCAATTCAGGTATTAATAATTATTGAATTTTTTTAATAATAGAAGGGTATTGAATACAACCCTAATAATAAATTCAAGCAAACACCTTCATTTATGGGAGTAAATGGTCAAATCTTTCCTTATATATTTTTTTAAGTAAGAAATTATGATTAAATTGTCTAAATTTGAAGTAGGCGACCTAATTACATAATCAGCTTTGCCTACTAATAATATTTTTCAATAATATAGTTTCTTTGGCTAATTCTCTATTCAGTTAATCCTACATTAAATGCCGAAATTGTAAAATGTTATATAGAATTATTTGCCTTCCTTGTTTTCTTAGAACCAAAATGCTCTAGCTAGAGAGCTCATGTAATAGAACCAATCATTGAAAACTTTCATTTGAAAACTAATTTTTCAAAAAGTATAAAAAGGTTAGATTTTTTATCTTACTGATAATTATTATTATTAAATTAATTGGTTTTCTTTTTAAGGGGTAGCATTTTTTAAATCACCAAAACACGTTCTAAAATAAAATTTGCAGAAAATGAAAACCAAAGCACAATTCATCTATAAAATATGAAACAAAACATCTTAAAATTAAATAACTAAAAGGAAAATAACAAAACAAAAGAAACTTTTAAAAGTTTTAATACAAAATATTACGATATATTACATACAAACAATATTTATTGGGAGTATTGCAAACAATTAACTGCGGACTGATGTCAATGACCGTGTCCGGATAAAGCGCCAACTAGGTTTCGCAACAGTTTAAAAATAAATTACAAATTTCAACACTAAAATATCCCCCCTACGAAATTTAACATTTACTGGTGGGCACGACACTCATACAACTAAACTATGACAACAGATGGCATGAACAATCTATTTTGGCATTACCATTAATATAACCCACTATAAATAACAGATCTCGAGTCATTTATCAACCCTTAGAAAATATCTTCACCATAACGCAATGACTAGTTAGAGTAACGCAATATTTACAGCGGCCAAAACCCGGTAACACCTACACTAATCAGTTCTCATAAGTGATAGCCAGGCACACGAACGCAACAACTCCCAAAACTTCAATGTACAACAGTGCAGAAAGCAGAGGAAAGAAAAAGTTATAAATAAGCTATGTAACAATCATAGTAGAAATCATCAGTGAAGGCATAAAATATAGATATAACAGTGTTCACGTGCCTGGCTAAAACTGAAAATATGCTTTCACATTCAAAAATTAGAATACAATGAACAGTCGTAAAAGTGAAAGAAGAAATAATTTTGTAAATTTTATTGAATTCTCATAAAGAGAAGTAAACTAAAAAGCTACACATATCGCAAAAATTATTTAATCAAGTAGTTTAATTTCACTTAGAAATCTTAATACTGGGCAATATACAAGATACTACTTACAATAATATATAATTTACTAAAACAAAAAATATTACAACAAAACTAAAATTCCAAGAATTACAAATGTAAACGAGAAAATAGTAAAAATATCCTTCAATTTGTGAACAATTGGATCCAAAATTACATATCACACCATACAATTTGGCCGGCCTAAATCTATCTGACAAAAATATACATCCTATATTAAGATAACAGTAAACTCTAACTATATATTTATATCCTATATTATATGAATTGACTGACGGCTATTCAGCTAGGACCTAACCTACGTAATCATTCATCATCATCTCGGACTAAACTGTCTATAATAATAAATAATACAACAAATATAGATCATGTCGGTAACGTCGGTAACTGTACAGGTTATATGAATGCCCAGCACTCGAGAGTTTTGACCACAAAGTCCACGGAGGGCGTGAGAGGGTCGTTGCCGTAAGTGTTGCAGGGTTCCGTCCGACCTTGGTAAAGGTCGCCGTCCAGCCACAGTCCGAACTTGCCGCTGCAACAACAAACTCAGATTAGGAACAACGTAACACTGCAGATTTATGAGTATGAGGTGAAATAAAAAAAAGTTGGGTGGCGGAAAAGAGGAGGAAATCTTATTTGCAACTATATATTGAAGTTTCATCACTTTTAACACAGGAGAACAACTTTCTATCAAGAAGGATTAAGAACAACATAGGGAAAATATTGATTTTGTTTCATAGCTCACAACAATAACAAAGCTATTGACACTTATATCTGTATCCTCAGTTGTCTTATTAGCTGCCAGAGTGAAAGTAATAACTGATTTGGTGTTTCTCTATTATCAACTCTTAACCCGATCTCATTAACTTTGGATACCTATTCAACCCCAACTTCTTGTCCCCTCATAAATTCTCTGTTTTTCTTCTGAAATAGGCTTGAGAAAATCAGCCTGACTGCTATATCACTGCGAAACTTTTAAAAATATTCAATTTCAGGAATAGGAAACCTGCACTTGAAAAATGGACCCCTGTATGTCACAGAGCTCTGCTGTATCCCCTATTATTTCTAACTTGAACTCTGATTTTTCTATCCATAAGCCTTAAACATATTTTCAGTTATTGGTTCAAATACTCGCAAACCTGTAAAAATATCCCATTTCAGGGATACAACTCCTTGAAAATTGGATCCCTGCAGGTCAGGGAGCTAAATTTTGAACCCCTACTTTAATTTGACTTTCCTTCCATTACCCACTACAGGATTCTCCTAGGAGGCTACCCAATTTCGGAAAAGCTTTTAATTAATAAAAGCTATTCAGTTTTAATGTCTTTGTAATTGACTTATAAAATAATGTTTTCGTCATACTGCTTCAAAAACAGCTGCTTTTGACACATGCGTTGGGATTCAAAAGTTGTTCTTTTATTCAGTCCTTGGATAATAACATATGTATGATTTGATGATTATTATTTTCCTAGGACCAAAAAGATCATTGTTCATGATACTTTTGATTCGAGGTAAATAACCTAAAAATCTTCATTCGATTACAAATAATCGAAACATTCATCGTTATTGTACGTCGCGTCAGCGTCGATGAAGAGCTATCGATTGCATCAGGAGTGGTTATCGTTTATTACATACAATTGCAATTCATTGTTGCATTGCTGTCGGTTTAATCAATTTGTGAAACTCGCTTATTTCACCAGTCGATTATTGCATGCGTTCGATACGTCGATTGTTGTTCAGAGCTGTCAGTCTAACCTAACACAAATGAAAAAAGTAGCTGATTGCTTCAAATAGCTAGAACAAGATGGATGCATCTTTGAGAGGTATCTTTAAAGGTAAACAAGCTGTAAAATTTTGGTTTTCTTAAGTGGTTTGCGTGTTGTATTGAGCGATATGACGAAAAATATAGTTCATCACACAGAACTAAAGCTGCTTTTCGTTACTCGGTCATTTTTCAACATCGGCTTACAGCCTCGGTCGTAAAACTTGAAGCGTCACTTTAGGTCCTAGTAATGAAATATACTATTTCATCATACTGACATAGAAAAATCTGTTTTCAGTTCCTTTTTGTTGGCTCGAAAGTTATCCATTGCCATCCTAGGCCGGAAAAACGGAAGTAAACAATTAGCTAATTTGCAGCAAACCGATGTTTAATGCTTGTTTATTGGTTATTTTTTAGAGGAATGTAGTGGCAGCACTGGCAGCAGTAGCAAATGTTTGTTATGTTTGCTATAGGTTAGGTTTGAATGATTGAGAAACGTATCGGTTTATGCAAGGACTACATTACGATTGAAAGTTGTTTTTTTTTTAGTAGTATGATGAAAAGTATCGTAAGGCCGGAAAGTTTTACCATACTTTCCGGCCTAGTAACATAATATACTATTACAGTTGTCTCTTTAGCTATACAATTGTTAGTGTGTGTATAGAATGTTTAGTTCTTACTTTGTTTTAGTTAATGTTAAGATTAAGAGACTAATTAATTTATGGTATTGCGTTTTTGATTTCCATGACATAGTATTCTTAAGCGAAGGGTGTATTTAATTTTATTCTGTTACATATGCTTATTTAGTGCCTTTTTCAAGTTTCTTTTAAAGGTCATAATATATTTGTGTATTCTCAACTCTTAAAACTGTTGTATATCATGAATGAATTATTACATTTAGTCACATTGTATTCTACTTTGTACATGTGCTTTCCTGAAATATATATTTTATCTTTCTTTCCATAAGTTTAAAATATCCAGTTCCGGTCGTCGGTTGCACTTACTCGCCGGCGCCGATCGACAGGGACTCGTTGTTGCCCTTGATGAAGTACATGTTGTCGCCCGTCCAGTTGTACACCTGGCAGTCGGGCGCGAACCTGAACAGCAGCGACTCCCCGGTGCCGTAGAAGTGGTCGGACATCTTGAGTGCGCACGACGTCAGCGCGCCGAACACCTGCGCCAAACAACAGATTATTGTACAGTTAACACTTTGATGTACCAATTTTTTATATTTCTTAATTTTTAATTGTAATACGTTTATATTGTCTGTATTGGGTCTAATATTTTGGTTATGTCCTTTCTGATGACAATATGCTGAATTAATTAATAAAAAATAAAAAAATAAACGTGTCTTCCTCCTCTATACAAGGGTAAAAAGAAGTAAAACAGGTGTCCTATGCAATCCCTATAAAACGTACAAATGCCGTCAACTTCCACCCAAGCCGGTGACCGTTTATTTTAGGTGGGCCCTCCCACCAACTTTACCACACATTTGCAAGCCTAATAGGGAGTGCGCATGGTCGGGAATCGAACCCAAGCACCTCTGAACCACTTCAACGCTATACTCGTCAGTATAGCGTATTAACAACAGAGCTACGCCACCACCGTCGGCCAGGAGAACGATTGGCGTATAAAGCCCACAGTCGACCCTAGCAGCAAACCAGTGAACTACTAGGCCAAGCCCTCACTAACAGCACCCACACCCGGAGGTCATAAAAATCTATCATGAGACAGTCTCGTGAAAAGTCTCCAATGGGTTAAATAATAGTTGTTGGTAATTCACAACTCTAACTAAACCTAAGGAGAAACATGATGAAGCTTGGATGTTTACAAACAAAGGTGATTTCACCTGAACTTTTTGCTTGGAAGGATTGAAAACTACATCAGTTAATCAATTTTCATTAATTTACGAATTTATGTCTTTCTTTCTTCCCCATACCTAAAATCCGGTTCATAACCGCCTTACATTCAATACTTTGTGTCTATTGTACATTGTATTTTTTTAAGCCAATACCATTATCAATGTTTGTGTAAAAGAATACTTGTCTTAACTTATTACTTAATGACCCAAGCTTCAACATGTTCCTCGCGAGCTATAAATCCTTTATAAATGTTAACATTTCTGGCCATATACAATCAACTTGCTAGAACCCCCCCCCCCCCCCCCCCCAATTTAGCACCCCATTTTAGCACAGCTTTGAAGCATAAACAGGCAAGAATTACATCATAAGTCGTTCTATACTGCTGGATGTGAGAAATGTCAGATGTATATATGATGGATACAGAAATGAATTGACCTTTTCAGGTTTCTAATGTGGAAAGTAGACTTATCATATTTGGGAAGGAGAGAAATAGGAAACAACTTCCCTGCCCAATGATCGAATTCATTTAGTGAGGCTTATTCCAATAGTGGCATCAGATGATAAGGATTATTTGGGCCCTTTTAAAGTTTCATATAAATACATGTAGTACTGTTTGCTCCACTAATTATATTAGAACAGTTATTTGGGATTCAATACTGCTTATTATAAACTGTGTATAAAGCATTATGGTTTTACCTTTTCCTGTAACAATATGTTAGTAACAATTCATTTGGTTTTATTGAGATAAAAACAATTCTTCACCTCAAAGATTGTTATCCATATCTGCATCATTGCATTAGGTTATTCAAGTGTAAAAATGTTTACAGAAATACTACCGTACACTACAAAGTATCAATGAATATTATAAGTACTGCACAAATTGAAGATTTACAAGTCAGAACTTTAAATAATAGGTTGTGTTGAGTGCAAATAAATATTGCAAGAGTTTTGCAATTTCCATATTAGCATAGTCGTTTCTTCCAACCAATAAATGGTCATTACCAATGCAGATGGAGGAAATATTACCTCGTTGACCCGTGACGTGTCTACTCTCAACGGTAATGAATGATTTGTGCGATTGTGTGCAAATACCTATTTGTCACTATGTCTTCTTCAGCAAGATTAATTCTTTCGTGGTGCATCTTTATCTATATTTTTGAAATATAAATTAAAAAATTATAACTGTGATAATTACAGTCACTTTAGATGGATTAACCATGAGGTTGCACCTTTAGAAAATTCTGTTTACTACTGTACTGTAATTATGCACTTTACGATTGTCCTATTTGCAATGAAATTGTTCCGATTTTCATCCGCAATGACTACAATACAATGCCATTTGCACTGCAAAGGAAGGCTTGCCCTACTTTGAAAAAGTATTTTTAGAAAACGTTGAGTTCGCTTGAAAAAGCCTTGGCAGCGTTGTCACCACTGCGTTCAAAATAACATGTAAAACAATATAACAACATAGTTCAATATAGTCAGCCTTTCTATATTGAATATAGTTCAATATAGTTCATTAGTTTCAGCCTTTCTTGTAATTCAGAAATTTTTCCTAAAAGGAGGGGAATGTTTTTTAGTTTCTTACTATTATATTTTGTAAGTGAAACCACAAACAAATATTGTCAAGGGATTTTTATGGGATGCTCTAAAATAGCATTATTAACTAAAAAAATATTAAAGATAAATTACCCCTCAATCTGTTCTAAAAATGGTGATTTATGATTTAGTTCAGCAAAAAGTTGAATTGTAGAAACAAAATTAAAGACAATCACCAACGATGTTGGAGTGAGAATAAAAATCAAAAAAAGAAATTGAAACAAGTAAAACCCCATTAAATAATTGGTTGAACAATTTAATTGAGTGTCAAATATTCGTTTGAATTTTCACTAAGCTTACGGTTTCTTAGTGAAGCTTGGTTGTTTGCACACAAAACCGGTTTGAACCAGATTTTTAGGTTGGAGAAGAAAGAACGAGTGACATTCATTCGTTGAATTAATGAAAAAAAGATTCTTTGACTGGTGTCATACATTGTCCCCCTTGCTAAGAAAACTGGTTCAAACTACTTTTGTCTGTAAACACCTAAATTTCCAAAGAAACTTGTACATTAAAAATCAATGACTTAAAATTTGCCAGAAGAGAATTCATTTCGAGATTAACATTGGAGTCCAAGGAGCAAGCAGGTCTGACAATGATATATCAAGTTACTCGAGTGCCTTAACACATCACAGGGTGGCTACTCACATTATTTTCCGTGTCCTGTATGACCATCAGGATGGGACTCTCTATCCTGGTCATCTTGCGGTACATGGAGTTGAGTGAGAACCCGTGTTGAGATGTGCTGAACACCAGCGTCCACACATACCCTGCAACAACATCAAGATTGAGTATATCTTACCGACTGAAATTTGATAAGATAATTGCATATTTCTCTACTATCACCAGCAAAAATTAGTCTGTTTAGAGGTTGTGCATGTAATTGTTTATATAAATCCAAATGGCACTGACCAACAGAATCTCAGGAATTTCAGAAGAGTCTGAAAAGAAAATTACAGAGTATGTTCCTCTGGAAGTATAGAGATTTCAGAGAAATTCCTTTAAGACTTTGCCAAATATTTATCACAATTCCAGTATTTTGTTTGAAAGTTTAGAGGTTAAGACAGGAACATAAGCAATAAGTACCAATGCAAAGTCAACCTGCGGGAACAAGTTAAACAGTGATTAACTATAAATGACGAGGGCGCAAACCAACAACACAATATGTTGAAAATATATTTGTTTTATTTGTCATAATTTCAACCAAGCTAACAAGTTTTTAATTCCAATACAATATGATCGAGATTAATACGTTAAAGGCTATTGGAAGAACATAGAAGATGCTATGCTACATCAGTCAAGATCATAATCACCTCAGATCAAGGAAAATATTATTATTAAAGTTGTGACATTTCAATCGAAAATTAACTTCCTTCATTTAAAATTAAAAATACAACAAATTTTTAAATTAGAAAAGACAATTTTTTCATTATTTTTTTATCAGCAATTTTTTAATTAGAAAGAAGGGTAGTTACAAAAAGCTATCCCCAAAAGCATAGGGTAAAAAATTGTCATTGCTAGTATGTTAAATTTTAACCCTTTTACATTTTGATGATTTTTTTTCTTTGTAAAATATAATTTGTAACAAGCAGCTTGTTGCCACAATTCAAGTGTAACAGGCATCCCACCAAAGCTCCTTATCGGAAACAGATGTCTCAAATTACAGAGCCTAAAAGGATGTAGGGCTTCTCCTAACACCCAATACCGGTTAAAATACAATTTGCCTTTTGCAAAGTCACCACAATTAGCCAGACACGTTACACAGGCAGGTTGACACGTTTATTTATCCAGAAATTAGTTGTTTTCAGCATTTCAAAAACAGTAAGAAATCCTTGTAATAAATTTTGGGTACATATCAAATCAATAAATCCATTAACCAATCAAGCATAAATACAAGCATACAAGCAAACATTGCTCATATAAGAGGATATGTTGAGAAATAAGCAAGCTATACACAATTTAATTCATTTCCCACAAGGTTAATAGGATCAAAACGAAAAGTAATTTTGGTCCCGGGGTTAGGTCTTACCATGAGACCTCCAGTAATTTTTTTTTCTCGCTATATGATGTTTTGCCAAAATGTAATTCACTTTCTTACATATTAAATTATAAATACACCGAACAGGCATGTAAGGTAAAATTATTTGTGCTTTGCTATAGATAAAAAAAAAATTTCTTTTAACCACTAACAAAAAGAGAGTTAACATGTAAAAATCTGTCTTGATGCAAAAGTTTTCAATGGAAGATAGGTGCTATTCTATGGAAACTTTAAACTGCCACACAATCAGATCTGCCGTGCGCAGCGGCTATGCGGTGTGTCACAAGTGTCAATAGCAATTAAACTCTCACGACACAGATTGCAACCTGCTGTTTACATACGACACTGGCCTCGGTACTAGCTACTGCACAGTACCTGTGTTGTACAACGATTAAATTGTACATTTTTCAATTTGGGTCAACATTTTAAAGCTGTAATTTGTATCAATGCAGGATAATATTATATTGGAGTTCCCACAAGTTACGTTCACAATCAATTCCTGGCTTTTATGACCCAATCTAAGTTTTTGCCAACAATAAAAATTTCAAGTTTCAAACAATATATCAATTAATTTTCATCATGTGTAAGTGCCACTCTGCTATAAATTGTACTTTAAATCTAAAACTGTATAATAAACTTACATTTTTTCAGCATAAACAAGAAAAATTCAATCACAACAATATCAGTATGTGAAATAAAAATTATGCACGATGATGCTGAAATAAAGCTAAAAATGAAACCCATGTAAATTGAGTAGAATGTTTTTCATAAAATCCGGTACAAACTAGAGAAACCTGAAACACTTGACAAATGCAATCCAGTCAACAAGATAGCCTCCAATTTAGATGAAAGGGCTTCCTCAATCAATTGGACGCCTAACTGTCCACACCCTGTTCTTTTTTCTAAAACACTGTCATACAACAAAAATTTGAAAATTTTAATACTGTAGTTAACTATTTAAGTAATTAATCAACTTAAGGTTATTTTAACATTTTTCATACCGGAAATTTTCAAAACAGGCAAATGTAGATTTGGACATTTTATTACGTCATTTACAAAATTATTTTAATTTTATTTATGATTTGAAAGTTATAAGTAGACAAATTAAGAAGAGTTCAGGTGCCAAAAAAGAGGATTTAGACTTTTCAAACTTGACTGATGCAAGATGGACAGAGATAAGAAAACGAAGATTTGTAGAAGAGAATCCCAAGCTTCCCAGCAAGCAAGTATTGAAGAGTAGAGGTTCAACATCTGCACTACGATTTTTTTTAGAGGATAGAAGTTTTGTTAAAACTCATAAAAAGGTAGTTTTCAATGATAGTGCTATGCTATGATATGCTTAGTAATTTCATTTCACTCTAAAAGTCACCAGATCATTTTCCTCTTTGACTTAACGAATAAAACCCTATTACAGAGTACGTTTGAATATTATAATTTAAAAGGGCACAACAGCTTAGCAGAGAATATTTGTAGATAAATTAGAAGCCTGGAACACAAAATCATCCTTGGACATCAACTGCAAACTCATTTACAACAGAATGTAGATATTATACCTGAAGAGACAGGCTTGTTTACAAATACTCTGACATCATGGAAATAAACCAAACTATTTCCTGATAATTTATAAGCTTGAGTGTTTACAAAAAACCCCAGGACAAGAAATATCTAGTTAAAAAGCTAAATTATCCATATCTCACTTAAAAGGTTAGAGCTCAATGGTTATCAGAGTCAAATGAATGTTGGTATCAGCAAGTCCAACTTGTGTGAGAGTGTACCCTGCTACAGGGCTGATATACACTATCAGTAGGCGTGTTCGGTTTGGTGTCAAAACAAAAATACTTTTATCATTCATTTGGCAGAACAGTTTTAGGAAAATGCTTTTTATAGTTCATGACATGATATTAATATTTCAAAACAACGTTTATGCGATAAAGTAAATTTACATGATAGAAGGTTTGGCTAAGCCAAATAAACCTTCTTGTACTTTTTTGATTCAATGGAGATTTTCAGCTGATTGGTGGAAGTAATAAAGAGGCAGATTTATTATTGCGGTTGTTTTTCCCAAAATACCAACTTTAATAAGTTCCTTCATGTTTCTGATGACAGTACAAAATTCAATTCATAGCTTATTAAAAAAATAAATCTTTTCATTCTAACACTTGGTTGAAGCAATCAAAAATTTTATAAATTGAAATATCAAATATCCTATTTATAAATGTTATTGCCATCTTAAATTGTTAGATAAGTTTTCTTAATTACTCAAAACTTATCAAAATGTGCCTTTACCCAATGATTTCTGATGATTAATTAAGACTGGACAAAAATGTACAATTAAGACATGCAAATATGTTGAGGTTCAGCAGTTTGAAGGAATAATCACATAAGAATAATATTGGCAATAATCAGCTGTAAGAATGTCGCAACAATCAGATGATCTCTGGTGCATGAATGGTTGTGGGTACTCGTATGCAGGCACTAATTGCAGATTGAAACAAAACGGATATTGTTTGTTGATTACTAAATTATTGAAATAGATGTTTCAAGATTGGGTACTTCTTATTGCAGAGGGAAAGTGTTGTGTGAATTTCGAAAGTAAAATACATTGTCTCCCTTATAAAAATTGTCGCCCTCGCTAGCTTGGGCTCCAAAATTTTCGCTCATGAGACAATGTTATACTTTACTCACTCAACACACAAAAATTTATTGTTTACAAACATTCTCATTTTGAAATTTTTGATAGCGAGTAGAAGCGTGGAGAATGGAGTCAGCTTGAACTATCCCACGCATCAACGTTAATTTCTCCTCTGCTTTTCGGCAGCAGAACTAAAAAAAATTAACATTGATGTCCCTACTACCCAACTGTCGGTACTGTGTAACACTGTATTGATGTCCCTACTGTCCCAACTCGTGCATTCTAAATTTGATGTAAATTTTGTAATGGATATTTGCGAAATAAACTTGATTTGATTTGATTTACTAGTATTGATGTTAGAGGTTAGTATACATTGTTCACAGTTAAAGTTCCAAAGTTAAGTTTATTTTACCTTCGGCCCTGGCGGGCAGGTGGCGGCACAGCTGTTTACGGTGGTCTTCCGAGAGGATCTCGGTGACGCCGTTGAGGTCCGGGACGCAGAGCTCGAGGTCCAGGGAGGAGCTTGCATACAGAGCTCGGCGCAGCTCCTCGCTCATAGACAGAACCTGCAGCAACAACAAGACCTACGTTACTTCCAGTGTGATGTTTGATCGTTTGCATAACAGTTCAGGAGCAGACTTTCAGGGGCATTCTAAGTAGTTAACAGTTCAAAAAGGAGAGGCTGAAAGACTCGGTGTGGTGAACTCGCCTTGTGAGTGATTTGATTAGTGGTTTCAGAATCACGGAAATAAATCCAACCTTACAGGGCCCCTTTTACAGTGCGGTTTTCATGCAGGTAGTGCCGTGTGCCGTGTGACAAGGCGACTTACTGCCGTCTCAGTTCAGAATGTTAAGGTTATATACAACTATGAATCGCAAGGCTCCTTGTCGTACAGCAGCAGTCACATGAAAATTGCATCATGTGAAAGGGACCTAAGTAACACAAACAATATGTGTAACAACTTTAAATTTAAGTTTTGGTAGTTTTTCAGGTGCAACGATGACATCTCAAAATCATGTTGTTTTCATTTGTTATTTTATTACATAATTTTCAGATTTATATAATTTAAACACATATTCACTGCAAGGGTGGACGTGGAGTTACAGTTGTTATTTTAACTCAACATTATAATGTTTTACACAACAAATCCATCAAGACACACTCCTTTGAATATAATCTCAACTTTCCATATTTCTACATGGACACATTCAGAACAAAATAACATTGATTTGCTACAACCTAATAGAAATATTATGCATGGATGTTTTAATGATCTTACTTGATATATATTAACAGGAAAACTTACCATTTATTCATTTTTATATTTAAAACTTCATCTTCAATTTATATAAGTGAAAAATTGCAAGACAAATTACATGCTAAATATGTATAAATTATAGCAGTTAGTTTAAAAGTTATTTTTAGAAATATTACTGCCACTGTCTCATTTACCAATAAATTTACCTTAAATTTATCTAGCTGCATGAAACAGCACAAAAGTTGCCGTTTTTACACAATATTACTATTCCTAAATCAGTTATCAATTAATTTACCTTACATTTATCTAGCAGGTTGATACACTTGCTGATTGGATAGCAAAAAATTGTAACTACTTTACAAAATAGTTTACGCGTATTTTTCCAGCAAAGCCAACACGCACACCTAATATGTAGTCCCAACATAGCTGAACTCTATGTTGAACTCAAGCTGAAGACTGCGATCTGTGGCCTGATTGTTACTTCTAATCAACTTGACACACACAATTTAAAACTATTGTTCCGTTACATTTGCACTTCTAATGGGGTTTGATTTACTGCCTATTCTTTTCTTTCTTGGACTTGAATTATAAATGATCAATGTATTTCTATTATAAACAGTATCAGGAAATTAGACTATGTATGTTGAAGCCAGATAAAACAAGGAAGAAAATACCATGAAATAAATCAAATTTATAATTATTTCATATTGGACATTAAGTTTTATCAAAATCGGTTAGTAAATAAGGGAGCTATAGATTTTTATAAGTATGAGACAGACATTGTACAGTACTGAATTTACCACCAATCAACAAATAAATTTTCTCTGCAGTTGGTAGACGTAGTATGCTAATAATTAGAATGCTGAATTAATAATTTGTTAAGCCAAATTTAATGATTGCAAGTAAAATTTGATCAATGATAATAATTTTAACCAATTTTGAGAAGATAAAATTAATTTGTAAATACTAACATTTTTATAATTTCCTCAAATTTATTTGAAATGTGAAAATGATTCAGAAAAAGCCTCATATAAAAATTATCGTTATAAAAAACAATCTTCGTAATTTTATGAGTTAATCAGTTTAAAAGGTTTTTAAAAAAAGTTACAACAATTTGTTGGTGAACTAAACATAAATAAATAAGGATAATTTGAAAAATCTGTTGTCTAAGGACGAACTTTCAATGTTGACCTTTCAAATGGAGAAACCAAAACATAATAAAATTTGTCTCTTGATATCAGTTAATTTCATAAAATTAAGAAATTTTATCCAATACACTACCAAGGGAAATATAAAAACAGGCAATGTACAGTATTCTCTCGATTATCCGAGCCCCGATTATCCGAGACTCCGGGTTATCCGAGGCAGCTCTAAGCTTAAATATACGGTTTCATTTTCTTACTAACCGTTTTAATAATGCTTGAAACAAGTGTCTTTAAAAAATCTATTATTTGCAACTCGAAAGGACTTTCATTGTCGTATTTATTGGTAAATACAATATCTAATAAAACATTTTGAAGTGGTCTTATTACAGCCCAACCTCAAAACACACGTAAATTCCGTATTATCCGAGGTTCGAGCTATCCGAGGTAGCCTTGGTCCCGAAGTCCTCGGTTAATCGGGAGTGTACTGTACAACGTTAATCTTTACAACAATTATGGTTCTATTCCTTTTCAAATATGACAAATATTATTCAAACCTATCAGCGAAACAACTCTACCGAGCAATAGGAAAAAATCAAACAGGGGCGGGGACAAATGAATTATCACTATTAATAACAATACTACACTATATAAGTGACGCATAAAACTATAGTGGGCTCAGTAAACATAAAATGGATATATGAGATTAGGCCTGGTCATAATATTGATTCATCGCCGTTCATGCACCCTTCCCACAATCGTTCTACTGTTGTCAAATAGCCTGCAACGAACAAGGACATTAATCTAAGACTGCACCTCAACCGGTCACGTCTGCGCGACTGATACAAATACACTCCACACAACCTCACGCAACGAAACTGATAAAACCGTTCTTGTTGCACGCGAAAAAATCTGATTCATCACAAGACCTAACAGATTTATCTTGACCTTGAATGTTCGAGACAAAAGAACACCGTTAATGTTAATGTACTTTGAAGTATATTCTGAAATTTCATTGATCGTAAAAGCCGTTTGATGGAACATCGAAATAGTCATTGATCATAAAGCAAAATACGGTTATGGTTGTTTATACAGGCTGTCTCAAAATAATGTTCCAAAGCTTCTTGTTGCTAAGCGTTCCGCTCTACCTTTCAACTGGAGTAGTGTAAACGCAATTAACAGAGGCGAATAAACAGAACAAAGAGCCAGACGTATTGGGGCATTGACTGTACCGAACCGAACCTGGAGCCTTGAGCCCCCATAGTAGTCGAAACGCCCTCATCTCGCGGATGCAGGTGTGTTGCGTAATATTAATCTCAATTTTCAATCTAGTCCGCAATTTAGGTAGACCTTGAATAGACCAAATTTTTGACGTGACGTATCGATGAACAATTCTGTGATCAGAACAGAATTGATCTTTCACAATGAATCTTAGACGTCAATTTTTTCATGTATATATTGAGAAAAGAGAGCCTCTTTGAAATATCCAAAATAGTTTACGTTACTGCGATCATATTATTAGACTCAGACTACCTTAATTATAAACACCACCACCGGCGTTTCATGTACAAATTATTCGACTATTTCTCAGGATCATCACACTCATCCTTCACTAATATTCAGGGTAACGTCCTCCATGAGGTACCTGTCTTATTAAGCATGATTAAAGAATGAATGAATGATTTATTTGTAGTTTGTCTAGTTAACATTTCTCGTTTCATTCAATACAAATTCCACTGGAATATAATGATTAGACTGGTTTTCATTTTGAGTTGAAAATTATAGCTCAGTCTGCTTGTAAGAAGATCCGACTTTTAAAAATCAGTCACATCCAAATATCACGGACGAAACTCCTCCCAGTTCTTCAGTAAAACTAACCCCAAACTCTGTTATCAACTCAATAAGCTCAAGTTCCTTCACCCCACTTTTATGTGTTATTATCAGACGAAGAAAACCCATGGCTAATTTTGCCTTAAAATCGCGTCAGCAGCATAAGACACATCGATAAAGATTTGGCGAAGAACTTTGGAACAACAGTAAACACTCAGGTCCAACCTCAACTCTTACCTCCGTCCTGTTCTTCTTGATACTTGGCGGTTTGTGTATCATGTTATCCAATTTTTCCAGTTTGTCCATGGCATACTCTTCTATTTTCCTTATTTTCAACCGTCTTCTTATAGATTTCATGTCGAGATTTGAAAATTACAAAACATCGAGCCGAATTTGAAATGTATCCCGCGAAAGTAAACAACAGCGGTGCAACCGACACCCCACCTGATCCCAATGATTGACAGCTGGATTATTGCCTTCGCAGATGTAGCCGGTAGCCTATCGCTGCCGTCACGATATCGCGATGTATCTTATTGATCCACGACGCCCACGAACTACTATGTTAGCAAATTTTCTATTTTTAAATTTCTATATTTTATATAGAATATTTCTATATTTTAAATTTTTTTGCTATGTTAGCAGTTTGTGATTGCACATAGGTCCGCAATGATGATAGCAAAGACTGTGGAATTGTAATGACGTAAAAGGGAGAGCACGCAACGGGAGAGGGGGTGAATTAATATTCTGCATAACCTTAAATATTTTAGCGTTTTATTAAATTGGAATTCCGTGAAAAAGGAAAACTTCGCAATAGCTAGTATTGGTATTTTTATTGTTATTCAATTATTTTACTGTACCATGGATAACCTTGGCTTATCGCCGGTGATTGAAGGTTATGTTTTATAGATATTACTAAAATATAACATTGCATCACTAGCAATAAATTCCTGAGTTTATAGATGTTGCTCAAGTTGGTTTCATATAATGGAAACCCCGATTATGATTTATAAATGGGTTTAAAAATGTGTAAGTTACTACTTCAAACTGAAGATTTTCCGCCTTGGATGGTAATGATTTATGTTGTCTAACGTCATTCAAGAAGCCTGAAACTTACTCAAATTGAAAGTGAAGTAATCCAAGAACGAAAATGGGAAAAATTTCCTGTGTTTGTAAACAATGAAAACGGTCTACGATGGAATGAATGAGTCATCGATTTATTTCTTAATCCTTGAATGGATACAAGGCATTCAGTTAATTCATTGACTTGATTAAAAAAGGCACAAGTGACTCATCACTGAAAGAGTAATAAGAGATGAATCATCATTAGAACTCAAAAATACCCCCGTCGCAGCAGACCTGCGTACTCAGCGAATTTCCATAGGATTTATTTTGTATATGTGAGCATTCAACTTGTTTGAAGGAAAGTATCATTTGAATACGTTAAGTAAATAATATACTAAAAACACATATTTAATCATTCATGAGCTTTAAACATGAGGAAAATTAACAAAGAGACCATATTGGTTTTCATTAGTAATACATACACTTTTGTATTTTATATAATTCTTAGTCTTTCAATTTTTAATAACTGTAATCTTATTATAGAATATAAATGTCAACAAACATATAACCAATGAACTCAAAACACTCAAAACAAACAAATAATTTAATCTCTTCAATCATATGGTCAGTTTTATAGTAATTAAAACATCCCTGTTGCAACAGGCCTACATCTCCAGCCAATTTCAATAAAACATATTATCAATCCTCATAATTTTAAACATATCATATATTATGCTACATTTTCAGGGAGTTTAGACCAAGACATCCCCCCCCTCCAAATGCTCTTACTTCTTTATTAAATTTAAAAATAATTTGTATTTTTTGATATAGTATATATTTTCTGCAAAATCTTGATCAATGAACTCTTAACTATTCAAAATAAACACAAATAAAATATTCTACACCTGCAAATCATATGTTCAGAATTGTATTTTTTTAAAACATCTCAAATCAGGGTGTCTATACTTTTTGGAGGGAAAAATTAAAAACAATATTGGACAACGTACTGTGTTTAGCACATCCAATATCATCCAATATCTAAGCAACGGATTGACGTAGAATAATAATTCAAGATGCTAAATTGTTTGTTTTTTTAAGCTGAATCCAATTTTGACAATTAAGTTTAAAAATAATTAGTAAAAAGGTGTTAAATCTTGAAAATAAATTTTATTTTGTGAAAAAAACCTTCTTAGAGTAAATCAATCTTGCTGGTTTTCGAACTCGAAGTCATGAATGACGCTTTACACGTTTGTTCCGAATTTCATCAAGATCGGACCTTTTTTACAAAAGTTATCGCGCCTACGGACAGGTATATATATATATATATATATATATATATATGTATATATATATGAAAATGAACGAACAGTGTTTTTGGGGTCTAGGGACCTCAAAATGAAAAAATAACATGGTCCCGGGCTTAGGTCTCACCGTGCCGCCTACGGTAATAGCTACTTCCCTATAGGGGAAATTCGCTAAAAACAACGGCAAAAAAAGAACGGCAAAAAATAATATATTTTGGAAAGCCTAAATACACATTCTTGTACTGTATATTTTTTTATAGTCGATGCTGCGATAACAACTTAAAGTCAATAGTTAACCAATCCAAAACAGCAGTTCAATTTTGGAACATGGTGTTTACAAAGTGTAATTCCCTCAACACGTAAAGAGGTGTCGAGATCAGGCGAGCGGCGAGCGGCCGGTTACCCAACCGCAGACCGCAACCACGCCTCGCGACCGCAGATATTGCGGCGCCGATGCGGAAGGCGCCGTAGCGGGGGATAATTAAATTTTGTAATAATCTAGGCATAAATGCTGCCGGGAACTGGGGAATTAATTTGTTCGCTTGAGTTACACCTTGATTAGTAGTGTTGAAACAACGCGTTGAACTATTGCTTTTGTTTAATCGAAATGACTTCTTGTTTACATATCAATTATTGGACAACATGAGTATGACTATGCTTGTAGAAGGCACGAAAACTACAACCGTCAATAACCTTGTATGAATCAGGGTCATTTACTAATAGCCCAAATGTTCAACGGAAACTAAATATACAATTTCCACACCAAAATATTAATTCCTCATTAGTTTATCATAAGTTAGAAGAAAAATCTGATCCATTTACTATATTGCTTGCAATTTTTCATAGCATGGAGGAGCTTAAGTGAAAATATACCTAGTCCATCTGTAGGCTATGGATTTCATGGAAAAATATTCAGTAACAAAATTAGATTTGACGATAAACAAAATCGTTCCCAAACTGAGTCGGAGTTAAATAATGATTATAATTCTCCTTTCTTACACCTGTACCAACATAATAGTGTAGTTGTAGCTCTTAGCGCGACATGTTTTTAGCCGGACGCCCTGAATAACACGGATACGGATACGAAAGCTCCCGTCGTGGAAACGTCGTCGTAAAAAGTTTCAATTTACAGTAAAGCGCATTCTATTGTGTACACCTCACGCAAACAAAAACGTGACGAGGGGAGGAGTGGGGGAGGGGGAGAGGTCAGGAAAGTGAAAGGAGATTCAGCATCCACCTCACGCACGCGCAACACACGCAGGGTACAGACGGCGATCTGGCGCGCCGAAGGCCAGGTGCTAATGATCTGAAACCGGGGTGGATATAAACTAAACTACTGCACATCGGTTGTTTAATACCAGTTGACGTGTAGAGAGAGACATCCAATCACCCAACACGCTATCATTGGCTTTTGTCGACCCTGAAACTGTCACACTTTGTCGTCCAAAAAAGAAACTTTTAAAATACTTTTCTTTTTCTCTACGCCACTTTACACAAGTGTCTTAATTGCAAATACAGTATCAGAATCGTAGATAGGGTAATTCTAAAATGTGACAAAAACCTTTAAGTGGACTACAGAGTCACGAGTCCGGACAGCTGACCCTCGGCACGTAGCTCGAATCAAGTCAAACTACATAAGAATTTCGGTCTACTCTGAAAGTGTCACGTACCACCCAGGAATACGGTTAAGGCTATGGGCTTGCCATGCATATGCACTGTACAAAACCAAACGAAGAGCAGCAATTACTTGCTCTAAACACGAAAGGTAAACGGACTATAATATCAGCTATTGCAATTTCTGCTTACATTCAGTTAGCTGTTACAATAATGAACCGCTTTGTAATGTTTTTTCTTGGTCAGAAGCAATTCCTTCGAGCGTGCAGAAACCTCGGGCCAACTGTAACAAACCCCGCGGTTGACGGAATTACATTAACCTAAGTGTCTTTAGTGGTTGCACACAGTTATCAGGACGACTAACAGAACAGACCGATTTAATGTAATCGATGCAAAACTGAAACAATTACTTAGAATCGTTTTAAGGATGCACGTTGAACATGTCTTCTAAACGAATCATTCCATCGGAGGGTAATATTGTAATATCCCTCCATTTTTCCACAATGACCTTTGTAGCCTTCATCAAATATACGCCTACACAAAAATAAACCGGTTGCTTATAGATTTCCTGGTGCAGTCGTCGCCGGCCGGTGCGATAGGTGTTCCCCAGGGTCGGCAGATGGGCCCACCGATGTTCCGCCGAGCCTGGCGAGGACGTCGCTGCAAAACCGTCCACGTCGCCGGCCTTGGCACACTTGGATTCGCATTCGTCTTCGCCACTTATCTAATAATAGTAATTAAATGTCCAATTTCATTCGGTGACACCCACGTAAACGCTGAAGTAAATAGTCCTTAAGTAAAGAGTAAAGACGAATTTTGATAAATATTTTTGAAAAAGGAAGATCGTGCTAAAATTTTAATTATTCGTTGAAGTATGAAAGCTTTGAAGAACGCGGATGTGAAAGTTCCCCACACTTAGAGATGAAAAACAATTAATTTAAAACTCGGCGATATGAATCTTCTTCGGAGCGTATTAAGGAATCCCAGGCACTTCAGATATTGTATCAAACTGTTCTCCATGGAGTAATACAATCTTGAGAATATTTAAATAAACAACTTGCCTTTGCCAGTTCCACACTTGTTCTTTTCGGAAGATTTGGAAGATTTAGTACAAAAACGTGCCACATAAATTTTAGGTGCGCAGTGAAATTTTACTGCTGAAAATGTCCTCTTAAAATAAGGGTTCTCCATGAAACAAGGATCAGTAGAAGCACAGAGAAGCTATTTTAAGAAGACAGATTTTAAGTGCAAGAAGGGAGGGCGTGAAAATCTTAGTGCGCTGATTGGTAACGTGTATAACCGCTAGTAACCAGAATATTGGCTGATCAAAAATGAGCAAACTTTGAAAAGTATCAGAGAGGGTTGGATACTGGATATAGTTGTTATGTCTCATCGTGATATGCGTTATTGTAAATCTGGAAATACCTGAGTTAACAAAATGGTTGGTGAAATAAGACAAACTGACCGTAAAAAGTTCAAGATCACTCGACCTCCCATCGTTCTTTTGAATAAACAATGTGCTTGAATTCAAAATGAAAGAACTACTAGATTATACAGCGTACATCGAGTCTCTAATCAACTCGGGATTGCATACAAAGTTAACTAGTAGGCACCTTCACCTAACGGAAAACAAATGACTCCGAGACTCCGACACACCATAAGGAAGATGATCCGAAGGAGAGTACGGACATCAAATGTTAAATGTGGACAAGACGTGGAGCTTCTCTCCTTGAGACGTCTATCCGCAAGGGTCTCCTTAGACGGAACATAATATTGACAATTAAAATGTTTTTAACGGGAAAATATCCAACTATCACATACAAATCCATTAGTAATACATTTAAATTTTCTTTAGGAGAAATTATGCCAAATAAATATTGATTTTTTATGTCACAAACAGAGTTATTCCAAAAAGCTAAGAACAAAAGTTTATATGATGAGTTTTATTTCTCTTGACTGGGTGATATGCTAGTGGGCATAGGGCTTTCTTTGTGCCTTGTAGCTGCATGGTACAGAGCAGATCCCTGCCGACCAAGGCCAGCCACCTTGAACACGACTGCGATGCCTGTTGTCCGCTCTAATGGAAGCACAGTACTTATGTTTTATATTGGCTGTACTCAAGTTTCATTCAAAGAGGTTGTTTTCAAGGCCGGCTGCCACTTGGATAACGAGGGAGGGAGACGTTGAGATATATACAGTCAGTGTTATCCGTTTTTTAAATCACTTCGTTGTATATTGGGTATGCAAACTCAAAACACTAGATTTTAGTGGTTTTAGTTTTCCGTGGTAAAACTATAAACTAAATGGTTCGTAAACAAATAATGGTTTGATGCACAACAATTACTCAGAAACATAAACGAATACTTTGGATAATAGATTGTGGACTGTAAGTACTAAAATACATGATAAGTATTAGCGAAGACGATTGGAATCGCTATGGTAAATTCAAACTAAATAAATGCAATGTATTTATTCTACATAAAATTATGCATATACATTCCAATATGACTTTTAGCGAAAGTGAAAATTAATAATAGAACTGAAGTGTTGAGATTAACTATTCATGGCAGTAGCAAAAAATAACAAAGGCCAATTTCAACTGTAAATAAATCACTATCAGTTAATTCATTGTCGAACCTACAAAAGTAATAGTTGCCGACCACAGTTGCAGAACTGGCAAGGAAATCGAATGGGAGCGGCTTCGCTTCACAAACGGCGGTTTGTCCCGAAGTACAAAAAGTAATGGGCAATTACTGTATGAATGGGAGGTAACAACTTGCCCGCACAGCCCGTGAATGGGGAGAGTTAACAAACCGGAAGTAGCTGATCCGAGACCGACTTCCGGCCGATGGCGCTACTGCGCAGCGCATCGATGCTGAGTTGCAAATTTTATCAGATATCAAAACTGCATCAGAGCAGTCGGAATTTTGCACAACAAAATGCAATTTTAACCCCAACGCATAAGTTATTAGATAATGCAAATGACAAGCACAGCTTAACTGACAGGTGATTGTAATAATTGTCATACAATCGGTCATAAAAAGACATCAAACTCTTATTATGTCAATGGTTAAGTATAGCGAGTTTTCAATAAAAAGGAAAGGAGATCCAAACCAAAATAATTTTAGAAATGAATTAGGTCAGGTCAGGGGCAAACGTGACTTCTCAAGACCAAACAGAATGTCCAGAAGCAATGCGTCTCCAAGAAGAAGTAAACAGACCTCAAGAAAATGGTTGAGAAACCAGACCAAACTTCTTTGGAAAATGTTGTTTATCTTGAATGCATTTAACTTCCTTCCTAACCTCAAGTCTTTCGTGTACCAATCTTATCCTTGAGAACCATTTGAGAAAACAACGTTTCTGTTACTATAAAAGAGACACCGTTACAAGATTGTCAACAAAATACCAAGTAAATTGTCAAGTACGCAGGAGTGTTCTTTCGAAACTACGAGGAACAGGAAGAAAACACGCCGTTGACGGGAGGAGGGGTCAATAAATATCTCCTGGTTACATAACGCCAATGTACCACATGGCGGAGGTTGTTGACGCACCGGAGAGCACAGAAGATTCCAAGGTGTTGTTTACTGTTTACTTTTCCCAACGCCGAAAACTTCCTTTTTCTGTCAAAGCATTAAATCTTGTGTTAGAAAATAGGATGTTTTATTGTTTTATTAAAACTCTTAAAACATTTTTTATCTTGGAGGGTTGAAAATTAAATACGTTACTTCTTCAATTAATTCTGAATTTCATAACAGCTTTAAAAAAATATCTTATGTTGATAGTTCATATTCGATAGCCAACGATTCTATATCAAAGGATATCAAGGGTAGTAATTGTTAAATAAAGAAAGATATTATTTCTTAGCTTGAGTGATATACGAGCTTGGAAGTTCTATAATGAGGCAATCGCAACAGTGCAGGGTCTACGAAATTGAAAGAGAAATATAACAGGAACAAAAAATCTTTTCGACTTAATAAAATTAATAGTAATAATGATAAACTGTAAAAAGACAACGTTCAAAACCATATTAAAGGTACGAACCCCCTTTCATTTCAATAAACAAACCATTTTAAAAAATTGAATTGATCGCCACCTCAAACAATAGAGAAACATTTGACTAAGCAGTCGACAATGCCAAAGACATGGGTCTAAAATCGATTCAATGTAGGGTTTGAATGGTGACACCAAGAGGAACGATGCCAAAAGAAAGTGAAAGCCCAAAGCTGGGGTTCGTGCTACCCAAGGAAGGCAAATGATTCCAATTTATTTTAGTCGCGTGCATCCCAGCTCTTTCCCAGCCGACTATCAAAACCGTGCTTGGAAAATACAATGTTAAAAACTGTGCCTCATATTTTCAGGAAGAACAAAAATCAGAGTTTTAGGCCATAAATAGAATTCTAAACCTTAAGCTTTATATATTTTTTGTTTAATTACAACAAAGTTCGGTAGCTGGTTCATAAAGAGAGATATTGATTGATTTTTCGTTAATTTAAGTTAATTGATCTCATTAATATTTGAAGAGTAACTTCCTATTTCATCGATACAAATTAAGTGCTGTGTTGTGTGTTATCTTCTGAACAAACAATACAGCGCAAACATTATGACCTAGATATTGTAACAATTAATTACTGCGTAGGTAAATGTGATTTAAAAATACAAAGGAGACCATTTTGGCAAACGAAATTTTGTGTCAGAAACACTGCAATGGAAGAGGAAATAAAAAGATTTAGATTAAACCAAAATTATCTCCGTGAATTTGAGGTGCACGCAGAAGGTGTGTAATGACACGTTGTAACGACGGAAGATGGAGTAAAAAGCCGACCATTTCCAGGAGCCGAGTTTTGGCTGATGCAATTTTCTCGCGACCTTGCGGACCAGGAGCTGAGGCGGAGGCGGTTCCTTCGTGTCTGAGAGGTGACGAATTCTTGAGTAATCAAGTCCGAGTGAAGCTGATGTAATCTTAATGCCGTTTTAGCGAATTTCCCCTATAGGGAAGAAGCTGTTACCGTAGGTCTCATGGTAAGACCTAAGCCTAAAACCATCATAACTTTTCTTTTTGAGGTCCTCAGATGCCAAAAACACCATTCGTTCACTTTCATAAATATATATATATATATATATCTATATATCTATATATATATCTATATATCTATATATATATGTGTCTTTAAGCACGATAACTTGCGCAAAAATGGTCCAATCGGAATGAAATTTGGCATAGACGTGTAAAGTAGTAATTATTCGGACGAGTTCGTAAACCAGCCCGATCGGACCACCGGAAGGGGGGGTTAAGGGGGGTAAACCCCCCCAAAAATGGGTTTTTGAGATTTTTACATAGAAAAATAAAATTTTTCGAATTTTTATTGGCACCATTGAATTCAGCCCAAAAAAACAAACAATTTAGTATTTTGAATCATGGCTCTATGTCCATTGGTTGCCGAGATATTGAAAGTGGTAAACACAGTACGTTGTCCCAATGTTAACCTTATGGGAAATAAGTAAAATTCTATATCTCGCTTATTTCTCGACATATCTTGATAAAACTTGGTAAATGGCTTCTTCTAGTTCAGATCTACTAAAAAATGAATTAAAACCACCTAGTTTTAATATACCTGTAGCAGCAAACCTGCATACTCATTCCCCATGTTATTCTTATGGAGCTTACAAAAACATGTCAAATCTCGCTATGTTTGATCGAAATATGTTGTTTTGTACTGGAAATTCGCTGAGTATGCAGGTCTGCTGCAACGGGGGTATTTATGTCCTGCTACTGTCCTTTTATGGAGGTAATCACAATCTAGCCTCGCTCAAGAATAAGTAGACAACGGTACAAAGTGATGGCTGCATTGGGAAACACAAATGAAACCATTTTGTCACTGCCTTGAATCTCACTCATCACGAGAGCAAAAATAATAAACTGAAAGTGATTTTGTAATTGATAATCGATGCCGAATCGAAGTGGTAGCGATCTTCTGATAAGCTCTTCAAATTACAATTGATACTTATAATGGTTTAAATACCTGCAATTCAGTAATCCACTTGTTGCTGGTGGCAACTAGTATTGGTTCTTATATTGAACCATCTTCTGAATTGCAGGTATTTAAACCAAAGTATTCAAACGTAATCCGGAGGCTAACAACTTTGAAAAATACAATTGTTACATCAGATTTTAAATACAGGTTCCAAGGTTAAATTCCGGTACCAGACGGGGATCAACATGTCCGAGTAAGAATCACTGTATCGGTGTTCACCAAAAGCTATTAAAGGCAATGGCCTAAGAGATCACAAGAACAACATTCTTTTAAAAATGAAAAATTACTTTTGAAATGTTGCAAATGAAATTTTGCGACACGGCCATAACAGTTAGCGTGCCACAAGACGCATGCTGCAGGGAGCGGTCCCAGGGTGGATGTGAACATGTACCATCCAATTATCAAACTGGCTCCGGTCCAAGGCAACTGGTTCTGCATATTTAGCACCAGATAAGCCCAGTTTTGGCCTGCTGAAGATTTATGGTGCGGAATGTCTCGCAATTCGTTAAGCAACTCGGTAAGTGGTAAGTGGTACGGCGGGCCCAGTGAGCAGAGGCCGCTCTAAATACTTTGGCTGTAGGAATTATCCTTCAGGATGCTGATTTGAATTGTTCGTTTGACCTGTAGTTTTGAAAACTGGAACATATTCAAAAATATAAAATTTATACTGTCAACTTCTGATTTAAGTTTCAATTTTTTATCCTGAAAGTCAGTGGGATCAGTGTCACACTTTACTGATACATCTCCAAGTAATTTACGAATCGAAAACAATCTCTTCAAGTTTTTGGAAAATCTGTAAACCGCATGCATATTTATTTTACACACCGACGTAAAAAATGCTGATCCTTTCATCATCTCCGCATTCCAGAGGTGAAAGAGACACGGAGGACGGAGATGGAAGCAACAACAGGATCTACGCAACCTACACAGACTCGAGACAGTCGGTAAACAACAAACACCCACGAGCCTCAGCCTCTCTTCGCACCTGTTAAACTCTGCGGTTGGTTGCGCTGGTTGCGCTACTGTGCGCGGTTTGACTGCGGTGGCGACTCGTACACTGTTGACTGTTGGCGACAGGGCGTTGTTGTCGAAATGTGTCCTTGCCCCCTTTACACGTGTCCTTCCTGTATTGTAGAAAGGCACAATACGCCACTTTTAAATTCTGTACACGTAAATTAATTATGCACGGCCGTTTGTAAGAACAGCTGAACGAACTACACACTGATACGTTATGTGCTGGGTAAACTGGGGTAAATTACTGGAA
Source organism: Flexamia atlantica (assembly GCA_035578135.1). Taxonomy (NCBI): domain Eukaryota; kingdom Metazoa; phylum Arthropoda; class Insecta; order Hemiptera; family Cicadellidae; genus Flexamia; species Flexamia atlantica. Next base: position 16,736,133 of record JAQJVK010000012.1, on the reverse strand, counting down.
AGGTTACATTGTTTATTGAGGAATGAGAAGTATCTGTAGAATCTTAAGTCCCTCTTTTAATTTGAGGACTCGAGGACTCTACTAAGTCACGAGAGGACTCGTGAATATTTACGAGTCAATTCCAAATTTATACTTTACACAAAGCGATAACTATGGCTTTCGAAACCAAATGTTTCGCCATCCTGAACAAGGCCACGTTTGGGGAATGGGACAAGGATGTCGAATCTTCTAGTTAATAAGCATATTTTATTTATAGTTACCTGATGCTGTAATTATGAATGTGACTCCTACCAAACTAGTTGACCATGAGCTCACTGTTGGTCATCAGGACTGTTTGAATATGATAACTACGGTAATCACGCTTATCTATAGGTAGGCTTACCAAAAATGTTCAGAGCCAACCCCGGACAGGGGGGACAAGGGAAATGAAATAGTGTGGTAAAGTTGGTCCAGAGTAATTCTTAAGGGTCTCGGCAGATAAGCTACTTTGCTGTCGTTTTTGCGTGGCATTATCGTTTCTTGAATACTGATTGGTTAAAAAAAATTATGTAGGCCTTCCAAGCAAAAGACGCAGTTGCCGCGCAATGGATCAGCCCTCGAGACCCTTTTAGTGCGATATTAATGAATACAGATATGTTTCTGAATTCATTGGTTATACCTGGTGAAATCATTAAATATCCCTTCTTTTCATTTAAAATTTCTTTTGTTTTACGAATATTCCTAAAAACTGGTCAAAACTAATTAACAATTCATTTATTTCGGGCGTTTTCCTCTCTTTTTCACGCAGGCTGACTAAAACCCCGGACAAAATTCAACTCCGGACGTTTCCCCGGACGCAAGCCTGAAACCCGGACTGTCCGGGGAAATCCCTGACGTCTGGTAAGCCTATCTATAGGCCACCAATTAGTGAAATGCAATACTCAAAATCTCTTAAGAACCTAACCGGGAAAGCGGTTCGGGAGCAGCAACAACTATAAGCGAGTGGCATTTCACAACTTCCACAATGGTACAAGCGGCAGATATGAATGTAAGGGTCTTTCTCAAGTGAATTCTGTTTTTGTGGACAGAAATCCAGTAAGTACTGTAAAACTTCGAACCAAACTAATTTGCACGTTCTACACAATTTACTAGCTTTGTGCCTTGCTAAACCGCAGGGAAGCCCTCCGGCGTTCATCAACAGTGCAGCCACCATTGTTACTAATTATCGGTCATTGTAAACGAGGCCGTGACTTTTACTACGGTGAGCACAACGCCGCAAATAACTGGACGACGTTCGCGCCAGTCCAATAATAGCGCGGGAGATCCGGCCCCGACAACAACAATATGGCGGGAAACCCGCTGTAGTAGCCTTGACACTGGAGTGGAGCGGGGAACTGAAGATAAGGAGTAAACAGACAGCATCCGTGCTGGACCGGGTGCGAGGGGCAAAGGTGTTATATGTTGAAGGGCAGAAAGAGGATCCGATGATTGAGGGGAGTCACTAATAGTAATGTCTGTACTTGGCAGCCGTGAAGCAGGAAGACATCGGGAAATCACAGGAGAAACTGCGGGGAATTCTGGAGGCACGTGACACAATTAGAAACCATTACTGCGGCTCGTGACAAAGTTGTAATTTGTATAATCTTCAGAACACAGCACTTCGTTTATTGCATTTAAACCTGCGGTACTGATATTAAAAGCCAATTGAAAGTTTTTTTTATTAATTACTCTCACTATTAAAATTTTGATGTCAGTAATTGGTAAAGAAGGCTTTTAACATAAACCTAATAACAACGTAAATGTGGTTTTAGTGGATATATTTTCGCAGAGGAGGTGAATAGACGTAACTTCAGTCATAATTATTAAAAAGAACTCGTTTACTAAGTTCACACAGTGTCAAAATAAGGTATACAAGAGAGGATTAAATTAAGAAGAGAACGCTTTGAAAAAAAAAACGACAAAAAGAGGTCTTCCAGAAAAAAATCTCGAAAGTGAGAAGATGCCAAAGAAAGATGTTGCTCAATTTCACTACCTTGCGCAACAACAGCCCAACAGCCGGGCCCACAGAGAGTGGTTGAGAAAGGTCAAGATAATCGTCAGATACCAGGGCTGACTCCTCAGTCCAGCAATGTTTACAACTTGTGGCCCTGGCCTTCAGTGACATCACCGATAGCTGGAGGCCACTCACCCACGCGCTGCGCCGACTGCGCGGTGAGCGGCAGTGGAGAATATCGAGTCTTTGTTCAGTAAGAAGATGAGGGGGAATTAAAAATATTTTGGGGGCTTAAACATGAGGCGAGGTTAGCGAAATTTCAAAACTATACACAACTATGAATAAATGCATAACATACAGTTTAATCGCAGTAAATAGATAAATTTATTCTTGAATCTCTTTAGAAGTACATCATAATGTAATACAAAATTCGAATCATCAAGCTTTAAAAAATATTCGAACAACTTCAACAGTTGCATGAATACCAAATCAGAATATAATATAAGTTTAAGATCCCTATCTGTACCCTAGCATAACGATAATGCTAAAAAAATTATTCTTTCAGCGGATGTCCTTGGCTGGTGCGGTGCGTTGTAGATGGTTTCGTCTTGAGCGAGGTCATTGACGGATGAATGTTTGAGTGAATGAGTGTTAAATCAATATATTTATTCTCCTTTATGTAAATATATGTATGCATATTAGTAAAATAAAATTATAAACATACCTCACATTTTGTTTTACAGGTTAAATGCAAGGGCCCTATAACTTTGCCTGAATTTTTCATTTCATTTCATTTCACAATGTCTTCGAAATAATTGTTAAACTAACTTCCACCATACCGGATCAAAAATATTTGAGAGTGAGGTTGAATCCCAACGACTTTCCATTTACAGTAAAGCAATAGTTATAAAGTCAAATATTCGGGGATTCCTACATACACGGTGTCTCAAAAAGGAATTTTGTAGAGGAGACGAGCTCGGCGATGACAAATTCTGAGGCACGCTCCGAGGGACAGGACGAATCGATTACTGTGCACATTCCTGAGGAAAGCGCTTAGCTATAATTACACCCACATAAGTGTCAATCCTTCGCGAGGAGATCCTAGGGAATTATAGGGGAAACCATGCCAAATTACCGATGATGGTGAAATAACTAGACTGAGGAAAACAGAAAAATAAAAATCGATAACTATCCTCCAGTGACGCAAGACTCACGTCGCTTTTCTGAAATTAGCCTCTCGGCAAATTGCCCATTCAAAACTATAGCACATTGGAAAAAAAACAGAATGATTTAAGGAATTTGTTCAGAAAACCATTTAACTTTCTGCCATTTAAGTTACTATCTATATATATTATCCAGGCTAGAAGTAATAAATCCACTGGCGAACCTTCATGTTGACTGATCAATTGTTGTAAGTTGAACTCATTACTAGCCTGATGAAAATTATCACTAATCCTTTTTTACTTAAGGTCACTTTGACTTGATTTACAACACTAAAAATAAGCTTACTGAACTAGATCATCACTTGATGATCGAACGATTAAATGAAATCCCAATGTATAAGGTAAATTGAATAAATAATTATTCCATATCCATTTTAGTATGAATCCTTTTCCTTATCAACTAAAATATTACACACTGCAACAGCTAAGTGAAGATATATTTCAACATCACAGTTTTGTTTTATCCCAAAAGTTGGAGGTGAGTTTGACTGAGAAAACAGTTCCTTAATTGAAGGAAAACATAGCTGTTTACGGAAGTTAAAGGCTCGCCGGCCGGAAAATTGTGCAAACACATATTAGCTTTTAACTTCAAGGTCGTTCCAAAAATAGCACACAAGTATATAGAGAATGTGGAAATGTTGGTTTACCGACCCCCAAGAGATTAGACTTTATGAGCAATTTATTTTTATGGTTTTATTGGAAAGCTCACTCGCGGTTTAAGGGTTTTAAACATAAAATTAAAAATAATAATATTATCAAACTTTTGCAGTTTTTGTTTCAAATAAATTTCAAATGACACGTCACGGTGATGGGAATGTTTTGGAATATCTATAGTTGCAGTTGAATTTAAAAGCTACTGTAAAAGTATTTATTTATCTTTCCAATTTCCATCCAACTAGAATGTTATCACGCACTTGTGATCTAGATGACTTTACACTCTTTAATAAGATGAAAGAAATAATATGCAATAGTTGAATATTGAACTAAAATCATACTTGAAAACCAGATATTCATGTTATGTTTACTTGGTGTATAAAGTTAAGCAATTAAAGGTCATGCTGAAAATGTTGCAACAATTTTTAGAGTATAGTTTCAACCATGATAACCTCCTTCTTCAAACCTTTAGCGATTCTTCTTTTCGTACTTGACAAGGATAAGCAAAGTCCATGTCAACTAATCTGGGTAATTAAAGTAAATAAAAATACAAAATATTACCTTGGTTTTCATCTTGAGATATTTCGCCAGTTTCATGATGGCCTGTCCGGGTGTTTTCGGTTTCGGCATGTCGTCGGCCAATTGGAACACAACACTGACAAAAAGGACCAATAGGAGCACGGCACAGACAGAATGGACCAATGAGCGGGCAGTTCACAACTTTCACCACTATTTGTCGCAACAAATCGTCACAAAAACGAGTCACAGTCTAACGCAACAACCGTCGCAAAACAGCGCTATCGTTCAATCTTGACAGACAAATCTCTCCGGAGTGCGAGAGAATAGTGATCATAGTCACACAAGAGCGACTTGGGTGGGCTCTGAAAGATAAGTAGGGGTAATGGGGTGTGTGCTTTCCGGGCTGTATTCGTCAATTCCCACCACCAAGTTATTTTTGGATTATTGGTTAGTACCCTCATATCCATTCGTCCAAATGTGTAGTAAACACAATATGGAAAAATAAGTGAATTAAACAATATATTTAATTAAAAAACAAACTTTTATTCTTTCACTTAGTATTGTGTGATAGATAATTACGTCAAACATTAAACACATTATAACTAGATTAATAACTAATATTAACGCAACTATACGCTATTATTCGTGTTATTTGAAATCTACGTATGAATCAATAACATGTACTTATAGGAGAATGGCCAAAGAGCCATTAATCAAGTTTAGTCTAAAAAAAACCAAAATAAAAATATGTAATTTGTTAAAATTATGAACTCTAAGAAAAACAACTAACATTATACACCTCGCGACTAGTTTGGCTCAAAGTTGATCGCGACACTTTCTCAATACAGACCGAATAATAAATTACTACTGTGGTTTTCGATATAGATACAAGACTATAAAATGTTCTTTTACTCATGATGTAAAACTTATAAACTATTGTGCTGTTGCTGATGATTACAACGAATAGGAAACGAGAGATAAGATGATAAAAGTAAGATCATACAAGATAAATAAATGATAGGAAAAATTATTTTGGTTTGTAAGTGAACAATCGCAAACAAATTTCAGATATTTCCGTAGTAATTTACAGTAGCAATACACAAGGCAATGTTATTTAAATGCGTCTCCGTATCACGTCGACGTCATTCGGCCGGTCTCGCGGAGGCGACCGAAGACGTGAGGAGAGGACCGAATGATTGTAAACGATTGAAAACATCGCCGTAAACGGGTGTCACGTTTCTGAATCCGCTTTCAGAATTCGGATCACTCCCCGACGAGGCGGCATCCTGGCTGAACGCCGCGGAATGTCACCGAGTCGCTTTCACATGACAAATTGTCCCTTTCGGTTTCACAATTGGACTTTATACTAACGATCGCCACCCCCGAGGAAAGGGACGACTTTCAAATATGCCACTGCCAATTATTGTGAGGTCTTGGCTACTTTCGTGGCCGCAAAAGATGTCAAAGAATGTGTGTGTTCTGTAGGCTTCCCATTGAAAATTTCCCTTCCCCATTCTCAGATACGTAGTATGGACTGGGATGGAGGGGCATCTCCAGTCTATAGACAATTGGTTACCATAGAAAGTTATGGGTCTTCTTATTTGAGATCTGAGCCAAATTAAAGCTTTTGTATTCTCGCGCTCACGTCAATGGACCTACCGCCCAATCCACCCTATAGTCTATAGTCCCTATAGTCCTTCATTATCCTGATCTGCGCAATACGTTTTACGAGTCATTGTGATTATGGTAGAGCTAGTCGTCACTCGCGACGATCGGTCCAAAGGGAATATTTTAGGGCATTTACATGCAAGAATACAAGCATCATCCTAAAAGAATACATCGATTCAAGATGCGTTCGTGCATTCTTCATCAGACAGTATGGATTGTTGTAGTTTAAATTTTTAGAGACTATATAGGCCAATATAACAGAAGAGTTTTCTTCATGAAATAGGCTTATACAATTAAAAATAAATCGAATATTCCCAACCTCAACTAAGCTGAATGAGACGCCGAAATTCCGATGTACAAGAAAGGTTCACACACGCTGTCGTATCAAGGCCAAGGGGTCATCTCGTGATCGGAGGTCAGTTCGCACCGAGGGAAGGAATGACGAATGGCGAAAACCACAACTCTCCCCGTGGAAATGGGTTACGGCCGCCAGCATCCGCCTGCTTTCATCATTTATCCTCAAATATCACCGTTTTATGGGTCATGAAATCCTCAGACAAGGCCCGTCAGGTAAATACATCGATTTGCACATTCTAGAATTTCTCGCAATAAAAATAATGTAAATTTGTGTTGGAATTTATACAGATACACCTCACAAACCTGTGGCAGCCGGAATTAGGTTTGGAGATCCTCTTGCCCATTGAGGGGTCTGCGAAGACTGCAATAAAGTACAATATTTTCCCGTAAATTAAATCATGAACTCTTCTATACCTATACCTATAACTCTTCTATATCTATGTAGATGGGTCTACATTATAACTAGATCAGAAAATCGGTTATTCTATAGAATAGAAAAGTCGGTCGTGGAAAGAATCTCCCCCAAAATATTGTATAACTACCGCAGTTTCATTGTATCCAAAGTTCTTCTAACGAGCTCCCAAGACTTATTTGAAAAGAAATAACTAAGGTCTGCTTTCGCAACAACAATAGAATTAATATACCACTTTTTCCCCGTTTGAAAATCACCTAAGTAAACACACCAAATCTGTAGACGTTAGCTCAGCCAAAACTTATCCCCTAAACCCTAAAAATTTCGTAAATTTTCACACAGCTTACCGTCAGAAACGTGGTCCCCATGGTGCGCGCGCAGACGGACGCACGTCGACTACAGCCGCGGCGCACGGCTAGGGAACAATTGCACGGTTTCAGCACACGCTGGCGGTATTCCCAAGGTCTCCAGCGAGATTCCCTGGCTATCTCAACCTCTAGCGGCGATTATCATGCTACAAACGCGTGGTCGAAGCCGGGAAAGTTTCCATCCGAGCGGAAACTGGTTGGAATAGTTCCGAGTGGTCGGGAGCCGGGAGCTGGCACTCCGGACGGGAATTGAAATTTGTTTATATACTATTGGCGGACATCATAAACGGCCGAGTCTTGCAGTGTTAATGCAATCGTCCGCTTATGATAACCGGTTTGGCCTGGGTATGTGTTAATTGTGATCTTTCGCTCATTAATTATGAGTGTGGTTTTGCTGGTTTTTATATTGTATGAATATTTGTTATATATAAAAACAAATATTCCAGTAGTTTTTTTATTTGTTTGCAACGGGATCCATAAAAAGAAGATGGGAATCCACTCATTAGGATATCTTTTGTAGACGTATAAAACTGACTTTTGCTGAAGAAGCAATGTAAGTTACGAGCCCTACAATAAAAAAATCTAAGATCGGGAAATAAAAAAAATACGTGTCATGTTTTGTTTGATTGAGATGGAATGTGTTTGGACAGGACAACTGTTTAATAATATTAGTTGGAGCCATTAGAATTTCCGATTAAAACGTCTTGTATGCATAAGAACAATAAGACGTGCGTTATAGTTTATTACAAATCACAACAGGTTGAAAAGACTCATAGACGTTTAATTTTTACTAGTGATAATCGTACAACTAAACAGGCAAGAGATAGCAAGATATTCTCTACTTCGGCAATAAATAGGTTGTAGTATAAATTGCCTTCGGGAGCATGCAGCTTTTTCACATACTGGTGGTGGACTAACGGCTGACATTTTTAACGCAACGCTATTTTCAGTTTAAAGTCCAGAACCCTTTCACCGATCCAGAACCCTTAGATACACGATAACCAAGTACAATAAAACCGAGTAACAGGACTACCCAAAGCGGATTAGGTACAAAGACGTCATCGCCAGATGCTGAAGCGCCTCTCCCATTGTCAACCACAAATCTACAGTCGACTCAACTAATGGCCCGCAAAACGAACAGTTCACCAGACAAAAGCCGACCCCTCCTGCGACGAACGGAACAACTTATCTCCACCGACAGTTAATCGACCTCACGGCGCGAACTTGACAGTCGATGAACCCTCGACAATACCGTCTGCGCCGGGACCCGGGAGGCCACGTGACCACGTGCGGCGGGAACAGGGCACTCCGAGGTGTGGAGCGACGGTGTCTGAGCAAGCGGGTCAGCGAACCCGAGAGCTATTTCTGGCCGCCGCCGCCAGCCACTTTCACACAACTCCTGAACGGAGGCGGAGACCGCCCCGGAACTTTCCAGACGCGGGTCCGAGCGGAGCGGGAAAGCGGAGTCGGACCGGCCTTGGCGGCGGGAGGCTCCACGGTGGACGACACCGGCGGGGCGGGAGCCGGGAGGTCGCGGCCGACACGAGGAAGAACTATACGCCCAAGGAAAGAACTATAAAGCTTTCTGTTAAAAATTTTCCGAGGAAGAGAATCAATTGAGAAAGTGCCTGACTTGCCCAACTGCGGTGTAAATCTGACCGTGAAATGGTATACATTTGGACCTTTCGACCAATGTTAGGAAGGAGTAGCGTAGTAGAAATCATGCAAAATAAAATAATAGGGTTGCATATTTGATTTTTCATAATAAAATATCATCTTTTCATCTTCTTTTTCAATATTTCTGTCTGTTATGAAAAAATATTACCGTGCGTCATAATGTTAAAAAATGGGATGTCGTCACAAAATTGTGCATAATTTTGATCTTTTGCGTGATCTAAAAATTATTATATATTCCAGAACAATAACGTGTCCTTAGATCGTCACATAAATTACAATATCTTAATTTACTATATCTTACTATATGTTCTTCTGACATACGGCAAAATGTTTTTTTTTTTTTTTTTTGTAAACTGTCGGAAAGATTGAGAAAAATGATAATTGTGGTTTGATCACTGCAAAAAGTTTATTTCATTCTGGTTAACAGCCAAATATGCCAATACATACTTTTTATTTCATTTTGCATGATTTGTTTCCACTATACGATAATCCTAAGATACGTTAAGAGCAAAATTTACAATTTTACGGTCAGCTTCACATCGCACTCTGTACATTCAGACACGTTCTCGATTCACTTCTCCAGTTTCAGACTGTTTGTAACAAACGATCTCGGACTTCATCGGTCGACACGTTCTACTTACAAGATTTATCGTCCGTAACTTTGAGTCTGAATTCTGAGTGCTGTATAAGAACATCAACGGCAGTAACCTAATCTTACATTCATAGGCCCTGTATCAATTTAAAAGTCAATTTGATATGAATGGATAAAGATTATGTAAATCAAAGGGATTAGATTGATTATTTATCTAAAATAAGGATTGAAATATTAAAATAAACATGTTGATAGATTGGAATAATCCAACCAAAGCATTTATAAATTTATTATTATATTGAGGAAAAGATCCATTGTAAAACCCAGATAAATAGTTACAAAAATAGGCCGTTGTAATATTTTTTTATTGATAGTTTGCGAATCCCAATATGTATGCAAATATTTTTGCAATCTAAGCTGGTTTTTATGTTTACGTGATGAGGAAATTTATTGACATATTATATAAAGGATTTTGATTCGGTTCCAGAAAAACTTGCGAAATAACAAACCAAAAGTCATGATTAAAGATATGATTATCTACTATATATTTGTCAAATACCACTCAGTGGAAACATCGTACAGCCCAAATTACTTGACCTAGAATCTTGAAACTTTGCATGGATGTTCCTCTTAGGGCGTAGGCATCCGCTAAGAACGGATTTTACGAAATTCGAAGTATAAAGGGGTTTTTGGCGGGGCCGAAGTTTTCAAATTTTCCCATTTAAAAGTATGTTGGACGATTTTTGTTTACATTTTTAATGTTCATAAAACAATCAGCTGGTAGTTAGCTTCGGAAATGTATACGTTGATACAGATGATAATAAATTGATTTCTTTGATCATGGCTTCATTGATTTTTGTTGATTTGTTTCAAGGACATAATTATGTACTATATAAAAGTTACATTTAGTTTAGATAAAATACACCATTAATTAGTTAAGTGGCACCATCTATATTTCGGTAGCGGGAGTTACGCAGTTTAAACGTGAAAAGCATACTGCCTATTGTGGCTGAGTCTTGAGACTAAATCCCGGTAAGATGGAAAGAGAAAAGAACAGTGGTTTTTCAGTCACAAATAGAATGTGCTGAAATGATATGATTCTTTGACCTACTTATGTAAAAATTTATAAATTATACAAATCCCTGATTGTAAGTTATACTTATACTACCTTTTCTACTATATTTTTGTCAAATACCACTGACCTATCATTGTACAGCCAAAACTACTTAACCTAGAATCTTGAAAATTTGCATGGACGTTCCTTACAGAGTGTTGACATTCACCAAGAACGGATTTTTTTTAATTCGAGGTTTTTAGAGGTTTTTCGTGGAGCCGAAGCTTTGAAAATGACCCATGTTAATGTAATGGATGATCTTTCGTTTAAATTTCCAATTTTACTCAATCAAGCACATTAGCTTCACAAACGGATACGTTGTTACAGCTGATTTATAATTTGATTCCCTTTATCATGGTTTTATGGTTGTTTTGATGATTTTGTTAGGTTATTCGTACTATATAAAAGTTACATTTGGTTTAGTTTCATACCTTATACGTTCAATCATAAGCTCATTATGTGGTACCATCTTTTTAGGCAGCGGGAGCTATAGTTATTTCCTTAGGCCGTCCTTCATGTTTTTAATTACAATCATGCCAGTTACAATAATTTGGCAAATTCCTTTTTCATCTAATTCGACGGTATCCCGGCTTTTCACGGAAAAATAAATGCTGCAATCAGTGGTTGATCTTAAATTATTTCTACCCGTCCATATTTTAAGTTAAAAACTAAATGAATCGAGTTTGAAATACTGCCCACGGATAGCACCATAACTGTTTCGAACATTCAGCCCTTTACTGTACTTAATTTATGTCCTACTAGGCAATCCAGGGACGTAATGGTAAACCTACAAAGAAGTACCTTAAAATCGACACATTTGGCGTTAAAATCGGTCCGGCCGTTTTCGAGTTATAACGGTGAAAAGAAAACCTTCACTATCTACTGTGGTATCCTACATCCTACTGTGGTATCTACATTTTATCCTACATTCCGCCATAAAACAAATATATCTCTACATGACATATTCCTTGATATAAATATTTTCTATTCAGTCCTCTAGATTCTTCATATCAAGGTTAGACGATAATTTTTATCGTGAGCGAAGCCACGGGTTCTGCTAGTCTACTATATATTTGTCAAATACCACTCAGTGGAAACATCGTACAGCCCAAACTACTTGACCTAGAACCTTGAAACTTTGCATGGATGTTCCCCTTAGGGCGTAGGCATCCGCTAAGAACGGAAATTACAAAATTCGTAGTATAAAGGGGTTTTTGGCGAGGCCGAAGTTTTCAAATGTTCCCATTTAAAAAGTATGTTGGACGATTTTTGTTTACATTTTTAATGTTCATAAAACAATCAGCTGGTAGTTAGCTTCGGAAATGTATACGTTGATACAGATGTTAATAAATTGATTTCTTTGATCATGGCCTCATTGATTTTTATTGATTTGTTTCAAGGACGTAATTATGTACTACATAAAAGTTACATTTTGTTTAGATAAAAATCCACCATTAATTAGTTAAGTGGCACCATCTATATTTCGGTAGCGGGAGTTATCGCTTTTCCTGGAGGCGTTCCGAATAATTTTTTTATTACAACTATGCCTGTCCGATGATTTGGTGTTTCGTATAATTCGACATACGCAGTTTTAAACTACTTAACCTAGAACCTTAAAAACTTGCTGGACGTTCCTTAAAGAGTGTTGGCATTCACCAAGAACGGATTTTTTTTAAATTCGACGTTTTTAGAGGTTTTTGGTGGAGCTGAAGCTTTGAAAATGCCCCATGTTAAAATGTAATGGAAGATCTTTTGTTTAAATTTCAAATTTTATTCAATCAAGCATATTAGCTTCACAAACGGATACGTTGTTACAGCTGATTTATAATTTGATTCCTTTTATCATGGTTTTTGGTTGTTTTGATGATTTTGTTAGGTCATTCGTACTATATAAAAGTTACATTTTGTTTAGTTTCGTACCTTATACGTTCAATCATAAGCTCATTATGTGGTATCATCTTTTAGGCAGCGGGAGCTATAGTTATTTCCTTAGAGCGGCCTTCATGTTTATAATTTCAATCATGTCAGTTACAATAATTGGGCGAATTCCTTTTTCATCAAATTTAATTCGACGGTGTCCCGGCTTTTCACGGCAAAATAAATACTGCAATCAGTGGTTGATCTTAAACTATTACTACCCGCCCATATTTTAAGTTAAAAACTAAGTGAATCGAGTTTGAAATACTGCCTGCGGATAGCACCATAACTGTTTCGAACATTCAGCCTTTTACTGTACTTAATTGATGCCCTACTAGGCAATCCAGGGACGTAACGGTAAATCTACAAAGAAGTACTTTAAAATCGACACATTTGAAGTTAAAATCAGTTCGGGCGTTTTCGAGTTATAACGGTGAAAAGAAAACCTCCACTATCTACTGTGGCATATATATTTTTTATCCTACATTCCGCCATAAAACAAACATATCTCTACATTACATATTCCTTGATATAAATATTTTCTATTCAGTCCTCTAGATTCTTCATATCAAGGTTAGACGATAATTTTTATCGTGAGCGAAGCCACGGGTTCTGCTAGTTTTTTATAAGGATGTATTAAATTCAAAACGTTTACTTCTGATATGCGTGAGGCATTGATTACACGCAGCGTGAAGTTACAAAAATAAACTCAAATATTTTCCAAAGTCATTAGACAGCTGCGAACGAGCTAACAGAGGACATTTATTTGTAGTACCTTGACATGATGAAAACTACCAATGAGAAACTTTGCACCTTCAACATATGAGTCAGTAGTGACGTTGATGTGGTTCCGTGGTGACTTTGACGATGGTTATAAACGTGTTAAACGCCTGTGACATGTTTCCGGGTAAACTGTAACCTCGACAGCCCTCACAGTGTTAACGATGTTATTGCTTCTGGGCGTCTCCAGCTAACGAAACACTCATAAAACAAATTTGTCTGCAAAAATCCCCCATTTATGTTTTAACGCAGTTTGACGATATATAAGAAACTGTTTCAACAATAGGGTACTGAAAGAGATGCTTCATTAATGTTTTAACGCAGTCTGACGATATATCAAAACTGTTTCGACAATAGGGTATTGAAAGAGATGCCACATTCATATTTCGACGCAGTCTGACGATATATCAAAACTGTTTCAACAATAGGGTACAGAAAGAGATGCCACATTTCTGTTTTAACGCAGTCTGACGATGTATCAAAAACTGTTCCGACAGTATGGAACTGAACGAGATACCACATTTATGTTTTAACGCAGTCTGACGATATATCGAAAACTGTCTCGACAATAGGGCACTGAAAGAAATGTGTGTGCACCAATTTATGAGGTGTGCCCGAATGCAAACCAACAATATTTCAATGTACATCCTCAACGATTGCCACATGCGCTACACAACACTGCTGTGTGCTTGCGGTGCTTTATTATATTCTTTGTCCGTGTTATGTATGTATTACAATGGTAATCCTATGTATTTTAATATGATTATATTTTACCAGACAGTGTAGACCCAGCGAAAGCATATTTTACGATACCTTTGGTCCCCTCAAAGCTGAACACCAGCCGTAATGAGGTTAGGCGCCCGCTAACGTCTTACGAAGAAGAGTTCCTACAGCAAAATGGCTCATAACACCCTCGTCAGTCATGAAGATGGCAATAAAGCCCAAGGACCGCGCAGAGCGAAGGCGAAGGCGAATGTTTTCATCAATACCTACAATTGTCGGTAGCCTTCGTGTCTTCCCGCCCAAGTGGCAATTAACAATAACCGAGAGGTACACGAAACATGCGCCTCCACGTGCGGTGTCCCTCGGCCAAGGCCCCACGTACACTCGTCATTTAAGGTTATGTTTAAGTAATTGGGATAAAAGCATTGCACTAAATGTAATCTGGAATTTTTACACTGCCACAGTGTTTGAGACTCCCAAATAGAGTGTTGTACCTGCAAGGTATTAGGCCACGTATAGGTTCATGACTTAAGGTTATTTTAAAGTAATTTAGATAGAAGCATTGCACTAAATGTACTCTGGAATTCTTAAACTGCCACAGTATTTGGCATTCTCAATAGAGTTTTGTACCTGCAAGGTATTATATTTGACAACATTATTTTAATAACGAATTACAATTGAAGAGTTAACACCACCCATTGTAATAATTTGTGGATACTTTATTAGTACGATAAGCGTTGTTGCATCACTGGATGTAAATTAAATAACGACATAAAACACTATATTACAGTAAGATATATTAACCCTTCACTGTAATAAAGACGAAAAATGCTAATAGGTTACCATCCATTGTAATAATTTTTGGACTACTTCTTTATTAGTACGATAAGCGTTGTTGCATCACTGGATATAAATTAAATAACGAGATAAAACACTATATTACAGTAAGATATATTAACCGTTCGCTGTAATAAAGACGAAAAATGCTAATAGGTTGACGTCTAAGCAAAGTCATGTATTTCAGTCAAAAAAAGAATCACCACAATTATGATGATTTTCATTAATAATCAGTAATCACACAGGGGAGGTAAATTAATGAATCAATGGAAGTTAATCATGCAAGCAAAATTAACAGGTTTAATATTATGACGCACACAAAAACAAAATTACATAATTTCCGAAGTAGTCTATAAAGAGGAAAAATACCAACAAAATCATCTTAAATACAAGTACGATCAAATAAAAGAAAACTTACTTTCACCATTTTGTCGACGGTATGTATACAGGGTACACGACAGGTAGGACGGCTCGGCTCGGAAGTATCTAGAGAACTGCGGTTATTGTGCTGTGTTTTAGTTGCTATTGTTGTCACCGTCCACGTCACACATTACACATTACCGGCAATCTGGTTATCTAGATTGTTCGTACTGTGCTCCGTGGTTCACCAAGGTCGCGCCTGCACGAACCTAGCGAAAACGGGAGATGAAAAATGATGATTAATGTCGGGATGGCGCAATAGCGGTTGGTGTTGGTTTGCAATTACAAATCGAACCTCAAAGATTTTGTAGAAAACCTCTTTGATCTACGTAAACTTCACGTAAACATCATGTCTTTGGTTAGTTCTAAAAAGGTAGTTTAAAATTAACAAGGACCTCATCCATCTAAATCGTTTGTAAATACGTAATATATTGAATTATTACAGTTGCATAAGAGGTTATAGTTTGGTTGATAGTTAGCGGTAGAATTACAGTTTATTTCATGCAATGAGTCATTGTGATAAAGCAATTAAATCAGGAAAATGCTTTTAGTGAGGAAACTATAAACGAATTCGTGATGTTAACGTCTGTTCATTAGCAAAAGAAATAACGGTATAGAATTACCGTGACTATCTGATCAATTCACCTACATTT
The DNA here is from genome assembly GCA_035578135.1 of Flexamia atlantica. NCBI lineage: Eukaryota > Metazoa > Arthropoda > Insecta > Hemiptera > Cicadellidae > Flexamia > Flexamia atlantica. The sequence continues at coordinate 16,720,247 of JAQJVK010000012.1, read as the reverse complement.
ACGACCGTATGTTCGCCAAATCATAAATCTTTTGTGGAAACACCATATGATAAATTTGATGAGGCACGTAACTGTTTTAGGAGGCGATAAAGTTTGAATTTCGGAATCTTATAAAATAGTAAATTGGTCTTATTTTACTAAATATTTAATTCATTCTTAGTGCGTGTTACTTCTTTAGTAATTATTGGTACAGCCAGGTCGATGACAAACAACACAATAATTGTCGATGCTAACGCGTCTGAGGTCTATAATCTCAGCTTGTACAATCCTTGTCAAATGATAGAGAGGGGTAGAAGGAGGGAAGACGCATCACGAATTACGAGGTTGCAATAACTGTCTCCAGCCTGTCACCGTTACTGCCTTACCGGTTACAGTGTCACCGATTCGCCTTGTAACGGTTAAGAAAGAAATAATCGGGTCATGCAGACTGTAGAAGAAGGATTTATTATTTAAACTGAGCATAAATAATTCTTCTGCCTTATTGACGGTTAGCGTGATTCATTTTTGTACATAACCAACCTACTACTTTCAGTCCTAGGAGTTATTTGGTCAAAGTTTAATTGCTACAACAGCATGATCATGAATGTGTCTGTACACACTTTGAATTATATATGTCGGAACTTCCTTTGATGAACTGTGGCAAAAACTTAACGGTTAACCACTCCTGTCAGCTCACGAGTCAAATAGGGTACAATAAGTTCGTAAGCGTTTCCAAATACGCGGTTGACAGTTACCCTGATTTTGTGTCTCGGAAAGAAAAATAAAGAAGGGCATTAATTTTTTTTGTTTAAATTTATAATACGCAGTACAGTTCAGCTGTGGTCAGACAGACAGATCTTACCCTGGCCCTGGCCATTGTCAGCGGTTGTTTACACACTCACACACCCACCGTGGCCACTTAGCATAAGCACTTAACCTGCACTGACCACTCACCCACTCTCTCGTATCTGTTATCATTGTACCGCTGAGACAAGGCCACCGCAGGTGATCGAATTTTGAAATAAATTATTAACAACACAGAGATAAGAGATGATCTGTTATTAATCCGTTCATGATTAGAGATTTAACACATTTTAGAAATCTTGTGATAACATACTAAATTTCAATTGATTGGTTACGATTCTCTACGAGAATGTCATTCCACAAAAACACAATTAAAATGTAATTTCTCTACCATTTTAAGTGAGATTTCGTTTGTGCGAAAAATTACCAAATTAAGTCATACTGATGGTACAAATATAAATCGAAAATAGTGTCAAAGAAATTGGTTATTACAGGAATTATACTTCGAAGAGTTTTTTTTTTTAACTTGGACTGACACTAAGAGGACCGACGTCTATAGTGCCACGAGACCTTGGCGGCGACAGTAAATATAGAAATGACAGATTCATTACTTTTGAAATATAACCGAGGCACAATAATTTATGTTGTCCAACCTCTGAGAGTGACATTTAAAAAAATGGCCATTTCCCGCAAAAAATGAACTCTTCAAACAGTATAATGGCCGAGAAATTACTTTCCACAAATGCCCCTCTCTTTCTGGAACGCCCAGTATAAAAAGAACGCAATCGATAGTTATCACTACAAAAACAAGTCTACATTGCGGTTTTCGCTAACGTAGAGGATGCATTCACAACACCGGTGAAGAAACGCACATAATGCATAAACGTGCAATTAATATTGCATTTGCAACGATCCAAGTGCATTTTTTGCTGAAGATCACGTGCACGAGCCGTATGTAGAGGTGGTAGGGCGGGCCCACAGTTGGCGCGGGCCCAACACAGCCAACACTGCCAACTCGCGATGTCGCGTAGGCGCACACATGAGAGTGTGTGTTTGTGTTTGTGAGCCGCCAGTCAGCTAGGCGTGTTTGTTTTGTTGCATTCTACCACTGAGCGTTGCCAAATTTGGCATCACCGAAAGCCTACACTGAGCGAGAACTCTGGACCTCGTTTTCAGTCCCAAAACTGAATTTTACCTTCGTTCTAAAACTCTCATGGCTTACGTTATTTTATAAAAAAAGTTTAACAACAGTGAAGGAAAGCAAAAGCTTCCAGAAGGTACTTAAAAAGTGATTCGTCAGTTGCTACGGTCAATTTGGTTGCTCCGTCATTCGCAAAGCGTGAGACCACCGATCAGTTATTACATACGTAATAAAATCACTGCTGCCACTCCTAAGGCTAGGTACTGTAAACAAACTACAACTATTCACAAATTGTTAATAGAGAGAAAATACTTTAGTTGCGAAAAAATCACAGTTTAAAGGTTTTTAATACGCTAAGAAAAATTTAGTACCAAACTGATTACGATATCCTTTAGTAAGTGGGTCGCTGAAGATATAACATTTCACACATTTACGTTTCACATTTTACGGCTCTATACGGGTGAAAACCTTCATTAAAAACTTGTATGCCACATTGTAACAAAAAAAGCTAAACCCGTGGAAAAGTCGCAAATCTATCCTTTCCCTGGAAAAATATGAGACATATCTTCTGTACCACCCAACGAATTTCATACAAGGTAAACTGACCATTTATACGTTTTTCACACCGAACCTCCCCTTACCGACCACAAACGAAAAATCGTCTAAAAAGCATCAAATCAAGTTATTTTGACAATCAAATTTTGTGGTTGACCCAATATATCACTCCGGCCCCAAAGAACATCGTCTTCCTGGATTCCGTTCACAGCTGCGAACGTCCGGTATGAGCGTGAGGAGGCAAGGTTAAGGAGGCCGCCAGTCAGCTGGCGACGCCGCCGTGGTGAAAGTACGTCTGCCTGTCGCACAGCCGCAGCCGCAGCCAGCGGTGCAGCGGTCACATAACTGCACCGAGTACGCAACAGCAGCAGCATCAGCAGCAGCAGCAGCAGCAGCCAGCGGTGCAGCGGCTGAGCTGCATACGAGGCGACGGAACCGAAAACCGAGGGAGGTGATTGTATTTGGAATACTCAAGACCATATTAACTGGCAACGGAAATGTAGCGAAACATTGAAACATCTCCACTAAAGGTCGCTCAAATAAATGGTCGTACCTCGTACACCGAACCAGGAGATCGATATTTATGGATGTCATTCAAAGCTAGACGTTTCATTTTAGTTAATTGCATCTTCAATTTACTAAACCCTGGCAAAAATGTAAACCCTTCAAAATGTAATGATAGTTCGATACTGTATAACTTATTAAGTACAATGCAACTATTAATTTACAGCATGAAACCAATTTTTACAAGAAATGAGAAGATTCAAAGCGGTACTTTGATAATGGGACGAACCTCAGACATGAAGTTTGGCGACGTCCCAAGTTAAGGAGAAAGGCGACGTCCTTACAAGTTAAAGGACTTGTCAAGCAGAAACTTTTTGTCACAGTGTAGGCAGAAATCACAGAATTTTGTGATTTTAAGAACTTTCATTGCCTGTGATAACATACTAATGACAAAATCAAATAATCATTTAACGATTGCACTATCCCGACCCAAGAAAAGTTTGTAATTGTAGAATGTTTCCCGATAAAATGTTATCAGTTATCAGTCCATTTAGCGAAGGCCTAGACGGTTGTTGTTATGTGATAGTATCAGGGCAATGTTTTCGATGAGAACTGCTATCGCAGACTCCGCAACAAACAGCCCTGTGATTCACGACCGTGTGACGGCTTAGTTACGACAAGCGTCGTGTCGCGCCGGTGAATAAATATTTACATAACATAAACTCAGTGAAATATTACTCAAATTCAAGGAAAAACAACATGTTCTATTCCAGGGCTCGTCATATGACTTTTATAGAACTGGCTTATTCTTTTAAAACAGTTTTGGTTAAAGCACAATTATAATCATTATTATTACGTCACGGTCATCATAATGATGATATGTTTATACAGGGTGTTTTTTTTAAAAACGCAACCTATTTTTAAGATTGAATAATGCACATATAAATATGATATGAGTTTTGTTTTATTGACCTTTACTTTCTATACAACCTATTATTTAAGTTTGATCACATTTAGTTTACATTACGTGCTCAAACAGTCCACCATTGGCATTTATACAAAGTTATGTTCTTTCCATCAAATTCCCAAACACGTGTTGCAAGGTACCTCTTTGAATTTCTTGCATTAAATTTGTTTTTTGTTTTGAGGTGCTGAATATCCTGTGAATTGTTTTAGTTGGCCTTATTATGTATCCCCAAATAAAAAAATATATTGGGGTCAAATCCGGGGATCTTGGGGGAAATAATCCTTCACCGATAAAATCAAGTTTTGGGTTGCGTTTTTAATGTGTATGTCTTTAAGCACGATAACTCACGTAAAAGTGGTCCGATCTGAATGAAATTTGCCACGGACATGTAAAGTAGTATTATTCTACGAAATAAAGCCACAGGATATTTTAGCACCTCAAAACAAACAACAAATTTAATGTAAGAAATTCAAAGCGGTACCGTGCAAGTGTATGGGAATTTGATGGAAAGAACATAACTTTGTATAAATGCTAATGGCGGACTGTTAACGATTGCACTATCCCGACCCAAGAAAAGTTTGTAATTGTAGAATGTGAGCACGTAGTGTGAACTAAATGTGATCAAACTTAAATAATAGGTTGTATAGAATGTAAAGATCAATAAAACAATACTCATATCACATTTATATACATATTATTCAATCTTAAAAATGGGTTGCGTTTAAAAAAAAACACCCTGTATTTAGAAGACGCGTGATATGAGCAAAACATCATAATGAAATTTACGGCGGCAGAACTTTGAAACGACTGGGCATTTCGGGACATGTTGGTATTTTGAGTGTGAATAGAGATTAGTGCTCTTCTTTCGAAATACTTTATGCACAATTGCAAAACAAACGTTTCTATTAGAGTGGAAAACTTCTCAACCGTCTTCTTAAACTGCAGATTGCCAGGACTAATAAACTAGACGATTCAAACAGTTTGGAGGTATAAGTAACTTGTTTGTGAGGTTACAGTTTTGTACTGCAGATAATAACAACATATTACAAAAAAATCACTTATATTGAATTTATAGTGAATTAAATAATAACTAATTTGACCGCGCTCTCCAAACCGTGTCGCGTCTCCTCTCACGTAACACAGCTTAGCGCTGTAACGCGACCGCCCCAGTACTGCACCGTGTACCGTGTACGTAGTCACGCCGTCTGCCCCCGCGGTCACCTACACGCTCGCGGCCTTTCGCAACGTAACACAGCTGTAGCGCTGTAACGCGACCCGCCCCAGTACTGCACCGTGTACCGTGTACGTAGTCACGCCGTCTGCCCCCGCGGTCACCTACACGCTCGCGGCCTTTCGCAACGTAACACAGCTGTAGCGCTGTACCGCGACCCGCCCCAGTACTGCACCGTGTACCGTGTACGTAGTCACGCCGTCTGCCCCCGCGGTCACCCTACACGCTCGCGGCCTTTCGTAACGTAACACAGCTGTAGCGCTGTAACGCGACCCGCCCCAGTACTGCACCGTGTACCGTGTACGTAGTCACGCCGTCTGCCCCCGCGGTCACCTACACGCCTGCGGCCTTTCGCAACGTAACACAGCTGTAGCGCTGTAACGCGACCCGCCCCAGTACTGCACCGTGTACCGTGTACGTAGTCACGCCGTCTGCCCCCGCGGTCACCTACACGCTCGCGGCCTTTCGCAACGTAACACAGCTGTAGCGCTGTAACGCGACCCGCCCCAGTACTGCACCGTGTACCGTGTACGTAGTCACGCCGTCTGCCCCCGCGGTCACCTACACGCCTGCGGCCTTTCGCAACGTAACACAGCTGTAGCGCTGTAACGCGACCCGCCCCAGTACTGCACCGTGTACCGTGTACGTAGTCACGCCGTCTGCCCCCGCGGTCACCTACACGCCTGCGGCCTTTCGCAACGTAACACAGCTGTAGCGCTGTAACGCGACCCGCCCCAGTACTGCACCGTGTACCGTGTACGTAGTCACGCCGTCTGCCCCCGCGGTCACCTACACGCTCGCGGCCTTTCGCAACGTAACACAGCTGTAGCGCTGTAACGCGACCCGTCCCAGTACTGCACCGTGTACCGTGTACGTAGTCACGCCGTCTGCCCCCGCGGTCACCTACACGCTCGCGGCCTTTCGCAACGTAACACAGCTGTAGCGCTGTAACGCGACCGCCCCAGTACTGCACCGTGTACCGTGTACGTAGTCACACCGTCTGCCCCCGCGGTCACCTACACGCTCGCGGCCTTTCGCAACGTAACACAGCTGTAGCGCGACCCGCCCCAGTACTGCACCGTGTACCGTGTACGTAGTCACGCCGTCTGCCCCCGCGGTCACCTACACGCTCGCGGCCTTTCGCAACGTAACACAGCTGTAGCGCTGTAACGCGACCCGCCCCAGTACTGCACCGTGTACCGTGTACGTAGTCACGCCGTCTGCCCCCGCGGTCACCTACACGCTCGCGGCCTTTCGCAACGTAACACAGCTGTAGCGCTGTAACGTGACCCGCCCCAGTACTGCACCGTGTACCGTGTACGTAGTCACGCCGTCTGCCCCCGCGGTCACCCTACACGCTCGCGGCCTTTCGCAACGTAACACAGCTGTAGCGCTGTAACGTGACCCGCCCCAGTACTGCACCGTGTACCGTGTACGTAGTCACGCCGTCTGCCCCCGCGGTCACCTACACGCTCGCGGCCTTTCGCAACGTAACACAGCTGTAGCGCTGTAACGCGACCCGCCCCAGTACTGCACCGTGTACCGTGTACGTAGTCACGCCGTCTGCCCCCGCGGTCACCCTACACGCTCGCGGCCTTTCGCAACGAGTCTTCAATGCTCTGCGTCAAATTGCGCACGTACAGAACATAGGCGCATACGTAATAAATAAATGCGATTGTACATTTGAATAGTTGTAATTATTCGCCAAAAAAGAAAACTCACGCAAACTTACACTAATTTATAGCAATGTCAGCCGGCCCAAGCCTGTTCTATGAGGTGGCGAATAAAATGATTAAATTATTTAAATTTGAGTAATTTGACATTAAAAGAGATTCATAATTTTCGTGTTGATATATTTATTTGAGATTCCAAAAATATAACCCTTCACTTCCTAAATATAATTGACTTGCATTCGATGGGGTTACGATTAATCTCCCACAGTTAAAAAAGTAACATTTATTTATTTATTATTATTACTATCAATTACGCGTCTACCGATGAATGCTATATACAGAAGTATGATACTTTTTCAATAAGACCTAGCTAAGTACTCGATGGGGCTACGATAAATCGTCCACTAATAAAACATTACAAGATTTATTATTATTATTATTAATTACGCGCCCACCAATGAATACTATATAGTATGTTTTTTCAGGATGATCTAATAACTAAATAACAAAAAGAGATAAAAGAAATCTTCAACTATAGTATAGTATCGGGGACTACATTATAAGAGCAAAACACCGCCTGTTTTTTTAGTTATCACATTTTTTTACAGATAAACTTAATTTAATTACTTCAGACAACTGTACAATGGACGCAGTGTGACAAATTAAATAGAAACATTTGCCTAAACACTGCGGACGTCAATGATTACGTTTGTTGCCATTTGTGTTCTGCCTTTGCTCGATAAGGCTCCTAATAGTCTGTGGAATATTTCCGAAAGGTGAAAATAACGACAGGAAATCGCAAAAAGATGATTTGCTAATGAGCGCCAGGCTGTCGTAGCAACTCCACAATTTTTTCTCAAGCTTCGAATTTTTAGTATACAAAAATAGAACGTGACTAACCGAAAAAAGAAATCCCAAGGTATAAAAGTAAAGTGAATTAAAATTTACCTACCCGCAATGTTATTTATGAATAAGATAGATTTTCGAATTATATTAGGTATAGCAGAAAAGTTAGTCTATTCAATTCTCTTTAACATGACCATTAACATCTTTGCTTAAAAAGTGTATTTTTCTATTGTTTACAGTAATAATTATTCTTAAGTACAGAACCATCCGTTTTATTTATTCTACTGCATTCTAAAACATCTGATGACAAGAGGATTACAATACCGTGACAAAATTAAAAGAATATGATTAGTCCTGTGTAGCTTGTTTGTAAAATAAAACCCATTATGACAAACGAATTATGATCTAGGTGGAAGCGCTTTATGTTTATACAATGCGAATTTAAAAAACAATATTAAACTTTTATGAATAATTTTAAGCACACCTTAAAATTATGCTAATTTAAAATAAAACAAAACTGTTTTTTAATTTTCCCCCATGAATCGTTATCGGAAAGCGAAAAAAACTCCAATAAATAACATACATGGAGCAGCGATTATTCAAGTTAAAGATACACGTGGGGATTTCGGCCAACACGCGATCCTCGCGCACATGTCGACAGTCCAATGTTCATATATGAGTACCAAACAGTGTTTATCTCCAACTCTTCGTGATGACTTGCTGTTCGCGCGTCTGCTATTGCTTTCCTATCTGGCTAAGTGCTGTGCGTCACTAAAATCTTATGAAAAGAATGACCTTTTGCTGAAAAAGGTACGATTATTTCAGTTTAATAAACCAAGCGTTGTATTATGTAATCATACCATGACGCGTTCATATCCAAAACCTCCATAAAATGTGCACAATTTCGAAATGCACTTTCGTGGACTGTTGCATCATTGAAATTATAAGGATCTTCAATGTTTATACTAACCGCCAAAATGATATTGTGTTTGTTCGAGACCACATTAAATTATTTGAAACGTTGGATATTTTTTAAAGACAGCAAAAACAGAATCTACTAAAATAAAAAAAAAACACTTAAAAAGCCCCATGAATGAATAGATTTAAACAGCCAAATACATTTACTTGTCTTTTATACATAGTAAACAGTAGTTTTCATCACAAGTAGCTAAGTGGCACTTTGCGGTGTACAATAGTGTTTTATTATTTCCAATAACCGCGATACTGTGTAAATTAGCTTTTAATCGTTTAAATTCTTCTATATGAACTGGTTCTTTTTGGTTAACAAGTACAGACAGGTATAACGTTATTTACGATGTCTACACTTCTGTTTGTTGTTTACAATCTCAACTTTAAACATCGCGAACTAAGTTTCCAGCATACACAAATTCTTGAAACAGTAACAATGTTTTGAGATTAGCGCACCGAAAAAAACACGGCATATATTTTTGGACAAGCACAAAAAGGTGAGATTTTGCGGACGATTTAGAGAACGAAAAATGCAGTTTTCTCACAGGGATGCTTACCGAGAAATTTCAGGATCGTGCGTTTTCTCCCATTTTCATATTTAAATTTTTAAGGGAAAAATTGCAGACTAAACCAAAAAGAATATTGGTTTGACCATCACACAAGCATGAGCGTATGAGATACGAGGGTATGTTATAGTACGAGGGTATGTTAGTCCAGTCCGGACTAACAAAATCATCATCAGTACTAAGGGGCAGACTGTGCCAAGTCACTTGACTCGACCTGTACAGACGGGCTGAGGCTGAGGGCACAAGGCTAACAGGTACAGGACCAGCGCAGCGCGAGTGTGAGAGGTGACAACTGGACACCGGTCTGGCGCGGCCGCGCAACCTCTGCAACTGCACAACGATGCCTACTTTGGTGACAGGATGAAAACGTTTCTTATGTGGTATTAATATGCTTACTTAAAACCAACAGAATGAGTCTTTGTAAGCTGTATATCCGAAGAAAATCATCGAGTATCTGTGGATAAAAAATTTTACGTCAAGCAGTCAATATTAGTTTTTAAATATGTATTTCCCACTGGAAAGTCAAATTGGAAAGTTTTAGAACGGCGGAAAAAGTGTACGTAGATTGTCATTTAAATTTCAGCATATAATACTATATTGGGGCGAGCCGAAAGCAAGGAGGCGAACTCAAGATTTCAAAAGTAAAAACGAACGTTTTTGTTAGTCAATAAACCACTTTCACTCTGATTAAATATATGAAGTATTCCGGTTAAATTTGCTGTCACAATATGAACCATAATTTATAACTTTATGAAAACCCGTATCACGACGCTCTGTAGATTAACTACTGAGTAGTTATTTTACAGAGCAAAATAAAACCGAATGGAATCGTACTCTGATAGAAAGGTGATATATTTATTTAATTGTATTACATTTCATGTCGGAAGTGTGATAAAATCGCCTCCTCCATCCGGGTGGCGCTGCGGTGATAAGGCACGACTGTAAAGTTAAAAATAACTTCTATTTAAACGGGCTGCAGATAAAACTGCTTTAAAATTAAGTTAAGCGATAGGTGTATTTTTACATGTGTAGATAGATACTCATTCAAACCATGCGAAAACATGCAGTCCTAACATGTTTAGAAAAAGTAAATAAAAATATGTCGCCGTTGTGAATTCTGTTAGTGTCAAACATTTAAAAGTTTCTCGAACTATCTGCAACGGTTCGTAATATAACAGGTGTTTGCAATTTGATGACTAGAGTCATGGAAAACTAACACTTGATATAATAACGACATTGCGCGTGATGCATTGCACTAATTAGGGGTTCTCAAACAAATTCATATAATTTCAAGTGAACACTCGTCCAGGTGCACCACGTTATTAATTTTATAATTGATTGTGTAAGAGCGGGAACAGATTGTCTGATAAGCGTTTCAATTATCAAGTTATTCTAGAAAAAGTTGGAACAAATTGGCAAACTTTATCATCCAACAATATTATATTTTTTCCCGAATAGAAGTAGGTTTATTGAATTGCAGGACGGGGTTTACAAAATATCAATACGCTTGCGACCTTGTTCTCATTCTGAGTGAGGGTTTCCAAATCAACGTTCTGGACAAAGATTCATTTTCCAAATACAATAATAATTTCTCCGATGAAACAAATTTCTCAAAGCGATACTTTTTACTGCAAAATGGAGCACTAAATTAATTTTCAAACTTTTATTTCTTGGCTTCAAACAATTGTTCTTACCCTAAATTAAACTGTTCTATTAAATAGGCTGAAACAAAATAAAAACCATATAGGGTATTAAAAAAGAACTTTACGACGTTGAAAGCATGTAGCCTATACTCACATACATTATACGACTTAGAATTTTGGTTTTATTTTGGTGTAAGTTTGTGGTAAAATAGCTTTTTTACCTAGCTGTTTTTCTAAACAGCATCAATGAGGCTGTCGTTCTTGATAAGATGCATATTTCATCTTAAGTGGCTTTACGCAATAGTTGCAGCAGCATAACAACAATGGTTCAACTACGACAGTAGATCCTTATATTTTTAGCTAAGGAAAAAGAAAACGCGACCAAAATTTATCCATATAATAATTTTGAGTCTAGTCAAAAGTAATTAGATCAAGTTATAGCTTAAGTTCTCGATCAAGTTTTCAGCTCAAAATATTAGGAATCGGAATTTAACTTTACATAGTTATACTGCTGTAGTTGAATAATTACTAAAAATTATTGATCAGCGGCAAAGGGCAAGAAACTGACTTAATATGCGTTTTATTACAAACGGAAGTTAGTAATAATGAGCCTGTTTTAGTAATAAGTCAAACACTTTCAGTACTATGCTAGAAAATAACACCGAAATCAAATCAGAAAGTTGTATGTGTGGTTATTTTCGTGTAGGCTTTCAAAGGTATAACGTTATTTTTGAAACATCCAGTATATATAGAATAGATAAAGAGTTGGAACTGAACGTGTAAAACAAAACCAATTAAGAGACATAAGTTTACGACGGTGCTGAATTTGTATATTTCAAGGGAACTTTTGGATCATTGCAATAATTTATCGTTATCACTAAACAAAATATTAAAACTTAAAAACGTGCAAACTCTAACATAAATTTTTAGTTTGATATATGTTTTCCCTTCGAGCAATGTGGTAGTTAGGATTCGACAAACTGTCAGCTATATTAGATATTTAAAGTTTTATATTTTTCCTAATCATGACCACATCCTGGTTTGATACGAGCGGTGCAGTGAGGCCGCCAAGCCAAGTTTCTACTTTCTACCATAAATATTCAAGCTCTTGGCGTCGACGGCGCGGCGTCTTCCTGCACGACACGCTTTTGACATTTAAATAACGGGAAACCTGCGTATTGTATGGGCGCACACAATCAAGCGAAACATTAAAAGGCTTAATGAACTGGCTATTAGTAATATTTTTATACGGCTTTCATGTAAAAATTGGCAGACTGAGAGTCAAAACCTTAAATGTCAATAATAAAATTAAACTAATATTTTACAAAATCCTTGAAAAGTAATTCAAATATCCGGAATTTATTAACGACCAATTTGATTTATTTGGAAAACTGAAACTCTTTTACATAAAAACACAAAAGTAAAAAAATATAAATAATGTAAAATAAAAACAAATACTGTAGCACCAACAAACGTTGCCTTGTTGATTTCCACGGTGATTTACTTAAACTAAATAATAAAGGTACAGAGATTATATGTATTTAAATATATTTAATAGGCAAACGATAAAATCGACAAACTATTTTAGTTAGATCAAACTAAAGGCCTTTGCCTTTGAAGCTTTCAAAAAAATATATCACACAATTTTATTTGAATTGAAGGTTCCAATTTTATATGATATTATAATAAGAAATTGATAATATAATTAGAACAACATATCAATACAAGATCCTAAAAATTAAATACGAATATACATGTGACATCAATATTTAATATTTTAAAATTTGATATATTCGTCAGCAGTTAATGATCATTATAGATCAATGTTAACATAATTAAACATGTGGTTAATAGTGTTAGTTGACACTAAATATCAGTAAGAAAAAATACAGAACAATTAAACTATATTACAAAAAATCCAAAAATAACCTCAGTTGAGGGTTGGTGAGACTATGGGAAAAATTAATATCATATAAATTCAGGAAAAAGCCTGGAAAGCACACACACCAATTTACCAAATAACAACGAGCGATATAGAGGCACAAGATACTTTGGGCACAGTGAGAGATAAACTGAACTGGGGTCTGGGTTTGGATTGTTGGCACGTTGGTTGTTGCGCGCAGCGCTCCTGGCGGCATCGAGTGGAACTACGAGTCGGTGGCAAAAACAGTACACACCCCCTCCAGTGAAACGTAAAACCCGATGGATAAAGTTTGTTAATTTGTTATTGTTTTCGTTGTGAAATGATTATTGACTGAAAAAATGGTAATATTCCGTGTTGACAGGTTCTGGCTTACTTGGAAATTCTGGCTCGGAAGATTGGCTGCATATCGCACGTTAAAGTCTCTAATCAATTAAGCAAATAGCATAAACAATTTCAAATGAATCCATTTTACAATATACACAAGTGTTTATTTTTAGGGGGGCAATCTTCCCCAGGTGATACATTGGTTTGAATGTACAACTTATGTGATAACCACGAGCACGAGGTGATTTAAAGAGTTTTTTATTAAACTTAATTTTACAATTATAACATTAACTTGGGTCGATATACTAAAATAATTCATTAACTGCTGAAGAGTAACAAATTTTAACGTTTTTACATAGCAAGTAATTTGTTGTATTTATGATTATTTTAATGGTGTTGTTGAAATAGTTAAAGAAATTCCTTTTATTCCACTGGATTGATTTATTATTGGTTATTGGTTAAATTCCACTATTTCATTTCTTTAAATTATTTGAGGATTCTCAGTGGCTTCCCCATCTTTTTTTACAGATTAAAAAATAATGTCATATCTTTTTGACATGTTTAAACTGCAAACAGGTTAGGTAATTTATAAGAGAAGATCACTGATACACAGAATAATAAGCGAACACATCATTTACCGAAATACAGAAATATGTTGAATCAAAATATAAAAAAAACTGTGGACGAAGCAACTGGATTTCAAACAAAAATCTAAACCGCAAGCCAGAGTTTTTGCTTGTGTTTCGCTTATTATTTTCCCGTATATTTCATTTGTATACTTTATCTAGGGGTTTACTTTTAATTTACAACGTTAGAAGTAAATTTAAAACTAATAAAACCTTCAAATTGCACATCCCGCATCTTCGTAAAGCAGGTTTTATCTCATATAATCTAACCAATAATAGCTAATATTTATAATTATTTTATAAAAAATCGGTCGCAGAGGAAAGAAAATGCTATAAAAAAAGTCTTCCACAAAGACTTTTGCATTTTTGTCTATGATAACACAGCCAACTGTTTATAATTTTATCACGTCCTACAGGAGGAAGTGACGTAACTTTTCTACGCGTTTTGAAAAGCAAGGCCGCAGAACAAATTGGGTCCCAGAACAGGTTGTGGTTGTAAACAGACCGATAAACCTCACCTGGAGGGGGAGGGGGGAGCGGCGCGAAATTTCAAATTTGGCGGCAACCGCGGAGGGGAAGACCTGACTGACCGCACGTACACTGGCGACTAGCGAGTGAATGACCAAGGTAAACCGTTCACGCCTATACAGGTCACCGCCCACGTTGTTCTGTGACCGGCAACCACTGGCGCACTACTTTGCGCAAGCTTACCGTAACAAAAGTAAACGTTTCCAGTGAATTTATTATAGTCGGCACAAAACCTTTTTTCTCCCCATATAATATAATGTTCCCATACCGTCAGATTTTGAAATGAAGTCATAACAAAAAGTGTTTGACTCTATCCAATGCAATTAAACTGCACGATTATACCGTTAAGAATCGGATGAACGCAACTGTCAAGAGCCAGAAAATTACAATATTACCAACAATTATCTAAACAAGTAAATTACATAGCAATAAAAACAAACCCGCAATAGATGAATCAAATAAAAAACTTACAACTAAAAAGTTAAATATATTTTTACTGCAGTTCAAAAATGTTTTTAACATTTGCATTACAGGATTGTTATTTTATTTAGGAATGTTTATTTAGGCTAGTTCGGAGGTCGCTAGTAAAAACGTGTGCGTGCATAATAACTGTGGCAAAAAACTTATCAGGAAATTGACAGCTTATAGCATTTGCTCATAGATATTTCAATCCATAATTATTCGTAATTAAGATGAATTTAATTAAATTTTAAAATAACAAAAACTATTTTACAAACACATATTAAAACATCTAGTAGAACCCTTTAAAACTTGATGCACCAGGAGCGTTGACTATAGACAAATTAGTGGCACAATCATCATGAAACGAGTTGAATCAATTTGATTTACACTTGTTTCAAACGATAATTCCATCGAGGCCACGGAGAGAGATGGGTATAGAACACGATCAGCGTAGAATTTAATTCTCTCTAGCTCACGTGGCGGTATTTGCGTTACATTTAATAGTGGAAGTATAAAAACAAAAACAAATCCGCCGGTGCGGGATGCAGACACACGGACAAGACGGTGCTGCATATGCAACGGCTTGCGTCACCGGCGCCGCTGCCGCTGCCAAGCGCGTTCAGCGGAGAAGGACGAAGTCATAAAACGGACAAAAGCGCTCAGAATGTTGAGTGCAAAGTCACAAAGTGACTCGGGAACAGTATGCTCGTCACGACGCGCGAGCTTGCATAAAACGTACGGGGAATATCCGAGGTGACAAAGCAACGAACAAAACGCGGAGAAACCAGAGGTTACTTAGCACTCGGACCAATCCCATTGCTCGATGCCGTAGAGAAATTTTGGGACACAAAACACACTTTTTACCCCAAAAAGTAAAATGAGTAAAGCTTGAAGAAAACAACGTTAAATAATAGACGGCAGTGACAGTGAGCGGAAGAAGTTAACCAACACAGAAATTTGACGCGTGAAAGTTTGTCTGACTTTAGGTGTTGAATAATGCGGGTCAAAGCAGAAACGGAAAAAGGAAAGTATACGGTAAAAGTGCTAGAGAAAACTAGGAAAGTCGGAATATCGAAGTTGAAGCTGCAGACAGTTAAACTGTCGACATTATTTATCAAACTAATGAGTCATTAAATTAAATTTTCACACTAATTTTTTTATTACGCGAAGTTTATTAAAAAAAAATCTGCTTTTCGACAAACAATAGCAAAATTAAGTGTGAAAAGGCTCCAATTACATCAAGGGTTTCATTAACATACAAAATCCCATTGAAGAATAAGTTGCATTCGTAGATTTGATTAATATATTTAAGACTCAGTTCGAGATTGGAGCCTAAACTATATAATGGTATAAGAAGGCCTATTTGTTCAGTTGTTCTATAATTTTAAGCGATATTTTTTTAGATGCGTTGCTAGTCTAGACCATCGATAGATAAGACTTCGGTTCTAGAGGTCTCCGGTTCAATTTCCATCATGCCCACTGATGTTTGAGGAGTTTCCGAGTTTGAGTAGCATTTTTGAAATACACACATGATTGAAAAATAAACAGAATTGTTAAAATGTAACTTTTGGTATAATCTACATTATAAATAAAATGATTTACAAACTGATCTTACACTGATATTCTCGCCTTTCGCTTTTTTCTTCCTTTCTTCAGTAGTAATATCGTAAAGACGAGAAATTATCGCAACCACTAAACAGGTGTGGGAACAAACTAAACTTGCCGTGCAAACGCTCTTTATAGCCTGTTATTAAAATTTATGTCTTCCGAGCATGAAACAAACCCAAACAACAAATAGAAGATAAGAATAAGTTTCAGCGCCTGCGAACTTTCCAACGCCTCGCTTTGTACATCGCCGTTAAGCGTGAAGTTGATTATTACCGCAGGCGCTGAACAATTCAACTTGGCTGTGTTATAAACTTGGGCAAATTTCAAGCTATCCCTTTTTACGTTTAGAATTGAAGTTAAATCTTGAAAGTGAAAGAATTGTTACAACTAGTCACTTTATTAAAAATTGTAATTCATCGATATTTGTACACGAGTCGTCAGATATAATGCGTGATAATTCCCGTTAGCCTGATACTAAAGCTCTTTAATTAATCTGGATTCCAAAATTATTTTAACTTCACAGTTTTAGTAAAATTTGCAGATAAGGATATTTTAAAATGATATTTAAGATATGGCAACTTAATGGCAAAATATTTCAACACGAAGTATAAAAAAACAGAAGATGTGCCACGCCCTCAGACCTTGACATTAAAATGAGGATTGCGAGGTTTGGACGCTAAAGACCACGACACAAGTTAAGACTATACTGACACAGTTTTGTATATAACCATTTATCTTAGGTGGATATTATCGAAAATTTTTATTGTAAACATAAATCTGAAAATATTCTCCTATCAAAATAATACCGTTAATATCAATTTTCCATTTGCGACACCTCAAAGACTTGTTTGTAATGTAGTAGTTTTGGATACAGAATACACTCTATATTGGTTTACTTGGGTAATTGTGTATAGATCGTGTTGTACTCCGAATCATACCGTAAAGGTAGTTTAAAGTACAAACAAATAGAATACAGTACATTAAAATGTTTACAATATGATTGTACATGATAAATGGCACTTCAAATAAACCGAGGTACAAAGTGATTAATATATCATACGTTCAATTTTTTATTGTCATGAATTTATAAACAACATTTACACTATTTCGAAGTATTAAAATGTTTGTTTCATTATATTATTGAGTCAGAGATAAAACCTTGGCTTTAAGAGTACTAAAGTAGTGTCCGACACACTAAACCGGCAAAGACTTACTAATGGTCTGAAAGCTATCCTTTCACCCACCTGCTATATTTAAAAGCTTTTTACTCCTTGTAATGAATGAGTAAAAAAACATTTTGTCTGCCAGCGGGAGTAAGGTGGTTAAATTGTCTCCCGGCGGGAGACAAAGTAAATCTATAAGAACACTGAAATCAAAAATTCAAATCGAGCGCCTTCAAATTTCTACGCAGACATGCACATATGTTGAGGTTCAACAGATTGCAGGCGCTAACAGATGATTTGGTGGCAGGAATAATCACATAAGAACTTTCAGCCTCGCAAGTTCGGGCGCCGACATTTCCACTCGTGTGACAATGTTGTACTTTACTCACTCAACACTAAAATAACTATTTTCACACAGATTGAATAATACTCAAAAATGGCGTAATAAATAGGGTATTTATTATTTTATGACTCAACAACCCTAAAATAATTGCCAAAAAGAGTGATTTACGTATTATAAAAATTCTCTTACTAACGCTTCATAACGGACGAGGTCGCACGCAACACGGGCCTAACCAACTCCACTAGTCCACGGAACAACAGGCTTGTTAGTCGGTAGTCAGTAGTCAGGGCACACGGGCCAGATCGTTAGCCTAGCCTACATGCGGGAAGGAAGGGGACACGGCTGGCTGGCCGGGTTATATCACACGTATCGCAACATCTCGTCGTGTCCGATGATCTAGGGTTATGTCACTGGACGTTTCCGTAAGTTCCTACCGCATCGATGGACATATTATGTGTATATCACATAAGTAACGTAAGAAACAAATATGCTGAAATTTTCCAACTCCGAACCTCTTTGTGAAAGCGACTGTGTTTTGCTGTAGGCAAATCGATTAGTACGGTTTTCAAAAGCAAATAAATTTATTAATATCGACGTATACAATTCATTTAGTATTGAATACGATACAATAAAGTAAGAGTAAACCGTTATATTACATGATTTTGACATATTATATTATTAAATGTAATGTTAAGAAATTAAGAATATTTTGGTATCACAAATTATATATGATTATTCATGAGATCACTATATACAGCTGTATTCAGTATTTATTCGATTTTGACATAATTCCTCGATTTAATTATCTTACCAGTTGTATTTTATCCCTCAAATAAAATAAATGTTTCACACTTTTTCCATGTTACTGCACTGAATCAAAAACATAACAAGGTAGGTAAACCAGTGTAGGGAGAGCTACAATTTTAGGAATTATCATTTAAGTAATTTTTTGGTAGTAATAGCGAGAAGTATAAAAAATATGTACATATGAGGTAGTAAAATAAAAGAGCGAAGTCGAAGTAAATTATGTTCAATACGTGATAAATTACATGAGGAACAAGTGGTAGTGGCGAGCAACTAAACAACGGTGCCACTGGAGGCAATATATTTTACGTTTATTTATTGCTCAGCTTTATATTCGAATAAGATTTATTTATGAGAGCTCCTGAATGGTTCTTTTAGAACAAAAACAACAAAGCCGAACGAGGTGTTAGCTATACTGAAAATAACCTGAGTCTAGTTTATTAAGGAAAAGGCCATAGCTCGAACGAATTATATCTATATTAAAATATTGAACTATTTGATAAAATTATTTTGTAGATTTTAATGAGTTAAGCTTAGAATGGACAGTACATAGATTCACTAGTTAAATTTTCGTTACAAAGCAAAATTTAAAATAACAAAGTTATTACGAGGGGTTATGTAGCTTGTATGATTATTGCAAGCACCTGATGAGCAGAAGCTTAATAATTCCATTTACAGCCATACATAGTAGGAGTACAGCTACGCAGTGAAGTAAATAAATGAAGAGAGTGTACAGAGCGCCTGCAGTTGCCGAGCCTCGCCCGCCCAACTCGAGTGCAATGTGGGTTGCTGATGACAGTTGCAGGGGCTCGCCCGGCGGTAAATCATTAGATTATTGTAATTAATCAAACCTGTGTGCCAACAACTGCCTACTACATGTCAGTGGAATTTGTCTAGACTGCAGTTCATTACTCCGATTCAACAGGGTGGAAGGAGGTGCTGCATTATTTTGGGATTTGGAAAATTTCAAAGTTTCCCCAATGATATACAATTTCTTATCTTCACAGAAAAAAAGATTTGCTGGAACAACAAAAACAGTTAGTTGTAGATATACAACCTGCAAATAGTTTTTTCGGTTTACCAATGTTTTTGGTGAAAAAAAACAAAATAGATTTGTTGTAACAACAAAAACATTGGTAAACCGAGCAAAAACATAGGTAAACCGAGCAAAACATTGGCGGGTTGTATATCTGCAAATGTTTTCGTTGTTCCAACAAATCTATTTTTTCTGTGATTCGTTACGGAAATAATTTTTGGATTTTAGAGGCCATCTGAAATAGATGTTTTAAATTTAAAAACTTTAATGATTAATTCTTAAGGACGAGTTAACGAGGTAAAAACATTAAAGTCCTTAAATTGAAAAACTGAGCTTATACAGTATATTACCGCATGCAACAGGCACTATTTGGCAGGCCCAATGAACCTAAATAGTAGGTCTATATACTAACTCTCATTCGAAAATTATGGCACATCCGACATTAAAGAACAATCTTATATAAACAACATTCCTGTTCAAGGATGTATGGGCCGAAGGAGTGGTACTCGGGCCGATCGCTTCACACGACCACGCCTGCAAACCCGCCCTGCATTGTTCTTTTTCGGCCAGATTTGATTGAATACAAACAAACGTGACTGTTTATTGCTTGCTAAGAACCCTAAATATGGCGAAACCAAAGTAAATCCATTTTCTTTGCCCAATGTACGGATGTCTTTGTGCAATTTTAATATACTTATCTACACTAAATTTAGCCTCCTATTATTTAATTTAAAGCTATTAGCTATATTTTGTGATGAAATCAATTTTGGGATTTCACCGCGACGTTGAAATAATAACGGGAGAGGATAATGCAAAAAAAACCTGTCAGGATTCCAGGGCCTTCATTTTTCCACATCAAGAGAGTTTTCCACAATACTAGAGCGACAACATCGCCGAGTCCGCCGAGGGAGGGATGTAGGAGGCATGCAGGGACTTCGAAGGTATATGTGTTCTAATATTTTCCTGAGGGTCAACATACATATACTAAGGGGTTCTCCTCCCGGTTAATTTTGCTGGCCCTTTCCACACGACTACTCCCTAGTCTCTTCATCATGAAGTCATGAAGTCCACCACGCAAGGGTGGCAAACCCTCCGACGCGTCGGGAACGTAACCCTCCGTTTCGCAACCTCCAAGCGCGATGGACGACGACGCCGCGGTCGGCTCGCTGCCCGTGCGGAATGCTACGTCCTGCCCCACTTACACCGGGCCTTGCCGCGGGCGAGCCTCGCGAAAAACTACTTTCTCGCACAATTAAACGACCGGACACACTATACCGGCCGTTGGACGTCGCAACGTCGCCGCGTCCGCCTAAACTGGTCGGTTACGTGAGAGGAGCGTGGCAAAAACGTTCGATCCCGTCCCTTGTTAGGCACGTTTTACTGGTTTATGGCGATGAAAAACAATATGGTGTAAACTGGCGCGGCGCGGTGGGATAGGTGAGACACTCTTAAGTGGGTATATCACTGTGTCGTACTGAAATGTATGCCCTCTTATTTACGATATTGTACCGAAGCTTGAAATGAGTTCTTAAATCCTACTTCCTATATAATTGGGTTCACAGTTAGTTGTGAGACAAGTTCTGAGAAGATTTTGCCACTGTTTGAGTTGGATGACAGATTGACGAATCAGTAATTAAATCGGTATTAGACTAAACCATCTTTAAATTTTAGGCAATACCACATCTCTGTGCTCTACTACTTTTAATCCAAGCCGTAGTAAAAACGTTATCATTCTAATTTGCAGATTTGATCGCGCAATTATTTCTGTAATCAACTGCTTTTTGCACCCGTCATGCGTCAATTACATCTTTCACTGCTTAAAGAGATGCAAATCCTTCCCACTTACGACTGGTGACAAATTCAACCTTCATCGTGGAAGTCCACGTAATCAACTACTTTTTAACCACAGCATGTGGGAAGGTATTGGGATTGGGAGACTAAGTAATGGATTACGCTTCCAATAATCCTAACAGCTGAGCCCGCCCTAACCCGGCCCGAACAACGCCTGGCCCGTAGCCAAATGCTACCGTCAAAACTGACAATCACTTGTCAAACACAGATTGATTTGCCAACACTTATTGATTCAAAGTGTTGCTACTGTATTTCGAGTAGGCTAACGCCGACACACTTCTGATGTTTACTTTAGGGATTCTGAGGAAATCTAGCAACAAAGGAAATTGATCGATAACGTTACAAATTAAACACTAGCTGTTAAAACCTGCGCATTTTTGGTGGAAAAAACTTCTTGAAATTCTGTTCATTTTTTAATTGACATATTAGACTTGTTTGGTAAAATTAAAGAAAATAAGTCTATCCAAAATATGTTATTCACATAATCACAATTATTTAGGTTCCCGATGGTTTAATAAGCAAAAGTTATGGACACAAAGTAATAATATAAATTATTTTCATGTGTCCCGAATTTGACCTTTCCTTCTGTTTAGAGATGATAAATTAGAGAAACTATCGCGGGAGCCGTCGGCCAGTCGGCCTTCTAACGAGGTATTAGGACCAAATCGTTTCGAGAGACTCCGTAATTTATCAACAGTAGTAGAGCGTGACGTGAAGGTAAACAAACCGATTTGAAAAGTTGGAATCAAAGGGCAACGGTAAGCTTTGAATTTACACACGAGTATCGTTGCAAAATGATTTCTTAAAGAAGAATAGCAAGGAAGTAACAAGGATTTTATAATTGACAAAATAAGCTGAACAAACAGAAAACAGTGAAATCGACAGTAAGGCAGTTTGAAGCTGATTTAGAGGCGCCAATAAATTAATTTGTAACAGTTCCAATGTCAAGGAAAACCGCAACGGCGTACTTTGAAGGCTAGACTAACTATGGGTAGATGATTTAACTGGACTGGAGCTCACGAATAAAACTAACACATTAACATTGCGATACACAAAATGTATACTACTTAATGCTTGCAAAAATGTGCTAACAAAGGAGAAGACAATTACATATATCCATACTGACATTAGTAAGGTATTTTTTAGTTTGGCTTATGATTTTGGACTGAGAGTGAGGAAATTAAAGTTTCTGCGGAAAATTGCTATTTTTCCAGGATGTATTATTAAAGAACACCCATTGAGTCCGTTCACTTTTCAAATCAAGCCTTCAAAAAACATCCCTAAACATTTGAGGATTTCGCTAGGCCTAATGTTTTCAGTCATGAGTCGATTCTCTAAACAGCCTTTTTATCGGGAATTGCGACTGCAACAAAGGCCAAAGCACTCCAATCTCCCCGATTCACATTATCCTTTTGCAACACACAGTAGTGTGTCTGCGGTCCCATATTTGGCGGTAGATTTTCGCGTGCGAAGTAAAAGAAAGGACCGTCCTTGGCGGGAATTTGTGATTCGGCGGGAGCGGCCCAGATACGTAATAGCCATCATCAGAGACATCTAGCGGTGGGGTGGGACCTCGGGTCCTGCTCTTGCTCGTCTGGACGAGATCAGGTCACGATCCGAAAACACGCAAGACGAGATAAAAGACGAGGGCAACACGTTGTTTACCTCACTCGCGAAAGTCTTTTGGGGCCGCGCTGATAGCGAAACGTCTTCGAAATCGAAAGTCATAACGTTGTGAAAGAGTTACGTGACTACACTATGTTCATTGATAGACGTGGCTGAAAGGAAAAACCCATCAGACGACGAAATGAGGCAGTAAAACTAGGAGGATCAGTAAACTGTAGCTCGACAGACGAATCAGTAAGGATTTCGTGGATCAGGATTGTTAAAATAACAAGTTTTATTCCACTTTGCGTTCCCGTGTGTAGAAAACTCCAAAAAGATAAAACTGAAAAATACCTTCAAACCTATTGATCAAAACAGCTACCAATATTCAGTGAAAGGCGCAGAATCCGAATAAATCGACCACCCCAAATCCTGTACCGATAATTCTTCGATTTGCCGTTTTCCAAATACGAAAGGGGCCCCACGCATTTCCACACAATGTCCATCTTCTCTCGTTCGTTCCAGCTACTTAATTGCTGCTTTCAATATCTTTCTCAACTAAGGTTAAAAAGACAACTAAGTTAAAAATATAACTAGGATCAAAAACACCTTCTTTGTTAGCAGCCAAAAGCCGGCAATCAAAGCCAAAGCCAGATCGCTGACACGGCGGAAGGAGGAGCGGCTGTGGCGTCACGGTAGGCCAGCCGGACGTCGCCGTCGCGGGTAATTCGGGACGACACGCTGTGACCTTGAGCGCGGCGACAATGACAAGCGGCACTGATAACGCGTGACCTTGGACCTGTCCTGCGTGACGCCGGCCCGCGCAACACGACACTGCGCACGCGTGCTGTCCACACAGTGTGTCTGCGCTACTGCGCATGCTCTATTCTGAGATTCAATTAATTGCTTCAAAAAATCTTTTAATCCTTTTGTATCAGTTTATGATTTTTGGTTGTTTATAATTTAACATTAGTTGACTTAATTGCCCAATTACGGTGTGTAGTAGTAAATAAATGTTCCAGGGCGGAATAATAGATTAATATTGTTGTCGTAATGATAAGGAAAATTGATTTAAAATTTTTATAAGATTAAAAAACCAGTAAGTCATTTAAATAATGAAAGACTAATTATTATTTGCTTGTTTAGTTTTTTATTTTAACAAAAAATTATTTCTACAACATTAAAACCTTTTGACAAAATTAAAAATTTACTTTCATTCAGAGTAAGCTGAAGCTGTCTTTACTAACATTTTAGTTATTTTTCTACCTTGCAGGACAAAGAAAAGGTCAAGTCAAAATGCCTGAGGTTCCGTTTAAGGGAAAATGGAGCACCTCTCTCCCTCCCTGATTACCAGCGCCGTTCCGTATCTCATGGTTAGTGCGACAATTTATAACATACCGAGCTGGTCACAGTGGTCGGGTAAATAGGAGTAATCCACTACCGTAAAAGGGCAGATTAGATTGATTGGTTTAATCCATACAGTTGGAAAAGAGCAAAAAGGTGTTTGAGAAAAGAGCTTAGTGTCCATACGTCTGATTATGGAGGATAAATAAAAACTACAAGCCGATAAGGGAATGAGAAAATAATTGGTGGTAATGTATAATTTTACAGATATTAGAGTACTACCACAGATACAACTTGTGGTAGTAGGCCTACATCTGTGATTGGCTACTTTTTGGATTCATTCTTGATGTAAATTTATTTCCAAAATTTGTAGGTTATTAAAAATGAGTAAAATTAGTTACTGCCATTAAAATTTAGAGAAAACAAGCTTCAGGGGTTTTAAAGATTCTCAACCATTGTGATACTTTTCTCGAGAAAATGTATGAGTAAGCAGTAAAATTTTATTTGATGAAGATTTTTATTTATCAGTTTATAACCTATTTATAGGTGCTGGTTGTTTTAATTTATTTTGTTTTTAATCAATCCTTTGGCTTCACACTACTTAGTAATTGTGCATGCTAAATATAATTTTATCAACAACTTTAGTAAATGAATTACTTTCATCAAAGATAAAATTATTAATTGTGTTACTTACAATATTGACGATTTTTCTTCCAAGTTCATCCATGTTGTACAAAGAATTATTGTTAGTTTCAAAAACACAATTACATCACTATGCACAGCACAACAGTTATTGTCTTTATCACTTTAGTCACTCAGGGAAATACAACCAACTATTCTCATTTGGGATTTTGTGATAGTAGCTGAGCATCAAAACTCACTAATCATAATTTAAGACAATGTTTAATAAGCTAAGTAAAAGAAATAAAGGAATAACAGTTGTTGATGACAATCAAATAAATAAATTTAAATTGAAATCCTCATGAAAGCTAATTATCCACTGTGCCCAAGATTGGAATTACATCTAACAGCCATAGTTTTTTCCCTGGAGTAATTCTCTAGTGACAAACCCTGCCTTCGTTACCAAAATCATGATACTTAGGAAATTAAAATGTTCTGAGATTATTGATTCCACAATAGTTATGGGATACTACACTAAAGAACTATTCAATTGTAAAGGAGAATTGAATTATTACATAACAGTTTTAAAATGCTAAAAATGTGAAAAAGCCAAGTTAACATTAGGACTATAACTGCAGGGGTTACAACCTTCATGACTCAAAACCAGATGAACAACAACCTCCTTGTCTTATAACCAGAGGATAAACAACCCCCATGTCTTACAACCCGAGAAGAAACAACCTCCATGTCTTAAATCCAGAGGAACAACAACCTCCATCTCTTTCAACCAGTGGAAAACAACTCAATGCCTTACAACCATTGGATCAACAACCTCCATGCCTTACAACCAGAGGAACAACAACATCTATGTCTTACAACCAGTGGAACAACAACCTGCATGACTTACAATAACAATAACAAATATTTTATTGATTTAAACAACTACAAATGTTGTGTATCAATGTTAATAATACATAAATTTTGAACATTAAATACATTTATAATTTTAATACATATAATTATAAATTTATAATAGGTAAAATAGAAGTGAAAGTCTCAAAAATTCCACAGCATAACAATTAATAATATGACTTGATTATTGTTTTATTAGTAATTTAGTTTATATGTAATATATTTAAAATTTAGAATTTAGAGAAGTCCATGAACTCAGAAACTTGATAAAAAGTATTATCTATTAAAAATTGTTTCAACTCTTTTTTATATTTTTAAAAATTCATTTCATTATTGAAATAATTTGGTAATTTATTCATTATTGTTATACCTGCACATGCTGGAAGTTTAGAAAATAGTTTCAATCTATTGTGAATATCTTTTCCTATTATTTATTCACATTTGAATTTGGGATGTAATATTGTATGAAATATGTACAGACATGGCAGGATTAAAATTTCAAAATCCCTAAATGCAGTTTTACAAGATTCCCCAATTTTTAACTTGCCAATAATTCTAATAGATTTTTTTTTGGAGAATAAAAAGTTGTTTAAATTCTTTATCAGTACAGCTACCCCAAAGACTAATGCCCTATGTTAAATGTGGGTATATTAAAACATAATATACCATTAGTAATACATTTATTTGTAAGACAGTATGATGCCAGTTCTCTTAAAAGATAAATATTTGATGACACTTTCGAGCATTTTAAATATGTTCTGTCCAATTTAAGTCTTCATCGATGTAAAGTCTGAGAAATTTGGTGAAGTTAACTTGTTCCAAAATTTTTTCATCAATCATTATGACAGAACTACTTTTGTCATTAAGAGCATGATGACAGTTAAATTTAACATAATTTGATTTTGTATCATTGACTTTAAAGTTGATTTCATCAATAAATTGAATGCACAAATTTAAATCTTTATAAGCATTAAGTTCTAATTTAGAGATAGTTTTTTCTTTCAAACACAGAGTTGTGTCGTCTGCATACTGAATAATGTTTGAAAACTTTAACGAATGATTACAATCATTTACATATATTAAGAAGAGTAATGGTCCAAGTATATAGAGCCTTGAGGTACTCCAAAGTGTAATTTTACTTTTTCGGATAATTTACCAGATATTTAAACTTGTTGCTGTCTATTTTCCAAATATGGTACACTCTCGATTATCCGAGCCCCGGTTATCAGAGACTCCGGGTTATCTGAGGCAGCTCTAACCTTGAATATACATTTTTATTTTTTTACTAAGCGTTATAATAATACGTGAAACAAGCGTCTTTATTTAAAATTCTATTATTTGCAACTCGAAAGGACTTTCATTGTCGTACTTATTGGTAAATACTACATCTAATAAAACATTAAGAAGTGGTCTTATCACAGCCCAACCTCAAAACTCGTATTATCTGAGGTTCGTGTTATCCGAGGTAGCCTTGGTCCTGAAGACCTAGGATAATCGGGAGTGTACTGTATGAACTTAGCCATTTGTGTGGAAGGCCACAAATACCACATTGATGTAATTTTATTCATAGTGTTTGGTGATTCACACAATCAAAAGCTTTAGATAAATCAAGGGAAATTCCTATTGTAGATTTGTGTTCTTCAAGGCCTTTGACGATTAAATTTACAAATTTAGTTATTGCATCTATTGAAGATTTACGTTGTCTGAATCCAAATTGTTCATTATTTAATATATTGTATTTTTCAATAAATTCAACCCAAGCGATTATAGAAAAGTTTTTCAAATAATTTACTAAATACTGGTAAAATTGAAATTGGAAAATAATTAGTTGCCCCTTTCTTAAAAATTGGTAAAATCTTTGCTGTTTTTAGATATTCTGGAAATATACCTTTTTGAAAAGAATTATTAATAATGTTTAGTAAAGGCTCTAAAATTGATTCTGAGCATGTTTTAAGGAGCCACGTTGATAACCCATCAATATCATCTGGTGTTTTCTTTGTTTGTAAGCTTTTAAATACATCTTTTAGTTCATATTCTGTTACTGGAGTCAACATCATTGAAGATTTTATAAATTTTCCTTTAATCCCTTTGTTTGTAAGCTTTTAAATACATCTTTTAGTTCATATTCTGTTACTGGAGTCAACATCATTGAAGATTTTATAAATTTTCCTTTAATCCCTTTGATTAACAATCAATCTATGTTTGTTGCATTATCTTTAGGAGTTACAACATTAGAAAAAAAGATGTTAAGTATATTAGCAACAAATTCTGGGTCTTTGGTTATGTTATTATCATTGGTATCTGATTTTAAAATTATTGGTTTCATTACTGATTGGTTTTTAGACTTGTTTACTACAGTCCATGCTGTTTTTGATATGTTGTTGGACAGAAGAAGTTGTTTATTAACTTCATAAGCCTTGGCATCTTTAATAATTTTACGATATATTCAATATATACAATATATATATATATATATATATATTCAATATATACAATATATTGTATATATATATTCAATATATACAATCAGAGGAACAGCAACCTGCATGATTTACAATCAGAGGAATCACAACATCCATGTCTTACAATCAGAGGAACAACAACCTCCATGTCCTACAACCAGAGGAACAACAACCTACACATCGCACAACCAGAGAAACAACAACCTCCATGACGTACAGCTAGTGGAACAACCTCAATATCTTGCAACCAGAGGAACAAAAACCTCCATGTCTTACAACCCGAGGATCAGGGGCCAAAGAAACACTTTCTTTACACAAAGAACACACAGCACCGCAATCAATTTATCCCCACAATTAATTAACACCCCTGACCCAAATAAACAGGGCGTGTTTGCTATTCAATATCATCTAATCGCCCGCATGTACAGGACAATAGCTTGTTAGTTGTTATTATTGTTATTGTTGCGGTCAAATTGGCCTCTTCGCATCGTTAGCGGGACAATGCTGTAATGGCTGCAGTTATTGATTGCAGTGCTTTTCCAATCAGACAGTCACATTTGTCTGATGATCTGATGACGGTGCCCGACCGAGGATTGATTTTAGAGTCAAGAAGACTGATGCATTCATTGAAAAAGTAAAAAGTGACTTACTGCATCTTATTCTAACTAGTACACGATGAACAGTTTTTTCACAGATGCAAGAGACCAATTTAAAATTGTGGCCCTAACCGGGAAATTTATGTATTTGTTACTGGGTTCAAACCTCTGTGCCAGAGAGCAACAAGTTGAGAAAAAATTAACTAATGAACTTGCCTAATGAACTATGGCATAATCCCCATCTCAAGTCATTCATTGTCAAAAGATCTTAAATTTGCCAAAAAGTTTAATATTATGGAAATGCTCTACCTTTCTCTTCCCTGTTAGTTCCTGTCCTTCTAATGATTTGAGGAATCGTTCAACAAGTTCATACAACTCTGCTGAGTTATCCTTAACAAACAATCGATGTTATAAAAAATACCACTATCGACAATCATCCAATATAATTATTTATTCTTAAAACGAGTGCCTTCCCAAAAAATAAGATAAAAACCAAGATAAAAATTTATGATACAGAAAAGCGATTCTGAGTAAGAATGAGTGCTTGAAGAATACTCTTTTTACATAAGACCATCACAGAAAACCATAAATATTACTTTCTCCTATTGAATTTTGATTTATAATTTTTAAAATTGATAATGAAACTGTAGAGGAACACAGTTTCCACGAAAAAGGACTAAAAGAGAGAATTCGAGCTTTCTAGCTTATTTGTTTAACTTATTCAATATATTGCAATCTGGCAATAAATCAAAACTTAAGTTAAACATTAAGAAAAGCTGACACTAATCTTTAGATTTTACCTAAATTTCATTAACATTACTTTCCTGGCAGGGTGGCCGAGGTATCCAGACTGCCGAGATATCAAGTGCCAGGTTTGTGGGACTTTACCATATGCAATTCTGAGAATTGACAATAAGGAAAAGAAGAAATCTTAAGCCAAATTACACTAGGTGGCTGAGCAACGTCGCTAAATCACCAATTGGCACTGTGTTGAATTGAATCTGTAACTTGCTGGTACCTGGCGACATCACAGAAGACACAGATTGAATGCACTGATTTAACATCGCTGCTAGTCGCCACTAGTGACATGGGCAACCAGATAAAGAAGTGTAAAAGGGGCCTTAGAAATTTCACTCTCAGAGACTTACAAGAAAAATATATTTTAATATCAGATATTTCAAACAATTTTCGATTATCTATTAAAAAAACTAAAAAGAAGTGTCAGCATAATTTTTTGAACTCTTTGATACTTTTGCCCACTTTGATTGAGAGGTAATAATAACCTATGCCAAATTTGGCAAGATCTATCCAGCAATGGTCATTGATCAACGATTGGTAATTGTTATGGTAATGGTAATACTGCGTCAGAAATGATCTGACAACTCTGAAAAAAAGAAAAATCAGTCACTTCCTCTTTAGAAAAAGGGTTTGGCAATATAGTGAGCATTTGATAGCCAGACCTGGTTTCACTTGAAACTGGATAATCACTTACATTATAAAGTGTACCAATTGAAGAAAGAGAAAGTTAGGTAACTACAGGCAATGAAGCAGTGACTATAATTTTGGTTTGTTATCCTTCACTACCAACTTCAACCACATTTACATTACACCACATTTCATCATTCGGCATTTCCAGCAACCAATCTCGGTTGCCTTCAGCAAACCCCTTCAAAGTCTACATATCAAAATTAATAGATCCAAACCACATGATATATGATCCTAACCAATACAGCTACATTGCCTTGACTGGAAATACATGTTCGATATTGCGAAGTTAACAAAGTAACAACAAAGCCAATTAAGAGCTTGTGATATCGAACAGATGACCTGGTGCAGATTGTTACTGGAAACAAGGAACGATCTTGCGGCAACAATAAGACATAAACCAGTGGGAGCAAGAAAGGTCGAACACTGACATCACCTTCACCTTCTCCCCCACTGAACTTCGGGTGAAGGATTTTGGGATTTTTCTGTTAAAATCCGATATAAGCATTGTGGTCAGTGTGTGCCGACAATACTGTTCATTTTAAGTTGAAAACATTACAAACCCAATAACCTACAAAATATTTGGTATTTTGGTTTAAAAAAATTAAAATGACTTACAAAAACGTTGTTTTATAATTTAGTTTTATTTTAATAGCCAACCATTACTCGATGAGTAAATAAAGTTCTTATTTCAAAATGATTAATATAATTTAATAATTTATACCTCTGGAGAAGAGAAAAATACAATGAATAATTATTTCAAAGAAACTTTAAAAGAACTTTGGCTAAAAATTCAGTTTCTGATTAGTGTTTTTAAATGGCAAAATTTCCACAGATGTGTACATTTTTCAAGCAAAATAAAAACATTACATGAACAAGATGAACCCAAAGTAAGTAGTCAAAAGTCAAAAGTGATATAAACTAGAAATAGATAAAATTTTAAACACATTAAATGACATAACTTGTACTGAAAAAGAAAGAAAATTAAATTTAGATCGTAATTTAATTTTTATTACAAGGAAGTTAATTGTATTTATTCACTTTTGAACGTCAATTGTAATAGTCTTTAAAAATAAACACAATTTAAATAGACTTAGTCATAATCGTTTATCCAATTGCAGTATTAACAAAAACCTTATTAGATAATTTAAGTTTGACTTCCTCGATCTGAAACCAAGACAACTTCCTGTGTGTAGATGATCTTTATCAAGACTAATGACAGACACACTGCCACTGTACGACTGTCACTCAAACATGGGAATCACAAGCAAACTTGAAGGTCAATGTGAATGCAATTTTCCTGAATGTCATCAAATTATATGTTTTTTGAACCGGTATATAAACAATCTCAACCTTGGATTTCATAACATGAAATGCCTAATTGGGGCTTGTAATTACTTTTATGTCGGTTGTAATTTAACATTTATTTATGACTAATGAATGGTAATTTTTCTCCGATTGCTCAATGCACGGTTAGAGTGAGAGAATCTCATAAAACAGACAAATAAGTAAAACTCAGATGAGATGGACCCTGGGGTTGGTGTTTTATATAGTAATAGTAATGGTATCTAGCAATAGCATTTGGTTCTTTTGTAAGCTCAGAAATTAAAAATTAAAATTGACTAAGGAGGGATACCAGTCATCTGTTTCTCCTATGAGACCAAGATCATTTTTAAATTCACTCTCTAATGTTCATAAATAACTAAAAATGCATAACTTTACATCATTCTTGGAAAATAAACAATACTGTAATTAATAAGCAGAATGTTTACACATCAATCATCAAACAAAAAAAAAACCAACAAGGCTGAATATTTGAAAAAGGATTATATTTAATTTTGAAGTTATGAAAATTAACTGGGAAATTACTTGAAACTAAAAGTTGCATTTTTAAGTGGTCATGTTAATTTTATCACAATACTTTTACAAATTTAACTTACAGCCAAAATTTTTCACAAACCAAAAGTTAAAATTCCAAAAAAATTTGTAAAAAAATAAAAGCTAAATATTCCCAAATACTTGGAAGATACAGAGTAACACGAAACAGTAAAAAGAAACAATATTATAAATGTCAATTCAACAAAAAAAGGAACACAATAAAATAAAAAGATAACCAAGCAGATTAAGAACAGAACACAAAAACAAAAAATCAAACTGGGAACAGAACACAAAAAACAAAACAAAACTATCAGCCACACGTGAGAATAACAACACAACTGATAAGAGAGAGAGGCTGGTCTCAGGTAGAGGCAGAGGCTGAGGGGGGAGGGGTGGGGGAAGGGGGAGGAGGAGGGGGAGGGGTAATAACAGGACAGTATGGTAATTACAAGCCCACTAGACCACGATCCTGGCTGGAGCAACAACGGCCAGTTGGATAAGTTATGTGCGGCGGGAACAAGTAAATCCAGGAGCAATCAAAATTCAGTATTAATTGATAAATCATTGGGGTGAAAATCACTTCTCCTCAACAACTTAAATCTCAACATATACAAACATAAAAATTAGCATCTTTATTCTTTCCTACAAATAGGAGCTCTTAGAACATATAAGTTGGAAACGCCCATGGGGGTCAATGAAGAGTATACTAATGATGATAGTGTAGTTTGAAAAGGAGAGGAAAGCAGTCCGTCAGTTAAATATACAACCAATATAAAATAGGGGAGTATGATTTAAAATGTCATTTTTATCATGAAGAGCACAAAATTGATGCTTCTTACAGTACAATTGCATTTTACAGGAGCTTGGAAAACCCATTAAGCAAAAGGACACTTATTTTTAAAGTACAGAAATGTACTTCTAACCGATAAAATTCTTACCATAAGTTAGTTCTTTGGGTTTAAGTAGTAAAATGCCACTTACAACTTTTACATTTCAGTTGTTTACAAACAAAACTTAAAATATCACAAACGACAGTATAAGCATATAGTAATGAAAGAAACAATAACAATGTTTGAGGTTAATGCACCGAAAAAAAAGTCACAGATGTTTTTCAGTTAAAGGACAGTAAAATGTGATTTTACAGAAGTTTAAGGGAATTGAAAAATGTTATTTATTGTGCAGTATGATGAAAATAAAATTTCTGTTCACTAAAATTTTGATAATCAAAACAAAAATAAAATATTTAAGGCAGGTTTTCCTTCATTACAGTATCAATAAAAAAAGATGGATAAAGTTGAAAAATTATTACCTGAAGAAAAGTCATGTTGGTAATAGTTTCCAACTAGTGCTGAAGCTGTTTGCGGCATTGAATGGTTTGCTAGACTGCCGGGTTCAGCGGCGGTTGTTGGGGCTTGAACCGGTTCCCCCATGGAATATTCCCACAAAGACCGACCGTAGAACCAAAACAAAAACCCCAGTAAGGTTCCAAAACAGCTGCCTCTTCCTACACGTGGATGAACTCGCTTCCTTTCTGTAAATTTTATCTAGTATTCTGTCAACCTTCAGGCACTTAAAACTATCAAAGTACTGTTCCATATGGTATTCCCAAAAATTATAAATTTTAACTTAGGAATTGCAATTGTAACAACAATTTTCTGTATCTGTGATGTATCTAAAATTTACTAAGAAAACAAAAATTACATTTTCATAATTCAGAATGATACAACCTTTTTTAAGACTCAACATATTACTTTGGGGTAGTGTTTTATACTCTTGTGATCAAAACATACAGACAGACATTTGTGGATTTATTCTTATGAAATTACTGACGCTAAAAACTTCGCTACCAACTCAATTAAAACTTCAGGCTTTGTTATGTTTTGGTTGTAAGAACAATCTTGTTTCACTACCTTTATTGTTTGTTAATTTGTCTTTATTGTTTATCGTTTTTGTTTGTTTATCATCTATAAGAATGAGAAAGAAAGGAATTTAACAATATTAAACACAGAAGCATAATTAAGGGTATAAGATTATGAATGAATCGAATATATAAAATGTTGCTGTAGATCCAAAACAAACTCATTTTCACTTAAATTAAAATAACTTTTTGACTTGCAAGAAAAATTAGGGAACTGTAAAGTTTTTTATTTAGAAATTAACATCTCAATACATTTTATATTACAGCCAGAACTGTTATCACGCATAACACTTATAATTCAAAAGCACTGAATCTCTTTTCCTCAGCAACAGCGACTTTGCCCATTCTTCATCGCGTAGTCACAGCTAATCCGTTACACAGCTGGTCAGCATTCGTGGCCTTGAATAGAGAATGGCTTGTATCCCATCTGACCAACGCTCCCTTCCCTTCCCACCCACAGCAGCCTTACGGCCATCTCTGTCAGTTTTTTGTACAATATCCTTGCTTCCCTCCTAAACCTCTCAACCGACACCAATGCCTCAATGAATATAAAGTAATTCCTACAATTTTTATATTAATATTCCTATTTAAAAAAATTACTTAAAGTAAGTGTCAAATAGTCAAGAGTTTAATGGTAAGACAACCATCTTTTTGGTGGACTTGGTGTCTATTAGTGTGTTCAACTGCAGACTCTTCAAGACTGATCCTATGCCGCTAGAGGTGGTCACTATGGATGATGCGAAAGTTATAAAAAATAATCTGCTAGTGCCAGAAGAAAGCTGAGATAAATATATTATTCATATGTAAAAAATAATATAAGTTAGTGATGATAATGATAATAGATAGTGTGGCTGAAAAACTTGGGTATTTATAAGATGACTCTGAATCATAATACGGTAAGACTTTGAATACGTAAGACTTGAATAATGTGTTAACTTAAAACTATCCTTACTTCAGTCTATTCCGTTACATGATTGAATATAGTTTTTGAGCTTTACAACCGTGGAACGTCAAAAATGTGTGGGCATCCACAGTAGCCATGACTCCAACGCCGTCTGGTGTCAGAATTGTGTAACAAGAACAATGGAGAAAGTATGCAGATACCTTACTAACGCCCTACGGAGCTATCTACCTCTCGGCAGCCTCTTGGCAACAAAACACTACCGCTATCATCATCAAGCTCATCATCATTAGCTATCATCATCTAGCTCATTTGGTGTAAACAGATGTTACGTTGAGGTCTCAGATGTTTTAAAAAGAATGAATAAGACTGAAATGAAATGCACAAATAAAAAAAACATTTCTATCTATAATTACCACTAACTGCATTAAATAATTCAGAGATTTCGTTTAACTGTGCAATTATGATTTTTTTCATTGAACTAAGCTCACCATAGGAAAAAAAGTCCATAACTCAACTGCCATATCAGCTGAGAAAAAATGATGAACTGTCTCATACAGAAAAAGTGTAGCGAGTGTCAAATAAAAGGTAAATATTAACATGCTTACACTGACAGTGTGGGATTTACGCTCGGCGTGGCCCTTGGCCTGGATCAGTGTGTGGCCCCTTGAGGCCCCTACAGACCCCAAAAAGTGGTGACTTTTAATTAGTGGCTTACTAAGTTTTCAAGCCCAATCGGCCCCTCTAACCCGCTGGCTTATTGGTGGCTTATTCTTGTCCGCACGCGGCCCCCTAATCGCTGCGCGGCCCTTGTGGGCCTAGTGGTAATCCGCCACTGCACACTGAAATATCAGAATCCACATTATACGCTTTCAAGTTTGTAATGTACATATGCTTAATATGCACTTCT
This sequence comes from Flexamia atlantica, assembly GCA_035578135.1. NCBI lineage: Eukaryota > Metazoa > Arthropoda > Insecta > Hemiptera > Cicadellidae > Flexamia > Flexamia atlantica. Next base: position 16,684,068 of record JAQJVK010000012.1, on the reverse strand, counting down.
CTGATTGGCTTCATCTGTTCAGATATGCCAGTCCAGAAAATTTTAATTTTAACCATCAATTCAAGAGCTACTGTGCTGACTGACTATGAGAGAGAAATTCCTTAAAAAAGACATTATGGAACTGTAAAAGTTAAATCTTACTAAGAAATTAACACATAAGTTATCATATTTTTTATATCACCTTTAAGTCTAATTACCGTACATAAAATTATACCTATGACCATTAAAACATCCATGCACCTAGCCATGAATTACATTACTATCTAGACGCTAGATCCTAACTAACATCGGACATAGACCTCTAAACAGAACATCCAACAGAGGGCTATAGGGCGCTAGAAGGCTCTAGAGGGGGCAGGGGTACCAACATCCAGTGCTACATGACAGTTAGGTGCTGTACAGCTACATAGTGCCAACACGACGGCAAGGAATGTGCACGTCGACAGGAACAAACTTGACTATGTATCTTACAAAGGCCACTTTCACATACTTTATTGTTCAAATAACTGCTATTATGTTATTTGACTTCTTTTAATAATTTTGCACACATGGAAAATAAATGGAAGCCAAAAATGATATCACCAACTAAATTATTTTATTTTTTTGTTACCTGTATTTTAGGTATTTTGTTAACTAGTACCACACCAAACAACAGCTTCTAAAAAAGCTTAGCTAAGATTTTTAAAAGGTTAGTTTTTACTAGCAATTTTCCTTAAAAACAATATTTATAGGTCAAGGCACTTTTAAAATATAAACAAGGTTGTTCCTGAAAAGGCATTTCTCTTGAGATCATGAGGACAGTGCTTCACTACACTATTGGTGGCCCACCAACAAGAGGTAAAATTTTAAATAGCTAAATAATCCAAAATTTATTAAAAATACAAGAGTAAAAAAATCATACTAATAAACGGTTCAGTTACAAACTTCAAATACTTCTAGAGACAAGACAACTTTAGAATACAGATATGGGTCTTCAAATTTTAGTTTCCAGGATACTGTATGTACTTGTTTCAGAAATCCTCTGTAGATCAAGAACCTAACAAATTTTGTTTGCAATATAAAACTCCTTTTTACAAACACTGTTAAATGGGGTATTTTTATGTTACTTTGATAAGCTTTTGGTATTTCCTAAAATTTTGATTTGCCACTTCACACAAATTTTGCAACTGGAAGTGCCTCTTTACACAAGCGTTAAACTTTGAAATAGGTTTCTTTTAATAAAATAAAAGTAATTAAAAAATGCAAGGAAATTCATAATAAATATAACAAGTTAATCTTCAACCATGAAGGATTTTGTAAAGGAAAAATACAGATGAAAAACCATATATCGGGATCCCATTTGTGTTGTAAAATAAATGTATAATCTAAGACTTCACACAACCTTTTAGATAGAACTCCCTATAGATTAGCTATGGAAGTCTCGCAAGAGTTTTAACGACCACTGAATCCAGACGATGTTTAATATTATTTACGAATATAATCAAATAATTAATAGTTACTACATCAAAGATATAAGCAGTTGATCCTTTTCCAGGAAGAAGTCAATTAGTTTCAACTCACAGATTATTTTTAAGTACCAGTATGGTAATTCTTCAAACAATAAGGGATTTTTTTGGGGGGAGGGGATGGGCCACCTTCTAGAGGGTCTAAAGCCTCACAACAACCAATCATTGCTCCCCTTTCCTTGGCCTTTGTTCCTTGAAAAAATTATGATTTAAGACTGGTTTACTTTAGTTTATTTTTCTTTTTTTATGCAAAATCTAAAAGTAATTTAGTTTGGTATAATCAAACTAATCGGTAAGCTTTTTATATTATTGAGTAGAAAAAGTTTTAGAGTATAAGAATGAAAAAAATTGAATCAATCAAAAAATTAGGAGTGTTATTATGTCACTTTGATTGGAAAAATATGTACATTCATGGAGTTAGGTTTATGAGAAGACATAAACATTTAGGTTTAATTAAGACACAATAATCAATTTTTTAAATACAAAACTTTTTTATAATGTGAGAGGATAAAGTTTTATATTTTTTAAACTATCTTCTTAAACTGGTAAGGAGTGTTTCTTTCATAGTTTAATTGGCAAGGCAACTTTACTGAACATTAAAAAAACCAAAATAAAAAATCAGCCTAATTTGCAGTTTTGTCTTTGTTACAAAGTTTGAAAAAAAAATGATAGCCAACTGTAATGTGGCTGTTGAACTAACCATAATGTGATGATTTACAATTGAAACAAATATAGAATTAGGATAAACTTTTTTTTGGAAGAAAGGCTGTTGGAAAGGCTGGAGCCCCACCTCTTCACCAGTATCTGTGGACCCCATCGTCGCCTGGGTCTTGAGAATAGTGTAGAGCTTACAGTACGGAGCCTTGAGCACCTACACAACACAACAGCCGGTACTGCCAACCCAACAACCAGTCGCTAGCCACAATTTCCCTACCATTTACAAACAATTCCCGCAGGACAAATACTCCTTAAGTAACTTTTTATTACGAAAAGCAACTAAAATAGTTAACAATAAATTAGATAAAGCTTGTAAAGCCAGAAATGATTATTTTTAAACTACATTAATGGTGCAGTTATTACAGTCAGTAGATAAAAATGTAAGAAAACATTTATAAACAGTTTTATAATTAAATAATTCCAATAAACACTCACATATAAAATGTAAAATAAGTGACAAAATTGTACATGATTAAATCAGCTTTGTTCCTTATATTTTCTTAGTTTTGGACCGAATATTCACATTACAAAACGGCATAGCTTGAAAAATCATTTTGTAAATTTAAGTAGAGTCATAATTACTAAATGGAAATTTAAAGAAATACTTGGTGGCTTAATTAGAGGTTCTTTTCAATTTTGCTGACATAAACGTCCAAAATAAAGAATCAACTAGCCTGTGGAGTGCCAACATAGGTACTGTTAATGACTTTTCAAAGTCAAATAATTGATTATCACAAGGTCCATGTTTAGCTCGTGAATAAAGAACAATATTGTACGTATTTACAGGCACCTGAGCTTTGAGACTTCATCAGAAAAATCGTTTCCACAAATTATTTTCCAATAGCTTTTTAGTTAATTCTCCCGAAACATTTTCATTCTATTTCTCCTCCGGCGTTGAGCCACCAAGCACTCCCGCCACCTTGCCCCGGCCACTCACCTCCCAACTCTCGCGCGTGAGGTCGGCGATGTCGTCGTCGTCGCTGCCCCGCCGGCCGTCCGGGCGTGGCGCCGAGTCCTCCGTCTCCCACAGCTCCGTGTCCGAGTCCACCAGCTCGTAGCCTCGGTCCGCCACCCTAGCCTCGTCCAGGTCCCCATACAGCTGTGGCACCCACACCATCAGGAACCGGTACAGGTCGTCCACCCTGCAAAAAAAATTGTAAAACTTTAACTTAAAGGAGGCTACAATGAGTGATGGTTCTCCTCGTCTGAGAGGCCTGCACTATTTTATATCCAGGTCGGTTGTTTTTAGGTTAAGCACTTGCTTAACCTCTTGAATCCCGAGTAATTGAGGTAATGCTACTGTGCTCAACCTGGGTATTTTTGCCATTTTGCATGCTTATTAAAAAAAATGTAACATATTGAAAAACTTAGTTAACATACATAAATATACTTTTTTCTGATCAGAATAATCTACAGAATATTAAAATTTACAAAAAAATGTAAAAACTATACTATCACTTATCGGCAAATCTGGTCTGAGGTTATGTAAACATCATCCACTTTTGGGCGAGGCACTAAATGTCCGTCACCACACTGAATACTAATTACCTTCATCATAATCGTCGTTATAATTAACCACAGATATATCATTTAACCTCTCACTGTCCAAATATTCATTACTTTCTAAGAGGACACGACATTCCGGCACGATTATCCATAGTTACAGGCAAACTACGCCATTGCAACACGCATGTAGCACAAACAAAACATCATCTGTTTTCTAAACACCGTTGCAGTGATGCTCGGAAATATAGAGCAAAACAAAATATACCACGAAAATCGGCGTTTCTTCCTGATTAGATTGGTACCAGACAAGGCATATTATTCTTCTTCCAGCTGTCGTAGTTAGCGCGGCAAATTCAAACTGCACACGGCCGCAGCCGCATATATGCGCCCGTAGGCTACCGGCGGGGCTACTGCGCGGACGCAAATATGCGCCCGTGGGATTCAAGAGGTTAATGTGACTTCAAAACCAAAGGAGTAGTAACTGAACGTAGTCGGTTCTCCTGTGGTCTTTGAACGTGTAATAATAATTTGGATGTATTTTACAAAGTTTTAGAGAGGAGATACAAAAAAGGTTATGAACAGCCTGCCTTTCCCTCAAGGGAAACATCAAACTTCATGTGACAACGTTTTTAAAGAGTAGATACAGGAAAGGTTATACAGCCTGCCTTTCCCTCAAGAGAAACATCAAATCCCTCAATATTTATTCAGCATCAAGCTCAGGAGGGAGGGAACTAAATAAGTAAGAAGGATCCACAAATATCTTCTGAGAGTGAGAGATTAGGCTGTGTGTCCAAGTTATGTGCGTAAAGTAGAGCCCTTCATATCCAACCGCTGTTTTTACTGGTCCTCGGTTTATCAGGACACATTTCAGAGACCAATATTAAAACTTATTTTCCGTAACTTACAATGTAGTCTCTCTGATATCCTCTCATAGTTTCTTTCTGTTTTTTATGTTGTATTATTACTATATTAATTTATACTGAACTGTGACCACTACTCAGTTGAGCTATATTTTAAGTTTAACCTCTAAACATTTGGCTTGTTGATATCCTGTGTGGTTAATTAATGTTTTTTTGTCAAGTATTCAAGGGTTGTTTTGTATTGGCTTTACCATAACCATGTGTAGTTTTTTAACAACCAAAAAAAGAGACTCAACACTACGTAGGAGGTTATAATATCCTGTATGGTTAATTAATGTTTTTTTTGTCAAGTGTTCAAGGGTTGTGTTGTATTGGCTTTACCATAACCATGTGTATTAAAAAAAACAAAAAAAGAGACTCAACACTACTTAGGAGGTTATTGATTAGCTATTTATTATTAATTAGGTTTATTATTTTTTTCATAATCAGTTGGTTTATCTGGCCAAAAAGTTATCGGACCAAGGCTCAGTCCAGTGGTGGCAGGATATGAGGGGTTCAGCTGTATTAGGCCCCATGGTGGCAAGGATGAATCAAAGTTTAAGGAGAGGTGATCTAAATTGACAGCCAAAGAATTTGTAGCCATAGATAATTATTGTGACAGGTGAGGTTTTCATTTGGAATGTCAAAAAGTATACCTCTGGTCATGAACAAATTAAGAAACCAGGCCTATCTAGGCCAGTTATAATTTTCCTTAAATAGTTTTATAACCAGGTTAACCTTATACAGTGGAACCTGGATAATTCGAACTTGTATAATTCAAAATCTTCTTTAATTCGAATATTTTTCTTGTATCTAAACAATGCTAAAAAATCGTGGATAATACGAATTTTATTTTGGATAATTCGAATTTTGAAGTGCCAAATTAAGGTACATTACTTTCATTCCATGACTGGAAATAGTTACAAATTCATTGGAAAACACGTTTTACTACGACGTTCAATACAAAATTAACGCCAGACCTATAGCGTGTCAGGTTATGGTCAAAGGTCAAATGACTCATCCCTTCCACCTCCCACCGTGCCCTAACATCGCTTGTAACGTGACACTAATAATGTAAACAAAACAGTACAGAACGCTGACTGGGTTCGGAAAGGGTTGCGCTCGCCGTGACAGCGCCACTATTAGTCTTTTCGCCCTTGATTCTGTGTAGAACGGCTCCCGGCAGACGAGCCATGCGCCAGACCTGATGCGCAGTTTTCTGTGTCGACACAAGGGCTACTCAACGCTGCGACCCCCTTCCCTTCCCCCACCTGCCAAACTAACTTCCGAATTCCAGTGCAGCATTGCGTTATTTTCAATCGTCCTTCAAACAAAGTGTTTTTTTTAAATTTGTGCAGTATCTTGTTTTTAATTGTTTAAAAGTTTTTACATAACGTTAAATGAGTGTAGTGACCATGTCGACAAAATCTCCGACCTATAAAACACTCACTTTAGCGGAAAGTCAATGAGTGTGCAATTGTCAATGTTATACGAAGTTAAGTTGGTAGCTTGTATCAAGTTCAGAAGTAGCAGAACGTACTGTATTTTTTCTAGCAGAAATGTTTCTTTGTGTTATCGTACGTCGCGTCGTACGTAGTTTATACTTTAAGATAGTTATTTCTGTTTTATGATACAGTTTTTGAACCCTTATTTATAATTAGCGTTTGTTGAAGAATTTATTCTTTTAGAGTGTCAATTTAATAAAGAGGTTAAATTCACAATGTGGAGCTTTAATGTTTTGGCCCCATTCTTTAGAACTTCTTTAATTCGAATTTATGGATAATTCGAAGTTTTTAGCTGGTCCCTTGAGGTTCGAATTATCCAGGTTCCACTGTATCCAAAAAAGAGTAACATATCTTACCTCTCTCGAGGAACGCTGAACCAATATTCAGGTCTCATTTTCTTTTTGCCATATGACATAATCGGGGTGCTCTTTGGTATTTTCTTGTCCTTTGGTTTGCCCATTCGCAGTCTGAGGTAGAGTGGGGGGTCGTCACATGACTGTGCCGGCCGTGGTATCAGCTCTGCAAACAGGCCATCAATTAAGTAAAACACCTAATGTCATTGTGACCAAAATTTTGTTTTTATTCACATGCTGCATGGTAAGTTGTAATTTATATAAGAAAGAGCCATGCAGGAATAGACGAACCTTTAAATTCCATTTAAATACCATTGAAAACATAAGATTTCTTCGCTTTGAATACCAGTGAAAACATAAGATTAAACCAACCAGTCTCATATGTGCCTCCTTACCCAATCTGAATGTAATGTTGGATATGAAATTTTAAATAGGAATTTCCAAATTATTTTTCTTTGTTTGAATGTTTTTTCCAGGTAGCAATCTTTCTAGGATAAAACTCTTGATGAAGAAACTCATAAACCTGGCTTTAAAAATATCATATTGTGGTGAAATATTGTTTCCTGGGATTAAACTCATTAACAGCAATGCCATTTCATAGACTATCATTTAATCACTAAAATCAATAAAGATTTGATTTAAATATAATTATTTACAAATATCTCTGGTAATTGTAGTTTAAAATCTTAACTGTGCATGGCTTCTATTTCCAAACATGCAGGAAACATGCTTGATCTAAAACTGTCATGTCAGTTGTTAAGTAAAGGAGGGAGGAAAGAGCAGAAATCAATAAAAACCAATATAAAATAATCAATAAACTTAAAGCAAACCAAACTTCATTCACAGAATTTGAAGTCATCATACATAATCCTGTTTCTTGTATTTTGATAGTGGATTTTTTATCGACCAACAAATATAATGATAGAAAGATTACAGAAATGGCAAAATTGTAGATAATATACATATATATTCTATAAAAATGTAAAAATGATTGCCGCCTTTGATATATGTTATGTTTGAAATGCCACATAAAAAGTTCATCCACGTTTTTTAATATCAAAATAAAATAGTGTACAATAAAAAAGTGTAATGATACATTAAATTAAAAATTAATTGATAAATATAGTTTTCATATTTTCGATTAACTCAGGATATCTACCCAGTCAAAGGCAGTAAAAAAGAGTTTTGGAGGATCTTTGGAGGTCCCTTGCTGAATTTTGGAGGACCCATACGGGATTTTTTAGAATAGTGTTGAAAAAGTAGTTATAAAAAATATCCCTGTAAATTAACAGAAAATAACAATGCTGAATAGTTATGTTTATTATTAATTAGCTTTTAAAATTCCAAGAAAAATTCAAAATTAACAGATACTAAATTCAATTCATGAAGCGAAACATTTTAAGCATTGAAAAAATCCATAAAAATCATAGTTTTGTTATTTAATTGGGTAAAATTTAGTAATTTCTAGGCTAAAAGGTTTTTTGAGAAATTTTTGGGAAAACTTGAAGGACTTGGAGGACCGGTCGACACCCTGATAAATTGTATTTTATAAACACAAAAAACCTTTTATGCTGAGAAATAATGTATGCATTGTTAATATATAATTTTGTAGAAAGAGGATTGGCTAGTTTAGGGAAGAGGGATTCATAACTGAATGTTACAGAACAAAACTTATTTATTGTTTGAAGGGAAGTTTTTAAATGACAAATGGGGTTTTTTTCAAAGATTTCTCAAGGTTTTTAAACTGAAAAGAGTCACTTAGGCAGCATACTAAAATAAGAAAGGGGTTCATGGGCCAATAAACAATTGTAATACAATCATGTTTTTTAAAATCCACAACACATTTTTTAACTGAAACTGTCTCACATATTTACACAAACATTTCATGAACATATTGAAATGATTTGCAAACAAATTTAAACATGAAGCACAAAAGTATTGGTAGGAACGTACCCAACCCTTCAAGTTGCGGGAATAGTGGTGCATGTACTAAACGACCAACGGAATCAACAGAAACAAAACCAAACATACGTGTTAGTGTATGTATGTTTACTACTTTATGTACGTTTAAAACCCATGCAAATGTTGCTGTATTAAATTTTCTCCTGGGATGAAAATGTTTTTGAGTTTTCATATAAAAGTATTTTAAAGTTAAAACAATTATTTTATAGTAGTGGAAACAAAAACAATGTACTTCAATATTTTAACTTCAACAGGAATTGAAAAAACAAAAATTAACAGTGGAGGAGAGTTTACATGGGGCCTTGTTAAAAGCTCTTGGAGGTGAAACATGAAGCAAGTTACATTATACATAAATTTTAATGAACTCTGAGAACAATAGAATCTTAGTATCGAATGAGGGAGTAGCTATTCGAATACAAAATGTCTTCTTACAATAAAAAATGTACTTCTTGAATTTTTGTTAATAAACTACTGGACTTTTAATGACATTTTAGAGAAAGTACTAGTATTACATAACTAGTTTATGTTTTAGGATTTTAAGTCGAATAAGGACAAATCAATGCCAGAAAGATGAATAAAACACAGCAACATCCAAATATACACAGTAAGCTTTGGTTCTTATTGCACACAAATAAACAAGGAATGTGATGATCTGTCTTAAAGCTAGCCTTACTTTAAGCCAGCCTCACATTTAAATAAGCTCAGTGAACTCACAGAGGTAAACATCTTGAAAAAAAAAACAGAGCCTTACCAATTAATTTCAAATGATGTTGCTTAATATAAAAATAAAGGTATCTGTCTTGCTTTCTAAAAGGATATTTTTATCCTACTTACAATAGAAAAAATGTAAGGGGTCAATAATGAATAAAAAAAAAAAACTGGAATAAAAACAATACAAAGAGGACTGAAAAATATTTAATGTTGTGTTTTGTTGATCCACACAATATAACTAGCATTACTGTACAATCATTTCAAATAAGTCCTCCTTTGTAAACAAATATTTCAAAGCTCCCCCTCTTCCCTAAATCTAGTGGTTCCTCCTCAAAGCAATCGTGCAAAAAAGCTATGCTTATAGTTTTAGTGTTATAGCATTAAACTTTGAGGTGAAAATAACAATCAGTTTATCTGCTTGATAATATATCACTTTGCTTAGATTACAACAGATAATTTTTTTAACACTATTTTGGGGGAAACACAGAAGAAACAGATACTTATTAAAGGCATCAAAGCTTCACACTCAGCTCTAAAAGCAGTGAATAGAATTAATTATCTGGTAAACATTTCTTGTAGATCAAAATCTAGTCTTAAGTGCTAATTAATGTAAAAAATGTGAAGGTAAAATTAAAAGAAAAACGTCATCAGTAGTTTTTTTAAAAATTAGTAAGTCTTTTATTAAAGATTTCTTGAATTTAAATTTTAGAGATATAAACCAAAATTCAGTCTGAGAGGAAAAGACAAGGTTAGACAATGAAAATTATTTGAGAGCTTTAATAATCAAAACCTTCTCTTTCCTCAGAGGCTTGTAAACACTACCAAGTCCCATTCCTCCTAGACCTGTTGTCAGTTAATGGTCCATTTCCAAGAAATAAATTTTAAGTGACTCTATGAGAAGTATTACTTAATATAACTGCATCATATTAGAAATTAATGAGTTTGATGAATAAAATTGCATTAGGCCAATTTATCCCTTCACTTCTGAAAACTTTAGAAACATATTCCCAAAATACATTAGCAATTGCTATAACATCAACTGACCAAAAATTTTCTTTTCCAAAATTTAAGAAAGGTTTCATTTTGAAATAGGGAAAGTTCATACTTAAAATTTCGATAAAAGATGGTTGATAGTAAACTTGGAATTGCCATGACATCAACTGACCATAAATTTTCTTTTCCAAAAATTAAAAAAAGTTTTCATTTTGAAATAGTGGAAGTTTATACTCAAAATATCAACTTTAAATACCAGTTGCTGGTAAAGTTAGAATTTTAACTTAATACCAAAATATAAACTGGAACTCAGTTTTCCCTGTTGCTATGACATATTTTTAATGAATACATGCCGAAATATTGGCACTCAGCCATACCAACAATCAAAATTAATTGAAATATATTACCACTGGGCTAATTTTTGATATACTGAAACTGTTGATACATGGGCAGTTTTTAAAGTCTTAAATCGAAATTAGTCTTACAACAAACATCATCTTTTTAGGAGAAATGGGAACTTTGTCAACATCAGCCTCGAGGGAAGTGAAGGACTTTTGACCTTTGCAATGACCAAATACCCCAGTGAGTCGACATAAATGGCAGACAAAGTGTGTCATAGTTTATTTAATAACATCACAACATCCTCGCGACACTTACTGTCGAAGGAGACGAAGAGTTCGGGCATGTCCTCGACACTGACCATGCTGCGGTAGTCCAGCTTGGGCCCGGCGCTACGGTCCTTGGGCGGGTGCGACTGGTGCTGCTGTCTGATGAAGGTGCCCACTGACGACCGTCTGTGGCAATCACAACCGGTTACAAAGGTAACCACAACCGGTTACAACAGTAATCACAACCAGTTACAACAGTAATTACAACTGGTTGCAACGGTAATCACAATCGGTTACAAAGGAAATCACAACCGGTTACAACGGTAATCACAACCATTTAGAATGGTAACCACAACCATTTAGAACGGTAACCACACCAGCTATGATGGCAATCACAACCAATTACATAGGCAATCACAATTGCTCACAATCACAACCAGTTACAAAGATGTATATTGGCACTAAAAATGGTTGCAACAGTAATCACAATCTGTTACATCAACGCACATTTGGCTCTTTAGAACAGTCACACTCTTTGGATTGGATATTATAGTTATAACAAGTGGGGTAATTCAAAAGGTGGTGCAACAACTTTGAGTGGTGATTTGACTAAAACACGTAAGAACTTTTTAGTGATTACAAGGGTTCTAAAGTGGTTAGTTTTCTGTATCAACCAGACTGTCTTTAAAAAATATTATTTTAACCAAATTTTAACCTCTTGAGGTATTAGTTTCAAACTTTATTCATGTGTTGTTACCTTTTGTAGTGTGTAGTATACTTGAGAAAAAAAATCCTGGTGCAACTTCCGCAGAAGGTTTATACTGTTTCCTGATAGTATGTCCCTTTCAAAATTTTTTGTCTTTTGGTATTTTGTTCTTACTACCTTATATACCATAAAAATGCTAAATTTATCTGTCCAAAATATTTATTACAAGTTAAATTGCTTATTTAAAGCATAGACATAGTGCCTGGTAGAAATATCGTCCTAATACATGGAACCTTCATTAATGAAAGTACACTGATAGTGACCTATAAAATGTTTATAAAATAAGTTTATGGTTAGTTGAGTTTGAATTATTCTTGTATGAACATTAATTGATTAAAATCAGTAATAACTAAACTGTAATTGAAGTACCAACCACCAAGTTTCATCTCACCATTATATAACCATTAATTAATTAAAATCTGTGATAACTAAACTTATAAAATAAAGGCTGGCTAAGAAATTTGATAGTAGTTGGTGTTTATGTATAAACACTTTAAAATAGTTAACACATTCGCCGCTGAGGGCTGGGATCTAGCCCCACGCCACTGGCACGGCTTGCGGTGGGCTGGAAAATCAGCACTATGCGTTTAGGCTCTATAACATTGCCTCAGTCTGAGCTCATTATCTGACGAAGTACGTTGTATGGGACTGCCGCATGTTGGGCAAGTTTCGTTGTACGTTTCAGCGCGCTCTATTTTCGGGTCGGCCATTTTTTTCGCTGTTGGCATTTGTTGTTTGATCTGTTGTTGAGTACTGTGTATAGTGGGATTGTGGGGATACATATAATGCAATGGAGGAGGATATTGACAATGAACTTATTATTGAAAATGTGTTCTCAGACAATAAAGATTGGTCAGAGTCCAGTTCTGACAGTTCGGACGATGACGATACTGACGTCACACCCCCTCACTGGTCCTCGGCGTGTAATGGCGAATAATTATTTATCTAAATTTTTTAATTATATAAATAATGATATAATCATTTACAATTCAAATATTTAAACTGTTTTAAAAGTATTACAGGGTGTTTAGAGTAAAGTTGTGGAATACATAGTGAACAGATGACGACTGGCACTCTTGACAGCAGGCTGGAATTCAAGCCCCAGAAATAACGTCACTAATTCCCGCCAAAAATGATGTCTAGATGTCTTCAATCCACATTTTGGATATGTAGAAGTAACTACCGAATGAAGAACACATTTAATTTTTTTAGCATTTTAGGGCCGCAATTATAACCATTTTCAGCGGTGAATGTGTTAACTAATGTTTGAGGCAAATTTATTTCGTGATTTGGTAATGTTTATCAGTCAATAGTTCCCCCCTCACATTAAAGGTTCCCACCGAGCTCCCCAATCACTAAGGTTATGTGTAATCCTTCTGCGAAACTATAGCCATAAACCTAGACTCATACGTGTAACATTTTAGTATAAAAACTGATCTACACAATTAACAATTATTAACTAACTCTACCTTCATGCAAACAGTAAATATTCCATAAAATAAGTAAAATAATGAGAGGCTCATTTCTCAATGAATCACAACAAATAATATTATTAAAATTACCTTTTGAATTATATGGTTTAACGAGTAATATTATTTGTTGTGATTCATTATAGAAAAATTTTGCCCTAGGACATTGGGCGTAACATGAAAAGTTTTCTCAGAAAGTAGGGTGTGAACCAAGTTTGTTAGAAAGAAAAGGACTCTCAAAGAACCAAAACGAATTGGAATAGTTTTGAATCAAGCAATACAGATGCTTAAGAAGACTGTATGAAAAAATTTATAACGTTAAAGTCTGTAGAGCCTTTTAGGAGTACTTGATATTAAGAACGATGAAAAATTACTTTTTGAATACTCGTAATTATGTTCTAATGTCATTTCCATATTGAAATCAAAATCAGTTTGCAAGAGCAAATCAAAAGAACAGGATGATCTTTAAGTGAAAATGGAGGCTTGAAAGTAAAACTATTCCTCAACATGGGGATTTTTCCCTACAACCAGATAACTGTTTAAATTAATTATCCGTAATCAAGATAGATAAAAAGGGATAGTATGTACAAACGGTTAATCTAACATATAAAACCATATAAATATAAAAGAAAAAAATTATTAAAATTTCAATAGAATAACAGAATAGAAAGACATCTAAGGTGTTGACGAGCAAAATTATTAGTGCGGAAAACAAAAAATATTAGAAGGAACCAATAAACACAATCTAAACACAAACAATAACCAACACACAAGTTCACCGACTTACCCTACGCTAGATATGGCGCTAGTGATATTAGATGGCGAGAAGCTGGCTAGACCCTGGGGTTTGGAGGGGTCGACAGTGGCAGGGGTGGGGGGAGGTTCGGGAGTTGCGGGGGGAAAGGGGAAACGGCCTCCCTCTTCGCTCGGAGTCTTGGTGAAAAGGCCAGAACTAAAATCCGTCACCATGTTAATTGGAGAACTAGTCAGCCGAAATTGATGAGAAGTTTTGGAAAAAGAATAGTGAGCGAAAACGAAGGGGGATGAAATTATGAGGAGGAACGAGTGGTGGGAAGGAAGCAGGAAAAACAGAGAAAAAAGCACAGAATTAATGAAGAGTAAGCAAAGCGTTAGTAGAAAATGTTAGTAAATAGAAACAAAAGCTGATACCTTACTTTGCATTTCCATGGCAGAGTAAACTTTAAAGCACATCTTTGAACCTACTGACTTTTTTTAAAGAGTAAATTTGGTTTTATGATAACATTGATTAAAACAAATCAACAACATAAATACAATTAAATTCTAGGTTTCTGAGGTGTAATTTACATTTTGAGATTTTCACATTTCTTTAACAATGAGTAATTTTGGATTAGTTATCCCACTTTTTTAATCCTAAAGTGTCTGACTGTGATCTACAAATCAAAAGAATAACATGATGATTAAACACACATAATATTCAAAATGTTTAAACTTACAGTGATAAAATTTGTTTCAGACAGTTAGAATAAGTATTTCATTTTTCAAATATCTAATGAAATTAGTTACAGCGTTGTTAAATGTTTATGTTTTGTTAGATTAACTTTACTAGTAGATTTTCCCTCAGAAGATGATTTTTTTTAATTTTTTCATTACAAAATAGGTGTTTCCACATGTTTTTATTATTAGTTATTAAGTTTTTAACACTCAAAATGTTTATCCAAAACTTTTTATATTCCATCCACTTTTTTACATACCCCCACATAAAAAAATACTGTGAAACACCACAAATTTTAACTTAGTTATGCTTTAAAAACCAGCAATTGTACTGTTAGTCCCGAGTGATTTGCCAAACCCATGCAGTGAACGCACCCACGCTGGAACACTCACCTGGAGAACACTTTGGAGAACACACTGGACGAGGCGGAGTGCGAGGAGGGGGGGTGGCTCTCAGCCGAGGAGGGGAGGGAGTCCTTCTCCTCCTTGTCTCCCGATAGACCTTCCATCCAGGAGAGGGGGTATGACAGCCTCTTCAGCATCTGCGCAGAAGAGAACAAGAAGAACCAAGAAAAATTCTGGAGTGTATCTGAGCTATTAAAACTTTCGGGTAATATTTACTCTATCATACTTTGGATAAATTATGGACAGGATAAGCAGGCTTACCTTTGAAAATGTGGGCATCCCAGATAGAACACATATAAAACACAAAAATAACCGACTCTCCCCGAGCTCCATCACTGATAACCACATATCACCATGGCCTCCAGTCACTTAACTCAATCCTTAAGGATGGTTTTAAAATTCTCAAAGCCTCCCCCCATACAAAAGTCTTTCTTCAAAAACCACCAACCACAGTTTTCAGACAAACCTCCAACCTGAAAAAAATCCTTGTACACCCTAAATTAACAGATGATACCACCGGAACCAAACCCAAAATAACCAAGGGATCCTACCCCTGTGACCAGCCTAGATGCAAAACATGTGAAATAAACAAGCCTAGCACAACATTCACAAGCTCAGCCACCCAAGAAACCTACAAAATCAAAGGACAGAACTCATGCTCAACAAAAAATTTAATTTATCAACTCCAGTGTACCCACTGTCCAGCCCAGTATATTGGCCTAACTACTACAAACCTCAGAACCAGAATGAACAATCACAGAAATGATATAAAAGTCAACCATCCTGAAAAACCAATACCCATCCATGCTGCCAGTCATCAAATACCTGATCTCAATAGTTGCTTCAACTCAAAAGTTATCAGATCCTTTCCACCCACCTGCAATTCATCACTGCTCAGAAGATGGGAGCTTTCATATCAGTGGTTCGCCAAATCAAGAGAACCCCCAAACCTGAACCTAAGATAAACCATTCCCTACCTTAACTTTACCCTCAAGCAGGCTCAGACATTGTATATATGTAAATATTATAATGAGTGAAGTGAACTGTAAATTTAAGTGATTATACACAAGGACTATATGTTTTCATTTATTCTGTGGTTTTTAAAGACATGTGTGTTGGTACACCCGAACCAGTGACCAGTAAAATTTAAAGTCTCAACTTTCTCTCTTTTCTTTAAGTTGACAAAGAAGTCAGTGGCTTCGAAATATTCTACTACTTTTTTGTGTTTTTTATGTGTTCTATCTGGGATGCCTACATTTTCAAAGGTAAGCCTGCTTATCCTGTCCATAATTTCCCACCTAATTAGGCCAAAAGCCCTTTCCAAACAAGACTATACTTTGGCTAAAATAAATGAGGAGTCATGAAAATACTCCTAAAGAGAGCCCTTGAGGAAAGAGCTACGGGGAGGAAGAATTGTTGCAATACGTCCCTTACATTTGATATGAACACAAAATATCAGGAAACTACAATTATGCTTAGACTTATGTGGAGCATCGATGTAAATAAGTACACTGGATTGATAACTCAGGTCCCGCGATGCGAGCCGCCGGCAGTGGTTGCGTTTAAGATTTTGCAGGGGCGATGGGGGGAACGCATCTTTTGCCGGCCAACTCGTACGAACCTTATAGTTAAATATTAATTGTAATTATTTAATAGTTATAGCAATACATCTATTAAAGCAATCTTTACTCATAAAACTGCTCCCAAATCCGTGTGGTTTCAATACGGTTAACAAAAAGTTTTTGCGCTTTTCCCCCCAACCAAATTCAATTTGACCCGGCTGCAACTCCCAACACAGCTGTGTTGGCTCAGAAATCACTACACGAGCCTTACGGGGAGTGCACTATCCAGCTGTATTTATTTACATTGATGATATGAAGCAACAGATGGTGCTCATATTCTACAAAGAATAAAAACCTGTAGAACTTTCCTGTCCAAAAGATGAAAAAATTTAAGTATCTATAATTAAATCTCTCCAAGCAACACTTGACTTTGAGTAGTTATTTCATTAATGCTCTTTTTGTTGTGAAAAACTGAAAGGTCAACATGATAAAATTATATTAATACCAAAACTGTTGGGCGATTGTTCCATGATTGCATATTTGCTGATAGCATTTACCTTTTAAATACAAAAGGAGACTTCCCATCCTTAAGGTGCAGGTATACCTCTTTTTGTGTTAGCCAGGATTTGAGGTGGACGTAGTTTTATGATATCACCAATAGGTAGGGCTGTTGTAAATTGTTAATTTCAGCAATTAATTTGAGTTTAGAAAATTGTATACGCTATAAAACACGAGTACACTACTTTATGTTTGGTCCTAGAACAAAAAATATCGAAAAAGCTCCTCCCGAAAGATTGGCTGTCAGCGATGTTCTCTGTTGGAGAATACTGTAACTACAATCTCTTTCAAATTCTAGCTGACACAAAAGTTGGTACACTTTTTATAATAACAATGGAAAGTCTCAATGCTGAGAGTATCTTTGTTGGTAGTAATTATTAGATTGTATCAGATTCCCCAGATCTCACCGGAAATTCCTCTAACCATTTTAATGATCTGTGGGCAAAACGTGTTAACTATGATCAAACCATGACTTTAATTATCATTTAATATTATACAACACCTTTACAATTTACACACCTTATTTTTCTTGGTCTCCTTCTCCTGGTCGTCCTTGTCGCGGAGGTTGACGCCGTCATGGCTCTCGGAGACGGATCTCTCGTGTGATTGGTCCAGGCTGAAGCTGACTGCGGCCGGCCGCAGTGGCTGGATCGGCACCGGCGGCACGAAGTCGTCGCTCAGCAGCACGTCCGCGTCCGAGTACGTAGACTTTCGCGGCACCTGCGGACAACCACTTGGAGTTAACAAAATGTTACTTACTAACTTGTCTTCTGTTAAATCAAAACAAGATAAATGGAAGAAGTTCTACAGAAATGAGGGGAAGTTGGGATACGTATAAGTCACGAAAATAAGTAATCTAACATCAATCTATTTAACTTAAGCTCTAAGCTGGCCAACCTTTTTAATTATTAGATCACTATATTACTGCTTCGCTTGCAAACACTTTCATGAACTTACTTCAAGTGCTGCAATCTGTGGTTAAGCTTTAGAACCATGTCCAAATGTTTTGTTTTAAACAAAGTAAATTGAGTTTGATCCATTGTCGATAGATAGCACCACTGTTACAAAATTTCAGCTCTTAACTGTAGAAGTTTCACCTCTACATAAAAATACCAGTAAATTGATACCTCAAACATTAAAATTCGACCAACCACCATAGAGTTATGACTGTGAAACGCGTCTTAATTTTATTGACTCACATACATCAAGGTGAGGTTAAACAGGGTGTCTACTGACATCTGATTTTGAAATTCCAGTATATTTCCAGAATTCAAGTATAATTCTTTTCAAAATTCCAGTATCACTTGCCAATTATTTATCCAACGAAGAAGAACCATTAATAAATTTTTTATTCATATGAATAATGTTCATTGTTAAAATTAAGTAACTGATTTACAGCAATGACAAATAAGTTAAATAATATGATAAAAACTTGTCAAAGAAAAAACACGTATGTTTGATTTTTATCAGGGCATCCCAAGTCCCCTTGAAGCCCTACGATACTCCCAATTTATTATCCAAATAATCAATACAAAATTACAACCACAAATTAAAAATTCTAAATTACTATGAGTGTTTTTCGACAGTCTCTCACTTTTATATAACATCATTTTTTATGAAAAAGGTGTGAATATATGAACATAGGAAATGTTGAGAACATCTCCAATGTTAAAAAAAATAAGATGTATAAAATTGTAAATATGATTAAGGATGCTTAGTAATGGAACTGAATTATAAGTGGTTTAATTTAGGTTTGCAAACACACATCGCTAAAAAAATGTTCTCAAGCTTTTTATATCTGAATGTATTGGACAAAACTACTTTTAAGAGTTTTCATACAGTAGAGCGCCGAGTATCCGAACTAATTGGGGACAAGGGGTGTTCGGATAACTGAATATTCGGATAATCGAACATGAAAAGACAATATTTTAAAATTATACATGTAACGTAATTCTTAGTAGTAAAAAGGCTAAAATATTATCAAACAAAAATTATATACGTAATTTTATTATGAAATCTATCAGAATACATGGATATCCTGGCGCGACGGGAGTTTCGGTTGGCGCGCGAATTTGAATTGCTTAAGAATCATGTTCAAAATATGAATTATTACGGCGTTCGGTTAACCGACAGTTCGGATGATTGACGTTCAGATAATCGGCGCTCTACTGTAATTTGTATTTCAACAAAATTCCAGTATAATTCCAGTATTTCCAGTATCAAAATAAAATTCCAGTATAATTCCAGGATTTCCAGTATCAGTAGACACCCTGTATACTGATACTGGAACAAAAGGGACAAAATCAGAATTTTTTAACGATCAATTTATTTTTGCTCCCTAAGGTTGTGCGGGCGCCGTTAGGGACAAACTATTCCGCCAGGCAGCATGACAGTCTAATGATTTTTTTACTTTATTTTTCTGAACTTTTTGTCAATGAATGTGATTGGGATGTGTCATAAGAATGTTCTGGTAGCATTCTTTTGTTGAATGCGTGTTGCCTAACCAAATTATGCAGGTGTTAAGTTCAGTTTGTTTGTGCAACATTCCTGGAGAAATTTTAAATTATTTTTTCATTTTATTTTTTGGGGTACCATAAAGTACGGAATCATTTGGCCTACAAAATGACATAATTTTAAATGATTTGACTCTTATGAAAATGGAGGAAAAAATTATTTTCCAACAACATTGAAATTTTTTTTATTTATTTTTTTATTTCCTTTATGTTAGGTTTAAGACGTTCATTAATCATAAATAATTCCCAAATATAGGCTCTGTAGGTTAAACCGTGTCTTCGTGAATGATGCAAGAAAGATGGGAATTTTCGCCCCATTATTACACTTTTGACATCTGTAGCTCACAAATTTTACATCCAAAAAAATTTGTTTTAATTCCTCGGAACTTTCTTATCATGAGTATTATAAAAATAGAAGAAAACGTATCATAAAAATTTTCGACTCTACCACCTTAAATATTTTTTTGGGCCCTCCTTTAAATTCAAATAAATCTCTGATAAGAGCATTCTACTACATGCATAGGTCAGGTAATGTTTTCTTCAGACATACATTACCTACAGAAACATGTGCCTTAATTGTTGTTTGGGCAAACAGGCTTGGTTAAAAATCTTAGTCATCAAGGGAAAATAATTTTTTTTGTCCTAAGAAAAGATGGAGAGCCACACCTGAACGAAAGCGTTCATTGGGAAGAGCAAAATTGAGATGGAATGACAGAGTTATAAAAGACATCAGGACCATGGGTGCAGACATCAACTTGGCGGATGACAGAGTAGAGTGGAAGAGGCTAGTCTACGAGGCTAAGAATCGACTGAGATTTGTGCAGCCACGGCAGTAAGTAAGTAAGTAAGTAAAGATAGACTGTTGCATTTTTTTCTTTTTGAAGAAGATAAACACTTAAGATGAGTAGCTATTAAAAGAGTAATTAGATCCGTGACACATTGGTCGAGTAGGAGGGTGAGCTAGACGGGCGAGTTAGACTCGACCGTCAACTCAACCAATGTGACACGGCCTTGACAAATGGGCGAATCGAGTGATGGGCAAGTTGACAATTCTTAACAATATGATCAACTGATCCTAGCAACTCGGCCAAATTACTCGACATCAATGTGACACGGCCCTAAAGAATAGAAGTTAGTAAAAATTAACAATAACAATTACCTGTGGCACAACAGGAGGTGGGGGATCTCGGATGTCTATTCCTGAGTCGTGGCAGGACAACTTGACTAGCAGCCCTTCACTGTTCCGTCTGTTGTTGTCCATTACTGCAACAAATAAATAAGATCATTATTTTAAAATGCCTAGTTACTCTTTATTATCAGCAAAAATTCTTAAGCGTTTCTACATAAAAGCTGTGTAAACAATGCCAGATGAAGAGCCAATTGATAGAAAACAGTCCAATACCAAAAACCTATTTGTAATGCAGTATTTATTTATAAATAAATAAATACTGAGAAACTTACTAAAATGATCTTATAACTCCTTGCTGATTTCATCACTTGTTTTTGGCCGGCCAAGTCAATGTCCTTTAAAATCATTGTCCTGTGTCACAAAACTGGTTAAACCAAAGTGCTGGTTGACGAATTGCTTTATCATCAGGTTAATTTTGATCTTCACACGCAACGTGAAACTAACGCAGCACACTAACAACCAATTTAAATTCTGCTTACCACAGATCACACTGTACCGTCTGTTGCACCATAAAAACATCGTAATCGAGACTGGTATGTGAGTCTAAATAGTAACCTGCCACCGAATAGGAGTTCTGCACATACAAAACTCAATATTTCCTCCCATGCCACATGGGAAACAAAAACTTACTTATTTCACTTTTTCGATGTTTGAATAGTTTTGTTAGTTTTAATGGTTTTTATATAGCAACTAGTCAAACTACTAATATTTTTTGGGGACCATGCATATTGCCCCAGTTAACTCTTTCATTTGTCTAGTACTTTCAGTAAAGGCACGGAACAGAACGAAGTAGATACATTTCCTTTACTCTAATGTGAAACATGATTTTTATGATCAATCATCAGTTTTTTTGTGAATCATCTCCCTTGGAGTATACTATACCAGAATTATTCGAACTTTTGCTTCCTAATTTTATTAGATTTTTAATAACTTTAATTTATAGGAGTACTTGGTGTGTTTTTACTGACATTTTCCAATAAGCTCAACTATTTTTCTCAAACTTATTGAGTCCTGTTATAAAAAATGTGGCAATGCCGTTGCGAATCTACTCATAACCTACTGTAAACTTAATGTAGAATTAAAACAAAGTTACTGCAAACAAATGAAATTGAACTTTCTAGATAATTTTAAAAATCAAAGTCTTACTAGCGTAACACACAAAAAGCAAAGTCAAATAATTGTGAAATAAACAGAGATGAAACGAAATTGCCAAAGCGTGTGTATGTTTAAAACGCTTCTCACCTTGTGGATCAGACACTGTGGCACTCTGCTCCTCCAAGGAGTGGACTTTGTCCGGGCCGAAGCATGCATTATGTTGCTGGTGGTCCTCACCTTGTGTATCGGATACACTTGCGCTCTGTTCTTCCAACGAGCGAACTTTGCTCGGCACGGCCCAATGATGGTCCAGTGACGATTTCCGCCTCTCTTCTAATGATCTGATCAAAGCTACGCTCTCGTTTTTGGGCGTCGGGTCTTCCGCTTCGGATTCCTGAGATAAGAAATGGCCGTTGAATAATTCAGAACATATAACACACACACTTAAAACTATTTTTTAAATAAGGAAAAAATTTAAAAATTGCCTTCAGTTACAAAACTTTAAATTTTTATGTCCATCAACAATAACCTTCTGGAAATAAAATTTTACGTACAACTAAATTTAAAGAGAATCAAGATTGATTCTAGAAGGCAAAATGTAAATTTAAAAAAATAAATGCTTGAGTAAAATTAAAAATGAAATGAAATAGGTATTTAGAAATTTGGTAGGTACGTAATCAGCAGAAATCGTAAACAAAAATTGATCATTTTTACAATTTTTGTTACGTCTCTATCAGGAGATGAAGAGTTGTTGCCATGCAGGTAACGTTGATTTTATGGCCTGAGTCATTAAACAAGTCTTCATTGAGTGTAGCCCACAAAATTACCTAATGTAAAATAAATAATAAAACCAACAAACAACTAGAGTTTTTAAATTTGTTGCAACTGATCAAGTTGCACTTGCACTACATTAAAACCCTGAGATGTGCTTTGGCTTCTCATTAAAGTGTTAGGCTAATTACCAAAGCCCTCCTTTTAAAACTGTTAACAACATATGATATAGGCCTACCTAAGTAAAATAAGTAATTAATTGCAGAAAACTGTTATTTTTTTTAAATGAAACTGATTGTTGGCAATGTATTGATGATTTCTTATTAATGAGATTAATACTGATAAAGCCATCACTGGATGGTAAAAACAAATTTCAAAATATTTAAGGATCTAGTATCAAATGTGGTTCTTATGGAATGGAAATGAAGGACTTAAAAATATTAGTAGCAAGTGTAGAATCTGATTGGGAAACAAAGGAGTGAATTGCTGTGCAGTCTCTATTAACTACCACCTTCAGGATTAAAGAATATATTCCATTATATTAAAGAAATTCCATTATAAAAGTGCAAAGGTACAAAACTGAAATGGTTTAGGAGAAAACTGAAAAATATAACACTGAGTGAACAGCAGACAAAAATGATCTGTGAGTTTGTGCTGATTCAGTTACTGTGAAAAATGCAACTTATCCTGCACAATGACGGATATGAGAAAATATGGTGAAAATAATGTTGATGAATCAAGTTTTAATAAGGAGTTTCATTATTGTCTCCCACAATGTCTCGAACCTTAACAAGGCAAAATCTTAACTCACACTATCAAAAAATTTCACAACACTCTCCTTAGTGCATAACCATTTTTTTTAGTTCCCGTGGCGGTTTTAGTTTCTGTGGTGGTAAGTCTGCACAATCAGAAAACTGAAGAAGAATAACTACATTATACTCCGGGATGCTGTAGATCTTTCTCCGCGTCCATGGTAGTGGTACCTGTTTCTCGGTGGTGGTGGACAGGTTGGTGGGCGTAACGAGGTCCCGGTCGAAGGCCTTAGGGAAGGCGTCACCCTCGCGAGGCACGCTGCAGGAGCACAGACTGCCCGCATCCTCCTCCTCCTCGTCCTCCGTCGACGACCTGCGACACAATCAATGATTCAACAGTTGACGACCTGCGACACACAGGGTCGAAGGCCTTGGGAAAGAAGTTGCCCTCGCGAGGCACGCTGCAGGAGCACAGACTGCCCTTGTCCTCCGTCGACGACCTGCGACACAAGCATCATTCAACAGTTGGTGACCTGCGGCACACAGGGTCAAAGGCCTGTTGAAAAATTCAACTGTTGACAACCTGCGACACAATCACAAATGAACAGTCGATGACCAGACACAATCAATAATTGAACAGTTGACGAACTGAGTCACAATCAACAATTCAACAGTTGATGACCTGTGGTGAGCGTGGAAAAATTTCGGTCTCCCCCTCCTTCTTGGCCTCCGTTGACGACGTGCGACACAATCAACAACTGAACAGTTAATGAGCTAAAAGGCAAAGGGGGATTCAAATCAAATCAAATCAAATCAAAAATATCTTTATTCATTACTGCATACATAGTTACAGATAAAATAGTGTCAAAACAAAATTACAACTAACAATAGACTAACTTTATTTCATTGTCGCCCTGTTTTCATAAAATTCATCCAGTGAATAAAATGGATTTTCTGTTAAAAATTGTTTTAAAAGTCTACAAAACTTTCCATCATCAGTCACATTTTGAATTTCGAGTTGAAGATTGCTGAAAAACTTCATGCCCATGTAAGATGGTTTTTTTTTAAAGAATTCTAATTTGTGTGGCTGAATTACATATTTTTGCCTAGTATTATACTTGTGAGCCACTACATTATGTTTTGAAGTTTTGAACCATTTTAATGTATCAAAAATGTACAGATTAAAAACTGTCATTATTTTGTGTTCAGCAAATTTTAGCCTGACTGATTTCCTGGACTTTAAACCAGATATAATCCTTAGAACTTTTTTTTGTAATAAAATAATTTTTTTGAGATTTCCTAATTTTGTAGCTCCATAGATGACGATTCCATAGGATATATGGGATTGGATAAGAGCATAGTAAACAATCCTTAAAATATTTGAACTGCATACCTGAGACAAACGCCTCAATGCATATAAGCCAGAAGATACTTTGGAGAGAATGCTTCTGACATGATGATCCCAACTCAAGTAGCTATCAATATGGAGTCCCAAGAAAACACTACTGTCAACATTCTCCAACAACTCTTCATCAATTAATATTGTAGGATCAAAAGGGTTCCTGTTTTGTTTTGTAGAAAATGTCATGAATTTGGTTTTGTGAAGGTTAACTAGAAGGTTTTTTCTATCAAAAAATTCTTTTATCATAGAAAGATTTATAAAAGATCAAAGTTCAATATGTTCTTGGGATTCACCTGAGAAAATTAAACTTACATCGTCAGCATAAATTGTAACAGAGCAATTGCCCACCTGAGGAACATTGGGAAGACCCTTCAAGTAGCATAGGAATAGAAGCGGTCCCAAAACTGAGCCCTGAGGCACACCATAGTGAAGCTCCCCCAGTGATGAGACAACACTCTGAGAGACACCTTCATCAGTAGAATGTGAAAGTTCTACATACTGCATTCTACCATTCAAATAAGACTGAAACCATTTTAGTTCCTTTCCCTTTATACCATGGGCCTGCAAGAACTCTATGCTTGCACAGGCAGTAGATATGCCAGGCCGAAAACCATGTTGATTTTCATCAAAGATTTTATTTTTAGCAAGATATTCCATCAACTGTGAATACACAACACGTTCATAGATTTTTGAGAAGGAAGGAAGGATCGATATAGGTCTGTAACAAGAAACATCCGAATTATCGCCTTTTTTAAATACTGGCCTCACCCTAGCTATTTTCAAATTGTTAGGAAAAATCCCACTAATCAGAGAGGCGTTTATAACGTGAGTGAGGGGTTTCACAATGCAATCCCTAACCTCCTTAAATATGGTCATAGGGATGTTGTCAAAACCAGAAGATAATTTATTTTTGAAAGATGATATAATTGAATCTACCTCATTTGCTTCAACCTGTCTAAAACGAAAGGTTTGAGAAGTAAAAGAAGCTGTAAGAGAGGGTTTTGAACCAGTATGGTTCAAGAGAGGCACAACAAAATCATCAACAGCTGACACAAAATAATTGTTAAAAATATTTGCAATGTCTTTTTGATTGATGATTTTAGATCCATTATAGTTTAGTGTAACACTATTGTCAGAGTACAATTGCTTCCATACCTCTTTATTCACTATTTGCCATGAAGTTTTTCCAACATTACTTGAATTACTCAATTTAGAGTCAAAATATTCCTGCTTTGATGCATACACAGAGTTTCTTAAACATTTCTTTTTATCCTTAATAACAGCTTTTAATTGACAGTTTTTTGTTTCTCTAAAAACCTGACTAAGTTCTATTATTTCTCTTTTCTTACATTTTATTTCATTTGTGATCCAAGGACTGCTCTAACTTCTACTGTTATTTACCAAAACTTAAGGAAAACATATTCCAAAATAGTGCAAAAAAATGTTGCTAAAAGTCTCATACTTAATATCTACAGGTGCTTGAAATACATCAATCCACGATTCAGATAGTAAATATTTTACAAACAAATCAATATTCTCCTTGCTAAATTTTCTACAATATTTTTTAATTTTCCGATCTTTCCACGAATTGATTTGTACATTTAAAATTCGAGTAATCTGACAGTCATGGTCGGACATTTCTGTATTTATTCCAATAGTATTAATTCTTTTGCAATCAATATTAGATAAACAATTATCAATTGCTGACTGTCCCTTATCTGTTATCCTTGTGGGGAAGTCAACCAAGTATCTCATATTAAACATATTAAGGATTGATACAAACTTATGATATACATTATTTTTTTTAGTACATCGATATTTATGTCTCCAACTAAAACTAAATTTTTAAACTTTTCCAACAAAATTTCCAGTAAATCTTCAAGTTTACTAAGAAAACCTTTAACAAAACAATGCTTAGGTGTTCTATAAACAGCCCAAAACAAAAGAAAAACTATCGGCCTTAAAATTTACAAAACAACCTTCAAACTCTTTTTCAGTTATGAGCCTTTCAACTTTAGGTATTACAATTATATTGAATATTACATTATCCCTAGCCAAAATCATTACACCACCTCCAGTAGTTGTTTTACGGGAGAAAAAGGAACAAACTTTGTACCCGTTTATATTTAACCTCCCCACCTCTGCTTCAGACATCTTGTGTTCAGACAAGGCAATAATATCTGGCTTTAATTCCTCCATGTTAATACTAAGTAAATCAATTCGGGTTGGAAGATACTGTACATTTTGATGAAATATTTGAATGACTGTATTGGAAAATTGCTTGGGAGCAATATTTTTGTGACAATTATTTGTATTTAACTTTACGTTTTTTCTGCTCTTTTTCTTGCAGGATCTAAAAAATGATTGCCTTGTGTGGACTCAAGATTTTCACTTCCACAACAAGTTGAACAAAGATTGAACAATTCAACAATCTTTTCCCTAATTTTAAAGGTTATCCTCTAGTTTGTTTATTGCTTTAGAATGTTTCAGCAATCAGCGAAAGACAGCCAGCCATAAGAAGATAAAATAAAAATCAAATAATTTAGAAAAATGGGTGAGTTGTTGTTGATTGTTGTGTTTCGTCAGCAGTGACTTGTTTTTTTGGAAGACTTTCCAAACTTTAAAATTTAACCCTTCTTTAAAATATAACCCAAAATATGCAGTCTATTTGATAGAGTCAGATATCTAGTCAGTCTTACCGAATAGTTATAAAAAACCCTCGGATCGGATTCGGATATCCGATCCAATCCGAATTTTCGGATATCCGCACACCTCTAGATTTTACATAATTCTTTAAAGTAGCACAAACCTGAGTTCCGGGAAGGTCTCATCCTTGGCCAGCAAGGAGTCCTCGCGGGCAGAGGGGGAGTGGTGGGGGTCGCCGCTGTCCAGCGAGTCGCCCTGATTGGTCGTCAGAAGGGTGCCGCTGCTCCCCTCCCCCTCCCCGGTGGGTGGGAATGGCTCCTTCAGGTGGTACACCTCGGGCTTCGGCCAGTCCGGTCTACGGACAGAGACACATTTGAGCTCGGCTGTGTGAGAGATGAATAATGGAATCTTAAAAGCATCCACACCTAACATACCTTAATATACACTATACACAGGCTGTTTTTTTTAGAACACAACCCAAAATTTTATTTCATCAGTAAAGGGTTATTGCCCCGCAGGATCCCCGGATTTGACGCCACTGCATTATTTTCTGTGGGCCTTTTATTTCATAAAAATAAGGCCTACGAAAACAATTCGCAAGATATTCAGCACCTCAAAACAAACATACGGTAACAAATTTAATGCAAGAAATTCAAAGAGGTACACATCACATGTTTGAGAATTTGATGAAGAGAGCACAACTTTATTCAAATGCCAATGACGGATCGTTTGAACACATAATGTAAACTAAATGTGATCAAACTTAAATAATAAGTTGTATAAAATGTAAAGATCACCAAAACAATGCTCATTTAATATATTTATATGTGCATTATTCAATCTTAAAAATGGGTTCCGTTTAAAAAAAAAAACACCCTGTATTTGCGAGTACTAAATTTTTCCAACTCTGAATATCTAATATTTTGCATTTTGTCGAAAAGGGTTATGATAATGAAGAAAATTCAGATGAACATTTAGCTCAATATTCAAGCTATGCTTGCAAATAGTGTAAGATTAAGATGAACAGACATGGGCCAGAAGTGAATTTACTGTTTACTAACCCCTGTTACATGTTGTCTGTGAAATGATTACAAATATTGACTATTGACTATATAAATAAATAAATAAGGTCTTTATTTGCGAGCGAATTTCATTTTTACAAATGTTTTGCAAATTTACTCATGTCAAAAACTGTACAAAAACAATGATTCTTAAAGCTAAAACTAAAAATAAAAATATAAAATACTTGATCAAAATACAGCTTTGAGGGCAAGTTTAAATTTACTGCAAGACAGTGCCTTCATTTGAGAGGACAGTGTATTGTATTGGGCCGGCCCAAAGTAGGAAAACCCCTTTCTACCTGCTTCAAGCCTAACCCTCGGTATGTCTAACAACGCGTCCTGCCGTGTTCGACGCTCATAGTTGATCGCTGTCTTAGCTTTTCTTTTAAATATTGTGGTGTCCCCAAGACCAGTGTTTTGTGAACAATGTACACCGTCTGCATGTCACAGCATCTTTGAATGGACAACACCTTTGCCATATTCCGGTAACTAGTTATATGGTCAAACTTTTTTAGATCGTATACAAACCTTAGACCAGCGTTTTGTAGCCTATGCAGCACCGTCACGAGTTCCTGTGTCAAACAGTACCCAAAAACTGGAAGATATATGACAGTAAGGTTTTCCTCCTGTAATAAGAGCTCGTCTGCCAGCGGCTACAACTGTTACTACTTTTATACAATTTTTCATACACCTTCCATAACTAATAATACCACTGTCACTTGTTCTGTGATCACTATTTATGCCATATCCACTGATGTTATAATGATATGAGATCATCCAGTTCTACACCAGCAGAATTGGATCCCTACCAAACTAGTTTGAACTACCTTAGATGGACTATACAATGGATCCCAATCACTGCAAGGCATGGGTGAACTGTCAGAGCGTGCCTCACTAGCCTGACGGTAACAATCAAGTTTAAAATTCAATTTGATTTCTAGTATCCTAGATGTCAACGGTTGCCTGTGGGCTTAATTTCAAGTATCGGCGAGCATTGAAAAACTTTGATGAGTGACCGTTTTGAACATGTTTCACGTTGTTCATGCAATTTTTAATAAGAGAGATTTATGAGTTCTTAGTACGCAAATGTAGTAGGATGAATCTGAACTTTTTTCCAGTGGATATTCTGTCCTGTAAACATTTCTAACATCCAAAATACCCCTAGAGGGATCCTAACTGGCTTTTGCTAGTTTAGGTACCATTACCGGGTACAGCAACCGAAGTTGTCACGATTGGAGGCAGCAGTGTTGTAGCTGTCTCTTAGAGAACAACTTCAGTTCCCTACCAGGGGAGGCTGGGCTTGACAGCAGGGTGGGCAGGGGTGTACTGACGACCAAGATAAGGACCAATATGAGGGCCACCTGATCCCTTAAGGCCCTGTTCCAACATCCATTGGATAAAGATATACCTTTGCCCACCCAGTCTAAGCTTGGCCGAAACTATTTCATCTACCAATTCCTTTTCCCTTTTGCTTCCCTTGTTTCTAAAGGCTGTGAGCCTAGGGGAAAATCCATGGGAAGCTTCCTTTCCTTTCCCGTAGCAGTTCAAAAAGACAAAATAATGGCTGAAATACCCTCACAGGATTTTCCTGTGGGGTGGGGCAACCCAGGACACTTCCCCCTACAAAAAAAAAATCCACAACAATGATTGTTACCTGAACTGGTCGTGGGAGCCGACCCGCATGTGGGCGATGTCGTGGTAGATGGCCACGTTGACGACGTACTCCATGGGCGCGATGACGCCGTAGCTCTCGGGGCCGTGCTCTATCACCAGCGGGTCCGACACGTTTGGGTCAAACATGACCGCGTTGGATGTCACAAGCAGCACTCCGCTCACCACACCCTGCGCAAAATTCATTCGTCAAGTGACACTGTAAGTGAATAATTGTATTTTACTGAATATCTTTGCTAAAGAATGTTGTAACTGATGACAGTACAATTTATCGTTATACCGCTATGAAAAAGGCAGTTTTTATTACATGTGTTGCGGAGCTAAAGACACTCTTTTCTCCCTAGGGGGTAAAAGAATCAGCTAAAGTCGAGGATGACAGATGTTCATTTTTTATATTAATAGAACCAAGGTCTTTAGAGAAGAGAAAAATAAAGATTACCTAACTTCCATAAGGCCTGTTGAGCCAAAGCTTGTGACTTCAATGTCGGACATCAATGCTTATTGAGTAAAAATACAGCATCAGTCAAGGTGTCACTAATATGCTCCCTCTGACTGGTCAAGATGAAAATCGATATTGGAAAACTCACTCAATTCACCAATCAATAGTTAAATGTGTCCAATACACCAATTAATTGTTGGTGACTGTCAGTCTAAGTTCGCTGAAAATATTGAGGGGTTATTTTTCATTATATTATAATGAAAAATATAGTTCATCACATGGGACTAAAGTTGCTTTCCGTTATTCGGTCATTTTTAAACCTTGGCTCAAGAGCCTCGGTCGAAAAACTTGACGTAAGAAAAGCGCCAATTAAGTCCTTGGTAATGAAATATACCATTTCAAGATCTACCAAAAACTATTTTTATTTTGTAATAATTCTGGATTTTTTTCTTGTAAAAAACTGTTCCTCAACTTCTTATACACATATGCTTCAAATGTCTGAATGACAAGCACCTGAGTTTTAAACAAATTTTAAATGCAATTTTGAAAAAACAACATTGTAATGAACATAAATTACATCGTTGCTCTCCTCACCAGTTACGGGTGTGGTAGACAGGCTTCAGTAAAACAACGTCAAATTGTAATGAGGATGGTTTTTAAACAAAACATCATATAGTGTCATAGTACAATATTAAAGAATATCATAATTCAGGTTTACAAAACCCTATATTAAAATAATGGAAAATTTAAGCAAATTTTTCTTCTTGTTCTAGTATTTGTTCTTCTTCTTAAATCGTAGTACAATGTTGTGCTGTGCTCTGAGGCCAACTTCCCACGGTTTTGTTGTAATTACTCCACTTAGACTTTTTTTTTTTAATTATTGCTGCATCAGCCCATTAGTTACTAACTCTTGACTAAAGTCAGCTAAACTTCTCTAAATTCCTCTACTTCCAGTGTGACCTTCCAGAATTCAGAGCCTTTTCTGGTCAGGCTGAACAATCCATCCAGATGTCCTCTGCAGTTTATTTTTTGGTGGGTTAGTGATGATTTTATTAATAAACTGGCACGATTCCTTAATAAACATTCAAAAATTGGTAAACTTAAAATTCTCAGTTTTTTACCTGAGTTATTTACTATAATATACAATTTATTACTTCTGTTTCCACTTTGATTAAATTTTAACGGTGTTATCTCTTATCTCACATAGATAGTTTTTTTATGACTCAATGTATCCAATTATGTGAAAAATAAACGATTGATTGATTGATTGATAAATTTAATCACATTCTGCAATTACTTGTTACGAAGAATTTCAAATGATATTTCTATGGCAGTAAGCACTTTTGACGTAATAATTCCAATAACTTAACTATTCTGAGTACAAGAATTACTTAATTCAACTGCCAGATCTTTTCTGAAGTACATTTAATTTACTCATGAATTTCCTTATATCGATTAAACTCCCTATAAAGAATCACAGCGCTTTTTGGCTGTGCTACAGTAGACTCACTCTTACTCGGCCACCTGGGGATTGAGACCCGGCCGGATAACGATTTGGTCGGTTTAACCAAGTTCCATAAAACTTGTTAAATCATAGCACCTAAAACATACTATATACCAACATTGATTATTACATTGAAACTGAATATTTTTATGATATTTAATCTCCAATATTTTCCACAGAAATCCATGATATCTTCCGTTTAATGATGATCTTTGACTTAGTCAGACACTTCAGTCACTTCCGCAGAAAGTAGTTAAAGTGACAGTAAGTAAGGTGGCGGGAGAAGAGGGAGTCTTCTTTATGGCTTCGTTACTAACAGTAACAACTGACTTTTTCTGATCTATTTGCTATGAAAATGTTGTAACAACATTTAACTCACACTATTCACCCTGGATACTTACTTCAACTTTTGCTTCCAGAAAAGTTAGTTAAACATGAGCACAAGCCTTGGATCATACACACCTGTCCATCGGTGATGTGGCGAACGTTGATCTTGAGGAAGCGCTGGTGGGAAGGGTCGGGGGTGGGGGAGAGGGGAGTCTTGACTCTCTCCGCGTGACCGGGCTTGGGAGAGGTCAGACGCAGCTTTTCCAGCATGTCTGCAACATACATCACACTATAGGTTAAAATGCTTGTTGCCCATAAATAACCAATTTCATTAACTAACACTAACACTATTTACCTGCTTTGACAATATGAGTGGATCCAATGGGACTGAATCCTCTTGTTGGTGGGATCAATGGGACCTGATCATCCTTTGTATTTAACAATTGATCAAAATTCATGTACAGGACTAAAATAACTGGAAAAAATTCTGTAAGAAAATCATCACCAAGCTAAGGTTTCTAGCCCAAGATGCTGGCCTTATAAGTTGGTCATAGTTGGATTTAATCTCAGTTGTCTACTGGGTTGTCCTAGGGTTTCGAGAACCAAGATGCTGGCCTTAAAAGTTGGTCATAGTTGGATTTAATCTCAGTTCTCTACTGCGTCGTCAATCACCACTGGTTTGACAATTATTTTAAAGTATTGTGCTTTAATGCGACTACCGGTACATCACTCTAAGGAATACAGCAATGGAAAAAAGACGGGATGAATATTGTTATATTGCTTGTTTAATATAGCCCTAGCACAGCACAACAATTTAAAATTATCAGAGGGTTAAAACAGGAGAAAATATAAATATGTTAAAAAAGAATAGCAATAACTTAAATAAAATTTAACTACCTAATTAATTTTTCAAATAATCCAAACTTTAAAAAATTTGCTGATAAACTTATTAAAATAATAGGCTACCAACCTGTACGTCGTCAATCCAAATAGTTTCAGGACATTTGTCCCATTATCAAGTCCTTCTTGTCAAACAAATTTCAGTACACATATCTTCATTTCGTCAATAATTTAAAAAGTTTAAAAAACATTACACACAACACAATCGACACGGACGTAAACAAAATACAACATATATAGATCACGCGTGTCTGGCCAACTCCAGACTCAAAGTAGTCTATGAAACTATTTGGATTGACGACGTACAGGTTGGTAGCCTATTATTTTAATAAGTCGATTTTCAATCCAGGAGGCAAACCATGAATAAATTGCTGATAAGGATTTCGGACAAAATTTTTACCTTAAAAGAAAAAGAAAAATACCTATTAAACCTATACTTGATTGGAAAGTCTCGGTGAGTAAATTTGAGGAAAAATACTAGTCTCTTGATAACAATTTTGCTAAGGGCACAAATATAAAGAAAAGGAAGAGGGGGGAGGGACTTAAGCTTGAATTTGAGAAATAATTTAATTTCTCAAATAATACAATGACTGTTTGTGTACATGTTTATTTACTATGGAAAATAAATTCATTTATTCATTAATAACATGGAAATATGAATTTAAAGAAACAGCTGATTATAATGACAAAATTTCATCAAAGCTGCTGAGCAGCGTATCAATTAGTGAAAATAATGTAAAGAGTTTAAAGTTGGTGTTCATCACCCACCAAGTACACTAGTTCAGCTTTTGCAAAGATTATTTGTTTGATAATGTACACTTGTGGATATGAATAGGCCTTTGAACCAGCTATCAATGTCGAAGTACATAAGTTTTACTCATAAGTTTTTTTATAAATTATTTAAACAAGAGCTACTATAAAAATTAAACAAAGTTGTTCCACTTTTTACCTAAGGAAAAATGAATTTAAAAAAACATGGAATACATTTCACCTGTTAAATAAATGTTATAAGTCAAGACTCAAGAAAAGGATGCATTAAAAAAATAAAATTAAACTGTAATAAAAATGAACTGTAAGTTATTTTCCTAAACCTGAAAAGTGGGACGAAGAAACCCATGGTAAGCTATTTTTCAAAACATTTTGATCAAAGTTCTTTTCTATAAAACTCTTAATTATTGAACCACTTATTTTAGGTAATTTGTTTGGTAATTTCTATTAATCATTCCATACTCTTACGTGGAAAACATAGCTTTAAATGCATTCTTACTCTAAAAAATGTTTATCTTTTTATCTCCATGACAAATATAAACATCAGAATTACATCCAAGGTGGTGGGTGTAATCAGAATGTTTACCGCATTGAACAAATTAACTACGAATTTTTATCAATTGGTGATTCATGTGAAACAGATCCATCTTTGTATGAATCACTTGCAGTCACATGATGAACAAAGATAAACAAACTAATTTCTTGGATTGCAAATACTGAATATTGGAGGATAAAATTTATTTGCAGTTCTGGAATAATCCTACTTAATACATTGATTTTACAAATTGCTTTTACATTACTCACATTTTGTACCATAATTTTTATTCTTATTTCAATAATTTCAGTTTATTTGATTCTCCCTCATTAAATGTATTTAAAAAAAGGCTCAAGGAGTGGCTATTGGTTATCAGTCGATGAGGAGGCCTTGTCGCTTGTCTCAGCTGAATGTGGATGACCTGCACCACACTGACTGCTTTGTACTGATGCCATTAACCATTACCTACACTGACTACTCTGGAAATCTTCCTCTTCCTGCTCATTACATCTATGCTGGAGCATCATCATCGACAGTACCCAACATTATACATCTTTCTATTCACCATCATAGTTAGCTTAAATTTCAGCTCTTTTTTACCTGTTCATATATAATGAATTGCTCCTTTTTTTTAAATAACTTCTAAATCAACTCGAAAACGCACAGACCACCAATTGGTCCATGTAGACTCATTTCCTTTGTTTATTTATGTATTTCTTCAGAAGCAAGGAACATCAATTTTGTCTATTTATTTTGTCTAAGTTTTGATTTTTTTAAATGTAGGCCTTTTTATGTACATTTATCTTTAAGTCGTTTCTTTGCTTCCAGTTATGTAAGCAATTAACATAAATATTTTGAATATTGTAATTATAACTCCTATGTGGAAATAAATAAATAAATTGAAATGAATATATTGATTTAAAACACTACAAACAACACTAGTTAAGGAAAGATTTAATTGTGTCAGTACAGTTATAAGGAATTTTTCAAGCTGTGTCCACACAATGTGCAGCTCAAAGTCATTAAGGCTCTAGTTAATATGCACACATGTTGATACAAAATGACCCCATTTAGCAGGAACCGTTTATGTCTACAGCTCAACTAGTGGAATGGAACCCATTTACTATTCTTCCCGAGTTTTTCAAAGCTGTTTTCCACATTTGTGACTAATGAGAGCCATGTTCAGTCTCAGCTTTAGAAGAACTATAAAATAATTTAATTGAAATTGTTGGTTACTTTTGTTTAATTTGAAATATTAAAAAAAATTTTATAATATTTTTGGTTAACTTCCAAGAGGGTATTACATAAATACTTTATTAAGTTTATAAAATATTAAAAATTAATAATTTTTAAAGTTTATATTGTTTATATAGGTTAATGACCTCAATAATAACTTAACAAATCTTAAAAACACAATGTAAGCTCAATATTTATAAGCAATCGAGACAATATTGGAAATAATAAAGATAAAATTAAACTTAACAAACTGATCGATAACATACAGTTCACCCATGCTCGAGCGGAGTCGAAAATAGACAGCCAGGACCAACTGTTTGGAAGTTTTACACTCCATAACGCCATAGTACCAACGTTGTGACAGACAGAAACGAAACATAGTGTGGAGGAACCTCTTGCTGAGACTGATAAGTTATCACTGTCACGCTTACACCCACCACCTGATACCTCGGTTTACCTGCAATCAGGTCTACCAATACGAAAAAAATGACTTGCACGTAACAAGGTATTGTGGTCACACTACCAGTTGAATGCAACACTTAACGAGTCAGCATTACACAGTGGTGTAAGAGAGGTGACTTTGGAATACAAAATATAAAGGGGATTCGCTATGCAAGTACGGAATTATAAATAACGTAAAATTGTTGGTTTCTATGAAAAAATATAAATGAAAAGTTTTGCTACATTCTGCATGATAATTTTGAAGTTATTCACAATATTCTAGATTTGTCCCCACATTTAGGTAATTAATGAGACATCAGCATTTTTGAAGAGCAATAATTTTTGTTTGTTTGTCCTATTGCGACCGTGTTTCCGATTTATATTAAAATTTTAAAGATCTTTAAAATAAGGTATATCTAGAGGTAGCTTAAATTTAAGAATTTTAAGACTTTCTATCGTGGACCATCCCCTGGACGTACAAAGAGCCAGTAAATGATTGTTTTACGAAGATTCATTACATTTTAATTTGTATTTAAAAAGATATCTAAAATATACCAGATTTAAGCCCAACCCTTTAGATTCAAGAACAGTATTACTGTATACAGTATTAAAAAAGCCCTTATATAAAAATAATTCAATTACCTCAATGATCATAAGATCATATGGATGTTTCAATTACTGATAAAATTATCTTTGTAGTTCAATATCACAAGCAGTTTATTTTGTGACAAAACAATCCCGTGATTGGAAACATTATCAAAAACTCACATGATAATTGAATCATAGAATTGCTGGTGGCAGTTGCAGTTGGTTCAATAGTTAATTACTTTATGGTCGACACATTCCAAAGGAAGGTGAAATTTGTTTTTTTACTAATCAGTGATGGCAAATGTCCGCAAAAATCCTAATCAAAATACATTCCAAAGGTTTTAATTATATAACAGCTTATTTATCTGTAATTTCTGGGCTTTGAATTTACAACCTGCAGGGTGAAATCCCGATGAAAAAGTTTAAGAAATATAATGCAAGTAAAAAGGCAGAATCTTTTATTACCTTTTTATATCACATTATAGCTTTTTCTGACCAAAAAGTCTATAAAATAAAAGCAATAACTTCACAAAAACCATTGAAAGCAGCAGTTTACTTCGATTTATATGAAACCCCCTACTCAGTTTATGTATGTATTTTATCACAGCGTTAAAATAAATACACTGCTTTAATTTCCATGTATAATAACGCATTGCCATTTTAAAATATGATTAGGAAATCAAAAATATAATGATTTGCTAAAATAAAACAGCGCTACAATTTTAGTTTTTCTCAATTATATTACTTGACAAATGCATAAAACGAGTCCTTAAACAAAGCACTTAACTGCTACAACCCTCAGTCATTGGGTGGCTGCAAAAAAAGTGCTCACGGGAAAGACGTAAAAAAGTGTTGTTAAACTGAGGGACCACAAAGCGGAAATTAATTAAGGCGAGCGATTACGTAAGCAAGGTAGTAAATTTACCTTTATTCTGTCGTGTCATCGCAACGGGATGAAGATAGAACGAGTTTAACCACAGTGGTTTGGAAAAACAATCTGCTTCGTTTATTCTTTTTTTATGGGATCAAATCAAAATGTATTACTAATGGAATGAAATAAATATTTTGTAATCAGAGGTAAGTGTTACTTTTCCATACAAGCATAGGAATAAATTACATTTTAGTGCAAAATGAATAGAAATTGAGAGTAGCTGAAAATAAGTACAGTGATTTACATTTTACAGGTTAAATAAATAATGATAACCATTTGGCATATTGTAATTCAAGAAATATCCAGAAAAATATTCATAATTTTTTAAAACTAAAAGTTAAAATTGTGACCATTGCTTAGAAATTTGTTGAACCGATCCCAATCAAGAGAAAGCCTTCAATTTTAAAATAAGATTTTATCCTGGAATAGTAACCATGATCTGAACAACAGAGCTGCAAAATAAATAATCATTCCGTTGCCTACCTAAGAGCAAAAATAGCCCTGCACAATAAAAACAAGATTCAATACCTATAAAACAAAACAAGTATATAATGTCCATAGGAGTGTGCAGTTGAAAAATAGGTGTAAAATTAACACATTCGCACCAGTCATACAGGTATATGTATGAAACCCAGACACCAAGCACACAGCATATGATATTTGTCATGTGGTTTTCTTTGTATATCTGCCAGTGGTTTCCATATACTGCTAAGGAAGTAGAACCTTATAACTTTAACAACTAACCATTTGGACATGTTGACAACATAGGCTTATATCTGAGGCACTGGACTATGTTTGTGGAACCGCCAGGCTCATATCTGAGCCACAGGGCTATGTCAACATAACAGCCGACTCAATAAGTTTTCCAGGCTATATTCTGGAATTTTTTCCCATGCAAACCAGGAGCGAACGTGTTAATATATATTTAAATCCAAATTTTCTTGGTATCAATTTTTGAGATTCATTTTAGAAGGGAAAATCGGTGATTTAAAACAAACTGGTGTGACTGTAAAACAACTTTGAAATAAAACTCAAATATATTTCTTCTCAATGATAATATCCTAAACCAAAATCCTGTTATAACAGACCAATGTAAAAAGTTGACCTGAATAAAATCTGGATGAAAGACTTCCCCTCCCTTTCCTCCCCCACCATTACCACCGGAGAGCTGACACCTCGGGTGACAATTATGACATCTCTACGTCCATGCTGGCTTCTATCACACTCACTGCCAATGAGGATTATATGATGATTAAAACTCTAAATCATACAAGTCTGAGTGCTGGCTTTGATTGGTAAAATAAAACCCACAAATTATTAGGTCGATTATGGTTCTATCTGATACTGACCAAAACTGAATAGATTTAATTTTCAACAACAATATTTATAATTATAGTATTAAATAACTGTATATGGAGTATTATCTATCTTTTTTCGTGCTATGGAATTGTATTTTTGTAGTTTTGTATTTTTTCCCAACTGAACAACATGTGGTATCATGTATACATGACATATGTTGTGATCAGTAAGGGTCTTGATAAATTTTCTCGTGGCAATACAACTGTGATTAAAACAGTAATATAGCTCACTTATTCAACTCTGTAATGTGATAATACTTTACATATTACATATTATTTTTTTAGCGCATAAAGTGGGTTTTTATCGCTTTAGCCAAACAGATACTGCACTTTGCCTAGTGGACCATAGTGATTTAGCGGAAGCAAAAAGAAAAGATACTTGAAACACAATTTACATTCAACATTTTTCCTACGACAGCAGTATTGCTAGTAACTAACAGAGTTAACTTAACTCTGAGGAGTTAACCATGAGTTGCCCAAATCCAATGAAGTTGAATGCACCAATTTTAAGGTTCTAAACAATTATTAAAGGTCAGTGAAAACAAAACGGGAGTATGAAGTAATCAGCTGGAGCATGTAAAGTAGCAATGCAATAAGTTAAAGAGCATTTCAGAACATTATACACTCTACATTGCTTGAAATGGCGCACTACCCTCGACACAGTAGTCTTGTTACTGACTAAGGCCGCCATGTTCCTTAGACAGGACTGTTCATTAATAGCCCAACAGCCAATGGCAACTAAGCAACCTACATTTTAATGTGGGATCCGAACCACAATTTTGCCTGGTATACAATTTACAAACAGGTCTAATTATGAGGACGGAACGTAGTATTCAATAATGCAGACACTAATCACCACTAGGGAACACCGCGTCCACAAGCCATCGCTCATAATTATCCAAATTCGTGACCTCCAAGTAGCTGGATTACAGGACACGCCACCGTCCCAGTCCTGTAATTTATCACTTAAAGTAAGTAAATAATAAGTTGTGAAGCGATTCTTTATGCTACTATATTCCTGTATTATTTAATGCTATACATGCAACATACAAGTTTAATGAACTACTGTTAAAATCCCATTCCGACAGTTTACTATCATTCGCCGAGAGCGGGCCGAGTTAATGCATACACGGAGGGCAAACTTTTAATGCAAACACTTGGCAAGTCGGTACCTGGGGATAACAACGTTGTGTCAAGTTGGGAGGGATTTGAGTTAAGCTTCTCATTAACAGGAAATTAATTCAAGCGCGGCTCCATTGTATGCAACAACTGCCGGCGACGAGTGGCTCCGAGTGTTCAACGAGAGATAAAGTCTGTGTCTGCGTCGAGTGCAACATTCAATGGCATACTGAGATCAGGGAGTGGTTGGAAATTCTAAACTAAATAGGAAATATTGAAATTCTAAACTGAAATTAGTGAACGTAGGGTGGTTTTGTACAATCAAAATTAATGGTGTTTAGTGCAGACAAATTACAAGATGAGGCTAAATTAAAATGACAAAACAACGGGTTAGTTTTAATAATCAAGCTACTGGTGACTGATTGTTTTTGATTGATTGCTGAACAGGAAGCCAAGCACTGATGATTATGATGCTTACTAAAAGGCAGATAAAAAAATAGTTAATTAATTGAAAATAAATATAGAAACAAATAAAATCTAGCATTAATTAAAGTTAAATTCTCATTTTAATGACGTAAAATTTCTACTGAAATTACTAATTTATAATATTTTCAATTCCTTACAATACACTTTACTTTTATGTATACTAGCTGATGTTGTCCAGCTTTGCTGGGAATAAGTAAACAAATAAATGATTGTAAATAAAAACAACCGCAAGAGCTTTTCAGCTCTCTTCTTTATATTTGTGTCCTCAGGGAAAGTTTTATAAAAAAATAATAATCTTCCTGGGATTTCCTTCACAGAACCTTTCATTCAAGTATAGGGTCGATGGGTGTCAGACTTACGGTTTTCTCAAAAGTTGCAGGTAGGCTTTATATATAGAAAGGTGTTAATAAAATGTTTTTCATTACACTAAGACGTGATCACCTGTTTCACAAACTTCATTTGGAGGCCGAAACCAGCTCTTTTCAGCCAGAGGGCTGAAAAATGTTGGCCGAAAGTCTGCTGATCATTTATTCGCTTGAAACAACATGTGAACATCACGTAATTATACGGTATTCAATATGTTTCCAATGACAGCACAGTTGCGATCATGTTTTTCATAGCTGTATTTGCTTGAAACATGACAAAGAAGTTGTGTCATTGCTTATAACCTCAAAGTTTTACTTTAAAATATGTCAAACAAATAATCAGATTTTTAAAGTTATATAGGGTGAATTTCATTGTATAGTGTGGTGAACAGTAGCGTTCGCACCTCGGCCGAAAGGGTTTGGCAGCTCTCGATCGTTTCAAGTCGAACCTGCAAAACCTCATTTTTGGCCCTAGTTACAAAATATACTATTAAAAGGAATTTTTTGAAAATATTCCACTCCCTTTAAGTAAACGGATAAAAATATTGAACAAGTTTTACCTAATTAACTTAGCAGTCTACAGCTACCTCATTATCTGCATTGTGACTGATGGTAATGTGTAACACAATTTCATTTTACAGCTCTGCTCATTAACCAATTTTGGGTAATGTCGATAAGAATTATTACAAATTTACATGAAACAAAACTTGTAAGAGTGGCTAGTTATTTCCTGAGAATACAACTTTATTTATTTTATATTTTCTATTGAATGAATATTCAAATTGCCCGCTAGGAGTGTCGAGAGCGGAATAATTTAGCTTATTTACAATTCAAATTAATTTAGCTATCAGTAAAAATACAACAAAAATAATTCAGATCAGCAAAAACTCACTTGAAATTCATAACGGATTTAGGAATCAGAACGTGTGTGAAATATTTATTCCTCACCGAGGTCAAACTGAAGAGGCGAGCTAACGAGTCTACGAGCTTCTGTTGGTGACTTGATGTTTTGTTTTATGTGCCAGTGTTGCCAAAATGTGGACTCAAGAGCCCCTTCAGCTGGAGCGGTGCGTACAAGTGGCACCATTGATTGACTAAGGAGCTCAATAAAGACTGTCGCAGCATTTTCTTTTCTCCTTTTTCTTGCCAAATTGACAATAGTTTAAGAAAAATCCCTCTTTAGGATTTTTTAAAATGAGAATAATTTAGAAACAAAGTACTATAAAGGCTATCTCCATCATAAATGATCTAAAGATTATAATAAACATAGAGAATGAATTTTTGTTGTACTTTATAATCACCTAAAGACACGTTTTTCCTAACCGTTAACGAATAATTCATGAAAAAGAATCAAGAGCCAACATCCTGATCAAGTATAACCTACACCTCTGCAAGGCACTATATAAACCTTGGAATAAAGATCCTTGGAACAAAATTTCCATTTCTCTGCTGATCTAAATTAGCACAATTGCACTTCAAGTGGAGA
The DNA here is from genome assembly GCA_035578135.1 of Flexamia atlantica. Classification (NCBI taxonomy): domain Eukaryota; kingdom Metazoa; phylum Arthropoda; class Insecta; order Hemiptera; family Cicadellidae; genus Flexamia; species Flexamia atlantica. The sequence goes on along the minus strand of JAQJVK010000012.1, from coordinate 16,641,493 downwards.
AAAGCTCCTCCTCCAGAATGTTGAGGAAAATAAAAAGTTGAGAATGTTTTGAAATGATTTATGCAAATGCTTTTATTTATTTGAGGAGTCCTTAAAGATTTGGAAATAAAACATAAATTCTACACTTTCAGGGGATGAAAGAGTAATAAATGGAATAAAACATAGGTACAACATTATTTAAGGATTAGGGTAAAAACCATAAACAATTCAGGATTTTCAAATGCCTTATAATTTGAAACTTGTACTTTTCATTTTACAGAACACGTCAGCAGACTTACGTGTGATATATGAATATAAATGCACCCAATGCCCATGAAGTGGGTCACAAGGGCGGAGGGTTGGGTAGGGTAGGGTGGGGAGGGGACATGAGCCAGAGTGTAGCGCAAACCACGATGACGGAGACAAATGGGTTGGGTACAAGTGTGAATTAATGGATACTAAACCGTTAGCAGGTTTTTGCAATTACAATATTGACCGATTTATCTATTTTCTCTTTTTGGTGGGAAGTTAAATTTTTTACTACCTCATGAAATCATAAAATGTTTAGTCTTAGGCTTTCTTGATTGTATCTATCAGATGTAGCTGATTTGCAATCCATAGAACAGTTTCTTTATTTGTAAAAAACAGTGAAAATATATAAAAAACTGTTTAGTTAAAAATAAATTCTAAACTATTCCATTTTATCATCGCTTAAAGTCACAAATTACTTTATTTTATTTATTGTATGAACACAGTAGAAGGGGATACATTATGAAGTGATTTCAAAATGTAATTTTACATAACTACTGCACTGCTATTTAATGACTCACTTACTGCTATTTAATAAACAGTAAACAAACTAACTAGGGCCTATTTAGTTTTGGTAAAACACTGTTTTTAAAATTCAGTACAGTAAGACAAATGAAACATATTCTTTACATTTTCAGCTAAACGAAATGACTAACATTTTCATCAAAGATCAAGTTTGCTTATTCTTCTTTTTAGTTTGGCCTATTAAAAATTAAATGAAAAGTCTATATTATAAATATCAAGAATGAGGTTAGCCTTCAGCCAATCAACATTGTCAAGAAAAATGTAAATGCTGATAATGGTAATAATTGCCAGTTTTCTTAATTACCTTATCAACCTAAACTGTGAAAAATTGATGACACACTGGAAGTAATGACAAAGGGAACTAATTGCTTTTCACTGTGAAACTAATTAACCTAATTTTTTATGCTAGCAAGAAGCTAGTTTAAGCCAAACTTAAAAACTATTCTTCTTTCACCAATAGTTTCATAATAAAATTCCTTATATATAGTAATGAAACCACTTTCAACATTTTTGAGTACATCCCATTAATAATAATCCTACAACCTTTTTTGCCAACCTCCCCCCTCCACCCTCATTGTAACACAGTCCTTTTCAACCAATATTCGTATTGACAAGTTCAAAAATCAATATGTAAAGAAATCTTATCTCAAAGTTGGTTCCACCTCTCTTTAGCAGCATCCTACTGTCATGTTTTTATCTTGGCCCTCCCCTATTTCCAGATGTGATATTGATTGACAGCTTCCAGTACAGGTGAATAGTCCGAACACTTGGTAGTCCAAAAGCAAATATAAAGTCGCAATGTAAACTCAAAGCTTTCAACCATGGTCAATTTTGACAGCGCACCACACTGCTGGATACAAAAATTTAGTGGGACTTTGGATACAAGTTTACGAGATACACGGGAATGATAACTAAATCAGGCTATTTGTCAACTAAATTAGGCAATTTGTCAACTAAATTTAGGGCCTACTAAATTAAAAAACCAAATTAACTAAAATAACTAAATTAACCCTTTGGCTGCCAAGAAAAGTCAGATTTCTTTTCATACTGCCATGAAAAACTCATCATTCCAGGTTTATAATGCCGTGGTAAAAACGCTATGCCAGTCTGAGAACTGCCAGGATGAATCAACCGACTTTGCATTAAAAATTTAAAAAAACCTGAATAATGTAGCAATTCTATTAATCGAAAGATTAATAGATTATCTTTCAGGTTTTGTCATGGGAACAACTGCAAACCTTCAAGGAATCGAGTCGATTATCACAACCGCTGTAAGCCCATCTGGTCGGCCGCTGGCAGTTCTCGCAACGATGATCAGAGCCAATCAGAATGGTCCCCGGCAGTTTTCATGCGTACACCTAACGCTGATCATATGCTGGAGTTCTCACTATATAATGTAAAGCCGATATAATTGGCCGCTGGCAGTCAAAGGACTAAGACTATACAGTGGTTTGTTGACTTAATTCAACATTTTCTCAGTAACCTTAACATTTGAATAACCTGAATCTATAAATGAGAAAGTGAAAGTCAGGTTTGCCTGTACAGTCTCTCAATTATCCGAGGTCTTCGGGACCGAGGCTGCCTCAAATACCAAGAACCTCGGAAAATTTTTATTTTACTTTGATTTTCAATCTTTATTGTACGTTTGTTAATGATTATAGTCACGTCAAATAATAACCCGGTCATGTGAATTCTGAGGTTAGGATTTAACATTACCACTGTCTCAGATAATCCGGATGTCACTTGTATTTTGAGGTTAGGATTTAGTACTACCCCTATGTAATAGCGTACAATGCAATATGAAGTCATATTTTTAATAAAAAACAAAAAAATACCCTTAAGACATTTTTAGTTACAAAAAATTAATTGGTTTTTTACATGACTATACAATATCACTTTTTTAGATGTTGTTATCTAAAATGGTAATTTACAGATTTAAAAATATGTTTTAAGCCTTGAGTTACCTCGGATAACCAGGGCTTGGGATAACCGGGAGTGTACTGTATCTCAAAGCCTAGAGCTACTTCACATAACCGGGGCTTGGATAATCGGGAGTGTGCTGCATCTTGAAGCCTAGAGCTACCTCAGATAACCGGGGCTTGGATAATCGAGAGTGTAGAGTATCTCAAAGTGTTTTAACACTCACCCATCTCCTCATCGCAGTCTTCGCCCTTGTCCTCGCCCTTGTCCTTGTCATCGCCCTTGTCGCCCTCCGGGTTGTCCTGCTTGTTCTCCTTGTCCTCAGAGTCCGGGTCGCGCCGCCGCTTGTCCGGAACCCGGATCACCTGCCCGGGGAAGACGGTGCGCGACGGCAGCCGGTTCAGGATGGCCAACTCTGAGGGCGTGATGTCAAAATGGGCGGCCACCGATGCCAAGGTGTCATTCGGCTCAACCTGGAATCAAAACAGATTGTGGTTCATCAACACTTTAAAAGAAATATTTTTAGCACATTTTTAAACCAAATGTTGATGAAGCTTGACAGCACACAATGTATTGTATAGTATTGGTAATGAATAGTTTTTGAAAAATATTCAACAACTTTCAAGCGATCAACGATTATTAAGTGATAAGACTAGGAAACAGTCGTGATTGGTATAATGGTTCTAGTAAAATGTGAGAATAGAATGAGCAAAATTAATTTTTTATTTTTGTAAGCCTTTGTTATAGAGTATGACCAAGTGATAGAATATGTTGTTGTTAACACTGATGACGACTGTGGGACTGACAATTTATTAATACTCCAATGACCAATTACCAATACCAATGACAAAGTAACTGGGTTCAAAATCAAACCTTCACCAAGGTTTGTCGGTTTGGTTTTTGTCCTGTAATCAAGCTGTCCTTCACATGATCGATGGACTTAACGATTGACTTTCATAAAACAATTGCTTTAAGTATTGCTGTTGTGGAAGGAGGCTGAGACTTGCTTAGCCTCACAATCTCTTTCTCACACCCTACAACAGGAAAGAGGGGCCTATGTATCTACTAGTTGAAAGCACTATTTCATCTCTGAAGTAATATTGTACAAAAATTTTAATTTTACGTAACACTGAATTTTCTCAGTCACACAATGTGTTTTTACAGTATGTCGTAGACTCATTAAATGCATCGCTTTAGGGAGAAAAATAAAAATATTTGATGGGTAATGCCTCATCTAATGTTATGTGTATCTTACAAACCCAAAATAAAGAAAGATTATATTTCCTCAATGCAAAGGTTGACACAAAAGTATTCCATTAGGTGTATACCCATTATCTTCTATTATCAACATGTTTCACAAACTTGACTAAGCTAACAATCTGGTAAAAATACCACTTGCTTTGACTATCTGTTAAGTACTTTCTACTTTTGTAAAATCTGGTTCAGACTAATCTAAACTGGTCATTTTGAAGTCATCTTAAGAAGAAGCAAATCTAAAAGATCCCCCAGTTATTTAAAATACTTAAATAAGCTGAAGATGGATACAGAATTCAAGTACTATCAGAAATATACTTTTTTCATAAAAAATGAATTTATTATGAGTAATGATGAAGTGAAAAATAATGTCATGACCATAATGAAAAACACATACCGGAATCAATTGAAGGGGTCCCCCATATAACGTTCTAAGCAACAAAAACCTAGTTTCAAGTTATCAAGTGTTTAAAGTGGAATTCTAAAATTTATCGTTTTTTCAAGGTTAGAACTTATATTCATGTATAATTTTTTAATACTCTATTTATAACATCGTAATGGAGCCTTATATTACATTTTTATATGACATTAATCATTTAAAAACATTTTACGAGTTTTTTCGGGGGTTATAACATTCTAAATGACTGGCGTTTGAAACGTTCTCTGACAGACTGCTCTTCCGCTTTGGAAGAAAACATCAGAGTGTGTAGGAATACCAACATAAATGAAAAAAATTGAATATAAAATAATTTTATTTATATAAAAGTACAAAAATGTAATGTTGTTATATAACGCGATACATCAATTTGCTAAAAGTTATCCAAATGTTGTGCTTAAAACATTATTCTACTCACTTCTTTTGGGGCAATTTTCCAGGCCTTGGCTTCTTAGTTTTTGAAAAATAGGGTAATCCAGCTACTGTATATTCCTCCGGTGGTCTTATCCTTCCATTTTCCAACATCTACTTCACGTGTTTATTTTTATTTACGCGATTTTGGTTACTGGGCAACAACGCAACGACTGGCAGGGAGTCCATCTTTCGGCGAATAGAAAGTTATTCCTCAAAAGGTCTGTGCAGTCCCACAAAGCACACCAACTTTGACAGACTAAATCAGGGCTGCCAACTAAAATATCTTCAAAACAAAATATACCCTGGTGTGGCTCGTGTCCTAGAGAACCTTTTTCACTGAATATCTCTGATTTTGAAATTTTGTCGCTTAGGACGTTTTATGGGAGACCCCTTCAACTAAGATCCCCCAGCTTGTCCACAAAACAAACCAACACCCAAAACCATCACCTTTTTTCATACTTTTTTTTATATAAGAACGACTATGCTAAGGTTAAATGACAAATTTAATGGTTAATCAATTGCATAGCTTGTCATTTTCCTTGGAACTTATAGATGTGCAACATGCAGCTTTCTGTAAAGAGTAACAAAGTATAATTAATGGCTTTAAGTGTTTGGTCTTGAATAGTTTATTCAATTGCAATGTGCAGGTGGTCTCATCAACAATAGCTAATCATTAACAAATGCAATTCAATGTATACTGTTGGGTACACATCATTCATTGGTATTATTTTGCAAAAGCTTATTTTTCAACAAAATATCTTAGCAAATCTGCACATTACAATTTAAAATCAATTTACAATTCAGCAGAGAAAAATAAAAACTCTCACTCACTTAAAGTACAGTATAGGGCCTACATCAAGCTAAGAATTTCGCTACATTATTTTATTTGGGAATCTATTTTTTAGATTACTTCCCTGAGATGTAACTTTTATTATTTATAGGAAGAAAAAACCATTCAGGAAAAATAATACAACTACTAATGAGTTAATGGTGATCACGATCACACAAATAGTTCAGTAATATAATTATTACTGAGCCCAGAATAGGCCCATAGTTTAGATGAAAGTACAAACAAATCCAAAAATTAGACTGAAGGTGGAAGAACATCTTGCATTACCCTGCACTTTGCTGGATAACCTTCAATTTTATCCTCCTTCTGCCCCCTTCCCTCCACCTGTCTCTGCCACATTAGGAAATGACACTGCGACAAATGCTTTTAACTTTTCTCACTTTGTATTGTTTTTGAAAAATGAGTCCAGTATCTTCTGGAAATCAAATTAATGGTTTCAATAGCTGCTGATTTTAACTTGATATAGTAATTTAGGCAGAATCAGAATCAGAAATCATTCATTAATCATTATTCTCAAGGAATAATGATTAATGAATGATTTTTGATTCTGATTCTGTTCCTTGAGAACAGATTAAAAGTCAAAAAGTGTCTGTGTTATAATAGTGTGGGTGTTGTGTTTGTGATATTGAGTCTCTGAATGCTGACTCTAAAAGCATTTACATAAAATTATGTAAACTGTAAATTGTAGGTTGTAGTTTATTACCAAAAATGTTGACATGTATTGTTGTTTGCAATCATCAGGATCTGTCAGATATTATGATTGGAGTGCCAACCAAAATCCTGACCTTAAAAAAACTTTTGTAAAGGAGGTAGAAAATGAATATTGAGCTAGATAGCCAATTTCTTTAGAAGCATATGCCGTGGGCTGCAGCACTTCACTTTTTTCTCTCATTTGGTTTCTTTTTTTATGTCTTGGACTGTTTTTATTATCCAGCAGATAGTTACTCTTAAAAGACTTCTGGACGGTATGGGAGACCCCCATCAGGAGGGACGTCCGGGGGCCCTTCCCAAGGAGATTTTTGACAAAAACATACTTTTTGACTCGAGAAATCTGAAATAATTAAGGGTGGTCAAATTCTATAAAATACTTCTCCATATTAGTAAAACATGCATTACATAACGAAAAAGTATGACATTAATTTTTCACAAAGTTACCCATCCTTTAACCCCATATCGGTAAATAGGCATCCTGGTAATAATTTTTTTGCTGTCATTCACAGAATTTTAATGTTTTACCATTGTTCACCCGTTCACGTATTTTGCTTTCCTACCGTCGACATCGATTACCCGTTTAGTAATTTTTTAATTCTTTATTTTTGAGTCCTGAGGGCTCAAATATAAAGAAAAGGGCTTAACAGCAGATGCATTTATTTTTATTTACAATTTATTTGTTTACTTAACAGCTGCTGAGTAGCGTGTGTCCACTAGTATGTTCAAGTATTGTACTAATTGTTGAGTTTGAACCATCATTTAAGTACATAAATTTTTTGTTTCCTCAAAAAGATTTTAAAAACCATTAAATTAAGGAGATATATTAGGTATTATTTTCTTTAAAGTTATTGAACAAAAAACAATGAATGAGGAGAAAAATCCCCAAGCTGAAAAAGACAAGGTTTACTCTGGAGGCGCTGGGTAATCTGAACCAACGAAATCAAGTTTTAATTTTTTATCTTCCTTTCTCAACCATCTTACTTACAATAAATAACATATGATCAAATACGAGGACCTAAAAATTTACTTTAAACGGTCTAAGCCTATTTGTTAGCCTACAAAAATATTTACTTGTACAAGATTATTGTTTTTAATAATTACTGTGATATTCTCTCTCTTGACATTTTTGAAATACAAGTTGAAAACTGATAGCATAGGCTATAATTTTAAAAATATATCAATATTATGAACTTTAGATGTAAATAAATAAAAAGTGAACATTCACTGATTAACTTTTCTTGACATCCAATAACGAATCAAAAAATTTCCCCATCTTGAAGTGTGGCTAAATTACCTAGTTCTGCTACCAAACCGATGGAAGACTAACATAAAAGAAAGAGAAACACATTCATCACAGTCTTAAATTACCTCTCACTTAAACTTTCCAACTTTTATTTTCCACTTGATGATTTACTGTTGTTTTCTACTTCATAAGTCCTTTCAAAAAGAGAACTTGACTGTAAAAAAAAACTTTAACAAATTTTTCTTTTAAAATAAATATAAATTATAATAACATGAATATCTCTTTTGTCTGATCATTCATATAACATGGGATCACTAGCTATGATTTCATGCTAGCTCTTGTATGTGTGTTCTTGATATTGGGCAAAGGCAGAGGTAATGCAAAAAGGGCAGGAGACCCCCCCCCCCCCTCTAAGATATGAGAAGAAACCAAAAATATAAAAGAAAAGGCTAAAACAGGTTGTAATATATTGAAAAACTTACACCATGAGAAAGGCCTCTTTTCACTCAAGCTAAATACTTAACTCATTTTATTTTTTTATCAATTGAATTCATTTGACGGGCATCCCTATGAATACTAAAATCTGCTTTTTCTAACCCCCCCCCCCCTCATTATTTGTAATCAACCTGTAACAGTGATAGTTAACCCCCTTCAGAAATTAATTAAGTACTTGTGAGTTGTCACTCTCCCCCCCCCCCACCACAATTTCGAGATGCAAATGGTTATTGTAGACATATTTTGGTTTACTATTAAAAAAACTGGGGCGAGTCAAAATGGGTGAGTTGGCAGTCAAGTAGGTATTATATTACTCACCCAATTTTCAACCAAACCAATTACAATGATTCAACCAAGCGAGTCGAATGGATGAGTAGGAAATCACCTAACTCGCCCCTCAACTTGACCCATGTAAATCAGCCTTTAAAAATAACTTGATGTGCTGTAAGTATTTCCTGCACAATAAATGAAATTTAAAAACGAAAAAACATTATAATTTACTAGCACCGTTTCTTTTAATACGTCCTGACTCAATTTATTGTAAAAGAGCAGACAGTGATACAATGATCAATGACATTAAGATGGAATTTTGAATTTAATTGAAATGTTTACTTATCAAAACAGCCAAGATAAAAAAAAACATGAACTTAAAAAACTTATTATTATTCACATTCTAAACTGCTACTATTGGATCTAGGCTAACTTTGTTTATTGCCAGTTGATTGGAAAAGTCTCAACTTCTATTACAGCTTGAGTTCTAATATCACTCAATGAGTTTGCAAACTCAGACCCAATTAAAATTGATTAGATCACGTTAATTTGGCTTTAATTAATTTTCTTAATTCTTCAATAAGTTAGTTCAATCAAGCATCAAATTGCTAATCTAGAGGTAAAATGTTTTTCATCTTATAAGTTGAGGCTTGTTTTAAATGGAAAGGAAAAAGGTTTTACAACCAATAAACTGCTTGCTGCTTTACTCAGTACCTAATTGTAGTAAAAAAAGTCAAACTCCTGTATGCCTATAATCTGTCTTAATTCAAATCTTAACTCTTAATAGTGCTGCAACAGTAGTTTTGTATTTATTTTGTTATGTAGTATTTCCATTTGGAGTTTATGTTAATGGATAATCAACTATGTGTTTGATTGATTGATTTTAAAATACAACAATTATAATCAACCATGTGTTTGATTCACAAGCATTATAAAAATACAACAATGCACAATCAATTATGTATTTGGTTGACTGATTATAAAATACAACAATTAATTATAATCAATTATGTGTTTGATTCACTACATTATAAAAATGCAATAGTTAAAAGGAAATCCATTTGGAGAAACTTTATAAAGGAAGAAAAGAGTTTTCTTAGTAAAACGTGTTTTCAGTTTAATTAATTAAATTAACTATTCCTTAATTTTGTTCAAATTAAAACAATTCAAAGCATAATATGACTATAAGAAATAAATTAACAATATTAAGTGAAGTTTATTCTTGACAACTTGTACAGCCCAAGCTAGGGCTAAACGAGGCTTAAACATTGATCGCTGCCTCTGTTTGTGACATGTTTAAATGATCCGCCAATGCAAACAGTTTACCTCCTTATTTCTCAGGTCCATTTCCTTCCAGCTCTAATTGTTACAAAAACCGTAGCAAGTGGTTTGATGAAATTGGTTATAGTAGTTATACACAGTTTTTAATTTAAATATCAAAAATACTTGTGTAAATTACGTTGCTACCTATTCATGCACTGTTTGGTCCTCCAGTTACCTTTTCAATTACTATGATGTCACAGTAAAATTTAAAAAATGTCCTTAAACATGTCTACGTATGTGTGATAACATGAGCAAAATTTATGAATAAAAAATTTTGAGCCTTAGGCCAAATGTGGGCTAACTGGAAGGGGCTAAAATTAAAGATTTACCGTAATCAAGGAATTCCAGGGACTCGGAAACAATAGTAGTATTTCTATAATTTTATCATTAAAAGGGAAGTAGCGTAAAATATTCTCCATTTAAATAAGCGCAGGCCTAGGCATTAAAAAGTCTGCTTTGTTAACGTCAAAATCTTGATGCCATTGCTCGATTTGTTTAGCATATTATGGTTTATCATCTGCAAGTCAATCACCTCAGTATTATGTACAGTCTACAATGTTACAGAAAACATTTTAATATTTAATTGTTTCAGTTATTTGGAGGATCAACAGAAATTAATACCATTTATAACTTAATTTATAGCCAAAGGTAACCATCAGTGATTGAGTTATTAGCACTAAAATAGTTCTCTTGAAACCTTTATTCAAACATTTTTTAGGGAAAAATGATTTTCCACTCCTAAAAAAATCATCTAATAGTTAGTTCACATTATCACCATTGCAAGCAATTAATACATCTACAAAAAAACCCTTGTTGTATACCTTGTTGTATACAAAAGGTATGGTAAAAAATTATTTGTAAATTTCTTAAAGATGAATGTCAGTACATAACCAAGCAGACTCAATGACAGTTTTATTACTTTTGTACTTTACTTACACAAAATATAGGGGTAATGCATTCGATTCTTGTAATACCAATCACGTAAATGTACAGAGTGTTGCAATTAAATGTATTTCTACTAAAAAAATCATATTCTTTAACAAAAAATCTTGCTTTACACAACAATTTTAAAGGTTTACTTTTAAGTAGGCTTAATACTCGCTCCTGAAAGTGAGATGGAAATTATTTTCACTTCCCATCAGCAGAATGTGTTCGGATGTAAATAGGAAAACATGGTTAAGGATTTAAGATGACGAGCTGAGCCGTGGGTGGTTTGCTGAGGAACATTGATTAGCTCAGTAGCAGATTCAGCACTGCCGATATCTCCGCCTTTGCTGACACACGGTAAATTAGCCCCAGCCCAACTGTCAATGACGGCAACAAACTATAAATTGGCTCTAATGTTTGGCAAATTATATCAGATGCGATGTCTAGTAATGCTTAACCATTTTCTTTGTACGGTACTTAATTTTATTATGAATATATGAATTTACTAGTTGGAAGTAAGTCACATTAAGTATTTCACTAAATGTATGATTTAGCATTCATAGCCTGAGTCATGGGGAGAATATTGGATCTTACTTCCATGTTATAGACAATGGATAAGTAAACTAGATATCACATGAAATTTATCGAGCGAAACTAATAACATTCAAAAAACATTTATATATAGACGACAATCATCTATATATAATGGTGGTGGGGTTGCAGTTTATGTGAAATCTAATCTTGCCACCAATATTCTTTTCTCTTCTGATACAACCAGAGCAGGTAAACCTGAATATATGTTTCTGGATGTGTGTATTGATAACACACATTTCTTGGTGTGCGTTTGTTACAGGGCTCCAAATATCGGCTTCCTAGCAGAATTTGAGCAGGACCTTGTTAGTTTGATGCCACGCTTCAGTCATGTTATGGTCATGGGTGACTTCAACTCGGACCTACTCGGACCACCTAACTACGACCAAACTACACTGACCAATTTGTTTTACTCCTGCAACATGACATTACTGCCGTTACAAGCCACTCACCACACTGCCACTGCGGACACGCTGCTGGATATCATTGCTGTCAGTGATCCTTCCCTAGTCGTGCACCATGGACAAGTTCCGGTTCCTGGCCTTTCAAAACATGATCTAGTTTTTTGTGCCTATAAATTCAAAAAACCAAAATCTTGTCCGCAATTTATAAAATTCAGAGACCATACACACCTAGACCTCAATGTCCTTCTTCACGATGCTTCAGAAATTCCCTGGCATGAAGTTATTGAAGCCCCCAATGTTGACGCAATGATTGCAAATTTCTATGTACTTCTCAATAATCTTTATAACAAGCACTGTCCCATTGTGTCAAAAAGAATCACTAAACCTCCCGCACCTTGGATAACTGATCCAATTCGTCAACTTCAAAGGCTAAGGGATGCTGCTTTTCGTAAGGCCAAACGTACCAAACTTCCCCTTGATTGGGCAACTTATAAAAGGCTCCGGAATTCAACCCAACAGCAAATCAGGAATGCTAAAGCCAGATTCTATTATCATTCCTTTTCTCAAAATCAACCCAACAAAGTCCTATGGTCTAAGTTAAAAAGTCTTGGCATTGGTAGTCCCCGAGATACCCATCAAGTAACAGTCAGTCTTGACTCCTTAAATGACTTCTTTGTTAATATCCCCGTTGATTCTTCTGGGGCACATGACCATGTTGCCGACCTAAAGTCCCAACCGTTTCAGAGACCTGACATTCAGTTTTCTTTTTCTCCGGTAACGGAGATTGATGTCTACAAGGCCATTATGAGGATGACAAGTAACGCAGTCGGCGCCGATGATATTCCTATAAATTTTCTTAAAAATACCCTTCCAGTTACACTTCCTATCATTACTTCTATCTTTAATAAATCATTAAGTACATATACGTTTCCTTCTGCTTGGAAATCTGTCATAGTTCGCCCACTTCCAAAAATATCTTCTCCTAAATCTCCCTCTGACTACAGACCGATCAGTATTCTTTCAGCTCTTTCTAAATGTCTTGAAAGAATTGTTCACAATCAATTTTCCCTATATATTGAACAAAACAACATCTTATCTATTTTTCAATCTGGTTTCCGCCCCAACTATAGTACTGCCACTGCCCTCCTGAAAATAACTGACGACATTCGTCTTGCAATGGATAGCAAGCAGGGAACCATTCTAACTCTTTTTGACTTCTCAAAGGCGTTCGACTGCGTTTATCACCCGCTTCTTTCCTTCAAGTTACGTAGAGCTGGGTTTTCTGATGGTTGTATCGACTGGATTGAGTCCTATCTATCAGATCGCCGGCAGTGTGTCAAAGTTTCAGACAGTTGCTCCAGTTGGAGACCTGTTACTCGGGGTGTGCCCCAGGGATCCGTCCTTGGGCCACTTCTTTTTTCACTGTACATTAATGACATCACTGACCACATCAACTACTCACATTTTCACCTTTACGCTGACGACTTACAAATTTACACCCACTTTTCAATCGACAACATGGATACAACTGTTGTTCAAATGAATGCTGACATTGACTCAATTACTTACTGGGCAAAGCAAAACGGCCTCCAACTTAATGGTAATAAAACTCAAGCGCTTGTTATTGGCTACCCTAGACTTTTGACTAAAATAAACTTACTAACTGCCCCTAAACTAAAATTTGATGAAAATGATCTTGAATACTGTGACAAAGTGAAAAACTTGGGACTTATTATGAATAAACACCTGAAATGGACTGACCAAGTTAACGCTACTTGCAATAGAGTTTTTGCCGCTATACACAGTTTAAAACGTTTTGCCCTTTACCTCCCACTTAACGTTAAGACTATGCTGGTCAAAACTCTTGTACTGACACACTTCAATTACTGTGATGTGGTGATCAACGACATGACTGTGAAGCTCTCTAACAGACTTCAACGTGCACAAAATTATTGCATTCAGTTCATTTTTGGTCTAAGGCGCAGTGATCATGTTTCTCAATTTTTCAACCAACTCTCACTATTGAACCTTAAAGATCTTCGTGAGTTTCACACACTTCGCTTGTTACACTCCATCTTGAACTCCAAAGTTCCTAGATATCTCTCTGACAACTTTCTTTTCATGTCTGATGTCAGTGCTCGCACTACTCGTAGAGGCTCTCATCTTTTAACAATTCCTATCCACAGAACTGCCACCTTTAATAAATCCTTTCTAGTTTCTGCATCACGACTGTGGAATTCACTTCCTGATCGAATAAAAAATGAAGATAAGCGTGCTCGGTTCGGGGCGGAGGTAAAAAAATCTCTTGCTTTTGCGGCGCGGGCGGTGATGCTTTTGGCTTCGGTGTGGCGGGTCCTGGGCGACATGGGTAATTGTGAGCGTGTGTGGTAAAAAAATACCTAAATGATTTTTAGTCTATATTATTTTGTAAGTTTGTCATTAATAATATCATAATTATTACTGTATACTGCATTAGTAATTTTGTATAATTTCGTATATTTTCTCCACATGCAATAACTATAATTATTTTATATTGTGTATTTTTGTTAGAGGTTAAGTGGTAGAGAGGACTTGCAAGTCCTAACTTCGCCTCTTAAATAAAGACTTTTTTCATTTCATTTCATTTCAATCATGTTAAAGAAAAGTTATAACTATTTTCTGAAAGTAAAATCTATTCTCAACCCATTGATCTATTACTCTATTGATCTATTGATCTTGAACATTATTGCAAGTGCTCTGATCATGATAGTTGTTTTTATTTAACTGTTATTTTTTTTATTTACCTTTCTATGAAGTGATTAGTTAATTCTAGAATCACAGCTGGAAGACAAAGATTATTTGATTGCCTTTAACTTACAGATCTTTTTAGTGTTTTTCTAGGCTAATTGTATTGTGAAGAATAAGAGACACTATATACATGATCTCGTTACCAGCAAAGACTGACCGACTCCTTTGATATATAATGACTAGTCGATGGCAAGTTAATTGTGATCACCAAATATCTAAGAAAATTATAAATTTATTTGTATTAATAAGTATTTGATATATAACTGTTTTAGAAAGTTGACTGATATAAAAAAAGCTTTATTCTGTATGCTACGTTATCGCTTGAAAATATCAACTGACGTCAACATAAATATACAAATAAACTGAAGTAGTCTTGGTTGTAAATGTGCTGTATAACCAAGCACTTCTCACAGAGGAAACAAATTGTGATCATTTCCGTCAACCCGGCGCAATAGTTGTCGTCAACATTAGTCTTGAGTTCCTGCAGAGATTCAAACAAAGATGTCAAAAATTTATCTTGAGTTTAACTTTTGGCTGAGTTCCTCAGAGTTCCTGAAGATACATTACTAACCAATATCTTACCACCAGTCAGTTGTATTTTTCTATATAAGTAAGCTAAGTGGAGGAATAAATAATTTGCCTTGATAGAAATATAGCCGAATAAAGAATATGTTTTATACAGAAAACCTTCATCCATATATATTAAACCTAGACATAGTAGGTTTTATATCATCTACTTAATTGACAATGCTAAGGACACAGAATAGGAGCAAAGAGAATAAACCTGCTTCCTCTACAAGTGGAAATGCAATCCAAAATTAATTAGACTTTAGAAATAAAAATAAATGTATATAGACTACAAGGCAGGCGTCAGGGGGGGCAGGGGGAGAGCAAATACACAGGGGCCCAGACCCACAGGGGAGTATGAACACAGGCCAGGATCCACACGAGATGAGTATGAAAAAGGCCCAGAACCACACAAGATGAGCCAAAAAAAGGTCGTCAGGCTAGGGGCCCGGTTTCTCTATTGCACAGGGGCCCGACAGTGCATGGACCCTGAGACCCTTGGGGAGGCCCTCAAAGTACTCTTTTGGACCATTTAAATAACAATGGAAAGGAAATCAAATCACAAGAAGCATATCACATGTATTTTAAACGAGCAGAAAACCATCCAACTGTCAAAATGATACTTTTGAAACCAAATGCAAACACATAAAAACTCAATTTTCATGAAATTAACTTTTTTTTCTATATGAACTACGTATTTAAATAGTACCCTTAGGAGTCCATTAAAAAGTGTCTTTGTTCTGCAAAGGTATTGTACATAAACTTCATGTATTTGAGCAGTCAACTTCGGAACTAAGTCTAAAGTGATATATTAAAAAACAGATACGTAATGATTAAAGCAAGCACTGCTGGCTAAGTATAAGACTTTATTTACTGTAAAAAAAATATGACTACATGGTATTATTATTTTACCTATGTAAAATTTAAGTAGAATACCTGTCTATGGTTAAATAAACTCAATATTTTAAATTTGTTTGTGATTACAATAGTAATTAATTACATTTGATAAAATGAACAACGTTTAATTCCATACTAACATTTTCTTTAGGAAAAAGATTAATCTGTCATCAGAATAATTAAACAAATTAGAAATCATTTTAAATGAAAAGGGCTGAGTGTTATTGAATAAATTAGTCTAAGTGTTATGACGAGAATTAATTAAATTCTTTTCTCGAAAGACCTTTTCGGAGAAGCTGTTCAGTGATATTACAATGGCTTTGGACTTCAATAATACAAGAGCAGGGAGGGGATGAAGACCATCTTGGGGGAGGAGATACATAAATGAAACATGCAGACTGTCAGGCATACAATCGATACTAGAGTGCATGTTGCATAACCACTTTAAATGTTATCTATTCTAAAAATGTATTCCACCTCCTATTTACATTACTATTTCAAAAAACAGAATTTGTATCAAAATGTTTTATTATTAAAGGAACAGAAACATATACTTTCTTATACTTATTTTCCTCCAAAAATTATTTAACTATTCATAAATCAACAACATTTCCTGAATGATTTTTCTTTACTAATAGCATTTCTAGTATTTTAAATATATATAAGAACACATAAATAAATAAAAACACAACCTATTTTCATATTGAATCTATACTCAGTTCCATGTTCACCTTTCATTATGGGATTTCCATAAGCCATGTATTTCAAATGGCAATTTAAGTTGTACAGTAGAACCTCGATCAACCGTCACTCTCTGTTATCTGTCACCGCTACTGTACTTTTAATGTGTCGCAGTAGACGCCGTAAAAACATTGAACATGAACAACTTACAGTGTGGCAGTTCTGTTTTACGCTTGTGTGTTTGTAATTTAATAATAAACATGTATTATCCACTTATACAAGGTATAATTTCTTCCAAAATCTTTTAAATCTACATTTACGGAACAGATTTTAATGAAATTTCTGTTATCCGTCTATTCTCTTAATGCCACACTCAGTCTCAAAGGTGATGGTTAACAGAGGTTCCACTGTACTAGCCAAATTGTATAGTAATCGCCTGATGATTTTCTCATCACACGCTTAGGATATAACAAACAAATACACTTAGCAAAGGTAAAAGAATAAAAATCTCTCTTAAGGCTTGTGCTGAAAGGTGTTTGTGGAAACGAATATATAGTAGGCTTTTAATAATTTGATATATTGGCGATAAGGCAGTGTCTTATTATTAATTTTTAGGCAACAGAAGATAACATTAAATGCTATAAGTGCATACTTTAGTTTTATATAACCTTTAAAGAAGAAATTAAAGAGAAGACTGTTCAATGGACTCTAAACAAAACCAAATTTATGATCCAATTTTGTGTTATTCTGAATTCACGACAACACAGTAGGATATTTAGAACCTCAAGCAGTAGAACAACTGAGGTGGTGACTTTAGGATAAAAGATTTATCGCATGGCAGACTATTTTCATCCTTTCTGCTTTGCACACCTGGGTGGAATAATTCAAAATAAAGGGTCAACAATGGCTTTAACATTGGGGCGGTAAACAGTGATTTGAGCCTGTTATATCGGAAAGCCCGTCGTAAACAGAACCCCCCCATAAACACCATCAGATGTTAGCCATAAACCGAGGCCAGGGCTGATACATGTGGTGTTAATCACCCGTACGGACCCTCAACACCTCCCAACGATTCATTTATATTCTGCTTTACTTATGCGTGATTATTTCGACATGTTTTAAGTATCATTTTCTGATTATTTTTAGTCCAAGATTAAAATTTCTAATAAGAAGTTTATGAATGTTCAGTACATTAAAATAAAGTTCTGCTTGACCAGCTTATGCATGATTTTGCATGTTTCAAGTATCATTTTCTGATTGTTTTTATTTCATGTAACAGGTTTATTTGGGAAGGAAATCACTTTTGACTACATGAAAATAAACAATATTAAAGATGAATGAAATTTAATCTAGAACGACATTAAGTTACTTTTCTAATATTATAAGTTCTAGTCAGAAACCTTACAAAAGTTCAGTTTACAATTAATATTAATTAAATTATAAGAAATTCTATTAAACTTCTATGATTGTCTGTATACTTGCTTGTAAGCTTGCTTATACAATCTTCTCAAAAATGTATCTAAGGTTTTCTTTCACATTTTGAATAAGTTATTTTTGGCTCAAAAACAAGTTTAAATCAGGTTAATTGTCCAA
Organism: Flexamia atlantica; assembly: GCA_035578135.1. Lineage (NCBI taxonomy): Eukaryota > Metazoa > Arthropoda > Insecta > Hemiptera > Cicadellidae > Flexamia > Flexamia atlantica. The sequence continues at coordinate 16,623,317 of JAQJVK010000012.1, read as the reverse complement.
ACTCCAATAAAATATAACAATCAACTGTTAATATATATAAAAAATTAACATTAGGCTTCATGGGTTGCTATGTTAGCAGGGAAGTAAACAAAAAACTTATACAAATAAAGTGATCATAACAGCTGTTTACAAACAGGGTCATTCCAAGTCAAATCATCCAGAAAAAAAAAGGATTTGTAACCCACCATCTCAGAATTTGATGAAACTTGGTGATTTTGATCTTTTCACATGCCTATGGAAGAATACCAAATTTTAGCTTCTTATCTCAAACGGTTTTTTTCTTACAGACATTTGAAATTTGTAAAAATATGTCATTTCTGTTGTTCCCGAGCTCCAAGATAAACTTGCATAGATTAAGAAAAAAATTTGTATCTATCCCATTTTTAATCCAATTGTTATGAAAATTTGCAGTAATATTAAGTAAAGTATGCTAAATCCAGGAAAAATAAATCATTAATATCTTTCTATATTTAGGTCATAGAAAAAAACATTTTTTACAATTTTTTTGATATTTTTAGTCCGATGACAGTGTTTTACAAAAAAATTAATATCTCCTAAAGGCACAATGACAATCAAGTAAACTTTTTTTAAAACTTATCTACATTAAATTTCCTAACAGATGAAGCAACAAAACACATGGCTTTTTGCATGCTTAGTAACTTAAAAAAATCATTTTTAAAATTTCCAAATAAAAACATGTTTATTAATTTGTTTAATGGAAAAATTTTAAAAATCTAATTTTGGTTTGCACCATTAAATTCAGCTTGAAAAAACAAATATTTTAGTACTTTGAATCTTTGTTCTATGTCTATTGGTTGCTGAGATATTGGATGATGTTAATACGGTCCGTTGTCCAATGTTAACCTTATGGAAAATAAATAAAACTCAATATCTCCCTTATTTTTCAACTTATCATAATAAAATTTGGTGTGTGGGTTCTTCTGGTTGATATTTTTTGAATAATCATTGAAAATAAACTATTTTTTGCTTTCCCAAGGCAGCAAAATTGCTTACTTTTGGCTACGATAATTTAACACTCCGTTTCTATGAGTATGCAGGATTGCTGACAAAGGGATGGAAAATTTTTATGTTTTTAGCCATCATCAAAGAAAAGTCAAATAGGAGATGCTATATACCAAATTTTATTAAGATAAGTTCAAAAATAAGCGAGATATTGAGTTTTCTTTATTTTCCATAAGGATAACATTGGACAACGTACCGTATTAACATCATTCAATATCTCAGCAACCTATAGACATAGAACAAAGATTCAAAGTACTAAAATATTTGTTTTTTCAAGCTGAATTTAATGGTGCAAACCAAAATTAGATTTTTTTAAATTTTTCCATTAAAAATACAAAAAACATGTTTTTATTTGGAAACTTTTAAAAAGATTTTTTAATTTACAAAGCATGCAAAAAGCCATGTGTTTTGTTGCTTCATCTGTTAGGAAATTTAATGTAGATAAGTTTTAAAAAAAAGTTTACTTGATTGTCATTGTGCCTTTAGGAGATATTAATTTTTTTGTAAAACACTGTCATCGGACTAAAAATATCAAAAAAATTGTAAAAAATGTTTTTTCTATGACCTAAATATAGAAAGATATTAATGATTTATTTTTTCCTGGATTTAGCATACTTTACTTAATATTACTGCAAATTTTCATAACAATTGGATTAAAAATGGGAAAGATACAAATTTTTTTCTTAATCTATGCAAGTTTATATTGGAGCTCGGGAATAACAGAAACGACAGATTTTTACAAATTTCAAACGTCTGTAAGAAAAAAACCGTTTGAGATAAGAAGCTATAATTTGGTATTCTTCCATAGGCATGTGAAAAGATCAAAATCACCAAGTTTCATCAAATTCTGAGATGGTGGGTTACATGGCCTGGATGACTTGATATGGACTGACCCAACAACAGTCATTGTTAGGCGGAATATTATTTCAGTAGGTGGGATGAAGTTTGCATGGAGTAATAAAAAAATCAATTTATGCTATGAATGCTATGAAAGAACATTTAAGTAGTTGAATTTGTTACATTAAGATTTTTTAAACCAGAGGTGGTAGTTTTGTTTTGCACAGAACATACCAAAAAAACTATTTTTTAAAGCTGTTTTCAAAGAGGAACATTTCAAATCTTGGGAAATTGGAAACTTTAAGTGACTGCTGGATAGATTAGCCTATGCAGTAACTCAGAGGTAAATCGCCAGCCCCGTGTGTCAAACGTCGCTGGTTCGATCCCAGTGGCGGGCGACTCCTGTTCCATCATGAGCAGTTACCTCTGGCTAGCCCATGTGACTAGTGCTGCTACGGTACCTCACTGTCTTTAAATCACCGCTCAGGCTTATTGGCCAATAGTGACATGTAGATGATTTTTAGCGAATTTCCCCTATAGGGAAGAAGCTATTACCGTAGGTCTCATGATAAGACCTAAGCCCGAGACCACGTTAACTTTTCGTTTTGGGGCCACCAGAAGCAGAAAACACCATTCGTTCGAATTTTTAGATATATATATATATATATCTATATGTGTCTGTGAGCACGACAGCGGCCGTAAAAATGGTCCGATCTTAATGAAATTTGGTGCAGACATGTAAAGTGGTAATCCCTTGGACGAGTTCGTAAACCGGCCCGATCGGACCAACGGAAGGGGGGGTAAAGGGGGATAAACCCCCCCAAAAATGGGTTTTTTGGGTTTTTTACATAGGAAAATAAAATTTATCAAATTTTTGTTGGCACCATTGAATTCAGCTCAAAAAAACAAACAATTTAGTATCTTGAATCACTGCTCTATGTCCATTGGTTACCGAGATATTGAAAGTGGTAAACACAGTACGTTGTCCCAATGTTAACCTTATGGGAAATAAGTAAAATTCTATATCTCACTTATTTCTCAACATATCTTGATAAAACTTGGTAAATAGCTTCTTCTAGTTCAGATCTACTAAATATTGAATTAAAACCACCCAGTTTTAATATACCTGTAGCAGCAAACCTGCATACTCATTTCCCATGTTATTCTTATGGAGCTTACCAACACATGTCAAATCTTGCTATGTTTGATTGAAATATGTTGTTTTGCATTTGAAATTCGCTGAGTATGCAGGTCTGCTGCAACGGGGGTATTTTAAAGAATGTACACACTTAACAAAATAGGTTCAAAATCAGAAAGTTTGTTCTGGTCAAGTTTGCTCATATCATACAACCAGTTTTTTTTTTTTTTTTTTTTTTTTTTTTATTGTCCTCCCTTCACATCCCAGGACACTAGACCTGGCCCGGAACCGTTTTACACATTACTTCAGGCTAGGCCTAGTGGGTCACGGCGATATCACATAGCGAAAATGCCATTGGTGATTGGCGGGATTTGAACCCGGGCCTCCGAGATCGAAAGCCCGCGCTCTAACCACTATGCCAGGCCGCTCCCCATCATACAACCAGTAGGATCATTGTAACTACTAGCTACTACCTGCAAGCTTTGCTCTGCAAGTGAAGAAGTTAGCTTGATATAGCTGTTGATATTTTTTATTTTACCTGGCTTTTGCTAACATTAAATTTAAAAATCCCATACTTAAATCACAAATGTGCTGTTATTTATCGATTGTTAAATTTTAAAACAGTTTAAAATAAATAATTTTTATTCACTAGCATAAGCTGGAAGTTAAAATAAGTGAAAAACTGAATAACCATTCACAGTAAACAAGGATACTAAAAGGAGAAGGTCAATTTTGTTTTTCATGACCAGGTTACAATCTTGGCAAAAGCTGCTCAGATCCCAATTTTACGAGTTATTGGTTGGTTCCCATAATGCCTGACACTTCTTATCAGGTCTTGTGACTGGTTGATAACAAGCTCTCACTGCACCAAGGCTAATGCTGTTGAATATTGTGCAATCAACTCATAATGTCAGTCAACTCTTTAATTAAAAGTGCCAATGTGAATATGTCAATTTTTGAAACCACTTAAATTATATAAATGAAATAAGAATCAATGTCAACCTAAATACAAGTAGATACACTAAGAAAAATAGAGAATTGCAGTACTACATATACAGTTTTAGTGTGATTGTTGTTTTCTAAACCAGAAAAACTCACCCCATTGGTAAAGCTCCCTCTCAAAGTTTGATGGTATAAGTTTTGACCTCTTCATCAAAATGTGTAAGTTGACTCTGAAATGAACCCTGCTTAATAATTTCTAAGGTAAAGAAAGAATAATATTAAGATGATTTATTTTTCTGCACATTTATAGGCCTATCAGTGGAATTATTTTTGTTTTGATAAGAGACTAATCAATCCCAGCTCATGTTATTATCAATCTGTTTATATCATAAATCGTAGCCTAATGACAAGTGGTATGGATTATTTTAGTATTGGTAAGACAAATTTTATTGGGGTAAAAAAAAAAAACGTGTGAATGATCATGTATTGAGTGTAAGCAACTCTCTTACCAGGTTCTGTGGGAGTGAATGAAATAACCTAGAGAAACACACAAAAAACATAGCCATTGAAACTGATGTCTAATTTTCCAAAGACAATAAAAACAAACAGTAAAAAGTACTCACAATCCTGAGGACTGTGTCATCCCAAGCGCCGAGCCACGGTTCAGTCAATGCGGACGGGATTTTTATCCTCACTGGGACAGTCTGTCCGAGGTTTCCATGGGATCGAGACCGCTGAGTCCTGCGAGAAACTTTAGGTCTCGACGCTGTATCGACTGAATTTTCATCACCAGAGCTGAGCGTTCTTTGTTTCATCGGTGGCAGCTTGAGTGGTTCGATGAAACCTTCAATGACATCTCGGTTACAATCGTCTCTCTCTGTGAGTTTCAACACAACGCTGCTCTGAGACTCCACTCGTCTCCTGGTTGGTTCTGAGCAGGTACTCTCACTTCCGCTACTGACTGTTCGCCTTCTCTCTCGTCGAAAAGAATTCCTCAAAGCTCGTAATTTCTTGTGCGCATAAGCTGCCAATACTGCTTTATTGGTAAAGAAGTCTTCATTTGAAATTTGTTTTTCTGTCTTTGACTCTTTCTTTGCTACAAAGTCAAAGCCAAAATCATCATTAGGAGCTTCCGGACTGATACAACCTTGGTATGAAACCAGATCGTACACTATTTTTTTACCTTTAACATCAATTTCTATTGGTTTAGATCTATGAACTGATGGAATGTCATAGTCTCTAACACTTCCTCCACTGATGAATCTATCTTTAAATCTTCCCCCCAATGTTGAGGATTTGTATGACTCTGAGAGACTCACATTTGCATCGTTTTCATTACTGTCATCATTATTTTCTTGTTCAATAATATTGACGGGCTTAGAAAAATCTTTTGTAAGTGATGAGACTTTATTCAATGTAAGGTTGTTTACAGGATGGGGATTTATGTTTAAATCTGCTAGGCTTATATCTGAGACACTTTTCCAATATGTTGGGGCTATATCAATAACAGGATGCTTCTGTACTGGAGCAGAATGTTTTCTATACCTCCTTGGAACTGGCGAAGGGCTTCTGCTTTTACCTTCTTTTTCATATTTTTTAATGAAGATGCCTGTGCTTTTACGCCTAACTCGTGTTTCAGCAGCTGGTTTCTCAACTAAATTGTTTTTATCACCACAAATGTTATCTGTGGATAACAAAAGAGGCTGAGTTTCTTTAGGACTTGGATTGAAGGTTATCACTGAATCGTCATCATCATCATCAGTTTTCCCTGAAGTATTATTAAATTCAAAATCTTTATCTCCTTCAATGCTTGCAATAGTGTCAAGCCTTCTCAAAGCAATGAAATTTGACTCTTCAGTAGAGGAAGGCAGTGACTCATTTTCATCAGGGCTTTGCTGGGGCGGATCATTTTTAGTAACAAGCTTTATGAACTGTTCACAGGTCATTGGCTCTGCATCAGTAGAGTCAAAAGGCAACTGGCTGATATCTGGATGAATTTCTGTTTGACGACGATCTTCGAATATAACATCATCATTATTATCCTCAGAACTATTGTTGTTCCTGTCGGAACTATCAATATTATGTTTACTGTTATCTAAATATCCTTTCACAACATCAAACATTTTTGAACTATTTTCCACACTTGAATTATCAAAGATATGTTGAGGAAGTGACTCAAAAACTATTTCAAAATCACTCTCTTTACCCTGTAAAATGATATCAGACAAACACCTTTGTTCAGATGGTTCTTTAGATTCACAAGGAGAAGATTCACTTTTGTTAACAGATGTACTTGAATCAACATTCGTTTCCAAAACATCACCTATAGAAAGAAATTCATCATGCAACATTGCTATTTCTCCAAAATTAATTTTAAAACTGCTTTCATTCCCTCGTGTTATTCCATTAATATTTATGGCTTCTACTACACCTACAGATGAATCTTTATTCGAACCATTTAGAAAAGCTCCAAACTCATCATAAAAAATTTCTTCATTTCTTACTGTTTCCGCTACATCAACAGTGTATAATGTGTTGCTGATGCCCTGATTGTCATGCGCTTCAACAGTGAATGTTGCCATTCGAGGCAACTCCCTCTCATTTTGTTTATCAATATCACTTTCACGTGAATTCACACTGTTCTTCCAATTACTACCATCAATTGTTCCGACGATTGGCTCTGAGCTTGTACTCGGACAATAACCACTTGCTTCATATCCACGCTTCACATTGAAACCTTCAACACTTTCACTATCACTAACTTCTACACTGATGTTATTTGCTGATTTTGTAACCAATGATTCAGAATCTCCCAAAACAGACAACTCATCAGGAACAATTTTGCCCGTTGTTTTTTCGGTGTTGTTTACAACTACATCTGCACTGTGTGATTCCATCTTGCTCACTGAAGGTGCTCCGCGACATCACACAACTCGCCTTATCAGTCTTATCTGTCAAGTGCTATTAATCCATTGAGCCCGTCAATAGTTGATAAGCATTTCAAAGTGGATTTCCATTGATTGCAGTTCATTCTGCACATCAAAGTTCACATGATATCAAATAAACTTTATCTGTTACAGCTAAAATTTTAAAATATTACTGTTACACATAATAGCCATTAAATTTCAAAATATCTAATTAGGTGTCTATTTATTTATTTATTTTTAATTTATCAGCCACACAATACACTTCATTGGTACGTACGATGAAGCAAAAAAGACACTTTAGCTCGGTGTGATTAACAACATTTTTGATCACACTACTGAAATCTATATTTATTTAATTATTTATTTAATAAGCTAGCTAGGGATTTTTTGTGATCAGACTCCTCCTACAGTTTTCAACCGATTTAATGATTTAAGTGTCGCTGGGATGAGCTTGGTGTGAAGTTTCGAAGGAAATAAAATTTAAGAAAGTTAGACTAAAGGGAAGAGCCCTGGATGCCATTAAAACTTTGTATTTCTCCATAAGATTTAATATGGCAGTAAAAATGCCTTATAAAAAGCTTATTAAAGTAAACACAGTGTGTCAGCAAAACCATTTGTTACTACTGGAATTGTGAATTCCATTGCAAGCGAAGCTGCACTTTTAATCTACTAAGCTTTTAATTGTTTAAATTCTTATTATAAATTGGTTCCATGAGGTAAACTAGTAAATGAAGGGGTCTCCCGTAAAACGTTCTAAGCGACAAAAACCTAGTTTCGAGTAATCAAGCGTTGAAAGTTGAATTCTAAAATTTACGGTTTTTTTCAAGGTTAGAACTTAAAATCATGTATAATTTGTTGATATTCTATTTATAACATCATAATGTAGCCTTATATTCAATTTTTACTTGCCATTAATCATTTTAAAACATTTTACGAGGTTTATTTGGGGTTATAACGTTCTAAACGACTGGCGCATGAAACGTTCTCTGACGGATTGCTCTTCTGCTTTGGAATAAAACATCATGGGAGTGTAGGAATACCAACATAAACTAAAATAAAACTCATAATAAATCAATTTTATTGATATAAAAGTATAAAAATGTAATTTTGTCACATAACGTGAGACGTCATTTTGCTCAAAATTATCAAAATGTGGTGCTTAAAACGTTATTCTACTCAATTCTACTGGGGGCAATTTTTCAGGCCCCGGCTATTTAGTTTTTGAAATAAGGGTAATCAAGCTTTTCTAAACTCATTTCTGGTCTTATCCTTCCACTTTCCAATATTTACTTCACATCTTTTATTTTTATTTACGCGATTTTGGTCGCTGGGCGACAACGCAACGACCCGCGGATACTCCATCTTTCGGCAAATAGAACGTTTTTCCCCAAAAAGTCCGTGTAGTCCCGCGAAGCACGCAAACTTTGACAGACGAAATCAGGGCTACCAACTCAAAAATTTCAAAACAAAATTTACCACGGTGTAGCTCGTGTCCTAGAGAACCTTTTTCACTAAATATCTCGGATTTTGAAATTTTGTCGCTTAGAACATTTTACAGGTGACCCCTTCAAATAAAATTTAAGATGTTTACACTTTTGTTGTAAACAATCACAATTTAAACCACGCATTCAGCAAGTAAAAATGAAGGAAATAATACCAATATTTGTGGTTAGCACACTAAAAAATACAGCTGATTTTTTAGTAATAGCACTAAAAAGTGAGATTTCGGGGATAAATTAGAGAAAAAAGGCTGTTTTTCGTTTAGTGGGATAAAAAAGGTTTTTCATACATAAAAATTGACAAATCATAAAACATCACATACTACTGGTGACCAAACGTGAAACTCTTTATATAAGTACATAGACTAGTTACACGATGTGGAATAATTGTCATGCAAACTAGGCCAGAACATCATCAATAACAGTGTGTTAAGATTAACGACATCGGGTGAGGGAAGCCTAGCAGGTAGGGCTGCAAATATTGGACATTAATATTTTCTTAGGAAAACCATTGTTAGTTTTCACTTAACATTAGGGAGTTTTTGCCACCCACGGAAAAACAATACGATAACCGTTAAACGGTATTTTTTAACATTGTCCTAAATGGAGAAAATCAGCTGATTTAACCGTTTAACGTTTATCGTAGATTGCAAAAACTCCCTATTACCATAATAGGAAAATGGTCAAAATTTATTTTAGCAAATACTCATATACTTTTAATTTGCATCAAGTTAGGAGTTCAAATTATGATGGTTAATAGATTGTTTTTCCAAGTTTGTTGATATGTGCTTGGTCAATTGAGTAATCTTTGTAGTCAACGAATCCCAAATAAAAGTGTAGGGGGGCTTTTATATTTCTGCAGTGTTATCTTCAATTAAGATCATACAAATTTTTCCGAACATACATTTTTTAAATTTGAACATAACAATTTCAGTATATTTCAATGACTGTATTATTTATTTATTTATTACATACAGCGAACGCCATTATACAGATACATACATAAAAATTAAAGTCCATTTTGCCAGTGCAAAGCTGCTGCTGCAGAAAAATGATGCTTCTACCACTAATACTAATGACAATAATAATATGCTGACAATAATAAGTAAAAAATATGTGACTTATACTAAGATGTAACACAGAATCATTGCACAAGAAAATGAAAGTATACAAAGCAAAGTGATGACTAGACAGGTGGATACTTATTGTGTGACAAAGAGCTCTGATTAAAAGACAATGTGGAAGGAGATGCTACATATTTGACATAAGTTGCTACAAACATATACTACATTGGTTGATGCATTAAATAACAGAACAAAAAAAGGATAATATCCTAAAAAATTAGGGGTGTTGAACAAAATGTATATAAATGAAAAAGAAGGAACACATGCTTGTGCAACACACAAGAACATTTGAGAAAAACATATCATATATGATAAGACCACTCCCGCACCACTGCCCAGTAGACACTTTTATGGAAGCATTGGAGGGTGGAACAGAAGAAATCAAGCCCAGTAACATTTCCCAAACGTTGCAGGCGGGGCGGGATGCTGTGGTAAGCATAAACCGTCCAATGGTGATGTGGAGAATGGTTGGGTTAGGCGGGTCTTGGAAGGCACGTGGAAGTCAATTCCATGCAGCAATTCGGGACATTCGACTAGGCCATTGACGATCTTGAAGAGGAAAATGAGATCGAGTCCCAATCTTCTAGAGGACAGAGATGGGAGTTGGTACTGGCTGGCAATTTCTAGCACGTCCACATCACGGTACTGGATGCCGTTTCTCGTCCCCAGCAGCCAAAGGAAACGCCTTTGAACTCTGTCAAGACAGTCTTTGTGTCCAATCTGGTAAGTAGCCCACACTACAGAGCCGTATTCCAGTACAGGACGGGCAAGTGTCACGTAGAGAGTTCTAAGAGTATCAGGTGAGAGGGAATATCTGGATATGCGGGTGATGAATCCGAGCAAGGAGTTGGCTTTGGCACAGATCTTGCTTATGTGAAGGCCTTGGTGAAGAGCAGGGGTGAAGTATAAGCCCAAGTCTTTGATTGAATTGACCCTCTGTAGAGGTGAGCCTTGGAGACAGTAGTTATAGGACGATATATTCTTGGTTCTACCAAAAGAAATGATTTGGTACATATCTACATTCAGCTGCATATCATTTCGGACACACCATTGTTCTATAAGAGCTAGGCCGTTCTGGAGCATTTGTTGTTGTTGTATTAAATATTTTTTACTAAATATTAGCCTCAGTTGCATAGTTTCACTAATTGATGATATTTAGAATTTCATCTCTTTATTTTTGACAATTTTTATGGTAACCTCAATATAAACAATGTGTCCAATGTCCAACTGGCTACTCTAAATCCCACAAACACTAAAATAGCCAGAAAAGGATGTTTTAATAAATGTTTTCTAATTTGAGAGCAGAACTTAAAAAAACAAAACAAAAATAATTAAAAATTCAAGTTTACCACAAAGCATTACTCCACCTTAATAGCCTCTGAATGTTAAAATTCACTCAAAAGCTCACTAAGAGCAACAATTACTGTTAAGTCAACAGTACAACAGTCAACAGCCATTACACAAAATGGGATTCCATTACACTAGGAACTTGAAATTCAATAAAATCCGGATAAAGAATATCAGTGCATTAAAACTAACCCAATGAAAATCAAAGGCGTGTTGTAAAATTCAAGTATGCAATGGTTTAAAAAAAATTGTATACGTACTTCAATTGCTAGTTTCTCTTGAAAGAATACAATTTCTCCAACAAAGGATGAATTAGAATCTTAAGGATTAAGTACGTTAAAGCCACAGTCAAAGGAAGACATCAAGAGGTTGAAAATATAAACTATAAAACCAAAAATACACAAACAAAAAAAACAGACACATCTCCTGACCGCCCCTCGAGCCAGAGGACCTCAATATCCAGCCAGGCTCCGACTGCTCCCTCCTCATTGTTATTGCACCTCCAGGCCGCAATAAGCCACCTTCACTGTCATTCTGATCGGTTTATTTTCAGTTGTCTGAGAGAAACGAGATGATATTCGAATACCTCAATTCATCCCTGATACCTATCCATTTACCAGTTTCCGTATATGTTCCTTGTGCTCGATGGCACGTCTTATTTTAAGATATTTGCGTCATTCGCAACATAACACTCCCGCCCATCATTTACCTGCGGTCAGTAAACACGTGCGGTAGTTTTTTAATTGCCAATTACAAACAAGCTAACAGTGTGAACAAATTTATGTTCGTTTATCTCTTTTTCTTCTCATCCAAAAGGCATAAGCTTGATTTAAATGCTATAGCTAGTGTAACAATTAATTGGTCAAGGGAGAATGTATCCCCTGACCACCCCCCCCCCTCTGGATCTACACCACTGATAAACTGTTCAAAAAGATAATAGCTTAATGAGTGGTTTTATCATGATCAACTAACCATGATAATTTTGTTGTAGCATATAAATAATTTGCTATATTATCAATCAACCAAAACCAGCCCCAAACCTCTCAAAACCATCAAGACACGCTGATCAGCAAACAGCTCTTCCCGAGCTGAACAGCGCTACATAATGAAACGGTGATGTGTGCTGAAAGCAATTTCGCTGTACAAGGCCCTTGTCATGTGGAGGGTGGTGGGGTAGAGGTGGGGTGTGTTAGTTGAACATTACTGCAACCTCAATAATGTAGCCCAAGAGCTATTCAGATTAATGTTATCGTATTATACACCCTGTAACAACCGATCACTGAGCTCACACCTCCTCATTCGACCATCATCTTGCTTTCGGCATGTATTAGGTTAGGAATAAAAAGAGTGATTCACAAAAATTCGTACAAACAAATCTTTATCACGAAGGTGTTAATTAAACATAACAAATCCTGTACAAACTATTAACGAGTCTTGATATTTTGTAATCTCTCATGGTTAAACATGAAAACAAGATAAAATAAAAAACTTGAACTAATATATTATATCTATTGGAAAGTAATGAACAGTAAGTAAAGAAGTAGGATAAGTAAGTTAATAGATGGGATAATTAATTGATGTACAGTTGTTTTAACCCTTATATTAGTTTTTTTCATACTGGAAGTAGCTAAAGGGAGAAGTTTTTTTAAATAACTATTTCAAGAGATTTTTTAAAAATCATCCCCATCTTCTTGCTGTGGATTAAATTAAAAAGGAAATCAATGGACTGAAGAAATACAGTCCATTCAATAAGCTTTCTGATTAAGTTGGTTGGTTGCTAATTTCTCTCTTTAAGACAACATTTTGGATAAGGAGCAGAAGAAAAAACACTGTATCTGATGAAGGTATTCTTGCAAGTTTTTAATTTTAAGATTAGAATGCAAAAGAAGTAAAAAGACTCACCGTATAAGTGATGGTATTGATAGGCGGCGAGAGTTTTCCCTGCATTTTCTTGTCGGAAAGACTAGAGTTACTGCCAGTGGTACTGCCATCTGTGAAAGAAAACAAAAAGTCAGATGAGGTAGTGTCAATCAGTTCATACAGCTGATTACACAGTGCACTCACACCTTACATAGAGCAGAATATGTAGGCTACCTAGTTTTTTTAGATGTTTGTCACTAGAGATCACATACATAATTTGCTACGACGAAAACCTTTTGTTCGCCATTTGAGATGTCAAAGAATAAACAGCCCAAGGAATGTAAAAGAAGAGAATTATTTAAAATTTGATTAAAAACATTTGGTTTAAGATGGAAATCAAATGAGCGCATTTAACATGAGACAGGGAGTTTACAATCCACAAACCTATGGCTCACATGTGAGCCTTAGTGAGGCTGACAGCTCATTTAAGAGCCACTGCTTCTGTTTTAAACATTTTGTTTGTAATTGATCATTGGTCTATATTTTCGACCAATGTTAAAATTGGTTTACAGATTAACCACATGGTCTTAGGTTTGGGATATTATAAGAAATTTTTAAAATAGACAAAGCTGGCAGCACTGTGTAAAAGCCTCTGATTTTGTCTAGGGGACCGAAAAAATAAATGTACAATGGTCTGGTTGAAAGGGCCAATGGTCTGTATGAGAGGAATCTAATAGGCTCATATGAGCCATGTGAATGTGTTTTAATATTAGACAGCATTCATCGGACAGCCTTCAAATGACGAACATAAAAATTTTCTTCAGGCAAAAAAATAACAAATGAGAAAGAACTTGGTACCATAAAAAACTAATGTCATCACACATAACCTCCCACATAATGCAATCATTAAATTTAGCTGAAAACAGATATTGAACTGACAATTAAATCCAAAAGTGTCAAAAAAAGTCGTACCTAAACAATATTTGTTTTTTAACCATGCATGATTATTAAAAATAATTCTTTATTACATTCTGTTGAACCTGAACTTTCTTACAATGATAATTTTTTCCACAGAAAAACCAATTAAAACTGGTTTTATGGCAATGTAATAAGAAGTGATTTTCCTTGACCGAAATACCAAGACCTGGGTAATCCACCTGTAATCTCTTTGGCCGTGGAGTAAAGTTTATTACTGCTTCTTCTATTTCCAGTCGACTTAAGGTTTAATTCAACCAGCTCTTGAAAACTTAATTATATTTTTGTAGCCTAACTAATATTTCAAAAGTTATTTCAATAGTTGAGAAAAAGAATAAAAAGAAAAATTATCTCATAAGGAAGGATTTTATATAAACTAACTAATCTTATCTATATATATACATATATAAGCCAAAACGGTTGACTGACTGACTGACTGACTGTCTGACTGACTTGATTGACTTACTGACTCACTGATCACAGTTTCTCAAAAACTTTAGGGCTTCGGGTCATGAAACTTGGCACAATAAATCAATATAGCCTAGGCTCTAGATGCGTACTAAGAACGGATTTTAAAATATATTCTCTCAAAAGGCTAAAATAGGGTATATTATAAAATTCAAAATGGCGGCCAATTTTATTTTTCAAAGCTTAATTTCTAAAACAATGAAGGGCTTTGGGCCATGAATCTTGGCTCATATATTCTTTATAGGCATGGGGCCTACTAATGAAGGATTTCAAAACGTTTTCTCTGAAAAGGCTGAAATAAGGTAAATTAAAAAATTCAAAATGGTGGCTTTTTAAGTTTTTAGAGCTATGATTACAAAATATCAATAGAAGGTATCTAGAATATTTTACAGAGACAATAATAGAAATTCTGTTTACTAAAAGAATAAACCGTACAAAACTATTACGGTTATCTTATAGGCCTACAGGGTGTGTTTTTTTAACGCGACCCATTTTTAAAACTGAATAATGCAAATACAAAGATGAAATGAGTATCGTTTTGGTTATTTTTTCATTTTATACAACCTATTATTTAAGTTTGATCCCATGAAGCTTTCATTATGTGTTCAAACAATCCGCCATTGACATTTATACAAAGTTGTGTTCTCTCCATCAAATTCCTGAACACGTTTTCCAAAGTACCTATTTGAAATTCTTGTATTAAATTTGAAATGTTTGTTTTGAGGTGCTGAAAATCCTATGAATTGTTTTCGAAGGCCTTACTTTTTATGTCTCCAAAAAGAAAATAATGTAATGGGGTCAAATTCGGGGATCTTGGTGAGAATAACCAATCACTGATTTAAGTTTTGGGTTGCCTTAAAAAAAGTCAAATTGGCCGACAGGTTTTAGGGGTTAGCGCGGTGCAATGAAATTTTTGAGTTCAAAACCCTGAAGTGATAATTTGTGTTCAAACTACCAGAAACTCAATTTTATAGGTTAAACAATAGATTAACTGGGAAATTTCATTATGCATAGGGATAAACTGAAAAATTAGAAAGTGTTAGCACATGGTACCCAATTCATACTATTTAATGGGAATAGAAAATACATCGAAGAAACGTTTAATCTTTTTATGTCAATTTGGGATCGCCGAGGTGCAACATTAAGTTTCTAATTATGTGCTTAAAAACGTATGGTTCAGATAAATTATTATTCTATTTAGAAATTTGAAAAAGTTTTACATTACAAATAACATATAACTGAACGAAACATTTGTTATCATTTCAGCGGGCGAAGCCGCGGGTATAACTACTAGTAATAACACATAATAGACATTCTTTACTGCACAATCTCAAGATATTTTCTTCTGAATTAATTTTGATTCATAACTTGCTTTGTCACACTTGCACAAATTACAACATCCTATGACACAATTCAAGAAGTTTACCCCATAAATGAACCAATAGGTTTAAAATAAATATTAATGAAACTAACATCACACTATGACAACTCATAGATTTGACTGGGGTTTGAAAGCAAAATAAAACAGAAATCCATCCACTACTGCTATTAACACTAAATAAAACAATTTTCATTTATATACAACAAATTTAGCAGTTCACATCACATTTTTACTGCACTGAATTGCCTTCAATTTGTACTAAATTAGGCTGAAGAATAAAAACTGTATTACAGTTTTGGTTTCAATTTGATTATTTTTTCATTCAAAACAAACAAAACAATAAAAATTAGTTTACTCCTAGAAAATTATTTTTGCAAACCCAGTTAAATTATTTTCTTTAATTATACTCTTTAATTAATTGTAACTAACAAATCATCTACCGGTATATCAAGAAAAAAAATTATCTTGACAATGAGATAACATCTCTTTACACAGTAACAATCTACTACCACTGCGACCCAGAACTATGATGCATGATGCACACAACCAGCAGACTCGACTGATGTAGTATATGAGGACAATTTCCATCGATGCTGCAGTCCAATAAAACATCTAAGGACGCTGAGAAGGGAGGGAGAGTAGGAGAAATAGAGATTCGGTTTGAGAGAGATTAAACGACGGTATGAAGCAGAGAGATGGATATGTCGGCTTGCTTGTAGGCCGATACGATACAGCTGTATTTATGTGATGTATGCGGCCACAATATCCATTGTAAATATGCATGTTGTTGAGTGATGTGAACTACTGCCGGCTGCGATTTAGTGTCCAATGTTACTGACAACAATACACAGTGAGTGGCAGGAGGTATCCTATTATAGAATGATTTAATTGTTTTATTTATGTTAATTTTAATAGCTAAATTAAAAAAAATAAATTTAACTAGGCTTATTTCATATTTAAAAAATTAATTTTTTAAACAGGCTATGACTATAAAAATGAGATCCAAGCCCTGAGTTGATCTTCAGGGGAAACTAATTCCCCCTAATGCTTCTTTGATGGTAATCAGGGGCGGACTGGCCATGTGGGCATTCGGGCAAATGCCAGAAGGGCCGGCCTCTTTAGGTCAGAAAAGGGCCGGAGGATTAAAAAAAGTGGGCCTAAACCAAAATAAAAATCAGCCTCTTTTGTTACTGAGCTGAGGCCGGCCCTTGTGGAACTACCTGTCCTATCCAATGGATTGTTCGATAAAAGTTACTGTGAGAGAGAGGCCGCAGCACCAGTGCCGAAATCATGGCCGTCACGGCCCTAAGCCCAGATTACAGTGCGGCCCCCTTGAGCACCCCATGGGCCTCGTCAAAGGCCCACCCACACCGGAGCGGGACAGCGGCGGGAGCGGTGCGGTGGCGGGACAATATCCCGCCCGGGATTTTAAAACACATAGTGATAAATGTGGGCCCCCACACTAGAGCGGTACCGCTGTCGTCATCCTGCTGCGTTACCTAATCGTCCCGCCGGTTTGGAACATGTTGGATTTTCCCGCTCGCACCGCTGCGGGACACAGTGTAATAATTAATTAATACGCATTTATATTACTTTATATTTACATTTTCTCTTAAGTTATGTTGTTTAGAACATCTTAATGATAAAAAATAATTATTTCGAAAAAAATGTTTTTAACACGTGATATACAATATTTAAATTCTGTTCTGTGTTTGGAGTTCCGTTGTAATGCAAATCTTCAAAATGACGTTACAGATTTTTATCTCATATAGTTAACGAGATACAGCCGTTTATACGCATAGCCGTTCCGCCATGTTTGCCCCCCTCCAACCACGTTGTAGACCACCTGGGAAATAGGCGACATTCGTAATTTAGATCATCTTAGTCCATATTACAATCAATAAAAATATTGTGTTACACTCTTTCGCGACACAAATTAATGGCAGAATTTAGTCCTTAACAGTCCGGAATTTTTTATGGTAATGACAGAATTTAGTGAGGGTAGTTAAATCCAATTTAATTGGAATGTTTACACAAAATCAGTGTTATTACCGTACTGAACCGTACGGAACAGCCGTGGTGTGAACCGTACTGTGAGCCATAGGATGTTTTGAGGTTTTGATAATTGACCTCTGGTAAAATATCAAGAAAGTAAACAAATTTAACTTTACAATTTACAGAAAAACTTTGCGATTGAATCCAATTTTATTCCATGAAACAAATGCTAAAAGAGATACAAATGACATAAAAACCTTCTGCATTAGTCTTGAGATCTTTTATATTGAGGCTATGGAAATAGTGGTAAACCAGATATTAAGGCCAAATAAAATGTATTGAAAGTTATCTGTGTACCACTAAAAATACACCTAATAATATCCAGTTTATCTATTTGGACTCCAACCTTATGCAATTGTACCGATGTAAACACTTGAAAAACAAATAAGCCATCGCTTATCACCAGCTGATATTTATTTACTTAGTGTGACCTACTTATCAATAGCAAGTTAATAAGACTGATTAAGACTTTGTTAAACCTATACATTGATGACATATAAATAAACTGAACCATTAGTTTTCACAATATTTTAACACTTCTTAAGAACCCAGTAAAATTTTCTTCTATGTAGTTTCGAAAATATTTTTAAACATAATAAAATGTTTTTATTTTTTCTTTTGTAGTTATATTTATTGAGGTAGGCAGAAAAGAAAAACTGGAACATATACTTCTTTATTATGCAAGTTTTCTGTTTATCAAGTCTCTTTGCAAAGTTCTGAAGTGTACGTAATATTTAGGTGTTGTTAGAAAGAGCTCGGTGTTATGTTTAGCAGGAAATAAAAATTTAGAAAGGTTAGACTAAAGTGAAGAAGCGTTAGATGAAGTTTTGTATTTGTCGATAAAATTTAATTTTGGGGCACAAATTTCAAGGGACAACTGATTTTAATAAACATTTTTTTATCAGCAGACTAAAACCAAAAAGAAAAAGATGCCAAAGCTGTTGATCGGCTAGATAAATAGGAAAAAAGGGTGGTCCTGTATCTAAAGATTTCTCTCGTGAAGAGACAGCGACGAATTCATGACGAATTACAGCTATGATTTCTGAACTAAAACACAAGTGGAGTGAAAGAAATTTGATGTCATAACTATGTTTAAATCAGATGGTCAGTGATGACAGGTTAAAATGGAAGCACCTATTTTGTTCTATTCATCTTGGTTGAGCAATGTGTCTCAACTAGTAGGCCTATATAATTTAATCACTATACCCTTTCCATAGGTTGGCTCCATAAAAGATTTGTTTTATTTTGGATTAAAATTTTTATTTGTATAAGCAGAGTTATCAGAAAATTTGGAAAAGAAAACTGTTCCTAAAATAGTCCGTGAGAATTCTCCTGAACACTTTAAGAACCACCTGGTACGGTAATTGCAACTGAGAACGCGCACATGCGACGTGAAAGTGTGAAAAGCAGATGATGCGCTCGGCATAATCACACTCGAGGGGGTGATGAATGCCCAGCACCGTCCCATGTGTCAACATTTACAGCTCAATCCAAACCTGCCTCTGACTGCAATCAGTGTGTTTAAATTACGAGGAAAGTTTTCAATTTAAAAACTTGGAAGGTTCACTTGTTTTTCTAAGCTTTCAGTCAATTTCATATCAATTGCAATATAATGACCAGGGCCGGATTTGAGCATAGAGGCTCTATAGACAAGCGCCACATGAAATTTAGTATAAAAGAAATAGATCACCGGTTTTCTCGCAGAGGGGCCCACACCACCTCATGAGCCTGGGGCCTGCTGTAAATCACAAATCCGGCCCTGATAATGAGAAACACAGCCAGACATGTTAATAAATGCGCAAATAAAGTCCATGACAATCCAAAGTCCATTACAAATTGTAAACCCAGCAAAATAGTGGTTCAGATCCCTCATTAAAATCTAGGTCCCTTAGTTGCCATTGGCTATTGGGCTATTAATTAACAGTCCTATCTAAGAAACATGTGGACCTTAGTTAATAACAAGACTGCAAGATCGCGCCACAATCATCCTTCACTCATCTGTCATACATACTTACTACATACTACTGTCATCTGTCTTAAAATACCTACCTGGGTAGGTCGCCGTTTCAAGCAAGGTATAATGTATGACACATAATAAGACCTTCCAGCAGGATTTGACTTGCTTCCAGCGTCTACAAATGTGTCTAAAATTAAGGCACCTACAAGAGCGATCAATATGTGTTAGGCCATCAAATGACTAGATTTTGAAACTTATACGGTCTTCTTGACCTTAACTGTGATGTAATAGGAAATACATTTTTATTTTTACAAAGATGTGTCATCATAAAAAATTCAGTCCTGATGTATTTTCTGATCACTTTTGTATTTACACCTGGAATATCATGATAACTGCAACAATGTACGATATTGCAAGACGCGAGAGTGTGAGAAACGTCTGCTGCTCGGCAAAATGACACTCCAGGGGGTGATTTATTCCCAGCACCGACGTGTGTCAACATTTAACTGCTCAATCGAAACCTGCCTTCAACCGTGATCTCCAATCTGGACGTAACCAAGAAATTCTAAATGTGGAATCATATTGCTTGTCTAAATTGAGAGTTATACCCAGGGCCGCGACAAGGGATTTTTCTGGGACATGCGAGAGCCTACATTGGCGCCCTTTCACTAGATTTATGTATCAGTTACCCACCACCCCTCAGGTAACTTTTTCATTTGCAAAATTAGAATGAATATTTTGAAGTTACTGTGTTGAATTTTATTCGTCACATATTTAAAAGTTTTTTATTGATGGATACGGTTTTGTATTGCTGGATGTATTAAGACGTATTAAATTATCTAAGTAACAACAGGCACATCGCTAATCGGGCGATTATTGCCTCATCTTTAAAAAAAATTACCATTAGAGCCCAGTCAAATTAGACCAATCTAAGAAGGAACATACTAAAAGGCTAAAAAATGTCACAGTTGTTCGTTACTCGGCCCATTTAAACCACTTGCAAAAAGTCCCTGAGGACGAGGATTGAGTTTGAGTTTCTAGAAGTTTTCAGTTCCCCAGGTCTTGGTTTTGAATCTTGAAATTTATTTTGCAAACCAAATTGCAAATTTAATTTTAAAGGTATTGCTAAAATGAAACTGTGGTGAAAACGGAACTCATTTACTTCACCCATTCTTTTCAAATTGACATTTATTTTGTTCATTACTGCAGCTACAGTTCACATACCCAAAAATTTACATTTTGAGTTATTTGAAAACAATGATTACTCCACGGGCGTGGGTAAACGGCCACCAAATTAAAATGTTTGCGAGTTTTAAACACTTTTAAAAGACGCCATAGGTGCCAGTATGCTCCAACAAAAAAAAAGCATTTTGCCCTTTGAATAGTTTGAAACGTCTCCATCCGGCACCAGCAAACGCCTCCTAAACTCACATTTCAAAAGGGCTCTAGGCGCCGGAGCTGGCTAACACCTCCAAAATGGCGACAACTCGATCATGTTATAGCGCGTTGAACGATTTGTAAATGCTCCCCCGGGAGCCAACCAAACTCGCCAAATTATATGATTTACACTTTGAACCATATCAAAATGCTCAATGAGCCCCGGTAGTTGGAGAACGCCACATAAATTAAAATTTGGCAAATTGAACAATTTTGATAGACTCCCTGAAGTCGGCAAACACCACAAAACATTAATTAATTTAGCTCTCCAACAAATTGAAAATGCTCCACGGGCGCCGGAACACGCCTCCAAGACGAATATTTTGCACGTTAAACAAAACTGTAAAATACTTCCAGGGTGTCAAACAAAATTCACCAAGTACATGTTCAGCACTTTAAAGACTCCTCGGGCGCCGCTGCGGACTCAACACCGCACCGGCTTCGGTAGCGCCCTCTCCCAGTCGGCGCCCCATGCGGCCGCATGTTTCGCATGACTCTTGTCGCGGCCCCGGTTATACCATTATACAGACTGCTGGATAATAGGTGGGTGAAAAGTTTGTGAAAATTGTATTTTAAGTAGAGTTTTGTACCATAATTTATTTTGGAAGAAAAATTTATATCCTTGGAGAAAAAATAATTTCAGACTTCCAAAACCATTATAATTTAACCTATGTTCATCAGCAATAGGCTTTATCAGGTATTTTAAATAGATTCGCCAAAATATTTTAGAATCTTTAAAGACCGAGTATTCAAACAAACTTCTTATGATAAAAAATGTGATAGCAGGCAATAATTTCAAATATTTCCTACTTCCGTGTCCTTTAAAAAATATTATTGGATTTTCCCTGAATAATTACAACTCTCATAGGAAACAGTGACGCCACTACACAAAAATGAAAAGAAAATTTTCCCTGAGCGACCCTAAACAAATTGCCCTCCTCCCATGGGGTCTTTCATAAACTTGCTGTTACACTTTTATTAAATCACCTTCTAAACCACTGCTGTAAGATAATTTCTGTTTTTATTTAGTTAGGCCTACTCAACATGCAATAGGCCTAACTATAGGATTTACAGATTTAAAAAATATTGTTCCTTAAAAGGAAACTATAATTAAAATCTGGGCAGTGTGATTAACGACATTATTTTAAATCTAAGTAAAAGTTAATTCTTTATTTTCCTATTTTAAGTTGTATGATTACAAAATATTGAACTCGAATAAAACATAATGAAAATCCATAATACAAAATTGTCTTGAAACAGGTTAAACAGGCCTAAAGTAGCTCGTTCTAAATAAGCGCGGCGCCTGCAAACTGGTTACGGCAATTCGGATACTGCTGTGCTGCAATGTTGCCCTCATAGGTAATAGGCGTTTACTGAAAGTTGTAGCCCTGCAAACCTGTCAGTGTCAACGATAACATTATTTCAATTACAAAAGATAATCCGTCACATACGCTATGCTGCACAGAAAATAAGAACTGTAATACAAATCAAATAATGTTCGAAGTCACAAGAAAATGCAATGTCAAACGGTAACCTAAGTATTTTTATACGACGCAATAATCGCATTTCCATTTTTGAGCGTTACTCAAACTTAACTTATTTCAATTAATCAGTTAGTTAAATCAATAAATATCGGTGATAAGGTCTTTTAGAATATAATGCCAATATTTCAAATGAGTTTGCAATACTGAGAAATAGTTAACAACAAAACAAATGATTGAAACAATTAATTGAGTTTATTGATTCAAATTTCTTCTAACTGCCTACATGTAAAAATAAGTTTTCCAAGGCCACTGAATAATTGTAACGATTAACAAAATCAACAGCACGCGATTCAGACGCTCGATAGAGACTTTAACTTTTAACTCGGAACAATAAATATCGACTTTGGTCGCTCGGTTTGGACGAAGAAGCGAGTTATTGAAGGCGAAGTAAGAGCAGCCCTCGTGTTCGGCCCGTAATAAGTTTTTAATTGCGAACCCGCGCCTACAGAGAAGGGCTGGCTTGGAGTTTGGAGTTGTTATCAGATTTATTGACGAGACTCTTTTTATTCAATGGCTGCCAAATTGAGTTTACTAATTACAATATGGTGGACATACATAGTTTAAAAAACTTATTTTGATTAACTCTCATTTACTCAGTTTTTTACTTTTTGTGCAAGGAAGTTTCATAGTATTAGTGATACATAAATTGAGAAAATTTGCTGATATGCTTTCATTTTATCTCGCCTCAGTGTCTGTATTGAACCACATCATAAATACCCAATTCTCAAACTTTTGATATTTTTCTTGGTTAGAGATACGAGCGAACAAGAACAAAAACGGTACGGTTAATGCCAGGGCGTTCGAACTTATTAATATTGTAATAGTCTGTACTTTTGATCTTTTGGTTTAGAGTATTAATATTTTAATACTGCAATTTACTAAAAACCTTTACGCGACTGTATACCGAATAAGAAAACAGGGCGGATTATATAAGTGAAGAATTCTATTTCTGGCGTTCATCGTTGACAAATACGAGACACTGGATTAGCTCTATTGTTGGAACTGCAATTCGGCAATCTTTACCGTCTATAACCATGCAAAACACCGACGTTCACAAGATCCGCAAAAATAAACTTACTGCGCAGTGTGACCAACACACAAACAAGTCACCAACCCCCATTACGTAATGTGCAGTAAGCAGCGATTGCCTGACTACTTGGAATTACAATTACAAAACATTACGAATCGCCTGTGACAGTGGTTTCCAACCTTTTAGAACTAGTCTACAAACTGAACAATTCTCGGTGACTTAGCACGCCTTAATCAGTTAAAGCAATAATGCATTAGATACAGAACAGTTGACGTTCTTGGAAGGCCTTTAGTTCCACCTAAGTTCAACATTCTGTGAATGCAATTAAAAACTAAACAGTAAAAACGTAATTTAATGCTTAAACCTTTCTTGTAAAATTAATTAATTGCGAAAATTATAATTAACTGCTTAGAAGATTATCGTGATTTATTCAGCTACAACACTGCATGACCATATCAAAAAAGGAATACTTAGTGCAAGTTAATAAGCAAGTTATCTTGATTTTTTTCTTCGTAGTTAATCTTAAAAGATTTAGCAGGAATTTTTAAACAATTACATTTATTTTAATCTATAATACTGTTTAAAAACAATAACCGCGCGTTTAAATTATATGTCAGTTGAATATTAGCAAATCGGAAGAAGACAGTCTAGTTGCAACAACGTTTCAGTCATTGCCCTATTATGCCTAGTAATACATATTCATGAGATGACTAAAACGTTATCTCAACATATAGTCATTTTTGCATTGTTGAAACACGGCTTTTTGGTTTTTGCTACTGGAATGTTTCCTTTTGATTTTTTATGGCAAGAAAAATCAGCAACGAAAAAACAAAATTCTTTAAAAAGTGGTCAAAAAATAATTTTTGTTTTTTTAAGTTTCTTTTTAGATTAACGGATATTTTTTGGGTTGGGCCTGCGAGGAAGCGGAACATCTGTTGACTGTTGTACGCGGGAGAATGTGCGTGCGGAAGCGCAGCTATGACAGCCTCCGGAGCAAAGGGCAAGGTCAACGCGACAAGGCTGAGAAGTGATAATAGGCTGTATACGAGCCACTGATAATGCTAGACACCGGGGAAATCCCGACACAAGACATGGCCTCCCTGTCGGAGCGACGGAGGCTTGGCCGACCATTGACACAGATTGTCAAACCGCCTGCGAGGTGGCTTACGACCGTATTTGAAACAACCTTATCTTTAATATTAAGCCGGTTGAAAATTATTACTGTTTGTTATACTGTACAAATTCATTGAATAATCTCCTATGCATAAGACCGTCAGCATTTCAATATAAATACTACTTTGATACGACCACCATTCGATATTTGACACAAATATAGAAAGTTCAGACACAATTAATTTGTGTTCTTTAAACCTTCTTTGCCCCCTGCCAGTCCTGCCACAGATGAAGGAATACAGTTCTTCATCTGTGGCCCCTGCCTTCGTATTTGTGCACGATCTAATTTCTCGTTTTGATTTATTTATCATTATTAACAAATAAAGTTAAACATAAAAGTTGTTGGCATTTACCATAAAGATAAAAAGGAAACCAGAACTAATCGTAACCGCCCTGTTGTAAAAGTTTATCTTGTAACCGATTAGAACTGATTACCTTCAACAGATAATAGAATACATTTTCTATTTAACCCGTGATAAAAGATGAGTCATTGCATTTATGATCATGACCTCATGAATCATCATTTTACAGTATTAGCATTTCACAATCCAGTGTGGCGTCACTGTGTGTTTGTGTGTCTAATTGCAGTTCAGTGTCATTTTCAATATAATTGAAAACGTTGGAGATAAGAAACCAGCAACAAATCTGTTATCAATCAAAACAAAATAAAAACTTCACAGAGGTTAGCATCCAGCCAACCAAATATACAGTACCGGCAGTGACGTTGCAAATGTTAATTTATTCGGACAGGTTACTGTGTCAAAGACAAACTGGTGCGGGTGGTTCTTTTATAGAAGTTGATAGAAGATTTATAGAAGGTAATTTTAATACAAATAAGATCACGTCCTCACGAGCATAAAATGCCTAAAAACCAGGATATTAGAAAAAGATATATCTTGTTCTAAGTACATATGGTATCCACGGTGAAAACTTTTTCTCGTGGTAGGCCCATTATACACTCATTGTAATTTTTAGCTACTGTATTGATAAAAATGAACTTGAATTTTGTTCTATTTTATTGTTTGCGATGGCCAAAGGTTAACCAATGTCATTCGGAAAATCTGAACAATGTGGAACACTAAAATGATCCTGTTTCATTAAAATAAGAATCTTAAACCAAACTTATTGAGTGAAAATTCAACTCTTGACAGAAGTTTGTATCAGTTTGCTGGCTTATCGTAAACAAACAAAAAAGGTAGCACAACCTCAGCGCTGAACATACCTTGGTTTTCTGCAACGTAGAACACCACGAAATCGTTGAATTCTGTTTCGTATATCTGAACGTTGGGTGAAGCGTCGTAATATTCATCAGACGAGTCCGAGTCCGTCCTCAGAGGAAATTTGTAGTCCAGGCTGAACATAGCTCACACTACATAGATTCACTGCACTATTTACTTTGGAGGTTATGTTTCTGACAGTTCACTTGCCACGAGCGGCGCGGCGAGGAGAGTCAGCTGACTCACTGCAATGCTGCCAACTCACTGTGCTACAAACACAAAATGCCACTTCTCTCGCGACGTAACTGTAATAGTTCCGCTAATTGTTCGAGGGCACCGCAGACGCAGACTAAACTCTCTGTGTCACGACGAATGTCAACTGTTGAAGTTTACACGTTTGCGGTTGCATTCTTGACGTTGCCTGTAGAGATCTCATTCGACTTCTTGACATTTTTCAAAGAAACACAAAACAGAGATGTAACTCTTATTAAAATAACCACCTTGACTCGAGCCAGTGCCTAAACGTTACTGATTTAACATAACAAATTTATATCAATAAGGGACTGCCACAATCATAAGGTTTAATCGGTATTCGTTCGTTATGAAAGTTATTTAATGCATTTTTACAGAATCGTAGAGCAGCATACTCTTTTATTTATTTTTTAATAATCTACTATATATTTGTCAAATACCACTCAGTGGAAACATCGTACAGCCCAAACTACTTGACCTAGAACCTTGAAACTTTGCATGGATGTTCCTCTTAGGGCGTAGGCATCCGCTAAGAACGGATTTTACAAAATTCGTAGTATAAAGGGGTTTTTGGCGAGGCCGAAGTTTTCAAATTTTCCCATTTAAAAGTATGTTGGACGATTTTTGTTTACATTTTTAATGTTCAAAAAACAATCAGCTGGTAGTTAGCTTCGGAAATGAATACGTTGATACAGATGATAATAAATTGATTTCTTTGATCATGGCTTCATTGATTTTTGTTGATTTGTTTCAAGGACATAATTATGTACTATATAAAAGTTACATTTAGTTTAGATAAAATCCACCATTAATTAGTTAAGTGGCACCATCTATATTTCGGAAGCGGGAGTTACGCAGTTTTAAACGTGAAGAGCATACTGCCTTTTGTGGCTGAGTCTTGAGACTAAATCCCGGTAAGATGGAAAGAGAAAAGAACAGTGGTTTTTCAGTCACAAATACAATGTGCCGAAATGATATGATTCTATGATCTACTTATGTAAAAATTTATAAATTATACAAATCCCTGATTGTAAGTTATATTTATACTACCTTTTCTACTATATTTTTGTCAAATATCACTGACCTATCATTGTACAGTCAAAACTACTTAACCTAGAACCTTGAAAATTTGCATGGACGTTCCTTACAGAGTGTTGACATTCACCAAGAACGGATTTTGTTTAATTCGAGGTTTTTAGAGGTTTTTCGTGGAGCTGAAGCTTTGAAAATGCCCCATGTTAATGTAATGGATGATCTTTTGTTTAAATTTCCAATTTTACTCAATCAAGCATATTAGCTTCACAAACGGATACGTTGTTACAGCTGATTTATAATTTGATTCCTTTTATCATGGTTTTATGGTTGTTTTGATGATTTTGTCAGGTTATTCGTACTATATAAAAGTTACATTTGGTTTAGTTTCGTACCTTATACGTTCAATCATAAGCTCATTATGTGGTACCATCTTTTTAGGCAGCGGGAGCTATAGTTATTTCCTTAGGCCGTCCTTCATGTTTTTAATTACAATAATGCCAGTTACAATAATTTGGCAAATTCCTTTTTCATCTAATTCGACGATGTCCCAGCTTTTCACGGAAAAATAAATGCTGCAATCAGTGGTTGATCTTAAATTATTATTACCCGCCCATATTTTAAGTTAAAAACTAAGTGAATCGAGTTTGAAATACTGCCCACGGATAGCACCATAACTTTTTCGAACATTCGGCCCTTTACTGAACATAATTGATGCCCTACTAGGCAATCCAGGGACGTAATGGTAAATCTACAAAGAAAGTACCTTAAAATCGACACATTTGGTGTTAAAATCGGTCCGGCCGTTTTCGAGTTATAACGGTGAAAAGAAAACCTTCACTATCTACTGTGGTATCCTACATCCTACTGTGGTATCTACATTTTATCCTATATTCCGCCATAAAACAAACATATCCCTACATGACATTTTCCTTGATATAAATATTTTCTATTCAGTCCTCTAGATTCTTCATATCAAGGTTAGACGATAATTTTTATCGTGAGCGAAGCCACGGGTTCTGCTAGTTATAAGATATTAGTAAAGGTAGGCATATAATTATTAATATTCGTTAAATAACACTGAATAAAAATATGTGTTGAAAACGGGTTTTCGGAAATAATGTACGGGTTTCATAATAACGGGTTTTAATAATTATTATGTAGGCCCTACATAATAATTAATGAATGAATTAATTAATTAATGGAGTAGGTTATTTAAGATAATTGCTTACTGGACCCAGGCCTTACTGAATTTAAAACCGCCTAAATGAACGTATGGAATTTGTTTTGTTAATAATTAAAAGTCTTAAATGGACGAGAAATCTTACAGTCGTCCCTTCATAAGTCTGCATGCACACAGGTTTTGTTCTTAAATGGAATAGGTTACATTTAAAATTTTGTTTTGATACATAAAACAATTTATGTATCCAATTGCGTCTTTTTGTATATGAAACCGTATGCAATAGATAATTCTGCCTCCAAACCATCCAAAACTACCATGTTTATTTCCGATCTCGTGGCGGTGTAAACGTAAACACAATGTTAATCAAAGCTTGAGTGATTCATAAAATATTCCAGACGCAACAAAATGAGTTTGAATCTCCCATTCTCACAAGGGATCAAAGTTCGGGCATCAGTATGCGGAACAAACAACATCCATCAAATCACAAGACTAAAGGGGAGGGGGACTTCAATACACGCGGTGCTTTACGATCCTGTAGTGGAGTTAGGCCTAACTCTCACTTCGGGATCCGCTAAGCATATGATAATCCACTAAGCACAAGTAGAAAGAAGTCATTTTCCACAGACGTGAAACAGTTAAGATGGGCTACAACTGCCAATTGGGACTGCCGATTGTTGTCAATTTTATTTTCATGTAATGATTCCTGCCACTAAATCAGCTGTTAACGCTTAAATCTGTCGAGCTTCTATATAGAAATTTGAAAGCTTTCAATTTTGGATTCAATGGATTCAATGTTTTTTATGGATTTACATTTACTCCCGAGGGAGACAATGAAATCCCGCTGAGAGAAAAAGCATTATTTTACTCATTCATAACAAGGAGTAAAAGCGTCTAAACATAGCAGGTGGGGGGAAGCGGGAAGTAAATGAAATATAGTTGTTGTGAAACCATAACAAACGTGATGTGATAAGGAAGTAGATCAGAAGTGGGATTGATCACGATTGTAAACAAGATAACTGAGAAGATACGAACTTAACATGTTTGGTTATGGCACAACCTCGAATAATATTGAGATGCCTCAATGAAGGGCGGTGATTCACGCCAGTGCCTACGTGAGCATCCGCACTTAGCGTACAAGAAGTACGAGGATATCGCTCATTAGTTGTTTTGTGAATATTGTTAGTTGAAAAAATATCTTTTTGTCTGTCCTTTATTGAGTTACTTATCCAGCTGAAGTAACGAGATATCACGGCTAAACCTCAGCTTAACTTGCAAATGACGACACGAAAATTATAGAATTATAGACGTCGATAAGGCATCTTCATGCCAATGTTTAAAACTATCTACTATATATTTGTCAAATACCACTCAGTGGAAACATCGTACAGCCCAAACTACTTGACCTAGAACCTTGAAACTTTGCATGGATGTTCCTCTTAGGGCGTAGGCATCCGCTAAGAACGGATTTTACAAAATTCGTAGTATAAAGGGGTTTTTGGCGAGGCCGAAGTTTTCAAATTTTCCCATTTAAAAGTATGTTGGACGATTTTTGTTTATATTTTTAATGTTCAAAAAACAATCAGCTGGTAGTTAGCTTCGGAAATGAATACGTTGATACAGATGATAATAAATTGATTTCTTTGATCATGGCTTCATTGATTTTTGTTGATTTGTTTCAAGGACATAATTATGTACTATATAAAAGTTACATTTAGTTTAGATAAAATCCACCATTAATTAGTTAAGTGGCACCATCTATATTTCGGAAGCGGGAGTTACGCAGTTTTAAACGTGAAGAGCATACTGCCTTTTGTGGCTGAGTCTTGAGACTAAATCCCGGTAAGATGGAAAGAGAAAAGAACAGTGGTTTTTCAGTCACAAATACAATGTGCCGAAATGATATGATTCTATGATCTACTTATGTAAAAATTTATAAATTATACAAATCCCTGATTGTAAGTTATATTTATACTACCTTTTCTACTATATTTTTGTCAAATATCACTGACCTATCATTGTACAGTCAAAACTACTTAACCTAGAACCTTGAAAATTTGCATGGACGTTCCTTACAGAGTGTTGACATTCACCAAGAACGGATTTTGTTTAATTCGAGGTTTTTAGAGGTTTTTCGTGGAGCTGAAGCTTTGAAAATGCCCCATGTTAATGTAATGGATGATCTTTTGTTTAAATTTCCAATTTTACTCAATCAAGCATATTAGCTTCACAAACGGATACGTTGTTACAGCTGATTTATAATTTGATTCCTTTTATCATGGTTTTATGGTTGTTTTGATGATTTTGTCAGGTTATTCGTACTATATAAAAGTTACATTTGGTTTAGTTTCGTACCTTATACGTTCAATCATAAGCTCATTATGTGGTACCATCTTTTTAGGCAGCGGGAGCTATAGTTATTTCCTTAGGCCGTCCTTCATGTTTTTAATTACAATAATGCCAGTTACAATAATTTGGCAAATTCCTTTTTCATCTAATTCGACGATGTCCCAGCTTTTCACGGAAAAATAAATGCTGCAATCAGTGGTTGATCTTAAATTATTATTACCCGCCCATATTTTAAGTTAAAAACTAAGTGAATCGAGTTTGAAATACTGCCCACGGATAGCACCATAACTTTTTCGAACATTCGGCCCTTTACTGAACATAATTGATGCCCTACTAGGCAATCCAGGGACGTAATGGTAAATCTACAAAGAAAGTACCTTAAAATCGACACATTTGGTGTTAAAATCGGTCCGGCCGTTTTCGAGTTATAACGGTGAAAAGAAAACCTTCACTATCTACTGTGGTATCCTACATCCTACTGTGGTATCTACATTTTATCCTATATTCCGCCATAAAACAAACATATCCCTACATGACATTTTCCTTGATATAAATATTTTCTATTCAGTCCTCTAGATTCTTCATATCAAGGTTAGACGATAATTTTTATCGTGAGCGAAGCCACGGGTTCTGCTAGTTTATTATGAAGTTAATTTATGCTAGCATTATTTCTTTGTGAATTAACGTTACCACGAAAAACTACTTGAAATAATGTAGTTTTACTTTCACATAGTAGTATTGAAATAAAATAAAATTACGTTTATCTGTGCAGATAAATTTGTTAACTATACTGATTTTTACTGATTACAAAAAGCATCTTCCCAAAAAGTAAATGACAACACAAATATTCACCATGTTTATAGTTCATCAAAACATATAAAATTGATTGGCTTTACACCTAAACTCGCCTTTTTTCTCATTTAATTTGGTTTCACCATTTAGCTTCAGTTTCATCATAGACTTCTATCAATGGTTTCATTTGTATAAAATTGGCTCCTATGACGTCACACAGCAATCAGCTGATTGTACAACCGTACCAGCTGTTTAATCGATGCGATCGATTCTGGTGGCCCAATTTCGCCTGTTGTATCCTGTTATCATACTACACAAAGGCGATCACTTTTAAATTCACAGTTTGCAGTAGTTACATATTGCTGAAATTTACTTGCTTGGTACACATTAAGACCACCTTAGTTTATAAACAATAGGACAGCTACCCCTGTCTCATAATGTGCATTTTAAGCTGATGTTGGTCTGTAACTTTTAAAATTACGTTGTAGGTACATTGTGCGAACACTCGAATTTTCTTTTCAAAATTTCCATGAATGACTTATCTGTCTCATACACAACAGTTTAAACCGCATGTACTCGTTAATCATGAAGTTTTAATGCTACCCCTAAGGATTTCTTGTACATTTAATTAAAAAACGAACTTTAATAATCTAATTAATCTTGCTATAATCAAGAGAGCACGCATGATTATTGTTCCCGAGTGAAAAGCCACGACTACACTATTTAGGTTTATTGAAAACGTAACATTACGAATTATATAATACTGCGAAGTTTCTGCATGTAGAATAATTGTTTATCTGAACCCATCCACGCTGCTCATGAATAAATTGCAAATTTTCATTTAGGCGAATCCACGGTGAACCTATTTACATTTAAATTACCAATTATGTAACTCTCAAATAATTCTAAGCCGAAACACCGGCGTTATTTAAGTTTGTTGGTTGACATTGACATGATAATTTTTGCGATCGTAAGCTTTAATTTTAGTTCTCAAAATATTATATCACTTAGGTTTTGATAATAAGTCGTACCAGCAATAACTGGAATAAAAGTAAGTAACAAGCACACTCCAGATTCATTGACGGTCCTTATATTTGATAATATAAAGACTTAAATATTTATGGTGGTATTTTTTTTTGCGCCAAGAAACAAAGCTGTCCTGAAAGTCATATATAAACTGAAAGAAGATTGATAGATTGATACTCTGGAATTGGTAACCAAATTGTCATCCTGCATTGTCATCAATTTGGTACCCAACTGAGAATTTCAATAGATGAAACTTTTACTCATAGCTTCACAGTTAGCTCTAATACAAAACGTTTCGGAATCTGGAATCTCATCAAGACGTGTTGAGGAATCAACTCATTTATGGAAAACTAAATTAAACGTTTGTATTCGAATTATCACTTACTTAATTTTACAATATAGTCCAAAATTATCACATTATTTTATCTCCACTACGTAGGAACTATTAAATCAGAAGTAATATTCATTCGGCAGTCCGGGTGTCAGAGAAGTGCGACCCGGGCCGTCAGAGGGCGCGCTGGAGCGTGTGATGTGATGGCGACAAAGCGACGACTGTCTCAGACGTCAGCTGTAGCACGGCAGAAATGCACAGTCGACTATAACGAATTATTCATCTACTAATATTTGCTCGATAAAACTAGCGTTGATTAACAAAAAATTACTTTTACCTAAAAACTCAGTTATTTTAGGCATGATGCAGAATTCGCCTAATATTGCATATAGTTTTTATACGGATTCAAACGACAGACAATTCCCTTGAATAATTTACTAAATAAGCTGCCATTCCACTCATACTGTAGATGCGACGTTTGAACATTACAACATGAAATTAACTCAACTAAAGAGTAAAATTAATCAATAGAGAATGTCACATCACCTCAGACACGACAGAGCTACATCAGCAGCAAACGCCAACGTTACGTTTACGTAAGGAATTACTTCATCTGTGTCAGAGGTCAACGTCCAAGTGGTTGTTTCAAAATAACCGGGTAAATCACTCTCAAAGATATTTGTAAAAAACACTTTTACGTTTTTATTGCAATTAATGTTCAATTTATATGGTTCTCTTCACTAGAATAGAGTACGAATTAAATCTACTGCACAATGTAAGTCGGCTTAGTCTAGCTAAATTGTAAAACTCAAAATACAAACTTGATATTTTGGTTTTGATTTTTGCGGACATTTGCCATCACTGATTCTGCCATCAGCAATTAATGACGGCAAATAAATGTCCGCAAAAATCAAAATCTAAACATAACATCACCATCACCAACAATGAATTTCAAACAAAGAACATACTTCATATTACTCTACTTGATACTTTAAACAATATATATATAAATCATTACTTTTTTCTGCACAAATATTTGCATCATTAGCACGATAAATCTTCTAATTCACAATTAAGTTCCTGCTCATTCTACTATCCAAAAGCTACCCCTGTTTAAATATCTCTCAAAATATTTGGACTTTGAACACGTGGGAAAGCTGTAAACTAAATGAAAAACAGCCCTGATGCGACAGCTCTGTCGATCGGCGCGTGTGGGAGAGACACATGTGCCACTGTCGCACGTGTCCCTCAGTCCGTGATCAGACGCACTTCGACCGAGCCAACGTTGACCGATCGTGGTCAAACAGCCCATTATTTTTCTGTTTTTTTTTTTTTTTCGCAAAATGAGGGGTCACTAATTTCCCTAATCACGAACCACGCGATAACCTAGGATGATATAGGCTACCATGTGTCCCAAAAGTCCCACCCCCCTATTATTTTTTTTTGGTTAATAGAGATAAAATAGCCAGGGAATGTTTATATGATAAAAAAAAGGAATTTTTTAGTCTATGTAAATTGTCACCCCCCTCCCCCCCAAAAGGAGTAGTTTGGGGGTAAGTCGAAATATTTATATGTAAACCACTATTGAGTTATACATAATTTTAAAGGTCGTCATCAAAGAAAAAGAATGGCGCAACTATCGGTCTCTACGTCAATCCTTTGAAAAGTTATGGCAGTTCAAACTTTTAATTTTTTGAAAATCAAATGAAATCCTCACTTATGTAAATAATGAAGGAATAATGATTATTCGTGTGAAAAAAGAGAAGGAAATACCACGATTAAATTTAGATTAACTGCTCAAAATGTCCACCATTCACTTCCAGGCAGAAGTAAAGTCTGGACTCAAATACCTGCCTCACATTTGCCAATATTTCTGGTGTGATTAGCTGGCTTGCTCGTTCTATCCGTGCTTTTACTTCATTGAGATTGGCAGGTTTTGTGTCATAAATGCTTTTAAAAAAGCCCCTCCCCCCAAAAAATATCGAGAGGGGTAAAGTCTGGTGAACGAGCCGGCCATTCTACAAAATTTTTATTTTATTTTATTAAAGAAAATTAGAAAATTACAACTTTGAACTGCCAAAACATTTGATAGGATTTACGTAGAGACATCTAGTTTGCGCCATTCTTCTTATTTGATTATGACCTTTAAAATTGTGTACAACTCGATAGGGATTTACATTTAAATATTTCGACTTACCCCCAAACTACCCCTTTTGGGGGGGAGGGGGTGAAAATTTACATACACCAAAAACGTCCTTTTTTATATATTCCAAAAAAGGAATATATTAAAAAAGTTATAAAATCACTCGTGCACTCGGTAACACGAATACTGCGAAACAGTATTACGAATACTGTTTCGCAGTAGGGGCCTATTCCCTGAATATTATACTTTTATCTCTATCAATGAAAAAATAACAGGGGGGTGGGACTTTTGGGGCAGACGGAATTAGTATCCTCCTAGGATACTATACTATCACAGTGCTATCATAGATACCAGAAGGATATCACAGCAGACTGAGTTGCACACAGCAGTTGAGTCCCGTTAGGCAGAACTGTCCTCGCTGGGCCGAACTCATTGGTTATTGTTATTCGTGCCGAGTCCTGATCGGTTCAGCGGGAAATTTGGAATAAGCGAATAACAAAATCAATGGACCTTTACTTTATCTAAGTGTGATAGTTTTGATAACCAAGCCAAGGTAAAGGATTAAGATCGCCGTTTCCAACCGAGTTAAAACATTGCGATTGTCATTTTCGACGTGGAATTGCTTATGTCTGCAGTTTGTTCTGGGTTATAGCACTTTTCACATTGAATGGTCTGCAAAAGCCGTAGGATATAAAGTGATTATTGAACATGTTTAGTGAAAAAAGTTGTAATCTTACTGTTATGGAAAGATATTACCTACTCGTGTAAAAACAAAATTAACTAGTTTGAGTGACAGGGAAAATCGTTTATGATTTTATACGTCAAAAAACTTTTTAAATCGATAGGTCGGTTAAATGTTTTATTTGAAAGGAATTAATGGTTTGGTCAACTCCCGACCAGAAGCTGAGCTTCTACGACTCCGCGGATGAAAATAACCGAGTGAAGATGCCGAAAGAGGATGGGCGCTTCAGAAAACCCCAAAATAATTTTCCCAATTTTTCCTAACATTTTCCCCCAAAATTTTTTACGAATATTGATAATATTTGATATTTTTAGAGACTAATGTATATTTTCGACATCTTTCAAGAAGCTAAGTTTGAGAAATATTTTCATAAGCTTAAACAATCAGCCAAAAAATTTAAACATTCAATTTGATATGACCAATAAGAGCACAAAATAATGAGGACATCGATTAAAGTTACAGTTACAACTGATAAAACTCATCCATCAACTGATAAAACTCATTAAGAAGAGGTGGTTTCTGTATGTTTACATGTGGCAAGTGAACGCGAAAAATACTGAACCGAATGGGTTGAAATTTCACACAGCGATCTAGAACCTGGGAAACACATAGGCCTATTCTCTTCCTTAAAATCCCCTCGGACTACGCCCCGTGGACGTCCTCAGTTTCAATGTTTACATTTTATAAGGATGTAAACATGCAAACACAGAAATGTAAACAGTTGTGGATAGGCCCCATGGGGCCTTGTTACACAGTTCTAAGAGCAGTGGCAAGAACAGCTGTTTCAAGCTATCTATCAATCGCGCAGCCACGGGCAAGAGCTAGTAACTAATAAATGTTTCTTAATTTTCCACACGCTGGAATATCAATTACATCCTTGACAAAACCGACCTCGTTTTTCCCCAGTCGTAGCGGTATGAACCATTGGAACCCAAAGTAAAAATAACTCCGCGTTACATATATATACTCCCCATATCGAACCGGTACAAACGCCACAATGCAACACGGTGATGAACACTGCGCTACCGAGACCACGTGTCAGTCACTCGGTAACACAATATTCGTATTCAATTGCCACACATGAGCGCCGCCGACAATGCCACTCGCCACTCGTCACTGCCCAATTATACCACTTTGTTTATTGTGTTTTAAGTTAAAAACACCGCGATGTATTGGTGGAATGTTTGTGCATGTGCTGTTATCGCCAGCCTTTAAACACTATGCGCAGCTAAGTTTTACGATAGGCTTTTATTGAACACCTCAGTGGTTTATCATAGGAACTGACGTGACAAAAATGCCATACTTAAATTTGAGGTGTCAGATTAATTTTATGACTATTTTTCTATTTATCTCAAAATTATAGAAGGGCATCACGGAAGTGCAGTATAGGGCTGGATTTTCTGAGCAGTGGCGCTATCCATCAACGATAGATCAAACTCAGTTCACTTTATTTACAACTAAAAAAACATGGATATAGTTTAAAATATTTCTAAGATTGACTACAAATTGCGGCACTTGATATTTTTACCAAGCAAAGCCGGGCTACGATGAAAACAACTTTGGCCGGGCTACGATGAACCGAATTTACATATATGTATTTCTTTTCTGTACCAAAGTCAAATTCTGACCTCATGCATGATGTCGTAGTTCCAGATTATTCAATAACGTTTTAATAGTGGAGAACAATATTGTACCCTTACTTGTAAAATAGTTATTTCCCATCAAAAGTCAAATAGTTCAAAACTGTTACTAAATTTTTTTCATTCGAGAAAACATAATTTTACCGTACTACTTTAGGCTAATTTTTAACCCTTAAAACATGTTAATATCCCTTTATGATTCTTTTCACTCAATAAACGATATTTAGAAATTGTATTTGGCAAAAGCGAAATAATAAACCCAAGCTGGAAAAATTTATGTTATTTCTTGGCAAAAAACAAAAAAAAAAGAATCTCAAGACCGCGAATTGAAATGATACCGTACAATACTAACCTTTTGCCCATGCTTCATAAGGAGACATCAAAACTACTTCTACTTATAAGTATTTAATTTTCACTTAGAAAATAACCACGAAGACTATAAATTCAACCACTCTAAAATTATTAAAGTTAAATATTTAAACGATCATCGCTGTAATCTGTGAGGGGAGCGGTTGAATGGTGGGAGCACGGGGAGCGGAGGGAGCGACAGACAGCGGCTTAATGAACGGCGAGAGGTCCTTTGTGTCCTGTAATAAGGACCAAACTGCGCTTATTGCGACGGCCTTTATTGCCGCACTGCACCGCCGCTACACGAGTATTGTACTCTTCCATAGGCGTACACATTGTAGCTATGTGTTCAAAAAATAATGTTGCATAATTTGTTGCGCTACAGGCTTTAAGCAATAATCATGCGTGAAAAGATAAATTGTAGGCAAAGTGAAGCTTACTATACGACCGGACGACCTACGATTAACTTCCATTATTGTAAAGTTTTTTTGTCAAATCATAATAACTTTTAAATATACAGATTATTTTACATGTACATATAAACCAATGGAAATAGAATCTCGTTATGAAAATATCTTATATAATTTTGAACGTGGGCCCGTGGGCGAAGCCACGGGTAACATCTTATAAAGTATTACATATTTTTTCTGAATTCCCCTATAGTTAGACTAAATTTAATTTTGATTATTTTTCTTTCATTTTGAACAGTTTTTGCTCTATTTTTTCAGTTATTTTGCTGTATTTTGTTCATTATGTGCCCATTGTAATTTTGCCTCCCTGCATCATAATTTTCTATCTATTAACGTTGTATTCCTTTTTTTAATGTGATAGCTATGACTGAATTAATCTTTTTTTTTGTATGTTGACATACTATTAACCGTCTATAAAATTGGTTTAATGTGATACGATAGTATAAAAATGCATATAAAGGGGACAAAAGTAAAAACAAATCTTAATTCAACAATACATAACTGAATGCTATAATGGAACTCCGTGGAGAAATCTGCGTACACGCGCTTGGCCTCTTCGGGGAATTTAACAAGGCGGAGTAGGAGGTTGGCAATACTGGAGCGTTATTAGGCCAATTACCGGTGTGCCCCGGGCTGTTACCAACTTACCGTAACGAAAATACCTTTGTTTCCGTTTACGAGTAAGATAAGGAGCGCCTTGCTCAGCTGTGCGGCAGAAGTCGACCGCAGAAGTTATTCTCGAGGTTCCGTATCGCGTTCAGCATCATCGTGGTAAACTTGCGACGTATTATGTAGAAAATTCGCCTTATATCACATTTTATTACTTTTTTAACCTGATATAAGACGGTAATCAATTGACCTAAAATCCAGGAAAGGGCTTCTATAATAAAGTTACATTAGATACTGTCCGCCGATAGCTTGATGGCTAGCGGGATAAGTGCAGAGGGAGGGGAGGAGTGCGCTTGCTATTGGCTGAGCCGTTCCCCTCTCGCCGCAAACGCGACACTAGTAGCCGACCTGAAAATGTAGTCTGTACTACCTGATGCCGATGCCGCTGCGTACTCCCCGCGCTGACGTACTCACCTGCGGTGCGCCGGGCTTTTAGTTGCGCGCCCGAATGGTTTGTCCATTTTTACGTACGGATGCCATCACGAAACAGGAAAATAAATACCTTTACCACAAAAAAACTAATTTTAAAACTTTCATTCGCACGAATCGAGCATAATGGCGTGAATAGAAGAAGCTTGGATGTTTACAAACACAACTGGATCAATGTGGATTTTCAAACGTGGAAAATGAAACAATAACATGTGATCAATTGATTTATCCATGAATTTCTTGTGTTTATCATCTGTTATTTTTAACAAGGTAAAATGTAGACGGGTAGTAGCGTCGTTGTTATGGTAACCGGCCTGCTTTCCCCTCCCCTCAAATTTATCCCGCTAGCCATCAAGTCATCGGTGGACAGTACATTAGATACATTAGTTGAAATGGCGACCTACCCAGGTAGGTATTTTAAGCCAAGTATGAATGACAGATGAGTGAAGGATGATTGTGGCGCGATCTTGTAGTCTTGTTACTGACTAAGGCCGACATATTCCTTAGACAGGACTGTTAATTAATAGCCCAACAGCCAATGGCAACTAAGGGAACTACATTTTTACGTGGGATCCGAACCACGATTTCGCCTCGGTTAACAATTTACGAACTGGTCTAATTATGAGGATGGTCCCATGAACGAGTACTCAATAGTGCGGACGTTAATCCCCACTAAGGAACACCGCGTCCACAAGCCATCGCTCATAACTATCCACAATTCGTGACCTCCAAGTAGCTGGATTACAGGACACGCCACCGTCCCAGTCAATAATAATAAAGTTAAATAATACTACACAGTATTTACAGTTAAAACAGAATTACAGTATACTAGCAACTCTTTCATAATGTTACCTTCCGAAACCTTTGAGAATTCAGACATAGGCTTGGGTGGTGCGGGCCAATGCGGGACGAGAGCGTTTTAATGTGAGAGCTTTTTTTAAAGATCGCAAGAGAGTGTAAGACTTATACGCGCAAACATACACAGCTATCTCCATTCGCCCTGACGGAAACCAAACACATACTTCTGGAGCATTTCAGGTCACTCCGAAGTATTATTGTACACCATTGATACCATCACAATTGATGACGCATACAATACAAACAAAAGTTAGAATAATCCCACTGTACAGACTGAGGGGCGGCGAGTGCATCCCAAGGGCAATTAAAACAATGCTGACTGCAAATAAATTAGCAACTTCCGGCACGACGTGTGACTGCTCGTGTGTTCTGCTGGTCCCTCTTTGAACTGCACGTTGTATGAATGTTGCAACTCGGTAGTGACTCGTTTAGACTTCGTTCCGTTCGTGTTAAGTATATAGCTTAAACTGCTGTGCTTGCAGGATTGTAAGTGAGTTATGTGATACACGACTGGATCATATTAAATTAAAATAAAACGTTCTTGAAATTAAAAAGTGTTTCCTTTAGCAATTATCTTTTGACTGAAAATTTGAATTTTTTGCCAACATGTTCAATACAATAAATCTGATGTTCTGAACTATAATCAATAATATTTTTAGGAATAGAGTTAATTATATAATTTTTATAAAAGAAAA
This sequence comes from Flexamia atlantica, assembly GCA_035578135.1. Taxonomy (NCBI): domain Eukaryota; kingdom Metazoa; phylum Arthropoda; class Insecta; order Hemiptera; family Cicadellidae; genus Flexamia; species Flexamia atlantica. Next base: position 16,582,427 of record JAQJVK010000012.1, on the reverse strand, counting down.
TTTTGCTTTCTAACCGACTTCCCCCACCTACCAACAAAAGGAGGAGGTTCTCGAATTCGTCTTGGGATATGTTTTGTTTTCTAGGGATGTTCACCGATTTCTCTGCGACACTTTACCAATCAACGTGATTCTACCACCAAAATAACCGGGGTGATTTCCCGTTGGTCCTATACATAACATTTTGTTTCATTGACATATTTTTATTCCTCTGATTAGTCCATAAAATAAAGAGTCTGCTATACAAGATAAATTAAAATTAATAATAGCTTGAAGGGAGGGGATACAAAAAGAAGTAAAAATGATAACGTAATTTATGGATGGTCCTTCATGAGTCATAGGTCATTACTATACTCCTGGTAAAGATAACGTTATCATTCACATTTGTTGGGCTAAAACCAGTACCATTTTTCAACTAAACGTAATTTTTGTATTCTAACGATATTGTTACGAAATAAAACTCATTAAAATAAACAACTGTACAAAACTCAATGTTGACGGGTCATCGATGTATCGAGCCATCAAATCTCAACTCAATATCCATTACGTGGCCGATGTAATGACCTAATTTAATGGAGGAAGTTGTGAGTCAAATGGAGAGATAAGAGCAGAGAATATCCGCATCGGAATGATAAGACAATCTTTGTGAGAACGTACATTTATAAATACTACCCGGACAATTACGATTTTCATATTCCTCCATATGATCTACGGTACATCTTTCTCGATACAGGATTTTTTTGAAGCTCAACCTATACTTCATTCAGTGAGAGTGTAAAGTAAAGCCACACCTCCTGTATCAGCTGTAATGTTGGCAGGCTGTGTCACATGAGTACCTGATGTTATAGCTACAAATCTCCAAAGAGCTTTAGTAAAACCTGGAGCTGGAACTGGATGTCTGTTGACAAAGCCAATTATGGTTATGTTTGTTTGCAGTGAACGTAAAATGCACGTGAGCTTTACAATAAAAAATTGTCCATAAGTAAATAAATAAATAAATAAATTATTGTAAATAAATTCTCCATAAGACAAATTAATCCATCCACACATGCTTTATTTATTATTCATACCATATAGTATTCATTCAATTGAAATCACTAAGGGGAATGGCTGTGAACCATCCCTAGGAACATGTGGACTGCCTCTTCTCTGATTGGTTCTTTTCTATACAAATGTTATTTAAGGGGAGGGGCTTTACTTTACCAAGGCCACACTTACACACTCACTGAATGAAGTATAGAATCTATACGGCAGATGAGCTGAAAAACAATAACAAATTGGGCCACCAAAAATATCCCGAGTTTAATCAGCTGGAAAAGTCGAGGTAAAGAGTATTATTGAAATTTGGTTGTTGAGTTTGGCTCTGAGGATTCGCCGGAAATAGATTTGCGACGCGGAAACGACGGAAGCCTTCACGCTCCGCGAGCGCGGCATTGGCGGCCTGCGAGGTGCGAATCCTTCTCTCATCGGCCGGACTGATGTCCGCAAATGCAGCCGACTTCAGAATAATAATGGAATAATAAAGGGGAAATAACATCAGAAAAGAAGAGACGTTATTTCCTATGCAATGAAGCCATGGTGAAACCGCCAAAACTTACACAAAAAGATCCCACATTGGATTTATTGCATTCCTAGTGACTGCAGGAAATCGTTATTATTTAAAACGATTCGCCGCTTGAGAAATAACTTCGTTTGAAAGGCATTGTAAGGAGGTTTCCTACTTTTAAATGTGACTAGTAGATGGGTATAAAGTAAGTCACTAATGACGCTTTTATTCTAATCCACGCAGGTAACAGTTAGGCCCGGTGACAGGATTTTCGGGCCCCTATGCAATTTTCTACCCCGGGCCTTCACCTACCTTTTTCACGAATTTCGTGTTCTTTTGGGCCCCTTTTTTTAGTTATTTCGAGCCCCTTTTTGGCGTTTCCGGGCCCCCTGTGAGCCCGGGCCCCTATGCATTTGCCCCCGCCCCCCCTGTCGCCGGCCCTAGTAACAGACAGTTGGTCGTTGCGTGACTCGAAAGATAGAGAAGTTTGAAATGAAAAATTAATTCCCAGTGAATGTTTGCTTTCTAATTTCATGAGGTTGAAGATAGGAGAATTTTTCAATCATGAACCTTGAGTACCACAAAGCTAATTTAAAATGAATAAAGCACTGCAATAAAACAAAAGTTGAAGTGCAATTATTAGGCTTATAAAAACTAATTATTTTAAAAAATAATGCACTGTCTGATGACATTGGATGCGTAGGTGATAAGCTAATTTACACTCGAAAGGAACCACTTTTAAGGCGCGTGACAGTCCCGTATGTAAACAATCAACCCAAATAAAAACAGGCCTAACACTATATTTACCATTTACCACGCTAATACAAAAATAAAAGCACAAATTGCAATGCTAAGCAAAACACGCACTGAATCACAACACTAAACTTAGTGAAATCACATTATTCCTTGCGCAGAAAACTTGGGAGAAATACACAACTTTGAGAGCAAAAATACCGCGAACGATCAGCTGGAATCGGAATGGCGCACTAAAAACTAGCAGACGGCTGTGATCAAGCAATACTGCCAACAGCAACCATCTAGCGGTAAATAATGAGCCACACTGCTGCCAACTGAGAGAAAGAGAAGTGAACTGCACGGCAACCGGTTTTGTGACTCACCTTGAATAATTATTGTAGCCCCGCATTTGTAGTAGGAGTTATATTTAGACCGGGAAAGGTATATTTCACTGTGTACACCGTCCCAAGTACAGAGTGAAAAATACAGGGTGAGTCTTCTAAGTCGTCCAAAACAGATTATAGGCGAACGGCTTAACATATAAAGACGAAATAAAATATTTCCCCACTAAATCATACCCAAGGTACAACGTAAAAATATTTTTAATCTTTTAAAATACAGCGTGTTCCAAAAACCGGGGCTTATGGGTTCGAATCTCGGAATTTCTAAATGTAAACATATGACATATACATCATTTTAAAGTTCTAAGCAAGACAAACAATTCGGTGAAAATAGAGCTAAATTATCTTGATTATTTTCAAAATGGCGGCTGTTTTTGAAAAAATATTGGTATTTACAGAATACCCTGTATCTCGAGAACTACTGAAGGTTTTTCGTTCTCTTTGAAAATTCTTAATCCTTTTAAACTCAGCTTTAATTTGATATGCAACATGCCAAAATTAAAAGAAAATAAATATTTTTTAAACATTTTATTGTTTGTAAATGTTGGTAGCACTGAAAATCGAAATATTTAAATGGCAACATGTATCAAATTGGATACATATTTTAAAGGTCTTGCAAAAACCTACAACTTTTCAACTTAGACTCACCTCCTATCTTCAGTAGTTTTGTAGTAATAAACAAAAAACTCCATTTTCCCATATAACGCCCATGTTAAATGTACAGAAGTCCAAGCATTTAAATTTGCATCCTTTAACATTGAGTACAGCAAATTTAACGTGGGCGTTATATGGGAAAATAGAGTTTTTTGTTTACTACTGAAAAGTACCAACAATAGAAGGGGAGTATAAATTGAAGACCTTTAAAATGATATCTAGAGGCACGGTCGTGTCTCGTCGCCAAGTCCACCAGCAGACGACGAATGAACGACGTGAGTGACTATATTAACAGCGCAGATTAGGAGCCGATTTTTCACTTTTCAAAAAAGAAAATTAGAGCCTTGATTTAATATAACTTCGCTTCAACATTATAAACTGGCCAAAAAAATTCAAAAAACACGTCAGTTTGTTTTAAATACTTCTATTAAGTTAATAATAAACGTTAAAAGTCACCAAAAAAGTTACCGGTTTTGCACTTTTTAACGAATCCTCCACCTCGATTTGTTCAGAAAGCCAAGCGACTTTGTTTCTCATCAGAATTGAATGAAACTTCACACTCACTCCTATTTTTTCTCGTATTAGTGCCTTTTGATAGTCTGAACAAAGTTTGAAAGCACTAGATATGAAAACTAGTAACTTTTTAAATTTTCATTTCAAATCATCGTTGACATTTCAAATGTAAACAAGCTTAGTCCACGAAGAAACTATTTCGTCAGTAAAACTTTGATCAGCTGGTAAGTTTTAAGCGTATTGGAGAGGACGGTAGGACAGGAGATAGGCTTGATTTGTTTAATTTATTATTTCTTTATATTGTGATAGGTTTATTTTTTAAACTATTATTTCAGGGTTCTGTACCAGTGAAACCTATTTATTTAGTTTTACAAATACCTATATAAATTATAATGAATGTGTGTCTTATATAGTCTATTTCCGTTTTACCCAACCTAAACTCATGTTCAAGATTCGAATCGTTTTAAATTTATGTTCAAAGAATGGTATTTCATTACTAAATTACTAAAGTCTGCCAAAATGAAAGGGCCGGTTTTCATCAACAAAGTCATCGTCACAGTACCTCCAGTAAATACTCTAATCTCCTTGTTTGAACAGAAGCAATATCAGCTGTTTGCGGAAAATTTGTCAGGTAAAAAAGTACAGATTCATACATTAACTATAATTAATGACTTCTATCACGTATAAATACGAAGTTTGGTTGCAGACGCAAGTAGGCCTGATCTTACAAAGGTAGAAAACGGCAATTCAACTCTTAAACATTTTATACTTAAAGATGAGTTTATTCACAACCTGGAAAAAGTCAAAGATAATAGTTATAGTGCCGAATGTTTGATAAGGTCTATCATAAAAAAATCCTAATTCAAGAATTATCCAAAGTTTGAGGGTTCACGATTTTGTCACAAAGTATGTCCACTGGTGGTAGAGCGAGGAACATCGATCCCCAGCACCCAGGGTTAAATCTCACCAATAAATAATAGCAATTTGTTTTGTGATAATACCGCAACCTTTCGGGTGCATGCATATTAAGCTGAATATCTGCAATGCATGTCCATTGTAACTACTAATCCTGGTCCTAAGAATACCCAAACTACCAAGGGTTAAGTACCGTTTGCATCTAAAGTTTCATTGAATATTGTACTTATAGGTTAAACACATAAACAGCTGTTTCAAGTTAATTAATTTCAATTCCATTGGCTGTATACTACAGCGCCTTATCAAGGCCACACTAGTGCGGCCTTGTTTATATCCTATGCGATCCAGCATCTGGTAAATAATATTTATTTGGTTTTTAAAATTCTGATAATGTATCGTACTATGCAAATGCAAAAATACAGTGTATTTTAAACTGCCAACTTATCACAACCTCCATAACAAACTATGCCATTGATTCCCCTATGATTAAATTAGCCATATCCCACCAAAAAACGACCAAATTGTAAGTCCAATAAATATCAGAAATCAGTTCGGACCTCCTTTTAACGCAATCGAACAACAAGATTGTGCTGAATTTTTCATTCAACTAATAACATTGTATCAACCCCTTGAATTTCATTTCAAATATATGCTAAAAATTACGACAACATGTTCAAACTGCAACCAAAATGTGGATGTAAATGCGAGTAACTTTATTTTTCCAATTTCAATTCCTCAAAACACTAAATACCCCCGTTGCAGCAGACCTGCATACTCAGCGAATTTCGAATAAAACACAACATATTTCAATCCAACATAGAAAGATTTGACATGTTTTTGTAAGCTCCTTAAGAATAACATGGGGAATGAGTATGCAGGCTTGCTGTTACAGGCACGTTCAAACTAGGTGGTTTAATATAAATATTTAGTAGATCTTATCAAGAAGAAGCATATACCAAGTTTTATCAATATATGTTTAGAAATAATGAAGATATGTTTTTTTTAATTGCCCATAAGGATAACATGGGGAATGAGTATGCAGGTTTGCTGCCACAAAAATGGAAATTTCAGGGATTTTAGACTAAAATACATTAAATCTTATCTAGATGAAGCCACAAACCAATTTTTATTAAGATATGTTGAGAAATAAGCGAGATATAGAATTTTACTTATTTCCCATAAGGTTAACATTGGGGACAACGTACTGTGTTTACCACTTACAATATCTCTGTATCTAATGGACATAGAGCAATGATTCAAATTACTAAATTGTTTGTTTTTTCAAGCTGAATTCATTGGTGCTAACCAAAATTTGATAATATTTATTTTTCTATGTGCAAAACCCAAAAAACCCATTTTTGGGGGGGTTTCCCCCCTTTACCCCCCTTCCAGCGGTCCGAACGGGCTGGTTTTCGAACTCATCCGAATAATTACTACATTACACCCCTGTGCCAAGTTTCATTTCGATCGGACCATTTTTGCGAGCGCTATCGTGCTTACAGACACACACACACATATATATATATATATATATATATATATATAGAAATTTGAACGAATTGCGTTTTTTGCTTCTGGGGGCCCCAAAACAAACAGTTATCATGGTCTTGGGCTTAGGTCTTACCATGAGACCTACGGTAATAGCTTCTTCCCTATAGGGGAAATTCGCTAAAAAGCAAATTTGAAGAATTATTCAACCGTCAGTGTGAAAAATGGCAACCAATTATGGACTCAAAGTGTACCTATCGTTGCATCCGCAACTACTTACAAAATACCCACGTCGCAGCAAACCTGCATACTCAGCGAATTTCCAATTACAAAATATAAAGTAATTAATCCATTAGGCTATTAAAAAAAGAAAAATAAACAAGTGATATATTTATATATTAAAATTATAGCTATTATAGCTTGTTTTACAAACCCTTTGTAAAAAAATATTGGTAAATGACTTAGATGACAAAACACTAAAATAATGAAGTAGGCAAGAATGTTTATTTTTTAAATTATATTAACATAAAATTGTTTAAAACCCAAAATTCTATTCAATAAATTGATAAACTGAGAAATTAATCAAAGCGATTCCTTGAAAACCTCAGTAGAGAGTAAATGGGAAATTGACTAAGCCAACATTCTGCTGCCCTATTACTATAAAAACAGGGGGAAAATGAGAACTCGGAGACCTATGGACTTAGAGGAATGATTTAAAATACCAAATTGTTTGTTTTTTCGAGCTAAATCCAATGGTGCAAACAATAATTGGATAAATATAATTTTTCAATTTGAAAAACTCAAAAAAACCCATTTTTGGGGGGTAAAATCGAGCCTTTACCCCACTTATGATATGTCGATCTGGCTGGTTTACGAACTCGTCCAAGAGAATCTAGTTTTACATGTCTGCATCAAATTTTGTTGCGATCGGAGGATATTTACGAGAGTTATCGTGCTTACAGACACTCAAAAAATGAAAATTCTATTTCCCATATAAGCCCATGTTAAATTTTGAAACAAATCGTGATTTTTGCTGGAAAAATGCGTTTTAACAATAAACTCGCTTCATATCCAGAAAGTACACATAAAAAGCTGACAAATAATATAAATATAAATATGATTGCTGAGGTTACCCTGAACGGATATTTTTTTGTCCATTCTGTTCTGTTAAACCACGGTAATAGCTTATTTCTAAGGAAATTCGCTAAAACAATAATTTCAAGCAAAAGTAACTATTTGATTTTTCAATTACAATTTCGGAATTCATTCAACATGAAAATTACAAATCTTCTCATACGAGGGCTTAAAAATACAGAAATTAAAATAATTGGAAACACATTCAAAGTGAAACATGCTATATTAAATTTAGGAGAAACTACAAAATGTGGTTATTATATTTCACTAGTGGCTTGAAGGGACTAAACGCCCCTAATAAGAAGACATTCAAACGATCCTCAGTTAATATATAGTACCTACTGGACCGAGCCTTGCTCGGTGTTATTTCATATTTACCAGTTCATCCAGTTACTATAAAATATTTCGATGTCATAAAACTGATAAATATAAACCTTTTTTATTGCTCCATGGACTCTTCATCCCATTTGCTGTATTTTCCCTTGATGGCTGTAGATACCAAACAGCTGTTATGACTACTTCATTTGTTTACACTTTCCTTGTTTATTTTCGTTGCTATCACGGCAACCCATAAGGCCAATGTTAAAATTTTACAACTTTAAAATTCGATTTATTGCGTTATTAGATTTTCTCTGGCCAAGTAATCTGCATAAAAGACGTTTTTGAGTCATAAATTACTTATTTACAGACTTTGAAGGAAATGTTCGGAGCCGTTTTTGAGATGATTATGCAAGCAAGCAAACAAGCATACAAGCACAATACTCATATAAGAGTATAGGATAGGATACGCCTAGGACGAAATACCCTCATAGCAAACTGGCTTTTAAATCTACTATTTGTTAGATATAGCTCATGGTTTTCAATCAAATTTCAGCATCACATGTTTTATGTAAACAAAGCTGTCGTTTTTAGATCCCAGTGCAGATATTTTACGTTATTTCTTGTTTTCTGGAAAATTTCCAGCAATTTCAGTATCTTTCCCGCCATCACGGTAGAGGTACCTTTAATTTGAGCCCACTCCCATCTTTCTACGACTTGCCAAATCTTTCTAAATCTTTCTTTGTACCTAAATATCAAGAAGTGACTATATGGCGCAAAGAATGTTTACGTAATATTATTTTTAAAAGACCGCCTAAAACATCTGCGAGAACAACTAGAATACATCGGTTATTGCATTCAAACTATATACTGTCTATATTAAATATTTTTTTTTATTTATATAAAGATTTACTTTAAATGTTATATTTTACTATATTTATCTATTAAAAAAACAGTGATACCATACCCAAAAACACAAAGTGTTGAAGGGTCGCCAAGCCCTAAAAATATGTGATATCAAAGTGCATACCAAGTCAATTTAATTTCCTGTAGTCCAACAATGTTCATTAGAATACATAATTAAATTTGTTTGAATGCTATTGTTCTGAATACAGATTATAATTCTTCTACATGTACTTGGCCAGCAGCTTATGAATTTATATATTTATGTTAAAAGTCTTCTATGTAGGTCACTTTGGAAAATACAACCGTATAACTAATTTAGCGTCTGTTAAGCTGCTGGCCAAGTACATGTAGAAGAATTATAATCAGTATTCAGAACAATAGCATTCAAACAAATTTAATTATGTATTCTAATGAACATTGTTGGACTACAGGAAATTAAATTGACTTGGTATGCACTTTGATATCACATATTTTTAGGGCTTGGCGACCCTTCAACACTTTGTGTTTTTGGGTATGATACTATTTAACATATGTTGCCATTTAAAAATTTTGATTTTCAGTGCTACCCACATTTACAAAAAATAAAATGTTGAAAAATTTATATTCTTTTGATGTTGGCATATTGCATATCAAATTAAAGCTGAGTTTACAAGGATAAGAATTTCAAATAGAACGAAAAATCCTTCAGTAGTTCTCGAGATACACAGGATAATCCATAAATACAAATAATTTTCACAAAAACGGCCGCCATTTTGAAAATAATACAGATAATTGAGTTCTGTTTTCACCGAATTGTTTGTCTTGCTTAGAGCTTTAAAATGATGTATAATATGACGTAATGTTTACATTTAAAAATTCCGATATCGTTACTGGTCGTGTAGGCCTATAAGTTGGAGGACTAAAAAATCATAAAAAGTGAAATGTAACAGTTTTCCTACGTGGATTGAGATATGATTACGATTTTCGAAGGAGTTTTCACTAAAACAAACAGGAAATACTCGATTTTAATCTTCCTGCTCTGAGGCTCATCTATTTCGGAATGGCTGCAAGACTGTTTGACAATTTGACAATCTTGATCCGTCGTAATTTACAAACTATCATTAAAGGTGGCAGCTTTTACACCAGCATTTCTTGTTCTTCTAAAATTAAAATGTACATCCAAATCAAGATAAGATACACGGGAAACTCGTGTTGAGATAGCCGCGGGAAGAATGTTAACAGGTTATATCACGTGACCTTTTATGTTTGATCGTTATCAGTGATCCAGTTATCGGCGAGTGGGCTGTTGAATAACATATCGGCATCGCACGCGGGGCTTCTCTGTTGTTCGCGCCACCGCCTCGCGCCTTGTCGGCCTTCCGCATAACAAGACAAGCTAGAACCCCCGAATTTTTAGCCGAACATTCATTCTAAGTTTGACGAGCAAATTGTCAATTCCTCACTGTTTGTTGACAATGTAAGAATTATTCGAGTTTACGCGTAAGATATAGGTAATATACCTTCACGTGTTTTTGGTTATGGTTTTAATGCGATGTTAAGAATAATAAATTCACATAATTTTTAGTGTACTTCTTAAAATCTAGCATAAACATGGCTTTCTATAGTACGGGGCCTCATCGTTGACCACCTGAAGGGGCCTACATAAGGGTAAGAACGAACGTTATAACAACTTGACCGTTTGCACCTGTCACTGAACCGGCAGCTGGTTTATTATTGTTAGAAATAGCCATGGAATAAATCAACTATACCACCATACTAGCAATTTTATAAGATCCACAGGAGGATCCAGGAGGATTTTACAAGGACTTTTCTTTTAAGCATTTGCTCTAAAAAGATGGAGGCATGCACGCTGTACTATAAACCCATCCCCACTTTACAATTAAAATCTTACAGTAAACAAAAAACTGCAATTAAATTTAATATATAATAAAGACTCTCAGGTTGTAGTGGTTGATGTAGTGCTTTTTACCTCCGAGCAATATCAGAACATACAGTAAAAGCACATATAAAATAAATGAAAGATAACCACAGCATTTACCGACAGCGGCGTCAAGTGTCGTTTATTTATGTCAGTTAATTGTTAAATTCAAGAAAAGAAAATCATGGATCGAGCTTTACTCAGTAATCATTCATTGTAAATCAACGGGGCATTCCTCATTCATTCTGAAGCCAAACATATGAGCATATTTCCCATGATAAAAGTATACAAAACCACATGTAAAGGATTTTGAGAGCATATTAAATGTTTTCAACGAATAGATGCATAAAAAAGTCTTTCTTTAGCAATTTTCATTTGCGTTAGAAAAAATTGTGTATGTGGTTGAATCGTTCGACTTCAGCTATACGAGATAAAGGCCTCAGCAATCCAAATCCTTACCGAATGCTTACTATCAGATAAGGATTGCTGTAAGCGAGCAATCCTTACTCTATACTTACAAAGTGCTTTACGTATGTTTAAACAAGCAGTGTGAACGCAATGGTCGCGTGTAAGTGTTGTCCTTTTAAAATCTTTTACTTTATAAAAATGTATAACCATTTCTGTCTCTGATAAATAAAAAATAATGTACTGAGTAAAAAGGAAGACTAATAAAAACTAAAACCGCCGATAAATCTCCTAATTATTGAAACAATTACCTAATAATAAACTACGATAACATGCAGTCCAAAACAAAACAATTAAACCGATTTCACATTGAATAAAGGTAGTTAACTCTAATTGCAATCCATGAATACGCGTGGAGATTAGATGCACCGCAGGTGATAAAACGAAATAAGACACGAGCGTCAAAATAATTTAGAAGATTAATTTATTCATTAACCCTCTGATATTGACTAACCATTATTTTGATTACATTAAAACTCCCACAACGTTCTTTATACTATGACTGACCCTGATGATGAATTGAAAACGATCTGACTTCAAAGGTTGGAACATCTTTTACAGCATATGCTACCTGTTCTCGCCCACTATAGCGCAGTGTAATCTGTGTTCTTACTTAAAATGTAAGCGATATCTTATAGAGAACAAAATTTATTTTAAGGGTATTTTGATAAAACTTTGAACTGTTGAAAATTAATTTTTGTAACACCAACTTTTAACACTTACATTTTTTATGATTATTTTAATCAAAATGGTATATGTTTCATCCTCAGGATGTGGCAGGATTAATACCCATTAGCGTTCGGTTAACGCAATTGAAGATACTTTTCTATTTTCCACTCTCAACAATAAATGTTATTAGTATTAATAATTTTCTAAGTTTTAATCAAATGTAGGATGCAATTCTTAGATATTTATTACTTTACATAAATGCTATCTCATCTGCAATGTGCAGTTATCGGTAGAAAATCAAACCGGCTGGATACGGATACTTATTTAATTATCTGCATTGGCGATTTGACAACTCCGCGACTCGCAGCCACGCACGCACGCACGGCCGCGGCCCCGTCGTGAATATTTGACGACCCCGCTCAGCCGTGGATTACCGCCTATAGACACTGGCGCCACCCCGCGCCGCTTGGCCCACTTTGTTTTCGGGTTCGGGGGGTTTTAATTTTTCATTTCCATGAGGGACTACGAGATTCAAGGATTGGGCTCAGCTCCGACCGGTTAATTACCTGGTCAAGCAAATTTTCCTTTTTCTGTTCAATGCTTGTTACGAAAGTTTCTAAAAGCGTCATAAAAGTGGTTTTAATTCTTAAGTCTTTTGAGAAAATGGTATAGAAGTTTTGAGGAGAAAGTAATTGTTGTTCACAAATAAAAAAACAGAGATATATAAAAACACGAAGAAAACTTTAGTACGAATGGATTAATAGAATGGTATGAGCGAACATAAATTGCTCGCTCAAGAGTATACAAGCAGAGAGTATAAATACAGTATAGGTGCTTGGTTGTATCAAACTCATGATGACATTTAGCATTATCATTGACTTAACAGAAGCAAAAGTAATGTCTTCAGTGGGTTACAGTTGAAAATAAAGCCTATTATACTTGATAACTTTTTAAAACTGATGCACATGTAACGGTTTTAACTGAAAAGAAAAAATCACATCATATAAACTAGAACTCAGGTTTAATCTATTTTAAAAATAAAAAGCCTTTAATATTTTCCATTGAACGATAGAAACACGGTGGTGAGATAAGAGTGACTGCTTTAATTTTTATTTCCAGAACAATAACGCAGCACAAACGGAAATTCGGTAACGCCTAGCAAGCTGTTTCAGCCATCCGCAGTACACTAGGGTACTTCGTTTTGCCTGTTGATTATTTCAGGCGCTCCCTCTCTTGTGGGTAATTACGTATGCAGGGACGACTTGAGAGAAAACGCTTTACACTACAACAGCCTAAACTCTTGTCGGCTGCGTAATGGTTTTATGAAGACTACACTCTTTTCAGTAAGTTTATTTTAACTATTCAAGAACCGTTTTAACTATTTTAACCGTTCAAGAAAAAATATTATTTAGGCAATCACAGTTATTCAAAATGGGTTAGACCACTACTACTACTACTACTACCACCTCTACCTTCTCTGTGGTTAGACCCATGAAAGTATCTTCAAGGAAATCAACCAAAGTATACTAGTGGCCTGAAGGGTCTAAAAGCCCCAATGAGGGAAAATTCCTACGAGCCTCATTTATTACAGTACAAAATAGCTTAATAGCAAACTGAATGCAGTTTTCGTTTTTCTGCGACACTAGCGGCGACTTTTGAAGCTGCGGCTCCATAGGAGCCCATGTTAAATTTGCGCACTTTTCGCCGCGCAAGCCGGTGTAGGGGTAAACGCGGTGTCATTTAGCGTCTCCAATTCTTAAAATAAAAGTTATTCGGAAATAGCATTGTAAAAACAAGGAGTTGCAGAGTGTTTATTGCTTCTCCAAAATCGTTTATGCTCACTCATTAAAAAGATACATGGCGTTAAAGTTGCTCAAATTCAACAGAATGTATCTTCGGAATACGTTAACATGAACGATTTTGGATTAGCAATTAACATTCTACAACTCTTTGTCTTTGAATTGCTACGTTAAATTAAATTTTATTTTGAAAACTGTAGGCGCTAAATGACACCGCGCGGAGCGTGTTTTAGGCATATTTTGGGGTAGGTAGAGAACTCTCTTAAATATTGATATCTAGCCTACCATATGGTTTTCAATCCAGTATCAGCATATCACATGTTTTATGTAAACAAAGCAGACGTTTTTAGATCCCAATGTTTTTTAAATGGCAGATGTTATTACTCGTTTTCTGGTGAATTTCAAGCAATTTCATTATTTTTCACGGGATAGAGACCTTTAATTTGAGCCCTCTCCCATCTTTCTACGACTTGCCAGACGCCCGCGCCCACAAATTTGACGCAAAGAATCGCCTTACAAAAGTAAATATATTATGATGATTATATCACACTCTCAACATATTAACTGAAAAATAAGTGTTTGACTTAGATCAAATTCCAATTCGATATTGAAGAGCGGCACAGAGAAAGAGTACGGTAAAAAAGTTAAAATTTGGCATTTTTTTATGAAGTCTGCAAATATTTCCGCAAAAAATAGCTTATAGGATTTTGAATCCACAGTAATCCGCAGTAGGCTTAAATACTTGATTGTGCCAATGATTTAAACTTAAATAAACTTACTATCTAAACACAAATTAAACTGCATTTAAAATTATGTGCTAATCATTTAGTTAATGGGCCTTAAAATAGTCAAACCTTCAAATGAAATGTTTAGATGCTCACGAAAGTTAAGAGCGTTTTCCAAAGATAACTGAATGGGAACTGAAGGTGATATTCCTCATTATAATTTTTTTTATAAAAAATCTTTTTATCAGGCCGAAATTGGGGTCAAGTAGTGGGCTACCTACCATTGGACCGTATGCATCCAAAAATAGCAAAAACGTTAAAGCTTGGATGTTACAATACCCACTACATTCCAACCTTGTTAAAAGTTGAACTATGCATTTCTGTATGAATGAGTTAAAATGTGGAAATTACATTATTGTAAAACCATCACCATCAAAGAAATCCGATCACACCTTTCTGTTTCTGATCAAAAGTGTGCTTGTCCCGTATACGCAGAGGTAAGAGAGAGGAAGTACTGACGACCAAACATTACTCCGGAAATGCCGACAATGGGAAACTCGAGAAGACGATTCTTCACTGAACAGCTGTTGACATGGTCATGGTTCACAACGCCAAGTTCCAAGGACAAAAAAAGGAAGTTCTGAATTAGGCCTACAGTTTATGCAATAAAAACAGGGTGTTGAACTCACTCGCATTTACAACAATAAAGAAGAAAGTAAAGGCCTAATTGATTAATTTTGTTTCAAGTAGGGGCCTACAGAAAGTGGCATTTTCCGGTGCGCGCTCAAGGCTCGTGTATGAGAAGCTAAAATCGTGCGCGCGTAGTGGGCAAATAGAAAACTATTAAATTCAAAGCGAGGGAAAGATAGCTGATACTTTTCGGCCTCCACTGAATTACTTTTTTCCGTAAGTTTATAGTCAATGATTATAAAACTTAAAAACTTACCAAAATTGTAAGTGAATAAATATGTAATTAATATTGAATTTGACACCTATAAGCTACTAAATCAACTGCTAGCCCCCCGCCTTACCGATAGCTTACTGAAGGCTTACTATCAATTAATTGTTGTAAGTTTTTAACTTTTATAATATAAGTCTTAAGGATTCAGCAACCTATTCAATGATTATAGTTTGAAAACGATAACTTTCTTTGACATCATTTATAGGTATAATCAAAGGATTCTTTCTATACGGAGTGATGAAAATTATATTACAAGTTCAGGAAAAAGAGTAGATGTTGCTCCCAGTGGTTTTACTAAACGCACTTTTCCAGGATTGTGATGACATAGGCCTAATAAATATTTCATCCAATGAATATTTAATGCCAAGCCCGGGGGCGGAGTGTTGGTATACCGTACTGTAGAAGCAACGTAAAAGCGAAGTCAGATCGAAAGCAATTTCGGACCAGCTGATAAAGGTTGCGGGGCAGCAAGTGGGGGTGGGGGGTGATAAAACAGCCGAAACCACCCTGTCCCCTGCTGCTGACCGACATCACCATCAGCACCATAAACTACCCTCCCGGTAGTTTAATTGCGAAATTTACAGCTAAGATTTTCATTGTGTTTTTTATTTACAAAGAGTGTAAAACTAGTTAACCTACGAGAATATTTGACAAGATTCGTTATAGGAACATGGGTATGATGGGGGGGAAATGATATGGGAGGGATCTCCAGGCAAATACGGTTTACTGTAATCCCAAAATTAGTGTGGGAAAATTTTCTCTTGGAATTTAAATCTCACCCCTCCCCTCCCAAAAAAACACGTTGCCATACGTGATAACCATGGTACATCGCTTTAAAAAATCACAGTGATGTCTGATGTACGGTAGATATAAAAATATACCCTCAGGAAAACAATATAATTTGAAGTATCGTAGGGCTAAGTAATAATATACTTTTGAGGCGACAAAAAATGAAAAACTCACAGAAAGGTAATGAAAATGTATGGTAAAATTAGGTAAAAAACGTAACGTAGCCTAAAAGAAAAGTACAAATTGCATAAGTATTTCAGGGATTTAAATCGGGTTGACCACCAAATTGGCTGCAAAAGTAACAAAACGCAGGACCAGGGTTCAGCACAAGAATTTATTTTAAAGACCTGAGATGATTACTTAATATTTAAACTGAACATCTTTAGTTAGGCCTAATTGTACGAGACTTGTTTTAGATTTAAATGACATTATTATCGTATGTGAGGTAATTTTATCAAACCTATGAAGTTATTTATAGCCTTCTCTCCACTTGGGCAGTTTTGCCTATATGTTGCAGAACTGTCTGTTTAAAAATTGAAGTAGTGGAATTCCGACGGCATTAATTATTCAAAAAACACAATTACCTATTCAAAAATTATTAAATTATTTATTAAAACATTTGCACATAAATATCTAGGCCTACAATACATTAACAGGCTAGAGCCAATCGAATTCCCGATATTTCGTGGAACGACCCTTTCAGGGGAGATTTTCCCTAATTAATTTTTAGAAACGTGACGTCGTTGGCCGTTGGAACTCCTCCATCATTTCGACTGAAATTGGATGGACAGCTCTGCAACTACTAACGTGAGGAAAGCCCAAATATAGTGGGTTTAAAACTATTTTAATTGTATTTTTAAACAATTAAGCGAAATAAAATAACGATATTCACAATCACTTAAATCAAATTTCATTGTGACACATTTTAGCCTACGAAACAGTAAAATGTCATATGAAGAATGAATATGCAATATACTACAAATTGTGTAAAAAAGAAGGTCGTTAAAGAAATCTTTGTATTTGCACAATACACTTCAACCTTCACCAACCACAAAATAATATCTCTCTCACTTCAGGCGTAAGAAGTTAACAATTTTAAGGTACTTTCACTACATTCCTGGAACTATCTGGAAACATCTAGACAATTCATTTAATTCGATTCAACAAGCTATCATCAATCTGATCACTGATCACGATCACAGTTTATCATCATGCAAAGATTAACACGGCATACATTTCAATACAGTTTAAAACCTTCAATGGATACAAAGAGCACGGAGCCCAACAGCTGATAATGACCTAATTATGCCAAATCGCCGATCGTTGTCGCAGTTGTCGGAGTAGAGTTTAATTGCTCCAAGGTCAGATCGATAAACGGCGGAGTTAGCAGCACAAACACTTCGACGATCGATCTAAATAATTGTCCATAAGACAATAATTTTCGACCTTGGGCTCGCGCGTGCATCATCGATGTGAGGCCGTAGTACGTTTGACACCCTTTGCAAAAATCGATACCGGTAGGGGAGAGGATGGGCTAGGCCTACAGTTCTAGGTTAGCCCGGAAAATAACTGCACTGTTAGAATGAAAATTAAGTCTTTAAAACTAAAATTTTAAAGGTAAAAAAAAGTCTGGAAATAACTGCTTTTTAAATCCATTGAGTTTGAACCGTTACTATGTATTGTTTTATGTGACAACAATAAACAATTTAAGTTCAAGGTTTTGGTGACGTTTTATGAATGAAACATTGACATCCAAGCAATCATAACATAATGAAGCGATGTTACATACCTAATAACCACTGTGACGTAGTAATCCATCGTATCACCAACGCACAACCCTAAATTCTACACAATTATTGACTGAAAACAGCTGAGCTCCCTAGAAACAATCCGCCATGACAGTTTAAACACTAGCGCTACCTGGGAGATCACCGGACAACTGTCTCCTGGGTCTCGACAGCGCAGCACGTTGTAGCCGCCACTGTCGGCAATAATGAACCGGGTTAAATTCAATTGACCTCTTCTTTGACCTGTGCATTCAATTTATCTCGACGCGTCAATAGGTTAAAACGGGCTCTCATTCAATTCTGAACACTTGAACACGTCAGGGAAGCTAAAAATATGTCTGAAAAAGTCGCACAGTTTTGGGAAAATTGTTAATTTATTATTAAAAAAACATTCAGTGTCGATAAAGAAATTGGATGCAGACATTCGGGGTGAAATTTCAAAAAGCTGAAATAAAAAATATGCTATCACTTAATCTTAAAAGGCAGAATTTTATTTATATTTTTTAATGTATTTACTGGGTCTTGAAAAAAATCTACCTGGACTCAGGAGACGTGAAGCAAAAACTGTTTCAAATTAGAGTGATTTTTTTGTTAAATTGTGTTTTTGCGCATTTCAAGCATTTTTCTCATTTACACTTTGAACATAATTTTGATAATTTATAAGTTATTATTTTTAATATTCCCCAAGCATGCAATGATTTTATTTCTTATCTATATAATTCATAGGCAAGCGTGATTTTTTATCCCTTTATGATCCTGTGTGTAAAGAAGAAAAAATCTAAGGACACCACGATAAAAGTACTTAACTGTAGATGTACACAATTTCATTATGGTTTTCTGTAGTTTTTATTATAGTTGACTAAAACTCAATTAATTGTACAAGTAACTTTATTCACTTTACATTGTATAATATAACAAAAACTAGAATCAAAAACAACAACAAAAACATTGAACTAAATGACATATGATGGAATAAATCAATCAGCTGATACTTTCACATACAGCCCAATATAGAATATACAACAAACTCCTCCACACCTATTTAAACATGTCCATTTCTTAGTTGATCGACATGCCTCTTGGTTGTAGATCCATCTTCCCTCTGCATTACATACATAACCCTTCCAAGTCTATTTTTGACAACTCTTTCCCATTTCTTTCCTCTGTCATTATACACTCGAAAAGTCACGGGATCTCCAGGATGGAACGATCGCACCTTCTTCAATTCGTCCTTCTTTACCACATTCTTGTCCATGTCTGATGGGAGAAGCAGATCTAGCCTGGTTTTGATGTTTCTTCCCAACATCAACTCTGCTGGTGGTTTGCCGGTAGTGCTATTGGGAGCCCGCCGATTAGCAATCAAGAAGCGGCTCAGTTTCACGTTCAAGGTGCCCTTTTCATCCATCATTTTCAGTAAAGCTCTTTTAAGTGTCTGCACATACCGTTCTGCTTGCCCATTCGATGATGGGTGGTATGGGGCGATGGTCCTGTGATTTATTCCATTTTCTTTCAAGAAATTCTTAAACTCGTTGGAAGTAAAAGCCGTTCCATTGTCAGACACCAACGTTGCTGGTAATCCAAAACGAGAAAATGTTTCTCTTAACTTTTCAATAGTTACTTGAGATGTAACATTTCTCACTGGGAACACTTCTAACCACTTGGTATATGCATCAACTATCAGTAAAAAGTGTTGTCCCTTAAAAGGTCCTGCGTGGTCAATATGTACTCGCTGAAACGGTTCGTGTGGCTCCTCCCATGGGTGATTGATTGTTTTTGGTGGTTCTCGCTGAAACTGCAAACAAGACTGACAGCTCCTCACAATGTTTTCAATATCAGAATCAATCTGAGGCCACCACACATAACCTCTTGCTAATGCCTTCATTTTTGACATTCCAACGTGTGCTGAATGCAACTCTTCAAGGACCCTTTTCCTAAGAGATCTAGGAATAATCACTCTAGTTCCTCTGAACAAACATTTCTGTTCTGTAGATAGTTCTTGTGACTGGTGACCGTATTTTGGTTCACTGATTGATTTTCCTTTCAAAAGCTCGTCTAATACCAAACTTAGTTCCTCATCTGCTTCAGTTTCTCTTTGTATTTCCATAAAACTCACTGGAAGTTGTGAGATTTGGTCTAAATAGTACAGGGTAGTTTCATCTTGAAAGTTGTCCTTAACTGTGTTTTTCTGGGGCAACCGTGACAAAGCGTCGGCGTTTCCATGTCGATTTGTGGGTTTGTACTCAATATCATAATCAAAACCTTGCATGAACAATGCATATCGGAGCAACCGATGGGCACTTAAGGTAGGTAACTCTTTACTTGGACTAAAGATCATCACTAAGGGTTTATGGTCCGTGATTAAAGTAAATCTTCTTCCATAACAGTATCTGAAGAACTTGTGAAGCGCCCAATATATCGTCGTCGCCTCCTTGTCGATTTGACTGTAATTTTTCTCTGCTGCACTCAAACATCTAGAGGCAAAACATATAGGTCGTTCTGTACCATCTGGCAGCTTGTGGCTTAGGACAGCTCCAAGACCCATGGGGCTCGCATCTGTTGCTAGAATCAAAGGTAAATCAGGGTCATATGCAATTAGTACCTGTTCACTGATAACCTCCTGTTTGATGTAATTAAAAGATGATTCTGCCTTTTCAGTCCATATGAATTTTGAACCCTTTTCCAACAACTTGTACAATGGACTCAAAATCATTGCCAAATTCTTGATAAACTTCCCATAGTAATTTACGAGTCCCAACCAACTTCTGAGTTCTACTACATTTTGAGGGCGAGGGACATCTCGTACAGCTGCTACCTTATCAGCGCACTTTGAAATACCTTCTCTTGATATCACATGTCCCAGATACTCAACCTTATTTTCAAAGAACTTGCATTTCTTCAAGTTCACCCGTAAGTTGTTTTCCAACAATCTTTGTAGCACCTTTCTTAGTCTTAAGTTATGTTCCTCTAGATTTCTACCCTCTACAATTATATCATCATAAAATGCATGAACTCCTTCCAAACCCGCTAATATCTTCGCGATTTTCTCTTGCCATATTGCTGGTGCTAATTTCACTCCGAACATTAATCTATTTACACGATAAACTCCCTTCGTTGTTGAAATCGCCTGTATCATTGAACTTTCATCGTCCATTTCCACATTCAAATATGCTTGTTTAATATCTAATGTGGTAAAAAACTTGCCCTTTCCTATTGAAGCAAAGATGTCGTCAGTTCTTGGAATGGGAAAAGCACAATTCTCTACTACACGATTTACAGTAACTTTGTAGTCTGCGCAAAGTCGAACAGATCCATCTGGTTTCATAATAGGCACCACTGGTGTTCCCCATTCTGCGTACGATACCTTGGTTATAATTCCTTCACTTTCCAGTCTGTCAATTTCATCCTCTACCTTATCTTTCAAAGAGTATGGTAACGGTCGAGGTGGTTTAAATACTGGTTTCGCTTCCGGTTTCAATTGAATATGCCCTTTGTACCCAGGAATCTTTCCGATGTCATCCCTAAATAGCCCTTGAAAATCCTGTTTTATTTGAGTGATTAATTTTTCTCTCATTTTCTCATCAATGGGCTCAATTTTATTGACACTAACATTTGTTTTCAACAAAACCATCCACTCTCGACCAAAGATGGGTTGCAATCGACCTGGTAGGACATATACATTGCCTCGAGCCTCGGCATTGTCCACCTTGATGTTGACAGAGGCATATCCCAAAGGTTTTATTGTTTCCCCAGTATATGTCTTGAGTTTTAGCTCAGTTTTCTCCATCTTCTTATTAGGAAAATTCTTTCGAAATTCGTCTACTGATATTGTCGATACAGTAGAGCCGGTATCATACTCAAATGTTATACATTTATCTTCAATTTTACAGGTTATCATCATTCGTTTTGGTTTTGGACACACTTCTGGTAAATTTGCACTACTACTTGTCAGTTGTCCTATAGAGACTTCAAGTTCATCTGATGTATAATCGTTAGTATCTCCTTGGTTTCTATCAGTTGTCAAATGTTTAGTTTGTCCTCTGTTCAGCTGACCTCGACACACCCTAGCAATGTGACCTACTTTTTGACATTTAAAACATGTAGCAGTTTTACATGGACAATCATATTTTCTATGTTTTGTAGATCCACAACTGAAACATTTAAAGACACGTTCTTCATTGATCTTTGGACTTTTATCTCTCATTATACTGACACTTTCTTTCCCTTGAATTATGTCGGCTTCTACGGAGGCTCTTTCCATCGCTGACGCCAAGTCTACACATTCAGTTAAATTCATAGTTTTGTGGTTTTTCAAAAGTTCCCTCAAAATAGTCTTATCGCGTAACCCAGCTATAAACTGCTGCTGAATATGTGTGTCTTGAGTCGAGGCACTGCATCGATTACAGCTGAAGCAACAGTATTTGGCCATTCTCTTAAGATCACACAAGTATTCTTTTATCGATTCACCTTCACGTTGCTTCCTACAAGTAAAATTGTACTGCTCTGTTATAATACTTGGTCTTGGATTCAGAATCATCTCTACACATTTTATCAATTCCTCATATCCTCTAGAACTTGGTTTCTCAGGACTCAGGTGGTCGCATAACTGTTGATATGTGCTAACACCCATTGTTTGAATTAATATCTGAGACTTTTTAACAGTATTCGTCTCTATGTTCATGATTGCGAAGTAATTCTCCAGCCGCCCAACAAAATAATCCCAAGTCTCACACCCCTCTTGAAATTCTTTGAATGCTACATTGCACCAACTACCGGTACATCTTATCTGTTCCTGCATTCTAACGTTCCGACCTTCCACTGCTGCATTATCTATTTCATCTGTTTGTCTTCTACCTCTCCTTCTTTTTTCCATCGTTCGCCAGTTATTATAGTTGACTAAAACTCAATTAATTGTACAAGTAACTTTATTCACTTTACATTGTATAATATAACAAAAACTAGAATCAAAAACAACAACAAAAACATTGAACTAAATGACATATGATGGAATAAATCAATCAGCTGATACTTTCACATACAGCCCAATATAGAATATACAACAGTTTTTGGGATTTGCAGAAAAATAAATTACAAATTATAACAAAATTAATATTGGCTTCATGAGTTGCTACATTGGTTACTGAATAACAACAAAATATAAACATGTGTTATTGGAGCAATGAGTAAAAACTAAACCCACAATTTTTTGGTTGAATTTCGACCAGCAAGCGATCTATAGTCTGAAAAAAATCTCCCCCGTAATATGAATCGTAGTTACGCAGAAATTTATTCCACCTAAGTAAATCTTTTTCAGATTACATACACGAATAATCAGGCCTTTTAGCGAATTTCCCCCTATAGGGAAGTAGCTATTACCGTAGGCAGCATGGTAAGACTGAAGCACGAGACCACCATAACTTTTCATTTTGATGCCCCCAGACCCCAAAAACATCGTTCGTTCATTTTCATACATATATATATATATATATATATATATATATATATATATATGTTCACCCAACTATCATTGTGGCAACCGTACATAAGGAAAAGTGTATGCAAAGTGGCGACCGGTGCTTATGACGACCGTATATGGTAGTCATATGCACACTTGGGTTATTTCATCTCCTTTTGACCTGCAGATACGTATGGTGATGACTTGGAAATTTTATTTTGGTCGTCATATTGCGCCTAAAACGTATATTAATAGTTCATGTAATGACCGTGGGTGCGCTAGTGTCGCTGAGTGTATATTTCAATATACGGCATTTGGTGTAATACTGCGACCGGAAAACTTGGCAACACTGGTTCTCCCGGACGCGTATATCCCTCGGTTCTAGGAGCTGAGGGTTTTGAGCATGCATGAGAGCATTACGCGGTATTTTCGCTGATTATTGTAAAGTGGACTATGGTGATACTAAAGAAGTTATTTCGCCTATTTTCCGGGTGGTCGACAACGAAGGGAGGGGGACATAGCGGGGAGTGTTAAGCATTAAAATGCATAACTTTTGAAAGCAGTAAATTATTTGGTGAAAACGTCATTTTAATTACACAAATTTATAAAATATATAACAGAAAGTTATAAAATATATAACAGAAAGTTATAAAATAAGTTAAAAATTAATTGATTTCAGTTGAAGTTATTGTGATTTAGATTTTTTCTACCGGGCAGTATTCAGTACGTGCATGGAGGACGGTGATTGTTTTGGAAACTGCGACGTCAATATCATTCTCAGAGTAAACATATTGTGCTAAATGCTGGTGAACAATATTCACCTTTTTTTGGTTTGGGAAATACTAATTCTACCGATAGCTTAATATGTTATAGTAATATAGAAATAAGTAACTTTAATAATATGCTGGTTAATTTACAGTCATTTAATACGCTTTTAAATATTATTGGTTTTCTTTCTGAGTGATGGCTAGATGAGGTGAGAGGGGGATGGGTCTGACTTAAACGAGATTAAACCAATGGGGTTCTAGTCTTACAACGTTTCTTGCAATCTTAAACATGCTTAACTAATCCAAGAAAACACTACCTAAGAAATGCTAACAATAATTTATGTCAAGGTGAATCAAATATGATTTACAATTATATTTAAATATAACAAAAACATTAATAATTCTTTTTAATTTGATATTTTTTCCAAACAGAACATTAACGAGGAATTATACATTACAGAGTTTACTTATTCTTTTGCAACTGAACGGAAAGTCTTAACAGATGAACAAAAAATATCTAAATTATCAATTAATGAAAGTCTATTATATAATTTCAACACAGTCATCTGTGATTAAGTTTTACCTATTGAGAGAAGTTTT
Source organism: Flexamia atlantica (assembly GCA_035578135.1). Lineage (NCBI taxonomy): Eukaryota > Metazoa > Arthropoda > Insecta > Hemiptera > Cicadellidae > Flexamia > Flexamia atlantica. The sequence continues at coordinate 16,557,888 of JAQJVK010000012.1, read as the reverse complement.
GACACCAACGTCAGTGCGAGAAAATTGGGGGATGAACAGCTTGTGGGACCGGTCCTGAGTTTTTGAACAGTTTCACTATTTTTAATTTGTTACTTACGATGGAAATACCATCACCAAAGCAGCCTCTAGCCTATATTGTATTACTGAAACATTAAAAGGTTTTATTGAATTTATATTTTTTACAAAATTTCCTGACCGCCTAATAAAAAACTAGAACATTGTAAGCACGGTACTCTTACAGATGGAATGTATAATTACCTTGAACTTACATTTCAAATTGAAGACAATGCCCAGATCACGTATGAATGATTTACTATTGAGTGAAGTACCATATACATTATAATTATAGCGATGAATATTTTAATCCAACAGCCATGACTGCCAGACCTTCGTTAAAATCTGACAGTTTCTCTGGACAATGTTCCCTACAAAGGTAAGAAGAATCAGTAATTTTGATATTCGAATCTTCTTTAATTTGGCTGATATACAGAAATTCGTATTGTTGCAAGCTTCAACATATAACTTAAAGAGCTGGTATTTTTTTTTTATTAAAGGAAATTGAACTGATGTTTAAGTAATTGAAGCTTGCAATGGTATGATGGCAAGTAAAATAATAAAGAAAATAGCTACATTTTTTCTTATCTTCGGAATAATGTTCGGAATGAATTACATCACTCATTGTCAGACACTTGGTACACTTTTAAGCCCATTAACAATGCGTGTTTAAACTTTAGTAAATTATAATTCGACTAACGCTCCTGTAGAAAAACTGAATTTACACAAGTTTCTTTGGGGGCTATCAAGAGTGTTCCTTCAGTAACCAGACACTTTTTAAATTTTGCCAGATACACTGAAAATCCGCCGTGTATCATCTATTATTATTCTCAGAGTTACCCTCGAGAGTAAGATGGCCAGAATTTTGTAAGAGATTAGGAATAAAACCTTAGCTTTATATTTGAACGTACTTTTGGTACATTTTTCATCCATTCTCTGTCAATCCATACCCTTGCAAGCTTCAACGCTACTTATACGACTTTTCACTTTCCTAAATGGAAGTGGCCAGATGTTTGAGTAGTATCGAAGCTTGCAATGATATGTATTTGTGTAACCAGGGGTGGATTTGGAAATTTGCCGTCCGGACTTCCGTATGGACTTCCAGCAAGATCGAGATCGTGTGATACTAAAGACAAACAAAAATTTGAATAATATGTTGAAAGTAGCAGCGTAATAGGCTATGTAGAAATGAAATTAAGAGAAATTGTAAACCCTTCCTCAACACATTCCAGTTTCGTAACGCGATCACTAATCGTCATCGTCGCCTAAATTGACAAAACGGAATACCATAAATTATTTCTTTGTTGTATCTTGACTTAAGTCTAGCTCTTAAACATAAACTCTAGTCAATCATAGAAAAATGGAATACAATGTAAAATAATACCGATTGAATAAATTTAAAAATATAATTTCTACGCTACATAATATAAAGAATGACTGTATTATACGATTTCAGTTAATCAAAAAATAGTTTATGATGAAATTCTAATAAAAAATGTCTTATAAAGAATTTTTATTTGTATTATTGGACTTGGTTAATTCGTGCCTGCCGCCTTGGCCGGATCGAGTCGCGTCGTCCTCGGGACAGGACGGAGGACGGCGGGCGCGGTGCGATCAGTGATTACCGTTGCTGCCGTTCTACTTCAGACATAAACACCATTTTAACAGCCCGTTCCCTTTATGCTAAGAATTACACGTACTGATGGTATTGTAAGCTAATCCTCCTGTACCACAAGTTTGTTTTCCAAGTGATTAATGTTTTTGTAACAATGTATTATGAATTAATTGTTGCTGTTAATTTTTTTTATCTGCCGCCTCTGAAAATTTGTTGATCTGGGCTGCAGCCCCTATAGCCCCCCCTCCTAAATCTGCCACTATGTTAGTTATAAACCAAATTTCATAGTTAGTTTCTGATCCATCTTAACTGTGTTGGGATCATGTGCCGAGAAACTCAGCTTTCATGAAATTACTCAAGCCTGACATACGAGGCCTCTCTATTAATTCAAAATTCCTTTAATTCTTAGAAGCATATGATATTTTCTTATTTAACCTTCTAGGACAGGCCTTTGCTGGGTACACTATTGAGGCGGGTGAAAAATATTGTGAGGGAGCCAGGCAATGAGAAATCTTAAATAATAGAATTTATTTTTAAATTGCAAATTATTTATACTTTTAATCAGTTTGTAATTTTAATGTAATCGTAGAATATCTCATATAGCCTAATCATTGAATCACCATGAAGCTCTGCAAGCTTGACTTTAGCTGGGCTGCGCACTTTGGGCCCCGTACTGTGGAGAGCGACCACAGAAATGGTACGAACTTACAAGAAAGTAAGGGAAATTTAATCTCTAGAACTTAATGCAGAATAAAAGTTTCAAAGATGATAAATTATAAATGTTTTATTTTTCAAATTTTTTTTATTTATGTTTTTTTTAAGTTTTTCTCTTAGAACAATGAGTTTATCTCGTAAAGTTTGCAGTCAACAGTTCGGAATATTAGTTGGCTGCTTCTTACTCCTTAATAAGATTGATCACATAACCTAAAAACCTTTAATTGTCGCAAAGCTTCAGCTATTCCAGTTTGGCATTTGGTCTCTATTCGTCTCCAAAGTCCCATTTCGGGCCTTGAGATTTACTGTTTCCATGTTAAACTCCGTCATTTTGCCCCAGAATAGGTCACTTGCATGACGCGTGATGAAATAAACAATTTAGCACTAAAGATTTCAAGGCTAACGTTTAATAGGAATTTGTGGAGACTAAGAAAAATAATCCTATTCCCTTTCACTGAATTAGAAAAAAAAACAGAATGCCTCAGTGATAGTGGAATGGCAGGTCGTCATTTTGCCTCAGTGAACAATTTATTCATGTATAAAGGCTAGAGTGAAAACTGGCAACGCTGTATGTCGCCACAGTGGTGGTAAATATTTTGAATGGGGTTCACAACGATAGTTTAATGTAATGTATATTACTGGATGCCACTTTGTTTGTTGCATGTAAAGTCGTCACAATGATGTATCTGTGGATTCCTTACAGGTAACAAAAAAACTTGAATTGTGAGTTGATAATATTGTTTCTTGAGTGTAAGTTAGAGTATTTCTATATAAACATCTAAATATACATAACTCCTCGAGGCGGTTGTCATACTGTAGGTGCTGTGTAAAGTCGCCACAATGATAGTGCGATCTATATATATATATATATACAGTGCTTGATTTGTAAAAATTGAGGTACCGGAACAATAATTAGCCAATTATTTGTACATAAACCCCCCCTTCATCATTCTTCCCCTCAACAAAGTATTATTTGTCTACGTGAATAATTAGGTCGATTTTAAAAGTCACATTTTTTCCAACTTAAAAAATTTTTAACAAGTAAATTAAAAACCATCAAAGCATTATTTTACTAAAAAATTAATTTGCTAAAGAAATTATAGATTTTTATGACACCTTGTACCAAAATTCAGGTCTTTTTACCGTTTTAAACATTTGGCTTAGCTCAAGATGAGATAAAAGAGCTCTATTGGCCGAAACTTCGCACGTAATTTCCGTACTTTTAAGCGATCGTTATTTTCGGTAAGATTAATCCGGTCGAGTACACGAGATCGTCTCTACCGACAAATACTCCGGCCGGTTACACATGATTCTTTCTAATAGCGAATTCTTCGGCCGAACATACGCGATCGTCTTTAGTGGCAAATTCTGCGGCCGATTGCACGCGATTGTCTTGTGCGGCAAAGTGTCCGGCCGATTACACTCGATCCTCTGACGTGGAAAATTCTCCGGCGGATTGTACGCGATTGTATTTTGCGGCAAATTATCCGTCCGATTACACGCGATCGTCTTATGCAAAAAATACTCCGGCCGATTGCACACGATCGAGACTTGGGGCAGAAAGAGGTCCCGGAACGCCGTTCCGCCGCGTTCCGCTGCAAATCAAGCACTATATACAGGGTGAGTCTTCTAAGCCGTCCACAACAGATTATAAGCGAACGGAATAACATACAAATATGAAACAAAACATTTCCACACTAAATCATACCCAAGGAACAACGTAAAAATATTTTTAACCTTTTTAAAATACAGGGTGTTCCAAAAACCGGGAGTCATGGGTTCGAATCTCGGAATTTTTAAATGTAAACATATGTCATATTATACATCATTTTAAAGTTCTAGGCAAGACAAACAATTCAGTGAAAACAGAATTCAATTATCTTTATTATTTTAAAAATGGCGGCAGTTTTTGTGAAAAATATTGGTATTTACGGAATCTCCTGTATCTCGAGAACTACTGAAGTGTTTTTCGTTCTGTTTGGAAATTTTTAATCCTTGTAAACTCAGCTTTAATTTGATATGCAACATGTCAACATTAAAAGAAAATAAATACTTTTTAAACATTTTATTTTTTGTAAATGCTGGTAGCAATGAAAATGAAAAATTTTAAATGGCAACATAGTTAAATAGTAAAGGTCTTGCAAAAACCTACAATTTTTCAATTTATAATGCCCTTCTATCTTTGGTAGTTTTTCAGTAATAAACAAAAAACTCTAATTTCCCATATAACACCCATGTTAAATTTGCTTTACTTAATGTTAAAGGATGCAAATTTAAATGCTTGGACTACTGCACATTTAACATGGGCGTTATATGGGAAAATGGAGTTTTTTGTTTATTACTACAAAACTACTTAAGATAGGAGGTGAGTATAAATTGAAAAGTTGTAGGTTTTTGCAAGACCTTTAAAATAATATCAAATTTGACATAGGTTGCCATTTAAAATTTTTGATTTTCAGTGCTACCAACATTTACAAAAAATAAACTGTTTAAAAATATTTATTTTCTTTTAATATTGGCATGTTGCATTTCAAATCAAAGCTGAGTTTACAAGGATTAAGAATTTTCAAACAGAACGAAAAACACTTCAGTAGTTCTCGAGATACAGGGTATTCCGTTAATACCAATATTTTTCACAAAAATGTCCACCATTTTGAAAATAATAAAGGTAATTGAGTTCTGTTTACACCGAATTGTTTGTCTTGCTTAGAGCTTTAAAATGATGTATAATATGGCATATGTTTACTTTTGAAAATTCCGAGATTCGAACCCATGACCCCCGGTTTTTGGAACACCTTGTATTTTAAAAAGGTTAAACATATTTTTACATTGTTCCTTGGGTATGATTAAGTGGGGAAATGTTTTGTTTCATCTTTGTATGTTAAGCCGTTCGCTTATAATCTATTGTGGACGGCTTACAAGACTCACCCTGTATATACCTGTCCGTAGGCGCGATAACTTTCGTAAAAAAGGTCCGATCACGATGAAATTTGGTACATACGTCTAGAGTGACATTTATTACTTCGAGTTCGAAAACCAGCACGATAAGTTAACTCTAAGGAGGGTTATTTGACAAAATAAAATTTATTTTTAGGATTTAATATCTTTATATTATTTTCTTGTAAATGTAAGTGTCAAAATTGGATTCAGCTTAAAAAATGAACAATTTAGCATTTTGAATTATTATTCTACGTCAATCAGTTGCTGAGAATATTGAAAGTGCTAAACATAGTACGTTGTCCAATATTATTTTTAATTTTACCCTCCAAAAAGTATAGTTACCCTGATTTGACAGATCAGGGGTATTTTTTTCCCTGATTTGAAAAAAATGTAAATTTTGTCAAAAAACAAAAATCTAGACTTTAATTAGAAAATAAGAGTTTATAAGGGTATTTAAACTGAATATTTCTGTATTATTCTTATTTGAACTTTTATGAGGATTCCAAATATGGGAATGAAATCTATAAAAACACAATCAAACACAATTACAATTCTGAACATATGATTGAATTTTCAGGTGATGAATGTTTTATTTGTGTTTATTTTGAATAGTTAGAATTCATTGATCAAGATTTTGCAGAAAATATATTATACTATATCAAAAAATACAAATTATTTTTAAATTTAATAAAGATAGTATGAGCATTTGGCGGGGGGGATGTCGTGGTCTAAACTCCCCGAAAATGTATATGGTATGTTTACAATGATGAGGATTGATAATATGTTTTATTGAAATTGGCTGGAGATGCAGGTCTGCTATAACACAGGTGTTTAATTATAAAACTGACCTTATGATTGAATTTATTTTTTTCATGAGATTAAGTTATTTGTTTGTTTTGAGTGTTTTGAGTTCATTCATTATATGTTTGTTGACATTTATATACTATAACAAGATTACTTTTTTTTTAATTAAAAGACTGAATTATATAAAATACAAAAGTGTATGTGTTACAAATGAAAACCAATTTGGTCTCCTTGTTAATTTTCCTCATGTTTAAAGCTCATGAATGATTAAATATAAGTTTCTAGTAAATTATTTACTTAACGTATTCAAACAATACTTTCCTTCAAATAAGTTGGATGCTCACATATACAAAATAAATCCTATGGAAATTTGCTGAGTACGCAGGTCTGCTGCGACGGGGGTATTTAAAATTACACTTATCGATGAGGATGTTCAGAATAAGATAAAGTGTTATCACTCACCCCTGGAGAGTCTGTCGACGCTCTCGAAGCGCCCCTCCACCTTGCTGCGGAGCGAGTCGAGGTCGAAGGGCGAGCTGAACCCATGGTCCACGGAGCGGCTCTTGCTTCTGCAACACAACAGAGAATCTTCAACTGTAATATAGAAGCGGTATTTAATTCCATAAGGATAAAAAATTCGATTTAAAAGTGATCACCGGAAGATACACGAAGTCATCGCGAGTTCCTAAATTTACTCTAAAGATTACTACTTAACGCCCTTTTTCGACGACGCTATCAGTTTCCTCTATTGACGAGCTTAAACTTTATGGTAAAACCTTCAGATGCTAAGTCAAATGTAAAACTAGCAGTTGACCGTGGCTTCGCTCACTATAAGAATTACAGCTGATCTTACTTCTGCTCTTTGAACTGTCAAATTTTACTATTCACAGCTGTTTTCAATTCAGTACTTGAATGTTTACATCCTTATGATGTAAAAATTGAAGCTAAGGACGTTCACGGGGCGTAGCCCGAGGGGATTTGAAGGAAGTAAATATGCCTAAGTCCTTTTCTATTAAAATAAAAAATAAAAATAAAAATAAATAAAAAATAAAAATCCAAATAATAAAATAAAATAATAAATAATCCAAGTAATAAAATCCACAAAAACATGGTTTTTAGTGCAGTTATAGCCATTTTGTCAAGGGACAAACGGGGTTTTTCTCAGAAAATAAATTTCAGCCTTACCCTGTTTTCTCCACATACTGTTAAATTAATGAATAATGAATTAGAGAAAATATATATCATTAGGTTGTTATATATCATTTTAAAGCTTATTTAAAGGGCAAGTTTTTTTATGATATTTGACACATTCTTAAGTTCAGTATAACATAGAAAAACCGCTTCAAAAAAATTTAAATTTTGTCAAAAAACAAAAATCTAGACTTTAATTAGAAAATAAGAGTTTATAAGGTTATTTAAACTGAATATTTCTGTATTATTCTTATTTGAACTTTTATGAGGATTCCAAATATGGGAATGAAATCTATAAAAACACTTTGATCTTATCTTTGATGCAATTATAGCCATTTAATCTGAACAAGGACAACAATTTTGAAAAAATCTTAATTTATTCATCATTCACTTATTGCAAGGTTATGGAAACTTATATTTGTGCCATTTTGTCAGAAATACCATGTAGTTTATCCCATAAAAGTGTTTTAACACTAACTTACTTCCACCCTGTATATATATATGTGTCCGAAACACGACCACGCTCGTAAAAATGGTGCGATTCATATGAAATTTGGTAAAAACATGCAAAGTGTTAACACCTCGATCGGACCACCGGAAGGGGGGGTAAAGGGGGGTACACCCCTAAAAAATTGTTTTTTTGGTTTTTTACATGCAAAAATAAAAGTAATCGAATTTTTTTGATTGGCGCCATTGAATTCAGCTAAAATACAAAAAATTTAGTATCTTAAATCATTCCTCTATGTCCATTGGTTACCGAGATATTGAAAGTGGTAAACACAGTACGTTGTTTCAATGTTAACCTTATGGGGAATGAGTAAAATTCAATGTCTGGCTTATTTCTCAACATATCTTAATCAAAGTTGGTTTGCGGCTTCATCTAGATGTGATCTTATGTATTTTAGTCTGAAATCTCCGAAATTTCCATTTTTGTGGTAGCAAACTGCATAATCATTCCCCATGTTATCCTTATGGGAAATAACAAATTCTATATCTTACTTATTTTTAACATATCCTAATAAAACTTGGTATATGTATTCAACTGGTTAAGTTCTACTAAATACTGAATTAAAACCAACCAGTTTTAACATACCTATTGCAGCAAACCTGCATACTCATTCCCTATGTTATTCTTATGGAGATTACAAAAACATGCCAAATCTCGCTATGTTGCATTGAATTCGCTGAATATGCAGGTCTGCTGCAACGGGGGTATTTTTAATTTTCAGTTATGTTATTTTCACAAAAGGCAGTATACGAGTACATTGTAAAAGGCACCGTCTGAAAACTGACTAAATAGAATGACGTTTATGTAAAATAGAACTCACTTTATTAGACAAATCAGAAACGAAAGTTGCTGTGGACTCAAAACGAGCACGATTACTCGGATTGAATTGATTTCTTTAAGGTATTTCCTGATGTACAAGAGCTATTAGACTTTTGTACTGCTTGTGATAAAAAGTGTATGTCTTTACTGTAGAAAGAACGGTTTATTGAAATAAACTTGACTTCCAAATAAGTTTTCTATAGGCTTTTTTTATAAAAAACAGTACGACTTTTTCAATACTCGTTGTTAATGGAAATGAAAGCTCTAAACAAGATTTAAACCCTAAGACTATTAGTCTTTCTGTTTAAACAAACAAACCATTAACAGCTCAATACCTGTTACCACTATTGCCATTAAACTATATTTATGGCGATTTGAATTATAACCCGAATTAAATATTTATTAGCCTACAAGGCTAGTTAAATACGTTAATAACTTTAAGGACAAATTCACTATTCAGATTTTTTTGTTTTTTTGTAGGTTGCACATCCTTATTTCTTTCCATTTCAATAAAGTGCAACTGAAAAATACAATACTTTTTTTGACAAATCCTGTGTTGACGTCGATGAATATATTTTCATTATAAATATATTTAATAAGTTTAAACTTTTTTAAAGTTATAAAATGAGAATAATGTGCTGCGAGAACTAGTAGCACTCGCATGAATATATAGTTTATGGGATTACTATAGTGCAAAATACCAAATTGCAAGTGAACACTTGATACCACAATCTATATTGTTAATAGAAATTCTAGTATTTCGTTCGGAGCATATCGAACCCTAAACATTTATCTTTTTATACTTATTCAATATCAAATACCTCTTCCTTTCTAGATGTGCCTTTTGCAGGTTTGGAAACTAACCAATTAAAGCCCTCCGTGTAGGAAGCTTTTAAAATGTCAGCGAATGTGCTGCTATTTGTTGTAAAACCTATGAACATTTTTCCAATTCACATTTTTCCAATAAAACAGGCCAAGATTCAAACATTTTATACCACAAAATGTAGGGCTAGAAAACGTCAGTTAACTTTCATCCACATAATGATTTTGATTTCTTAAAGTATAGTTATTTTTATGACAACATAAAATTATTCTTACCATAAGGAAGAGGCATCTACCCTATTGAAACCAAGACCAACAGTCTGTAATCATCTTAATTTAATGTATTTATTTTGTAAGAAAAGGAAACAAAAATAAACATAAATAATTTTGGAGGTTCTTAGGATCTGAATGTAGGGTTTTCTAACAAACTGTTTATGCATATTTCAACGTTAAAAATATAAAAAAAAAACAATATGAGTTGAATATTTATCTGAAAATAATCATTGTTTAAAACGCATTACAGACGTAAATCCTGTATTTTGTCAATACACTTAATTTTAAGTATTTAAGTATCCATATTGGTATTTACCAAGGATATATAAGTCTTTACTATTAGCCTAACTATTTTTCTCGATTTTAAAAGCACTAATGCCAATGCACCCATTTATAGTAGGCCTTTCGTAGAAATCTATGATATTCTTGCTTGGCTATTAATTTGTCAAAAATTTACTTAACAGATACTAAACAAAGTTGGGTATATTTGAAAATGAGAATTCTCGGCCATCATACGTGCTGAATAATTAGTCTTTACGGCAATGGCCATTTCATAAATATTTTTTAGAGATTAGTTTATGTCGATCAGTGGTTTGCGCAATTTCTTACCGTTTGTAAGACCTAAAAATTAACGCAAGAGGCTGATGCTTCAATGTTGAGTAAAAATTACATATAGGTTCATTACTTTTCAAAAAATCTTTAAAACATAAGTATGAAGCAATGAAGACCCATGTAAACTAATCCCAACCTATGAAAAAGGAAAGTGGCTGTACTGTCAAAGCTGCTAAGTGGAGAACATATACATAGACACTTTTAAAGTAGATGAAATAAATTGACTTCTGGATTTCTGTGCGGAATTTTTATCCATATTGAAATTTAGAGTCTAAAGCAATAGGTCAGTTTTAAAAGATTTTCCTGATGAGAAGTTCAGCCACTGGTAATTTTACTCCAGAGACACCAAGAGTTTGTCTAGAAAAAAAATAAATAAAAACAGTACTCAAATTTCCTAACTGAATGGTGATTCACGCAGCGAAACACCATAAATAATCAACATGAAACTAACGCCTATTTTATTATGTTTTCTTTAAGTCGTAAAGTGACGCGGGATGCTAGTACATAGTTAATAAAATTTAGACTGTTCATTTTTGTTTTACTTTGTGACGTCTTTTTGCACATTTTCCAGCAAAAATATTTTTGCTTGCAATTTTTTCCTTATCAACTATTTTGACTGGACTATTTTGTTATTGAATCTGGCAGATAATTGATTATATGTGAGTTCATGAATCAATGTTTTAAAGCTCTGAAAGTAAAGTGTTTTACTATTTAGCATTACATTTATGTATTATATACTGTAACTGTAAAAGGTACTTTGAGTAAAAATAGCAAATGTTTATTTTGCTAATAGCTACATGGGATTTAACTCATCGAAGTTTAAAGATCAGATTTTGTAGCGAAAAATTAATAACAATATCATTCTTTTTTATGGCAATTTTGTACACGATATCTCAACTTAGCTAGATACTTGTTTAACTTTTACAAGTTATTCGTAAAACGACAGATACTTAAATTAACAGACAACTCTTCAATATCTCTTTAGATCGTTGGATAAAAACTTTTGCATTCTACTAACTTTTCATAAATATTTATTATACTATAATGATATCTATTAGATATCTATATAATATTCAGCGTGAATCTTCTAAGCCGTCCTCAACAGATTGTAGTCGAACCAGCTTGACATACAAAGTCGAGACGAAACCTTTCCCTACTAATTCATACCCAAGGAACAACATCAAAATATTTGTAACCTTTTAAAATACAGAGTGTTACAAAAACCGGAGGTGGGTTCGAATCTCGGAATTTTTAAATGTAAACACATGTCATGTTATGCATAATTTTAAAACTCTAAACAAGACGAACGGTTTAATGAAAACAGAATTTACTTATTCATTCGAGAATGGCGGCCATTTTCGTGAAAAATTATGGTATTTATGGAATACGCTATATCTCGAAAACTACAAAACATATTTTTGTCATTTTTAAACATTACTAACCCTCTTAAACTCGGCTGTGATTTCATATACGACATGCCAACATTAAGAAAATAAACATTTTCGACAATTCATTTTATTTTGTTTCAATGTTGATGGCCCTGAAAATAAAATAAAAACGGTAGCATATGTCAAATAGCAAATAATTTTTAGGTCTTGCAAAGACCAACAACTTTTCACCCTAAACCTACCTCCTATCTTTGATGGTTTTATAGTCATAAGCAGTAAAAATCTCCATCTCGCCAATTAAAGCCCATTTAAAATGTAAAATTTTCCAGGCATTTAAATTAACATCCATTAAATCTAAGTACTATGCACATTTAACATGGGCTTTATATGGTAGAATGGAGTTTTTGGTTATAACTAAAAACCCACTACAGATAGGAGGAAGGTTTAAGTTGGAAAGTTGTTGGTCTTTGCAAGACCTGTAAAATGACGTGCTATCTTGCTATTTATATTTTTTTATTTTCAGGACTATCAACAATGAAACAAAATAAAATATATGCCAACAACTTTTGTTTCTTAAATGTTGGCATATCATAATTAAAGCTGAGGTTATGAGTACCGATAACTTTTAAACATAACAAAAATATGTTTAGTGGTTCTCGAGATATAGGGCATTCCGTAAATACCAACATTTTCCACGGATATGGCCGCCTTTTTCAAATTAATAAAGAGAAATTAATTGTGTGCTCACAAAATTGTTCGCCTTGTTTAGAGCTTTAAAATTATGAATAACATGACTCATCTTTACATTTAAAAATTCTGAGATTCGAACCCATGACCTCCGGCTTTTGGGATGCCCTGCATTTTAAAAAGGTTAAAAATATTTTTACGTTGTTCCTTGGGTGCAGATTAGTAGGGAGAGGTTTTGTTTCGTATTTGTATGTCAAGCCGTTCGCCTACAATCTGTTGTAGACGGCTTAGAAGATTCACCCTGAATGAAAAAAACTTCCCGTAACTATGTTGTAAGGAGTATTAAATGATCTAAAAACAAACTGCTGTATACATAGCAGACCTCAAACTTGATTCAAGGTTACGCGTGTTGATATCAACACCAGTCGATGACTCCGCCTATTCTTATCAGCTGCTGTATTTTATCACTGATAAGGTCGTTTCCGCGATCGCCGCGCCGGGGCCGCGCCGCGTCGCGTCTGCAATGTTGAACCATTGATATTATAGCTAACAGCTATAATATCAATGGTTGTACGTACAAGGACAAGAAACTACTAATAAGCCCAAGTCAACCTAGGGGTTGGAATTATATTACATTTGCTCTGACACTGTTTGTTTAATGTCGTATAGACATTTAACAAGATAAAACGATAGTTGTATTAAATTAAACTTAAAGTTACCTGAACACAGAAAAATCCGTCTATTTCACTTATTGAACTTTTTATTTGATTTTGGCAGATTGATAGGTTATCATGAATTGTCACATAAATAGCAACCGATCCTTTGCTTGTATTTCCCAGCTATTTTTATTTACCTCTTAAAATCCTGTGTGTAACTAGACTACAGCAGCATTATATTCATTATTAACTATCAATAAATGTACGCTTTAATTTTCGAGATTTAGGGCCTAATTTCCACATTTCATTTGAGGATTTAGCCTACCTTACAAATATTACGTATTGACATTTATTTTGACGTTAACTTTGGGCCTATATTGTGTTACAATTCTATTGTAGTACAATGTTAATTCTATTGTATTATAATTTAACTTAATGAGTGTAATACGTGCTATAATTACGAGGTGTATTTAAAACATCTAATTGAATAGTTACGTTATCGTTTGAGCATCTATACGATTACGCTAGGGGTCATACCGCTGTCATGTCTCTATAACGCGGGTGGACGGATATTAACGTTTGAGGTGACAATTTATATGCATTTCTCCGTATATTTGCCAAAGAGTTTCAGAATTTTAAGAAAAAACATCACTTAAGTATAGCAAAGGGCTAAATTATCGGAACACTGGCGATATCCGTTGACAGTGCTCAACACGATTCACCTTGTTTACAAATATACACGTGGATCTGGCTTGAAGTAATCATCTAAAATAAACATACTTTATTTAATACGCTTTTTTTGTGACTAAACTCCTCCTACAGTTCTGAAGAGATATAGGTGTTAATAAGTTCAATAATTCAGGTGTCTTTGAAAAGAACTCGGCGTGAAGTTTTGCAAGAAGAGAAGTCCGCACGGAATCTTTGACTCCGCTTATACATAGATTCACTTCAATTCGTTATTCGTTCATCAATTAATGTTGGTTTTTTAAACTTAGTTTTATGTTTTATTCATTTTTTTTTCGGATATAAGTGAAAAGCTTCAGATTTTGACTTTGCAGCCAGATAAAAACTCAATATCACGCTAGTTTAATTGATTGTATAAGTAGGTATACATTAAATCATAGAAAGATAAACAGGAATTTCCTGTTTATTTTTCTATGATTAAATGTTTGGTCTTTGTAACAAAGCTAATCTATACACAATGTTTCATATAACCCATTTTATACCCATCTTATTATATTTTACATTCATTTTCGCCTTAAAATGCCCAATGTTAGTGGTCAACCGCTGATTGACTTATATATTATTGCCTTATAAGATGTTGTTAGAACAATTTAATTACAGGACTTAATTTTAAAGTTTGTTGCAATTTTTACTTGAAAATATTTCAAAATAGTTACCTAGGTAAATGTCGAAATAGCTTCTTGATTTGCAATTTACGTGTTGTTCTATATATCGGATATGAATGGAAAGAAAATATGAGGTAACCGAGTCGGTGCGGCGGTTTCCTTGAATAAATGGGGGTTGGGAAATATTGGTGTCTATGTCAAAATTGAAGGTGACTGATATTTGTCATAATTTTACCTCTCAATCTTTTCCTCGGTGTCATTCGACAAAGAATATTTTTTTCATCACTCTGTATACGAAAATTGCCCGTTACCGTACAGCTGAGATCTACGAAAACTCTCGATTTCCTTACGTCAAAACAAGTAATGATCAGCTGCTTTTTCGGTGCCCAAACATTTCATTCCCGTACCCAAACAAACCATTTCCGTATCAAAACAAAATATTGCCGTACCCAAACAAACGATTTCCTTAATTTGACAGTTCAACCAGCTGACTTTATAAACTAAAATAGACAGTTCAGCCGTATTGTGTTTACTTATAGAAAAATGACTAAATTATGAAACGTTGAATAATTTTTTATAAGTTTGGTCACTTATTTGCATCGTGATGAAAAGTACTGTTCACAACTCGTCACAAAAGTACCATTTCGGGGCTCGATAGTGTTTTACTTGCTCGGCTTACGCCTCGCAAGTAAAACACTATCTTGCCCCGAAATGGGCTACTTTCGTGACTAGTAGTGAAATATACTATTTCATCACTCTGTACACGAAAATTGCCCGTTACCGTACAGCTGAGATCTACGAAAACTCTCAATTTCCTTACATCAAAACAAATAATGATCAGCTGCTTTTTCGGTACCCAAACATTTAATTTCCGTACCCAAACAAACCATTTCCGTACCAAAACAAAATTTTGCCGTACCCAAACAAACGGTTTTCATATTTTGACAGTTCAACCAGCTGACTCTAAATAATTAAAATAGACAGTTCAGCCGTATTGTGTTTGGTTATAGAAAAATGACTGAATTATGAAATGTTGGATGATTTTTTATAAATATAGTTACTTATTTGCATCGTGATGAAAAGTATTGTTCACAACTCGTCACAAAAGTCCCATTTCGGGGCTCGATAGTGTTTTACATGCTCGACTTACGCCTCGCTAGTAAATCACTATCTTGCCCCGAAATAGGCTACTTTCGTGACTAGTAGTGAAATATACTATTACAGATATATATTTTAAAGGGTTTTGCTAGTTGTAGAAGTGCATATAATAAAATGAATGTCAAAAACGTTTTGTAAAGTTTTATTAGGCAGTTCATCAATTTGGAGAGAGTCGGTTATAAAGTTTATGTAGTGAAATATAGGCGCTACTAGTCTACAGGCGCTGCTCAACAGCTTTGATGAGACATTGTTTATAATGATTAGCTGTTTCTTGAAATTTCAAATTCCAGTACGTAGCCTATTTTAAACTCATAAGCCATTTTGTTTCCAACCGTGCCCTTAGGAAAAATCTTATCAAAACTAATATTTTTTATATACAATTTGCTCATTGAGACCTTTATTCATGTACGGGATTGATAGTTGTCAGTCTTGGTTGTTGTCAAGAGTTCCGGGGTAAATGATGTTATTTTTAGATAGCTGAACCCAGCATACGTCATCATGCTTTTGACTAAATTGATCAAAGATCACCTTGTTAGAGTAAACATTAGCTTTTCTGGCAGCAATATCGTTAACATGGAACCCTTTTTGGCTTCAAGGGAGGAACCCAATTGAGTTAGGACAAAATGCATGGCTTAAAAACCTTTTTCGTTGAATTTTACACTGCCCGTTAAGTTTTACATGTAAATATAATACACATGCCATCTTTCATGGCAAAGATTCCAATGGTTTCTGAGTCCGTAAACGTCAAAAATATATACCAAAATCGTCTTTTATAAATATAGATGTAGGTAAAACCAATAAAGCTGGCCAGACCAAATGGAAATTGTTTTGTAATAAGAATTACTTTAATCGGATTGCGTTTAGAGTATGACAAATATTTGTTTACATAGTTAGTTTTGTATTAAATCAATAATACTTAAAGGACCTCAACAAATAACTATCACGCCAAGACATTCATAGATATTTTTACTTACCTTAAAAGTGACATATCATGTAAGAAACAAAAATCTGCTTAAAGTGAAATCGTTAATATAACAAATCGAATAAAAATAAATCAAATAAAACTAAAATAAAAACAAAAACCCAAAATTCCCAAAAATCAAAACCGAAACTCACCTAAAGTATCGGATGGGCTCCTCCGCCGGCGGCCGCCCCACGTCGGTCGACGATCGCCGTCCCCTTCAAACCAAAGGCAAAATAAACAAAATGCAAACAAATCATATAATAAATAAAAACTGTAAAAAACAAAACAATAAAATCAAGCAAAAATAAAAACTAATTCGTATATATCCCGCAACGTCTAAACTTTGTAAAAAAACTGCGAAAACAAAAAACAAATACGAAAAAATAAAAACATTGTAACTACAGATTGGTTTTTTATTGAATGTAGGTAAGATTTTATTTTTCGAGTCATGAAGATTTTATTTATGGAATTTTTTAAGAGTGGCCTCAGTCACCAAAAATAAAGCTGTCCTACCAGTTTCATTTAAAAGGCCAATAACTTTAAAACATTTTCACAGCTTCATTTATAATCTTTTATATAGCTATTGAATAATAATATGATCAGCAATGACTGCAGAGAACAAAGTTAGCACTGTGTCACTTTATTAAAACAAATTTTATTTGAAAAACGTTCTGTCCACCAATTTATCATTATTTAAATTTAAGATTAAATTGAAATTTGTTCTTTCAAATGAGCTATGATCATGATCATTGTATAATCGGTTGAGGCTGGATAAATTTGAAAATGAACATTTGTTTTGAGGAAAAAGTAGGTTGGTTGTTTGTTAGGACTGTAGCCTTTTCTGAAGATATTTTGTTTCTTGATACATGGTTTACTTAATAAGTTTTCTATGTTTTTTTCAAAATTTGGAGGAAATAAAATATGTATATCAAGTTAGGTGGGGTGGCCTGGTTTAGTGGGGGAGCTTGGGACTTTGGTTCTCAGTTCCCGGGTTTTAATCTCGTCAATGGCAATTTGATATGTTGTTAATGTCACAACCTTGAGGGTGCCTAGAATTTTAAATTTGGCCCGCCGACTACGTAAATATTAACTACTGTAGAGACTCAATTGGTATACGATTAGATGAATGGGTAATATTTACAACATACAGTAATTATGTCAGTCAGGCTCCGCTTCTTTTATTTCATATAAATGTATTACTGTACATAAGAATGTATTGAATTTAGATCAAATCACAACGAAGGAATAAAATACAACTGGGACAAAGAATATATCTCCGCAACGTCATATATATGCATGGAGGAAACACTCGTAACTTTTGATGTAAAGCTATCTTTGAAACGTTTTATGACCCCGCTATATACTGGCTGTTACATGCGAAAGTAAGAATTCCAAAACTTTTCTGAGTTTTTAATTTTAGTTCATGAATTTGGAGAGGGCATCGCTAGAGAGAAAGAGCGATGCTAATAAAAACAAATATAATTAAAAGCTTTAACTTATAACCAACGCCAGGAAAGATTAGCCCTTTGCTCCATTATATTCCTCTTTTGCTAAATGTAATGTTTAAAATACAGCAACTAACTATAGCAAAGGGAGCTATAGAGAGCTATTTTTTCTACTGGAAGTTAGTTTAAATTTTCCTAGTATAATCATCATGTACTCAATTGTAAGCATGTTTTGTCAGAAAACTGCTTAAAAAGCTATATTTTTAGACTCCGTAACAAAGTTAAGGGGTAAATGATAAGGATATTGATTATGTTTTACATAATTGATTTATTGAGTGTCAACTGTACTCTCCTCTATGAGTGAAAAATCAATTTTCGATGTTATCTGTTGTCAAAAATGTTAATTAACATGTGTTTGAACATAGATAAAAAATGGAATACACTATTTATTACTAACAAAGACAGTGGGTGGATTTGGAAACATAACTAAATAAATACCAAGCTGAACTTCTGTTATGGATTCAAGGTGCTGTCTTGAATTATCAGAGGAATGTAAATATGATATAAAATCAAATAAATAGATACAACTTTTAAAAAAGCTTTATGTTGAATCAAAATTCTTGTAAACTTGTATGAAATCGAAATGTAAGTTAATAATAATTAACCTTAAATTGTTGGATACATTTCTGTAAACACTCAACGGTTGTATTACGACTGCTAAACTAAAAATAATCCACAATAGCAATTTCGTAACGTTTAAGAAATACCCCCGTTGCAGCAGACCTCCATACTCAGCGAATTTCAGATGCAACACAACAAATGGTATTTCAATCCAACTTAGCGAGATTTTACATGTTTTGTAATCTCCATTAGAATAACATGGGGAATGATTATGCAGGTTTGCTGCAACAGGTATGTTAAAACTGGTTGGTTTTAATTCATTATTTAGTAGATCTTAACTAGAAGAAGCCATATACCAAGTTTTGTCAAGAAATGTTAAAAAATAAGTAAGATATAGAATTTTTTAATGTCCCATAAGGATAACATGGGGAATGATTATGCAGGTTTGCTGCCACTAAAAATTGAAATTTCGGGGATTTTAGACTAAAATACATTAGATCTCATCTAGATGAAGCCACAAACCAAGTTTTATCCAGATATGTTGAGAAATAAGCGAGATATAGAATTTTACTTATTCCCCATAAGGTTAACATTGGGACAACGTACTGTGTTTACCACTTTCAATATCTCGGTAACCAATGGACATAGAGCAATGATTCAAAACACTAAATTGTTTGTTTTTTTGAGCTGAATTCAATGGTGCCAACAAAGATTCGATAAATTTTATTTTTATATGTAAAAAACCCAAAAAACCCATTTTTGGGGGTGTTTATCCCCCCTTACCCCCCCTTCCGGTGGTCCGATCGGGCTGGTTCACGAACTCGTCCATTCGATTACCACTTTACATGTCTGTTCTAAATTTCATTAAGATCGGATCATATTTACGGCCGCTATCGTGCTGACAGACACACACACACATATATATATATATATATATATATATATATATATATATATATATATATATATAGATAGATAGATAGATAGATAGATAGATATATAAAAATTCGAACGAATGGTGTTTTTTGCTTCTGGTGGCCCTAAAACGAAAAGTTATCATGGTCTCGGGCTTAGGTCTTACCATGAGACCTACGGTAATAGCTTCTTCCCTATAGGGGAAATTCGCTAATAACGAAATGATAACTTTTGAGAACAAACGATAATGATAAAACTATCATCTCAAACTGAGCCTCCTGGGTTAGGCTTAGCTCAAAAGCATTAATACACACCATGTAATAATTTGGAAATAAAAAAAACAAAGGCATCAGTTCTTGTACAAATAAAAATGTTGGACCTCGAAGTAAAATTGGATGGTAAAAAATAATAAATCATGCATGAAAAATGTACGCTGACACCAAAAACCAAATCCGCGGCGTACAATTTGACAGGTATTTGCACGGGAGATGTGACCCAGTTAGTGGGAAGTACCTGCCATCAGAGGCCAGGGTCCCCTGAAAGGTTCTCTATTGTTACCGCAAATGCGGCAATGTTTGTCGGCAAACAGTTTCACCGCTGGCGGCCGGACTGGCTTTACTAACCACCGACCCCTTCTGCTGTTGTCCTAAATGCTAATACGGCTCTTCGTTTTCCTTCACCACAATTTTTCCACACATTGAAAATATAATTCGGGCCCCACGTTTGTTGGGGGCGGGCACTTAATGACAAAATGGCCCTTGAGTTTACTGATACTAATACTTCCTCATGGTATGTGCTACAATGGTAGATTAAAAAGTCAAATTCCAAAGGAAACGTGAAATCTGTACAGCTTGAATAAGCAATGGATTAGGCTTATCACTACAGGTGTTCGTAGGTGAGTATTAAACTCATCAAAAATCAGTAAATTAATAAGGGTCAGATTTTTAGGATGTGCTTGTATAACACTCATACTGTAGGCCTATATCCTTATATAATTCGTTAGAAGACTATTCGGCCCAATACATAACTTCCATGGAATTTATATATTTTTTGAAAACGGTTATTTTTTATGCAATAAAAACTTAGTTAGGCTGTTTGATGTATTAAAACTCAGAGCTAGCTAATTAGAAAAAGCCAATAGTAATGGCACCATGCAATTAACTGACGAATACATATCTTCTCAATATGCAGATGGGTTAATATATTAGCAGATTTAGTTAGACGAGTTATTGCACTAAAACATTTTCAATTTCGTCTTTGTAAGCGATTGTTGAACATTATGATATCAATGTCTTATTCACACTTCAAAAGCAAAATTTTAAATATTTTTTGGAATTAATGATTAAATACGTTACTATTTTCCTTCAGCTCAATATAAATTAAATTCTAACGCTTGCTAGTGGTTTTTGTTCACAACAAACATGTTGGAGCAAAAAACGGTAATAACGTTTACAACTTGCGTTTAAGAGGGCTGTGTTTAAAAGAGCCCTGCACTTGACCTCCCATCAACACGGACAGCTGTGCTGGGGCAGCGAAATATTTAATCCTGACGGTTAAAACTCAGGGTGGATTAAGGTCATAAAACCTAAAGTAAAAAGAATTGAGATACAAGGGCAAAACGCATAATTCGAATTACGATTTGAAACTAAAAGTTAAAGCCTAAAAATATCTGTCGTCAGTAACTACTAACTACTTCGAAAATAAACGCAAGAAGATCAAAAATCAATTCAAATGTTACAGTTAAATCTTTTTGGATATTAGTTGTCAAAACGTGCATGTAATACCACAATTACAACATTACAACTCGACATTATCACGACGATGTTCAGGACAATGGCCTGTTTATCTAGCACACCCCTGCCCCTCAAACCGGGACTCTAACCCTCCCCCCCCATAGCGTTATCTAATGGCTTAACACTCCACCTACCATACGCCCAGAGTAACAATATGGTGTAACTTCTCAGCGTTTGCACTTGATTAAGTTCCAACTGAGCATTTACTTCCAACAGCTGTTGTGGAATTCAGATCGGACTTCCTACATGCAAAGACGTTTTTGAGAACTAATTGATTTTTATTGAGGGGGGACAATCAAAGGAATTTTTCACAAGATTTTTCGAAAAGGATTTCATTTTAACCACCTTCAGGCTTCATAACATTTTTGCAATAATCGTTTTAACATGCTATAACAGATTGAAATTGGGTTTTCTTGCCCAAGAGTACATTTGCGTTGAATGTTAAATTAATTTGCGTTTGAGTTACACATTTTTCATAAAAAAATGTACTTATTTGAGAGTTAAAATAATTTTTGCTAACGTTATAACGTTAGTATCGGGATTATAGTACTGTATCTAAAACTTTAAAGTATTATCATTATACATATCTATTAGTTAAATTAATTTTCGCTAATATTATATCGAGATTGCAGATTCTGAAACTGTAAAGTAAATTCCGACCATAAAAAGGAGTTTTAGACCGAAGAGTTCAATTAACCTAAGAAAAGAAAGCGCGACATAGTACTGTAGCTTAGCGTGTGGCATAAACTCTGCGTTGGAGACCAGAGCAGCAAACGTAATCTCTCATGACGTCATTGAGTTATGACGTCGTAAACGAGCAAATGTCACTGGCTGAAGGCGACTGTTGAAGAGAAAAGCAGCAAAAGGATGTAGAATTTCTCTTAATCACCTTTTAATTTATACATCTTAATTTATAATTTTGAATTTTACTTGAACATGTTTGTAGATAGGTTTAAAATTGTTTACAATAATTTTCTAATACCTACCTGGTTTTTAGTTTTTAAATCCTTAGCACCTATGTTTAAAATAAAATTAAATTCAAAATTAGCATGAAATTTGAAATTTAGAGTTTAGACGAAACTCCTATTCATATTTAAATTTTAAGAGATCATAAAGTAAAATATAAAACCATTGATTATAAAGAAATAAATGGCTTTTAGTTAAAAAGTCAATGATAGAACTAACGCTTATTTGCTTCTCTACAGCTTTTCAACTAGTGAAATAAGATTTACTATTTATTAATACCTGCAACGTGTATCAAATCTGGAGTATGATAAATCACTATGCAAGACTTTGAGATTGGTTTCCATTTTGCTATGCTTCTAGTTTAATTCGATCATAAATATTATCTTGCGTAAAAGATAATATAATATCCACAATAATACCATCCATACATTAACACAGCTCGGTCTCCCCCTTTTGGCTTATTATATATATATATATATATATATATATATATATATATATATATATATATATATAATCAAAAACATTTTGACTGACTCATTAACTCACTCACTGACCACAGTTTCACAAAAACTACAATACCTTGGGGCATGAAACTTCGAACAAATAATCTTTATAGATTCTAGATGCGAGCTAAGCAAGGATTTTAAATGTTTTCTCTCAAAAGGCTAAAATAGGGTGGATTTAAAAATTCAAAATGGCGAACATTATTCAGTTTTAAAGGTTATGAAAGCTTCTTAGGCCATGAAATTAGGCTCAAATATTCTTTATAGGCACTACATACGTAATAAGAATAGTTTTATAAAATTCGCTCTCAATAGACTTGGTAAAATTATAAAACTAAAATGGAGACGATTTCAGTTTTTAAAACTATGGATGAAAGGCCAGTAAACTATATTATCAAGGGCTAGAAAAGGTACAAGATCCAATATAAGAAAAAAATGAAACGTAAAAAATCTACTTCGGCGAGATAGTAGTTAAGTAGGATGTAGGATTTCTACTGCCCGAAGTAATATGTTCCCACTTTTGTGAAATGAATTACCCATCTAATAAACAAATAATTATGTACTCAAACTAGAATCTTGAAACTCGGCATGGACATTCCATTTTGAGTATAAGGAACCACTAGAAACGGGGTTTTCAAAATTTAAAACATAGGCGGATTTTGCGTAAACAATTTTTCCTCCATACATTTTCACCCCTATCAACTAAATGAATGAAACAATTTTCAGTGTGAATGAGAAACTTTTTGAGAAACAGGTTTTTTATCAATACATCATTTAATAGATCCTATATATTTAATACATCCTTCAATACATACTATTTCTTACAGTTTTCTGTCTATTAAAAACCATTCATAACGCGTTTCATACAACGCGTTATCTCTCATTCTCTGTGTTAGCTTACGGAAGGAAGCTAATTCACACTATTTGCTGACCTTCAGGAAGATATTAGATACATTAGATACATTAGTTGAAATGGCGACCTACCCAGGTAGGTATTTTAAGCCAAGTATGAATGACAGATGAGTGAAGGATGATTGTGGCGCGATCTTGTAGTCGTGTTACTGACTAAGGCCGACATATTCCTTAGACAGGACTGTTAATTAATAGCCCAACAGCCAATGGCAACTAAGGGACCTACATTTTAACGTGGGATCCGAACCACGATTTCGCCCTGGTTAACTATTTACGAACTGGTCTAACTATGAGGATGGTCCCATGAACGAGTACTCAATAGTGCGGACGTTAATCCCCACTAGGGAACACCGCGTCCACAAGCCATCACTCATAACTATCCACAATTCGTGACTTCCAAGTAGCTGGATTACAGGACACGCCACCGTCCCAGTCCTTTTCAGGGGAAACGTTACATTATTTCATTTTAATCTGGGGTGTGGATCTTTCACCGTAATAGTGTAACTGCACAAAAATAACCCAAATCAGTACATTTTGTTAATAATTTGTCAACATTGCACATAGCTTAATATGATTAAATTCAAAATTTGTTACCCTTCCTGCGGGCGAAGCCGTGGTTATATCAGCTAGCTTCTTTATATAAGTATAACGTACTTCTTAAATTTATGTGGATAAGCACCTGTTGTGATGACAATTAAGCCGATTAACCTTTAAATTTTTCGGTTCCTATTTTTGCAACTTCCCCAACTCTAATAAAAATATGTACACGTCAAACAACATTAAAGGAAATGGATTGAAAAAAATATATAAAAATCATATAAAATAAGTAAGCATGGAAAAAGAATAAATTAGCTCCTAGACGTAAACATTAATAAAATTCCACAAGGGCGTAGAAGTCGTAATCCGTTACATAACTCGAGTAACGGAGAGTACAAAGTGATTAGCTGACGGATAAGCGTAGGCGCGTAGGCACCGTTGGGCATCAGAAATAACAACACACTCCTCTCTCCTACCATTACAGCAGCACGTGCCCGCTAACGCGCTCTCGCGGCCGATATTGTAATTGCAAGTTCTAGTTCGCCTCCGCCGACACAGATGGCTCTGTAGGTCAAGCACAAGGCCGACCGCTGCGTTTGTCGAAGCTAGTTATTATCAATTAGGCTGCAAACTCGCTCGTTCGGACTGTCAAAATTAGGCGTTATGGGTTTTAAAAGGAGGACAACATCTTTACTGTGACATTGGACGTGTTTTTAGGTCGGCTAGCTGGGGAAAAATTACTCTTGAGTCCAATCTTAAGGGCGATGACCAATCTTCGTTAAGTGACCCAAAGTGGGTGACCAATTGCGCTTTATTTACATTTGCAGGATAATTAATTGGTGTGTATTATTAACTAATGCAGTTGTGTAATTCATTATCAAAACAGGTCTATTCCACTTGACATAATTTACTTTCGATATATACAAGATGGAACGAAGTCATCGTTAAAATTACAATACTAAGTTTTAGTGACAAAATATTGCCAATCTAGGTTTCTACATTCTTACAATAAGTAAATGAAAGACAAGTAAAGATTATTTCGAAAGGTTTTTTCTTGATTGGAGAAAGTGGCCGTAGTAAGTTATATTTTGGTGGATTGCAATACAATTTTCCAAAATATTACAATAATGTAGAACATTTAGGATAAAATGTTTTTATTGACCCTTGATTTTTAGTAAAAATTAATGTAAATCCACTACTGCCCAGAATAAAGCAATCTATATTATTTCTGAACCATCCAGTACTGAATTTTGACGAGGTCAGAAAATACCCGGCCTCGTTGCATCAGACCTGCATACTCAGCAAATTTCAAATAGGTACAGAACGTATTTAAATCCAACATAGCGAGTTATGGCATATTTTTGCAACATGTAAGCCTATGCTAAAACTGAATGGTTTTATTTCAATATTTAATATGTAGATCCAAACAATAAGAACACCAAGTTTTATCAAGATATGTTAAGAAATAAGGAAGATATAGATTTTTTTAATTTTCCATAAGGATATCGTGGGGAATAAGTATGCAGGTTTTCTGCCACAAAAATGTAAATATCGGGGATTTTAGAATAATATATTTTAAATCTCATCTAGATGGAGCCACAAAACAAGTGTTATTAAGATATATTGAAATACCTCCGTTGCAGCAGACCTTCTTACTCAGCGAATTTAAAATGCAAAGAACCAATATAGCGAGATTTAACATGGTTTTGTAATCTCTATGAGAATAACACAGGGAATGAATATGCAGGTTTGCTGCAATAGGTATGTTAAAACTGGTTGGTTTTAGTTCATTATTTAGTAGATCTTAACTAGAAGAAGCCGTATACCAAGTTTTATCAAGATATGTTCAAAAATAAGGAAGATACAGAAATTTCCGGGATTTTAGACTAAAATACATTGGATTTCATCTAGATGAAGCCACAAACCAAGTTTTATTAAGATATGTTGAGAAATAAGCAAGATATAGAATTTTACTTATTCCCCATAAGGTTAACATTGGTACAACGTACTTACCACTTCCAATATCTCGGTAACCAATGGACATAGGGTAATAATTAAAATACTAAATTGTTTTTTTTGAGCTAAATTTAATGGTGCAACAAAAATTTTATTAATTTTATTTTTCTACGTAAAAAACTCAAAAACACAATTTTTGGGGGGTTTATCCCCCTTTACCTCCCCCCCCTTCCGATGGTCCGATCGAGCTGGTTTACGAACTCGTCCAATCGATTACCACTTTACATGTCTGTACCAAATTTCATTAAGATCGGACCATATTTACGGCCGCTATCGTGCTCACAGACACACACATATAAAACGATAGATTGATAGTTAGATAGATAGATAGATAGATAGATAGATGGATAAAAAAATCGAACGAATGGTGTTTTTTGTGGCCCCAAAACGAAGAGTTATCATGGTCTCGGGCTTAGGTCTTACCATGAGACCTACACGGTAATAGCTTCTTCGCTAAAGGAAAAATCGCTAAAATAAGCGAGATATAGAATTTTTTTTCTGTATGTTTCTTTATACATGATGGTATCTCTCTTAGGAACTAAATTTTGTTGGCTACACATCGTTGGTGTTAATATTAAAACAATAAAATGTTTTAAATTATTTGTATATTTCGGCTTTCTGTCTTAAGCCATCATCAGCAAATAAATGGTAATAAATTTATTATTATTATTATTATTGATTCATAACTCAAGTTAACCAATAACAAGTTTATTTGAAGTGTACACATCAATACAAAAGAAGTCCAGGTTTGATTTAACCACGAATATTTCGCAATCTCTGTCCAATTCAAACGACCTACTTTCAGTTAGTTAATATCTGTCAAATCAAACTCGATGCTCGTACTCTGAGAGTCTTATCTCCATCGATTTGTGATATAATTGAAATCAGCAAATTGAGCACCCACCACTTATATTAGTGATACAGTGTTTATTAGAAACTGATATGTTTAAATAAAGTAAACATTGCATTTAATATGAGACATTTTGGATCAGGGATTTATTCAGGAGAGTATTACAGTAATGCTAAATATAAAGTAAATGCTAAATGCTCAAGTATAAAGTGGTAAGGGTGTGCAGTACATAAAATTTATTCATTAAAATAAACTTTGAACCTATTCATACTGTTTATTTAATTATACAAAGTGTAGTATTTCAGAGGCCAATACTTTATTGTTGAAGGACGCAGTTTACTGTCTGAGCGACTATAACTAAATTTGATTTCATACGTGTAAAGTATAAAACTACCAAAGCAATTTATTAACTTGCCGAGAAAATTGTGCATACGTAAAGTAAATTAAATTCTCAATTCTTAGCGTAATTTTAAAGAGTGATTTGAAAAATGTATTGACAATAAGTTCGGAAACTCAATTTTCTCTCCGATTTCCCCTCACACGCCGCGAACGAAGCAACATATGGGTTAGATTTTTCAATTTCATCCTCACCTCAGCGTCGTTTGTGTGTAGGTCTCATGAATAATGCGTAAACATTTGTCAACGTACATTACGTACAGTGCGTTTCTTAAATCATGTAAAATTAACTGAACAATCTTAGCAAAACACAAAATAATGGTTGGATACGGTAATTAGATAGGCTACATTAAATATAAATAATTGGAAGGAGAAAATACAAAACAGCATAGAAAAGCTTTATGAATAAAAAAAATTGCGCATAAACTGAATTCAATCTTTGTGAATTACCATATTGTCACATTAAACAATAGGGGTTTCTAAAAAATGTTAAGGCAATACACATTAAATCTTTAACTATAATCGAATAAAAACATAAAATTGGTATATTATCAAATGAAATAATCATTTATCGGTATTTGATATGAATGTATAAAAGTATTTGATATAAAATAAATGGGATTTATTGATTTCCGCAATTTCATTCATGAATGTAGAACCATAAAAAGGACGTACACATTAGGACGCAGCGAAGTCGAGACAGGCTGTTTGCCCTGGACCATTGTTTACCGCCCAAGCTCGTCTCAAGGCCCCAGGTCGGGTCCAGGAGTTCTGGGGCTTCTCCAAGGCGCCACCATTATTCCAGTTTTTTTTTTACTTCCGCTTCCCTGGACTTATGTAACACCCCATTTTACAAATGATGAAGGTTAATGTGATCGGATGACCTTATAAAAGTCAGATTTCATTAACGTATTTTTAAATATCTCGCATATTATTTATCTTATGAAATATTCAATATTGTGAAGTAAATAGATCTTGAGGTTTAAGATCTCATAATAATATGAGAATAATAGAACCTGTAGTTATAGGTCTTGAGGTATTTTGTTGAAGGTGGAGAATAATTTTTCTTCGTTAATTTGCAATGACGAAAAATCCGAAATGAAAAGGATTATTTTTACAAGTAGTTTTTACTTTGTACTTAGTTTGTGATCAACCTAAGAAAAATTGATGTTTAAGTACGATCTTATACTTGTATGTATTTATATATACAGGGAGCACAAACTAGCACATTAAGATTAAAATCGGTTGAAATTCGTTGAGTTAAAAAGTCAATCGACATCAATTTACTCATAAAATGAAAATTTAACTGTAGCTAAAAACGTCCTAAAACAAAAAATAACGATTTGTCTGAAGACCACTAAAACCTGTAAGCATCTGATCATTTCGTCCGAATGCCTGTTTCGGCATTTCGTCTATGGGACGCAAAGCGAAATAGCTTTTCATAAATAATTAAACTGAGGGAACATTTTCACAAGCGGCGATTTGGTGCAGCTGAAATTGTTTGACGCAAACTTCGGGGCAATTTGAGGGGGAGAACCCCCCATTACTGACCCGAATTACTCTGCAACACTAACTTTCCATAATTACAGTTCTAGTGGGGTCAAGCACATGTTATAGTCTTTGATGTCAATTAAGTTATTTCATTATAACAATTAATAATTTGTGGTTGAAAACTGACATGTAGTAATGTTTCATGACATGTTGTATTGTTAAAAAATACCAACTCTTTCTAAACCATACTGTACGTGTAAAGCCCTGTCTGTAGAGGAGTGTCAATTCGACTAAATGTTTTTTATAAGTAAGATTCTCCTACCAATATTATTTATTTGTAAAAACTAATCAGGTCAAAATAAGCAATATATTTGTTTTGCGGAGCCATTTTTTCACGTTTAAGTAGGACGAAACGTTTGATGATTTGGTTTCAATGTTTGGAATTACGAATTGTTTAGGATCAAAGAAAACATGTCAGACTGGCTTAATTGATCCCTTACTTGACTATGGCTGTAACGATATCGCAACTTGATACCCTTTAATGAAAGCGCCTATTATAATAATAGATTACTCTATTAAATTAATTATTAATTTAACTATTACAATAAATTTAAATCAATTATTTTATATCTTTTAATTTTAGCGAATTTCCCCTATAGGGAAGAAGCTATTACCGTAGGTCTCATGGTAAGACCTAAGCCCGAGACCGTGATAACTTTTCGTTTTGGGGCCACCAGAAGCAAAAAACACTATTCGTTCGAATTTTAGCGAATTTCCCCTATAGGGAAGAAGCTATTACTGTAGGTCTCATGGTAAGACCTAAGCGCGGGACCATCATAATTTTTCGTTTTGGTGCCCCCAGATATCAAAAACACCATTCGTTCAAATTTGTATATATATATGTGTCTGTAAGCACGATAGCGCTCGCAAAAATGGTTCGATTGGAATGAAATTTGGCATAGGCGTGTAAAGTAGCAATTATTCGGATGAGTTCGAAAACCAGCCCGATCGGACCACTGGAAGGGGGGGTAGAGGGGGACAAACCCCCCCAAAAATGGGTTTTTTGGGGTTTTCACATATAAAAATCAAAATAATCCAATTTTAATTAGCACCATTGAATTCAGCTCGAAAAAACAAACAATTTAGTATCTTGAATCATTTCTCTATGTCCATTGGTTACCGAGATATTGTAAGTGGTAAACACAGTACGTTGTCCCAATGTTAACCTTATGGGAAATAAGTAAAATTCTATATCTCGCTTATTTCTCAAAATATCTTAATAAAACTTGGTTTGTGGCTTCATCTAAATAAGATCTAATGTATTTTAGTCTAAAACCCCCGAAATTTCCATTTTTGTGGCAGCAAACCTGCATACTCATTCCCCATGTTATCCTTATGGGAAATAAAAAATTCTATATCTTCTTTATTTTTTGACAAATCTTGATAAAAGTTGCTATATGGTTTCTCCTAGTTCAGATCTACGAAACATTGAATTGAAAACACCCAGTTTTAATGGACCTGTTGCAGCAAACCTGCACACTCATTCTCCATGTTATTCTTATGGAGCTTACAAAAACATGTTAAATCTCACTTTCTTGGATTGAAACATGTTCTTTTGCCTTTGAAATTCGCTGAGTATGCAGGTCTGCTGCAGCGGGGGTATTTATATATCTATCTATCTATCTATCTATATATATATATATGTGTCTGTAAGCACGATAGCGGCCGTAAATATGGTCCGATCTTAATGAAATTTGGTACAGACATGTAAAGTGGTAATCAATTGGACAAGTTCGTAAACCAGCCCGATCGGACCAACGGAAGGGGGGGTAAAGGGGGATAAACCCCCCCAAAAATGGGTTTTTTGAGTTTTTTACATAGAAAAATAAAATTAATCAAATTTTTGTTGGCACCATTGAATTCAGCTCAAAAAAACAAACAGTTTAGTATCTCGAATCATTGCTCTATCTCCATTGGTTACCGAGATATTGAAAGTGGTAAACACAGTACGTTGTCCCTATGATAACCTTATGGGGAATAAGTAAAATTCTATATCTTGCTTATTTCTCAACAAATCTTAATAAAACTTGGTTTGTGGCTTCATCTAGATGAGGTCTAATGTATTATAGTCTAAAACCCCCGAAATTTCCATTTTTGTGGCAGCAAACCTGCATAATCATTCCACATGTTATCCTTATGGGAAATAAAAAAATTATATATCTTCCTTATTTTTTAACATTTCTTGATAAAACTTGGTATATTGCTTTTTCTAGTCAAGATCTATTAAATAATGAATTAAAACCAACCAGTTTTAACATACCTGTTGCAGCAAACCTGCATACTCATTCCCCATGTTATCCTTATGGGAAATAAAAAATTCTATATCTTCTTTATTTTTTGACAAATCTTGATAAAAGTTGCTATATGGTTTCTCCTAGTTCAGATCTACGAAACATTGAATTGAAAACACCCAGTTTTAATGGACCTGTTGCAGCAAACCTGCACACTCATTCTCCATGTTATTCTTATGGAGCTTACAAAAACATGTTAAATCTCACTTTCTTGGATTGAAACATGTTCTTTTGCCTTTGAAATTCGCTGAGTATGCAGGTCTGCTGCAGCGGGGGTATTTATATATCTATCTATCTATCTATCTATATATATATATATGTGTCTGTAAGCACGATAGCGGCCGTAAATATGGTCCGATCTTAATGAAATTTGGTACAGACATGTAAAGTGGTAATCAATTGGACAAGTTCGTAAACCAGCCCGATCGGACCAACGGAAGGGGGGGGTAAAGGGGGATAAACCCCCCCAAAAATGGGTTTTTTGAGTTTTTTACATAGAAAAATAAAATTAATCAAATTTTTGTTGGCACCATTGAATTCAGCTCAAAAAAACAAACAGTTTAGTATCTCGAATCATTGCTCTATCTCCATTGGTTACCGAGATATTGAAAGTGGTAAACACAGTACGTTGTCCCTATGATAACCTTATAGGGAATAAGTAAAATTCTATATCTTGCTTATTTCTCAACAAATCTTAATAAAACTTGGTTTGTGGCTTCATCTAGATGAGGTCTAATGTATTATAGTCTAAAACCCCCGAAATTTCCATTTTTGTGGCAGCAAACCTGCATAATCATTCCACATGTTATCCTTATGGGAAATAAAAAAATTATATATCTTCCTTATTTTTTAACATTTCTTGATAAAACTTGGTATATGGCTTTTTCTAGTCAAGATCTATTAAATAATGAATTAAAACCAACCAGTTTTAACATACCTGTTGCAGCAAACCTGCATACTCATTCCCCATGTTATTCTTATGGAGATTACAAAAACATGTCATATTTCGCTATGTTACATTGAATTATGTTCTTTTGCATTTGAAATTCGCTGAGTATGCAGGTCTGCTGCAACGGGTGTATTTTTAATTCTTTAAGTTATTTCCTTTAACATAATAGTATGTAAGTGTGGGATCATTGGTGAAGGAATATTTCACCTAGAGATAAATGTTGTGCTGTAAATCCTTTACTACCGAAATTGAAAATCCAGTTAAATATATTTTTCGATAAATAAACATAGGAAAGCCTCTTAACGATCCGCAAAATGTATTTTTCGCCCAATTTTGTTTCGCAGATCAACACTTTCACCAGGCGACACATATTATTTCTCTTTGGGGTAGACTGCAGTGTTAATCGATTAATCTCGCTTTGCTCTCTACACGAAATATAAGTGGTGTAGGTTAACGATGCAAGCAGACTCTGCTCGCATATCCATTCATGGTCCAGCCAAGCGAGTTTAATGGTGACTTGAGCCAAAACAAGACCCTCTAGGTCAACCACTCCGCAGCCCTGCCGCTGCACTTCCTGCCCGAACTGGATCTGCCGGGGTTTCTGTTTAATTAAGGATATGCTGACAAAAACTTGAATAAACTTGGAGGTAAAGATTATTTACTGGGCTAACAGCCTGGATAAACTGACGTTGGGCGTTACCCATCAAAATTTCACGGAGAGAAATGAATAGCCTAAGTTTTTCTAGAGAGAAAATTTAATTATCGCTGTATGCGTAAGGAACCATACAATAAATGTTTCAACTCGTCATGAAGATGTAACGATTTTTCGGTATTTTATAATAGGTTTTATGGCTACTGATTCCTTCAAACATGATATGAAAGTTAAAAAGTATATTTCGGATTGGCAAACGCAAAATTTACCGTTTTCAACAATTTTAATAGACGTTCTTAGAAATGAATAACCCAATTGAAATTATAGCACGAGCAAACCTGCATCACGAGCAAGCCCGATAACGTTCACAAATAAAAATTGAAAATAAACATAACAGTCCTTCCTTGACACATTAATAAATGCCAATGATCGATGATTTGAAAAAAAAAACCTTGGAGTTGAAGTCGTAATAGATTTGTTGCGTTAAATTTGCAGTTGAGTGTAAACAACATTACAACGAGAACAGAGCGTTATAAAATAACGAGGTAAGAGAAAACAATTTCCGAAAGTGTAACAAAACGGATCACAGCCATAAATAAGAAAATAATCTGGCTTAATGAGAATAATATGGTAATGAAACGCGAAAAAGCAGGTGTTTTTACTCGGTGGGCGGTGGAGACAATGAATGGTAATTTAGCGGTGTGTGGAGTGAAACAAGGAGGACTTGTTGCAGTTTGGCGGCCAGCCAACAGATGGCTCCACTGTACAGCTACAGTTGGTCAATACAGTACGTTGTATTCAATCATTGGATTTTTTTTAAGGAAAGCTATTTAAATAACCACGGTAGCTATTTAATCATGGCCACAGAGATACAGTTCGAGTTAAATGACGAATTTTACCAATTTATTTTTAAATCGTAAAGGAATATATGATTCCTTTTATTATAAAATAGCCTTCCATCCTGGATTTGGCAGGGTAGCGTTATAGAACTTTATCCATTCGTAAAAACAAAGATTAAAAATGAATTTATTTTTATATTTTTATGCAAAAAATGAAACCTGGAATATATAGCTTAAAGGACTTCATAAAAAATGTAAAAGAAATGTTCTTCCTTAAAGAGGTTGGCTTTAGGTTATCAATTCAATGACCTGGCCCGCAGATATATGTTTATATGATTATCAGATGCGTGGAGATGTATTATGCACGCTCTAGAGCTTCGGGTATCACCGTTCAGGAGAGCTTTTAAATATGATGTACATACTTGACTTGATCAGGATATACATGCACTACATCCCTTGGAACTTCGATGGTAAAATGCAACTATAGAATATATTTCAAAGAATATTCTAGCAATTAAGTCTATTACAATAACCTGTATACATTCTTCTTGATCATTTCGCTCCCATTCAGAAGTCTCGTCTTCAGATTAACAGGTTCAAGATTCAAACTTATAGTAATTTTCACTTCCATAGTTATACTTATTGGCTATTATAGTTTTACATGTACAACCTGGGCCCAAACAACAACTAAAGGTACTCTGGTACTCTTCAGTATGAATGCAAGCTTTTGAAATCCCTGACGCTAAAACTGAATCTGTAGGAAATAAAAAGGTATGCAATCAAGTAAGTAGCCTATATTAGTGTATGCGAGCGTGTTGCGTATCATGTATCATGTATACTATAAATATCCATGTAGGTCTGATGGTTATCTGCGTGCTAGCCGCTAGCACCCGGCCAGTAGACGCAAGTGCGTGAGGTCGAGCGATGTTGCACAACTAGACGCAACGCCTAGCCTAGAACTCTCGCCAGTCCGGTCACATTCCTGCCGTGGCCCACAAACGGCGACCTCCACCTTCCTCCGCCGCCGCCGCGGACGTCCGCACTCTCGTCACCCGTCACCCGTCATCCGTCATCAGGGGTAGACGATGACGGATCATCCGACGTTAACAGAGATCCATTCAACGGGCTTTCATTTCAGACATCCTAGACATTCCTAGGCTGATTACACCGATGAAAAAATAAAGTGCTTTAGTAAACGTTACTGTAAACGTCTCCTTAGTGCCTTAGTAGTGGAGCCTAAAGCACAACTAGCCGAAAACTCGGCGCTTTGCTGTAACAATTATTATTGCTGCTCTATTTGAAAATGTTGAGACATTATTGCAAATCTTCGTAGAACATTATGATTAAAAACGTTAAAATCGGTCCAGCCGTTCTCGAGTTATAACTGTGAAAAGAAAACCCCTCGCATATTAATATACAGATGTGAGATGGTTAACATTCTATAATATATGCAGTGATATTTAATTACTACCGGAGTGTAATTGAAAACACTATGGGGAATCTAATTTTCCCAATATTAGCAGTGTTTGCAATGCATTTATAGTAGTGCGAGAGCAAAAATTATAACCAAAACTATTACAATCTTAAATAATGCAGAGTGCTGTATAACCTCTCCTCTCGAATGTTCCAAATTAGCATGTAATTAGCCTATCTGACAGTTTATAAAGATTGCAGAACCTTGGAAAAGGTGTTACAATATAGGCCTAACCTTGATATGAAGAACCTCAATATAACAAACCCCTTGAAAAAACATATTTAAAAAAATGTTTTGTCAAGGGGTTTCTTACACTCTGCCATAAAACATAAACAGACCTCTACATTACATTTGTTTATACCGGGTGTTCAAAAAGTCCCGGATCGGCTTCGTAATTTTTTTATTATTAAATATTGACCTACGAAGCTTAGAATATGTCTCTTGGACACAAAATACTATTTTAGCAAGTATTCAGTGACCCCCTATCTCCTCAGGGGGTCGGCCCACGAGGAGTCAGAAGAAAATCTTAAACATAAGCATAGGTTGATATGTACAACAAATTAAAGCTCTTTTTGAGTAGAACAATGCCGCAAATCCGATCTCAATCGGATCATAGAATACAAAATGGCGGTAGTTTAAAATTTTCTCAACTGCAATTTTTAACACCCTTAAAAATTAGATTTCAAACGTTCTAAGCGTCCGTTCGAGATGCGGTTTGCGGCATTAAATTTTGCTTTATTACCCCTTTAAAATGATATACATATTGACCTAGGCACAGCCTATGGCATAAACCACTTCCATGGGGGACGGTACCTTAAAGGATGTCTTGCATGGATGATGTCCGGCAAAGGTAGTGCTGTACATAATTTTAAAGGGCATGAAATTCTCAAAAAAAAAGCCGCAAACCGCATCACGAAAGGACGCTTAGAATGTCTGAAGTCTAATTTTTAAGGGTGTTAAAAATTGCAGTTGAGAAAAGTTTAAACTGGAGCCATTTTGGATTCGGTGATCCGATTGAGATCGGATTTGCGGCATTGTATTCTACTCAAAAAGAGCTTTAATTTGATGTACATATCAACCTATGCTTACATTTAAGATTTTCTTCTGACTCCTCGTGGGCCGTCCCCCTGAGGGGGTAGGGGGTCACTGAATACTTGCTAAAATAGTATTTTGTGCCCAAGAGACATGTTCTAAGTTTCGTAGGTCAATACTTAATAATAAAAAAATTACGAAGCCGATCCGGGACTTTTTGAACACCCGGTATTATAACCATTGAACCAATTTTTTAATCAGTCTCTTAACATTCTTCAAATCAAAGTTAGACTATAATTTTTATAATGAGCGAAACCACGGACAACTGCTAGTTTAACATAAACATAAAATAACCTAGTTTATTACATTAAATGAATTTAATTAGTTGAATAAAATTAAATAAATTCCACCATAATACAAATATTGAAAAATTAATATTTAATGCTTATGTTGAATATGTTTATGTACAAAAATCTAAAGTCGTTGATTACGCAAGTTTGCTGCGAAGGGGGTTTTATATTTTTCTAATTCTTATCTGGAAGACGTTTAGGTTGTGGCAGAATTTTGAAGAATTAATTTCGGGGCAAGGTAATAAAACACTATCGAGCCCCGAAATGGTACTTTTGTGACGAGTTGTGAACAGTACTTTTCATCACAATGCAAATAAGTGACCAAACTTATAAAAAATGATCCAACATTTCATAATTTAGTCACTTTTCTATAAGTAAACACAATACGGCTGAACTGTCTATTTTAGTTTATAAAGTCAGCTGTTTGAACGAAATTAAGGACGAATTCGTTTGTTTGGGTACGGCAAAATTTTGTTTTGGTACGGAAATGGTTTGTTTGGGTACGGGAATGAAATGTTTGGGTACCGAAAAAGCAGCTGATCATGACTTGTTTTGACGTAAGGAAATCGAGAGTTTTCGTAGATCTCAGCTGTACGGTAACGGGCAATTTTCGTATACAGAGTGATGAAAAAATTATATTTGAGAGTATAATTAGTCAAGAAGGCGGCGACTAAATCAGATTATGTTTACCAAACCGTCTACAGATTAGCTGCTATTTATTATTACATAGGAGTATAAAGTGAAAATGAAAAATAAACTAGGCAATGAAGAGTTTGAGGGAATTTCAATGGTGCCCTTAGAGTGTCTCAATGTAACTTTTATTAAATGTTTTACTGAGAATTAAACTGCTGTAAACTTTGTCATAGTGTTAGTAAACCCACACTAACAGCCCCTAATAGTCATGTTAAATATTTCCTCTCACGTTGTATGAAACCTTACGTTAGTTGATCGAGATATTGGATTGTAAAAACCTCTAACCAAGTAAAACTTTTGACCACTCAACAATATAAAAAAGGATCTCGAGAGGCAAATCGAATAGTTTGAGGAACGTAACTTCCTAAAACTTTGATAGGGAAACCAATTTTAAAGGAACAATAGATTCCTTGTAAACCAATTAACTGTATACAGCTATAAAATGCGAACTTTCTGATACTTCACGATATGCATTAAAACATTATATTTTTCTAATACAGAAAACTTGTCAGCAAATGGATTTCCAAGGTCAATAAATAATTTAATATTTTAAATTTAGAATTACGATAAGATTGGTTAACAAACAATGTTGTCTTTATATCAATGTTTTCATATTGTGGAATATTTTCTGTCATAATATGAATCATCAATGCAAGTAAACCATCAAACGATACGATAAAGCTGTTATACAACTGTGGAATCAAAGCAAGACTGACCTGATAAGACAACATCGGCTTTGGATGAAGATACGACCTTGAACTCATATGTACATTTCCCATTGATAACGTCGGACATGCAGTAGTGTCGCCTGATGTAAGCAAGGATCTTTGCTTTCATAAACAAATTTCACTTGGAAATAACATATAACCGGACAAAAAACATAGGGTATATGTAATTTGGCGAAACCTATATAGGCAGCCAAAAAATGTGACTTAAAAATATCAGTAAAAATTAATTATAAAAATAATTAGTATATCAGGTCTTAAGACTCAGAACAAATTCGGAGCATCGTAGCCGAGAATAGCTTCACTAACATAAAATAAAATGAAATCTACAATCAAAGCGTTAGATACATT
The DNA here is from genome assembly GCA_035578135.1 of Flexamia atlantica. Lineage (NCBI taxonomy): Eukaryota > Metazoa > Arthropoda > Insecta > Hemiptera > Cicadellidae > Flexamia > Flexamia atlantica. The sequence goes on along the minus strand of JAQJVK010000012.1, from coordinate 16,519,470 downwards.
AGATACATTAGCATGGAATATTTAAAAAATTATGTGATACGAGTTTTTTATTCATTTATCCTTATTTAATTCGTAATTCGAATACGTAATTATTCCATCAACCTATATTAAAATTAAATTTGTTCAATTATTACAAATTTAGTTGTGAGATGTTTTGAAACATCCTTCAACAACACTCTCAAATATCGCAGTTATGAAATCGTCATTTAATATCTCAAAATAAGTCCTAAAATAAGTTATAATACAGTATAGTTATTCAAAAATACTACGAGTGTCTAAATAAGTTATGTAAGTAATATAATGTTTGCTCAATGTACGTAAAAGGGAAAGAGAGTTTGAGTAAAATGGTTTTATAAAAAGACAACAAAGATTTAACATTAAAAAGCCCTTTTCACGCGGAAAACGACGGTGAAAATCGCTGTGAAATCAGAGACGACTTGTATCAATTAGGGCGAAGCCGTGCGCTGTTGATTGCTCCAACTTGATTTCGCTCGGGAAACATTCTCTTTGACGAGCTTCTTGCAGCAAAACGTTAAATTAGAATCGAGCGAATATTTAATGATTTTCAAATACCTATTGTAGTGAATACAAATGGAAAGGTAATATTGCAATAAAATAATCAAGTTTCCGAATGACTACGAGCTCTACAAGTCACGAATTTAAATTATGTAAATATTGTTTCGATCTGAAAATCATTCAAATAAACGAAAATAGAGTTTTTTCAACGATAAAGTTCTGTCAGCGCAAATATTAGAAGAACAAAAATAATGTTGGGGATTTGTAACAAAAACTGATGTGCCCACTGGAGTTATTTGAAAAACTTTCGTTCATTAAGAACGTCGTCCTCGGATGATCAGGAGAGGCTGGGCGGAATTTTCAAGCTTAAAAAAAGTTAATTTATTCTACTGGTAGGGAAAGGCTCTTTTCTACATATCGAAATCGGTAGACTGTTCTTATCTATATTACAAATCGTTACCAAGTCACAATTTAAACTAAACTAAACATCAAAAAATACCCAACCGTTAAAACGTATTGAGAGTTCCACGATGAAATCAGGACGAATCCTGAATACAGACCACGACTATAATAATTTGAGCAATCTTTAGATAATTTTGGCTATAAAATATAATGGGTTGGGGCGGTAAGTGGTCCAGAAATTCTGGAAGAGATCGCGGAAGCAACAACGATGAGGGCTTGGCGCTCGGCCAGCCAGTGAACAGCTGATCGATACACTCGGCCATGGACAATGTGAACTTCATGTGTCACATAGGTAGTGACCAGCCAGAGAACAGCTGATCGATACACTCGGCCATGGACAATGTGAACTTCATGTGTCACATAGGTAGTGACCAGCCAGAGAACAGCTGATCGATACACTCGGCCATGGACATTGTGAGCCATGTGTATCACATAGGTAGTGGCCAGTCAGTGAACATCTGATCGGTACACTCGGCTATGGACAATGTGAATTATGTGTGTCACATGGGTAGTGGCCAGCCAGTGGACAGCTGATCGATACACTCGGCCATGGACAATGTGAACCTCGTGTGTCACATAGGTAGTGGCCAGCCAGTGGACAGCTGATCGATACACTCGGCCATGGACATTGTGAACCATGTGTGTCACATAGGTAGTGGCCAGCCAGTGGACAGCTGATCGATACACTCGGCCATGGACATTGTGAACCATGTGTATCACATAGGTAGTGGCCAGCCAGTGAACAGCTGATCGATACCTTCGGCCATGGACAATGTGAACCACATGTGTCAACTAGGTAGCGACCAGCCACCACGTGTATCACATAGGTAGTGGAGGTAGGAAGAGCGGAGTCGTTCTGCGGGTTAAAGGAATAATTACGACATTTATATTTATTTATGAAAACTTTCATTATGAATTAAAATTCATAGAATCTTAGGAAGAGACAGACTATTAAATCTTATAGAGCATTTAGTTATGTCAATTTTAAAACATTAAAATGTCTAGAAAGGAAGATAGTGAAAATATTAAAGTATCGTATACAGAAATGGAGAAAAAACTAATCCTGATGATCAGAAACAAGGTTAAGCTCTAAGTTTCAAAGCGATTTGTGTCAACAGAACAATTCGTTTGATTTGATAAGTGAATAGAAAAACTGATGAAATCTTATCAAGAAACGCTCCTAAGCCCTAGGAACGTCAATTAATCAAAGGTAAGACAACACTTTTTTGGGAATAAATAAATAACATTTATAGCTTGATACTAACTACCGAAAATTTCCAATGTATATTTAGCATAATAATTAAATCTACTTTGCAGCTGCCACAACCCATTAGGAATAGAAGGTTGAACATTCATTATAAAGTGTAAAGCGTAAAAAATAATTTTATAGAATCATATGTTTTGCTGACGAATGGTTCCACTGGCTCTTCTCAAGCAATCAAAATTTAGGTACTTTAAGCCAAGTATGAATGAGAGATGAGTGTGGATGATTGTGGCGCGTTCTTGTAGTTCAACTGAAAACCATTTTACAATAAATGGCTGGTTGGTGTAGTGGTTATAGTGCCCGCCTACAAACTTGTAGGTAGCCGGATCGATGCCGAGAAAAGTTAGTAGCTTTTTGAAGGGTTGTTTCTGGAGCCAGCTGCCATTGGTTGTTGGGCTATTAATTAACAATCCTGTCTAAGGAACATGCCAACCTTAGTCAGTAACAAGGCTACAAGATCGCGCCACTATCATCACGATCATCACACTCATCCTTCACTCATATTCAGGGTAACGTCCTCCATGAGGTACCTGTCTTATTAAAGTGATTAAGTGATTAAGTGACAATATATTTATTTGCTCCCTCTCCTAAAATCTAACTTGACATTTTGCCTACAAATACAACAAACTCTATGGATACACGACTGCTTTCGGTTCTCATTAGAATCGCCAATGCGCCAGTCACGAGTGCCACTTTCCCGCCACCGCGGGAGTTTTCAATTTTCAGCTGAAACCGTGTCAGCCGCTGAGTCATCCGAGAGTTGCACAAAACCCTCTAATGAAGGAGACTGCAGAGTGTGAAAACGCTAGCGTTCTAAACCTTGTGGAAATATGTATAATCGTGCTTAAACACGAGGTGTTTACTATGCTATATGTGTAAACTATACACATTAACCTACCACCAAATAATCACCCCAATGTGGAGGACGATTTCTTCTGTATTTAAAAAAATAACTCGAATGAAGTTTTTCCTTAGACATTGACCTACCATATCTATACCCCTTCAAGCTTATGTGGAGGAAGCGGCTTAGTGTTGTTGTTTGTACATGTTCGCTTGCTCCCTGTAGTTTTACTAGAGACCGTCCTCATAATTAGACCAGTTCGTAAATTGTAAACCAGGAAAAATTGTGGTTCGGATCCCACGTTATTTTTAGGTCCCTTAGTTGCCATTGATTGTTGGGCTATTAACTAACAGTCCTGTCTAAGGAACATGTCGGCCTTAGTGACAAGATTACAAATAACAAGACTACAAGATCACGCCACAATCATCCTTTACTCATATGTCATTCATACTTGGCTTAAAATACCTAGGCCTACCTGGGAAAAGGCCCATTTCAAGCAATGTAGGTCCACACTGAATAGGTATTCAGGCTCGAAATTACTATGATTTTATCATGTAATAAAACAGAGACAAAAAATAGTGGATACGTATGGATATCGTGACACTCAAATTTTATAAAAATGTTACGGCGCTATTCCACACACTTCTTAAAAATTAATTGAAGTAAGGGTGAGGTAGATTTAACGAAAAACAAAACGCGTTTTATCAACACGCGTTGTTTTAGTACCTTGTAAATTTACAAAATAATTTCTTAAGAGTTTAAAAGTATCATATCAAACAACTAAATAATAACAACGAAATAGGCGTAAACAAAATATCGCTTTATAAGTTAAATCTTTAAAAATTAAAAACTTACAACCCCAGAACCTCGTCGCTTGGCGGAGCGCGGGCGGGGAAACGCTGACACAGAAAGTTGTAGTCAATAATCGATCAGCTGATCTGCACCGAGCCACGTCCGCCTGCTTATCCCCAACAGCTGTTTACTTTCACAATAGTCCTTATCTTCTATCAGCGTTTGACAACAGCTGTTGACCCACCGACCCCTCTCTATCGGTCCACTGTATTTGACCGGTGAGCGTGTATCAATTTGTCGAATGACAATTTTTATCACACTTATCTTGTGGGCGTAATTTGGAGTTGTAGTTCTTGTAATTACATCAACATTTAAGTTTAGTAGGGTTTCAAATTAAGTTACTTTTACAATAAGACAATTGCCGATGAAATGGTATAGAAACATTCATTGCAGGATTTTGTACAAAAAAATTGCACTTCAGGAGATCTTAAAGAAAATTAATACTTTTTGAATTAAGGATTAATCCTCAAGGGGTTTCTGTAAATTGTGTGTCTTATATGATATTAAATATCATTTAAGTTTATTCTATCAAAAATACTTATGTAATAATTGTATTGTTCCAATAAGTACAAACCTCTGTTTTACATACTTAGGTTATAATAATTGTGTCAATAGCTTTGTTATTTTTGTTTTTTATATAAATATTAAATCCTCAGTACCAGCGAGATTTCAACAAAAACCTAATTGATTTGGCAGATTTTGTGGAGCATGACTGTGAACTAAGTGCTTATTGTGAATGTTATGGTTTGTGAAAAAATAAAGAAATTTATAAAGATTTCCTATATTGAAATATATTTTGACTAAAGTTAAACCTTTTCATAAGTTAAATATAATTTTGTTGTCAAAATATCTTCAAATTTGGATCTACACATTTTCTCTAACAGGTACTGGTATTCTGACCTTAACTTATTTTTTAATATTGTAGAATATATATATATACAACAGTTAATTTAAATCTAAAGTGCTTGCATACAAATATCACTACAATTAAATCAAGGAAATGAGTTTTTATCATCTGTGATATAACATCTCGGTAAACGTAATGCGTTATTTTTTAACATTGAGTATGTTTAAAACTGTCGTATTCACCAAAGTTTTGTAAATATCATATAACTGTACATTATAGAAAAATCAAACATTATTCGGTTTTAATTTAACGGTTAGGTAGGGTTTTTAACATCGATCACGTAGTACAAAAACACATTGTACGATGTGGTCGCTGGTACTTACTAGGGAATTAATTTCGTTTATTTGTGGCAAAAGCTTTTAAGGAATCACAAAATGAGAATCTATACTATTTAAAGGATTTCTGGGATTTTGTACAGAAAAGATCGCCCCTATAAATTAATTTTTCTTAACATATTTGTTACCAAATTAAAGCTATTATTCCTAGATGTTCCTTTTGCGGGTTTAGAAAATATCCCATGAAAATCCTTCGCACAGGAGGCTTTAACATTTTAGCGAAAGTGCTACTATCTGTGGGAGAACTTGTGAACCTTTATCAATTTACGTTTATTTGTAACAAAACATATGATCTACATTTGAAATTGTACCAGAGATATACCACACAATGCGGGGCTAGCAAAAGTCAGTTATAGTATATTACGTTACTAGGCCGGGAAGTACTGTTTTGCCGGACGAGCATGATAGTTCCCGCGCGAGCGAAAGCGAGTGCGGGATTTTCATGCGAGTACGGAAAAACTTCCCGGCCGTGTAACGTACGATATTTTTCATCATACTACGCAGAAAAAACATACCTTCAATCATAACGTTGTCCTTGCATAAACATACGTTTCTCAAATCTTCAGACATAACCTATAACAAACAGAGGAACATTTGCTACGGATGCAGTGCTGCCACTACATTCCTCTAAAAAGAAACCAATAAACCACCAATAAAGAATTATTAAACGTCGGTTTGCTGCAATCAGCTGATTGTTTACTTCCGTTCTTTCCGGCCTAGGTTGGATAAGAGTTTATCCGGCCTAGGCCGGCAATGGGTAACTTTCGAGCCAACAAAAAGGAACTGAAAACATATGTTTCTGTGTTAGTATGATGAAAACATTATGATTAAATTTATGATCAGTCAGTAATTAATTATGATTTTAATTTCTTAAATATTGACTTTTTTAAGACAACAGAAATAAGGAAAAGTATTTGACCTATTTAAACTAAGACCAAGAGTATGTAATCATCTTAATTTACTGTATTTATTTTCTTAAAAAGAAACTTAAAAAGGAACATAAGTAACTTAGGAAGTGCTCTGGAGATGGGATTTTCTAACAAGCTGTTGACAGTGAATACACTTGATACATGTTTCAACAAATTGATGCATGTTTAAACGTTTAGTGTTCTAAAGTATCAATATTAGTTGAATATTTAACTCAAGGATTCAAGTTTTGAAATGAAATATAAAGCTGAAACCTGTATTTTTCAAATGCACTTTGAATACGATGAATATTAAAGTGTTAACGGTTAGCCTGCCTATTTTACTCGATTTTGAAATGTACCAATAACTATTTGCCTATTTAATGAAGGCGTTTCATAGAAAGTTATGTTATTTGCTTAGGTAAAAAGTTCCCAAACGTGTATACAAGATGTGAGACAAAAATGCGGGTCAATTTGAAGATTTAATTTTTCAGCCGTTATGAGAACTGAATAGTTAGTTTTTACAGAGTATGCTATTTTATAAATGTATTTAGAAGTTAGTTCTTCAGTAGATCAGTGCGTTCACCACCTTCTTATTGTTTGTTGTTGATGAATGCAAAGAAATGACGCGTAAATATTGTAGAATTAACATAAATATTCAATACCTTTGAAAGAAACCCCTAAAACAGAGACATGGAGATGCGGCAAGCAATGAAAACTAACCGCCATTTTATGAAAAATGAATTTTTGTTTCTCTGTCGAAATTTGAAAGTGTAGAACGTATACATGGACACTTTTAAAGCAGATTAAATAAATGAACTTTTAAATTCTGTGAGAAATTTCTTACCCACATTTAAGTTTCAAGTTTAAAGTAATGAGTTATTTTTAAACGTTTGCCCCGATGAGAAGTTTAATTGCTGGCAATTTTATTGCAGTGCTAAGACATGACACAAACAAATTGTCTAGAAAAAAACACAAAAATTTACACACTTCCTCATTGAAAGGTATTTTACGCTGCAAAACTCCACACATAATCAACATAAAACTAAAGCCTATTTTACCAAGTTGTTTTGAAGTCACGAAGTGACGCGGGCTGTTAGTAATAATTAACCACATTATCTTATTATGTCATCAAGTATAATCGAATATGCTGAACAGGTTTTATGCAAAAGGTTAAAATCAATCTAAAAACACAAGAAAAAACATGCGAAAAACACACTCAAAGAATTGTACACTAAAACAAACATGACGTTGAGTCATGTGACACATTTCCAGAACAATGAGTCCTTAATTTACTCCGGTAAGTGGGGCAGGCACACAATCAAGGTAGATAATTTTTGTCACTTTCTAAACTGTACTCGTAACACCTGCCTGACAGTTTACCCTGACAATTTACATTTTTACAAGACTACATGGAATAAAAATAGCAAACTCATCAAAGTTTTATTTTTGCTGTAAATATTTGATTTATTTTAAATACAGTGGACCGAGACTTGCTCGGTAATATTAAATTTTTACCAATTCGTCCGACTACTATGACGAATTCCATTTTTGACAATAGACAATAGACAATCTTTATTGGTAGGTTAGACATTAACAATGTAATTGGACAGGTCAAGTTAGAAATAAATTGTACATACCAATACATTAAAATTATCAAGATGCAATTTGTGATGTTTTACATAAAAAGGCCATTCAAGGGAACTGATAGTCCATATATTCAGCCACAGAATAGAAGGCTTGGTTCTTTATCCACTCATTAATTGTCCCTATTTAATTTCCAATTCTATTCACATTTTAAAATATTCAACGCATCCTTCATCCCACTTGCTGAAGTGGAATTTTTATCCTATAATGCAGAAGGCTATAGTTTTCGTATTCGTTTCTGTACCATTATGGCAACCCATAAGGCAAAATGTAATTTTTTTTAACTTTAAAATTAATTTATTTACGGAATTATATTTTGTTTGGTCATGTAACCTGCATAGAACACGTTAGCGCGAAAGATATAAGTTTTTTAAGCATTATTTGAGAGAAATCCTCGGAACCATTTTTGAAATGTAACTGTGCAATCAATCAAGTAGACATTGCTTGTATACGAGTATAGGAATAAGAGTGTTGGGTTGTAAATCAAGTTTTAATGGGTTCTTTTACTTCTAATGATTTTCTGATCTTATCGTAATTAACACACTTTCCATAGACATTTCGTGACAACAAATTGTCCTAAGAAAAACCATTTTTGATATAAGATTTAAAAAAACAGATTTAGGTAGCCTAATTGCTTTTCAGTACTTCATCGAAAAATATGGTTGTATTAAGAAAACAATAAAAATATTAACATAGTCGTACTGCGGGAGCTTTTCAATATCGCCCATCGAAATAAAACCAAGATTTCCCAAGAGATAGAATTGCGATTATTTACAGCCAGTGCCTCAAGAAGAGCCCAAAACCGCCGGCACTCCGGGTGAAAACCACACACGACGGACATAATCTACCTTACCCTTCTTCTATAGGTATCTCTAACACGTGGAAACAAAGCCATTTGAAGACATACCAAAACCTCTGCATCCCTAGATCACTGAAACCGCATTCGCAAACACTTTAAGCACCACACATTGACACTAACGGAGGCGTCGCGCGTCCCGGCACTGCACTGAGTTATGTGCGGGGAGGGGGGAGGGGCTGGGACCTTATCAGTGGAGGGAGAGCTGCTGATAACACTTGACACGCAGCTGTTGCTCAGTCGTGTTTGGTCGGGCCGATTCAATAACTGGAGATGATTGCCTGTTAACCCGTGGTCGGAGGTTATCATGCGATCTGGAAGCCGGATAGTCGGGGAAGTGGGTTAAGCAACCGTTTGTTATTGTAGGGTATTTAGTCTAATCAGCTGCTCAGCGTTGGAAATAAACAAATTAATAGTTATCATGGGGAAATTTTTGATTCTCATGTATGAGATCCGCTGCATGTGATCGAGGAAGTCAGTCACGAAATATAAATCCAGGCAAAGTTTAGACAAAAATTTCCTTTCAATACAAAATTTGTGAAATCGTTAGGGGAAATTCCCCAAATTGATAGTTTCATTATAATAGTGTCCTTACCCAATCGTGTGAGTTGTGAAACCCAATCAAGTTTCACGCCATTGGAAATGTAAAATTGATATTCAAAATTTTACAGTGAGATGTAAAAGATGTGAATCAGGCCGTAAGAGAGCCCGACGATAAACTAACATAAGTCATCATCATACGTTCACGTGTAATGCATTGTAAAATAGATTAGTATTTTTAAACCAGTCTGTATGTTTAAATACAACAATCAACATGAGAACATGTTAAATTTACGAATGAAAATTCATAAAATAGACAGTTATTCTGAAAGTGAACTTACTTCTCCTCATGACATAAAAAGAAGGGGTTTTTATTTTTACTGACTTTTAGCATAGCAATCGGAACTGTTAAGAGATTTTTATACTTGATAATAACCTGCTCTATTATTTATTAAAACAAGTAATCTTAATTCAGTTCTGAATAAGCACTTTAAAAGCATAAAAGTACATTGAAATTCGCGTAAGCTTACAAGTACATTGAACATTCAAGCATACAAGTACATTGAAATGCAGAGTAGCTATACCGTGAAATTCGCGTTTAATCATACTTTTTTAGACCGCTTGATCAGCTAATTCCAAATGTTTAAACACAAAACAGAAGAAGCTCTCACCTGTGAAATTAAGCCCATAAATTAACATAACATGACACTCTCCTTAAAAATAACATAGGAAGTGAGGATGAAGGTTTGCTGGCATGAAAATATACTTACTTATGAGATATTTTAGACCATTATTATATAGATTTTAAGTAATGAAGCCAAACACCAAGTTTTATACGGATACCATATGTTAGGAAATAAGCGTGACAGCGTACTGTATTTACCACTTACAGGGTTTCGAAACCAATAGAGATAGAGCATATCAAAGAATAGCAAATATTTTTAAAAGTAGACTGATATTTTGAAAGCAGTCAAACAAATTACAAGAAAACTTTAAATTTATGTTTTAGCAAATTAAAAAATGAATTAAAACCAGTTAAATACGTTTAGTCAAGCAAGAAGAGGAAGTTAAACGCCATTTTAGCGAAGTCTTAAAATTAAGCCCAGTGAACGTGTCCCAAGCACGTTTTCATTTCCGAACTTGAAGGGGATTGTTGAGCTTAGGGGAGGCAACTTGGAGGGGATTGCTGAGCTTTTTAATCACATGACAACTTTCATCACTGACCAAAATACACACACCGTGCGGCTCGCAGCTGACTACTGAACCCGACCAATCACAACGAAGAGAACCACAGTTCGGCATTAGCGGGACGCAGAGCACCATCCACCCCCGCAACAATTCGTAGAGATTTGCATAATGTGCCGGCTTAATCAGAGAAGCTATACCGTGAAATGATTTCCGTATCCGGGTCAGAGCGGTCGTTTGGCGCCAAATTGAATGCGGTTGATTAAATCAGCTGTGTCGGAGCTCTCATTGCATTGCACCACATGTGCTCACTTGCTTTCAATACACTCTCTGCCGAAGTAGAAAAACTCATCGCCTTTATTGAATCGGATTTATTAAAGTCAGACACATAGAAAACCCAGTAAATGCAAGGACGTATCACTGGCTGCACATACCAGGATAAAAGTGAAGGATGATTGTGGGTTGGATGAGATGAAAGCCTTGTTACTGACAAAGAACAGCTGGTTAATTTTGTTGGACATAGAAGATACAGTTCGTGTTTTTAACGAGATCAGAAGCGGTCAAGATGAGTGGAATATCTTTGACTGAACTTCTTTTGTTTGAAGTAAAATCTTGTAATGTTTATCTTGAAATGCCTTTGTTTAGAATCCAAAATAAATAAACAAATGTCCAAAATAGCTTAAATCATTGTTTGTTTTGATTAAACCAAACCTCAAAACTTGACAAGTAGAAACACGTGATTATACCAAAGTAGTTCATTGTCAAAGATACTCCACCTCATCTTGACCGCTTCTCGTTAAAAAATATAACTGTAGGTGATTAAAATCAACTAATCGTAGAATTTTGAAGATACGTTATAGGAAATGTCACAGTTTTGTCAATATGATTTGAAAACAAAGTGGGCACCATTATGTGAAAATTAGACTTTTATTATACTTTTTCATGAATGAATTCCCCTCCCCTTGTCACCCGAGTCCCTACTCAAAGTGTCTATGTCGTAGCCACATGCTGTAATTGGGCACTTCATGGAGTGCCCAGCTCGCCTGGGCAAATAGTGTAATTGAATGGTTTCATTAAAAATTACAGGATGTGACCAACAAAACTGGGCACTTCATGAAGTGCCCAACGCTCGTTGGGCACATGCTGTAATTATTTCTTTTACACTATGTGTCCAGTTCAGATGCTGGACACTTGATGTAAACACGTAAAACTGCTGTTTACGTTGTTGTTGATAGTATCCGATGTATTATTTTCAATAAACCAAATACAATGATTTTAAAATAATTTTATAAAACATTAAGAATAAGATTGTCTTCCACTAAACCAGACAATAATTCTTGCCTGTATGTTTTATCGTGGTTTCTTCTTCTTTGTTTTCTGAATTATTCTGGCTACACATAACTAAAACTTATTATTATTTAAACAACAAACGGTTGTTTAAATAATAATATTAATAGTTTTTGCGTAGCCAAAATAACTCAGAAATCACAAACCAAACAATTCAGTCGATTTAAATGTTGTATGCTTTAATAAAATAAAATACATGAAACACTTTACCTATTACATTTATAAGTAACACAACACATAATTATTAACATTAACCTTTTTTGTCATGTTTTAATTTTTTTACTTCTTACTGAGTCACCCTTTATAGACTCATAATAGATTAAAGTATAGCATGGTAAAACAAATTTTAAAAAGAGTAATGAGAGTCTTTGAAAAAATAGTAAAAACAATTCTTTAGTTTCTTATTGTTATAGAAATTGAAAACGTTTAATTTATATAAAATTTTACTATTTCGGCTTTTTTTGTAATTTTATTAACACTGACGACAATTTAGGTTTAAGTTTTTCTTTTATGTCAGTATGAATGAATTAACGTAACATCATTACATCAAGCCTTCTCTATATAATTATTTTTTCGTTATACTGCTTCAAAAACAGATGTTTTTAATGCATGTTTTCCAGACCTAAATACACTCTTTTTATTCCTAGGAATTAAAAGCTGATGTACTCGATACCAGCTGACTGTTTATAGTCCTAGGACTAAAAAAGTCAAAAAGTGCCGAGTACGTCGTAATAATCGAACAATATTCATTCGATCACAAATAATCGAAACATTCATCGTTATTATCGAAACATTCATTGTTGTCAGTTTAATCAATTTGTGAAACTCGCTCATTTCACCAATCGATTATTACATGCGTTCGATAAGTCGATAGTTGTTCATTGTTATCAGTCTACCCTAACACAAATGAAACAGACAATCAGCTGATTGCTTCAAATAGCAAGAACAAGACGGTGGCATCTTTTGAAGGCATCTTTAAAGGTAAACAAGCTGTAACATTTTGGTTTTCTTAAGTAGTTTACGTATTGTATTGAGCAATATAACGAAAAATATAGTTCATCACACGGACCTAAAGCTGCTTTTCGTTACTCAGTCATTTTTTAACCTCGGCTTACAGCCTCGGTTGTAAAACTTGACCTTGTACGAAAAGCGCCACTTTAGGTCCTTGTAATGAAATGTACTATTATTTGATTATAGAATATTAAAAAACGTGTGTCCTGTTTACTTGACAGCTTTTCAAAAATACGCCTTTTATTATATTCGTACTGACATCAGTAGCTTAAAAATCTAAGTTTATATTATTAACTCAAATATTTGGAAATTCATATGAAGCATTGTCTAAAGGGATACCCTATGAATGTTAAACGTTATTCAAAAGTAAGTGGTGACTAGAAAATTCTAGCGGTTCGGTTTTTAATCATTATTAATTTTTTTATAGCGCATTACCTATAATTTAGAATATAATATCTTTATTTGTCTTTATTCACAAGTACATTGTGTAATGGACATCGTCTGAACAAATAGATTATTTTTATACGCTATAATATAATATACAATAATATAATATTTTATACTACTGTTTGATTTTATAACTATTTGAAACCGACAATATTTGTATAAAACTTTAAACCAATTATAAGTGTTGGTTTTATCCTAGATTAAGATTGTTAACTGTTTATTTTAATCTGAACTCAACTCATACACCAACAAATTCATTGTCCAAATATAACGTAGACTAATTATATTTTCAAAAGGCTTATGTAACTAAAACTGATGTTAAAATATTTTGATTTGAATAAATAAATATAAATAAATAATAAATATTAAAATGTTTAATGGCAAACAGTAACATTGGCTACTTTAACACGGACATTGGGATTTAATGTAAACATTAGGAATGGTTTTGACAAAGATTTAAAATCGACTGCCCAACATGCCTCAATAGTTACACCATGTGTCCAAGGAGCGTTGGGCACTTCATGAAGTGTCCAGTTTCGTTGGGCAGATGCTGTAATTTTGATCGAAATAATCGAGTTACACTATGTGCCCAGGCGAGCTGGGCACTTCATGAAGTGCCCGGGCTGCGTTGGGCTCTTCAAGAAGTGCCCAATTACAGCAAGTGGCTACGACATCTATTTATAAAAGGGAATGATTGCTTTGAACAAGCAAACTAAAAAAACACATATTACATAAAAAAATCAAGAATTAAAATAACACCTTTTAAATCCCAACGAAATATTACGAAAATTACAACTTTAAATGTTGTTTCAATGTTTAGCCCACTTTAAATTATACACCGAAGTTAGATTTATTTGATTAATATATTTGTTTAACATGTCGTATGGTGAAAAAACATTAATTATTTGCATGTAGATAATCCATTCAAAGTTCAATACGTAGATCGCCCAAAAAACTTCACAATCCATGTTTAACTCGCAGAGCATTAACCATGTTGCATAATACATGGTTAAAATGCCATATCCCTGTCGGAAAATGATGCCCTAAATAAGGTAACCGTGTGTTTATGGCGGTGCAACGACTGTACTGACAGGACTGTCGTGCTCGACAAACCGCCAAAGTTGGCAACACTGCATTCCGCGTTTATGGCTGTTTTTACCCGGCCTTGTGACGAAAGTTACTTTCTACAGGTCGCCGACCGCGGCGGATGTGCCGGCGTTTTCCACCTGGGAAATTTCGTTCTCCTTGGTTGGCACGCCTGGGAAAACTCATATCAGCTGGGTCGAGGCCCGCGATTCTTTCACACAGTTTACAGCTGATGTTGATGACCTAACCTCTAACAGCGGGTTGAGTTACCGCTTTAATCAGGACAACGCATTCTTGTAAGGCGGAAAAACAAGACAGTATCGAGAGGGCAATTATACCATACCAAATAGCCTTGGGAAAAATGAGTATCAGACGAGTTCAAACCTAATGGTTCTTCAATTAATAATTAGTTAACAGTGAAAGAATTTATTTTCATGTTTCGATTCCCCACCTACCTTCTTCTCTTTCCAACTAAATCAAATTTGAGCGTGGTTCTGCGATTGGTTAATCAAGAAGTACCGATACTTTTGCCAATCCCTTAATGGAATAGTCACGTGCAATAAACTTCTGTGGCTACACAACGAATCTCAAAAATAGAGAAAACTATAAATGTGCACACTAACTGAATCAATATCGATTTTAATACTTAAGTTGATGGATAGAAGCACTTTCAAAAAAGGCTCGCTCGCATAATGAAATGTGACTGCGTTGATTACAGACCCTTTTTCACAACGGTGACAACGAGTGTTCATGCTTTGTGACATATAGAGGGTAAGCTGTAAAATAAGGCTAGAAGAGAATGTGTGAGAGCAAGTCCTTCACTCTTCCGCCTCGCGCAACCACACCGCAGAACCATAACAACACGACAGCGAGGTTGCGGATGAATGTGAGAGTGGTGGTTATGTCATCCCCTCAGTTGCCATTGGATGAAATACTGAAAGGCATCTCTTTGTTGCTGTTCATAAGTCATTATACTGCACAAGACACAGTATGACCAGTAGGAGCTAGATGACATCAAAAGTCTAGTCGATATTACAAAGTTAATATTTTAAGGATATATAATTTCAGAAAATATTAATTAATGTGCAATATGTGAGGACCTGTAAAAAATATTGAGTGGCATGGGGTGTGAGTGAATGCACAGATAACTCCACAAATTAGCCTTATTACTGAAAATGTATTTATTATAAATCTTTGATCTTGTAAATGCATATGTCGTTTGTCAAAATGGACAAAAATGTCAGGTATCTATATTAATTGTTTGCTCTTTTTATTACATCAGTTATCATTTAGTTTATGTGTTTAATGCGTTCACTAAGCTGTCATAGCAAACTCACAGCGAAACAATTGAATGTTTGATTCCCTGGCCTTTTCATGAAAATGGCATTAACAGTGATTTGAAAACTATGGGATATTTTACTTCCCACACATTTAAAAATATCGTATGGTGGTAATACGATTATTTCTTGCGAGCGAATTTATATGGTATAATCATAAATCATTTTTTACTAATAAATAATAATAAATGTTTAAATTTTAATATCCGTTTAATTGTGCTTAATTGTAAGTAGTTATTTGTTATGACGGACCCACAGTATATGTCATGAATTTATTTAAGGAGTTATATCGGTGAAGTATTTAAAGTAAAATAATAAATGTTAACCACTGTACAACATTTAAAAATTAGTTCGCTAAAATGGAACCCCTCCCTCAGATTACAAACGATCCCATCTTAAACGGCTGATGATGCTTATTCATCATCTGAGTCACAAATTGCACCACTGACATGTTACTCAACCCGTCCATAACGGTCTGTTACCAACTACGAAACAAGAGACAATTCGCTCCAGTTCGAGCTGGAGTACCGCAAGGAGCTCACTCGACCCCGCTTTTGTTCCAACGATCGACAATGGCAATGCCAGTGTGTCAATGTTACGCCGCCTCTACAATGATGGGCTGTTACACCGACAGCGAGTGGAAGGTGAATGCGAGAGGTGATGAGTTTGGGATGCAAGAATGTTTGACAGAGTGACTTGCTGAAAAGTGGCCTCTTAAACTTACTTTTTCGATTTTAATGTCTGAGAAGGAGAGGGATTTATTCCTAGACATAAATATTGATTCTTCTTATGAATTGAAAATATACAAGGTGAATCAGTTAATAAGATGTAACAGCCAATGTTACACGTAGTCATAAAATGCCTTATATCAGATTTTTTGAGGATTAACTTGACCCAGATGTGGTTTTATTAATCCAAGATGCCAACTTCAGTTTGGTTGGGTATTGAAAGTGAGGACTGTGTGAATGAATTTTTATTGATATTGAACAAGTGTATAGCCTTCGACATTGCAAAGGTTGTTTCATTGTAGAATTGCCTTTAGTGAGTGGACGAATGTATCAATCAAGTGACCAGAAGCGAATGAAACCTAACCTAAACTCATAAAATTTCAGAATTTTAATCAATTTAGAGCTGAAGATTAGTAAATATATCCTAAAGATATACTTGAAGACTAAAGAAGTTTCCTATATGTTATTCTACTTACCCATGAGTATTAAACGTTAAAGGTTTTAAGACAGCTTAAATAATTATATTCTTGAACAAGTTGAAATTAAAACCATCACATAAAGTCAAGGAGTCGGAAGTGAGAGCTCGTAGAAATACACACTATATATAGATGAAAGACGTTAAGGATATTTGGTTTTGTTCAAATAGTAATAATGAAAACTATAAAATAAAACAAAATTATTTGAATGCAGGCACACCACATAGGACAGCAATGTTCATAATATTCTGGCAGGTCATAGGTCTTTTTGGAAATGTTGACAAACTGCTCTGAAACCCGCACAGCATTTCTTTGTCTTCTTTACTTTAACTTTACACCACAAGAGAGGTGGCGGAAATAAAGGTCGTATTTTTGTTTGAAGGGGTCCCCCGTAAAACGTTCCAAACGACAAAATCCTAGTTTCGAGTAATCGAGGGTTGAAAGTTGAATTCTAAAATTTAGGTTTTTTCAAGGTTAGAACTTATAATAATGTATAATTTTTTAATACCCTATTTATAACATCAAATTGTAGCCTTATATTAAATCTTTACTTGCTATCAACCATTTTATAACGTTTTACGTGTTTTGTTTTGGGTTATAACGTTCTAAATGACTGGCGTTTGAAACGTTCTCTGACGGACTGCTATTCTGCTTTGGAAGAAAACATCAGGGAATGTGCTTGGAAAGCCAACATAAACGAAAATAAAACTGAATATAAAGCAATTTTATTGATATAAAGTACAAGAAAGTAATTTTGTTACATAACGTGATACGTAATTTTTCTAAAAGCTATCCAAAGGTGGCACTTAAAACGTAGTTCTACCCACCTGTTTAGGCGGCAATTTCTAGGCCTTGGCATCTTACTTTTTGAAATAAAGGGCATTCTAGCATTTCTATGTTCCTTCCTGGTCTTATTCTTCCATTTTCCAATTTTACTTTTCGTATTTTATTTTTATTTAAGCGATTTTGGTCGCTAGATGACAACGCAACGACCGGTATGGAGTCCATCTTTCTGCGAATAGAACGTTATTCCCAAAAAAGTCCGTGCTGTCCCACGAACCGCAGCCGAAATCAGGGCTGCTAACTCAAATATCTTGAAAACAAAATATACCATGGTGTAGCTCGTGTCCTATAGAACCTTTTTCACTGAATATCTCCGATTTTGAAATTTTGTCGCTTAGAACGTTTTACGGGGGACCCCTTCGTTTAATTTTTGTAATATAGTCAAATTTACTGTTTTTAGTCAATAAAGTTTCTAATTTAATAATTAAGAGTAAAGAGCTCTGGAACATCTAAGCGGTGGATATGTGAAAAATATATCTTATGAAAAGACTGAAGTTATCGACCTGTACTTGAGAGCAGAAAGCAATAATTACGATATCAATTCGGCTCAAATCCCGCACGCGCAGCCTGAGACTGACGGACTTGTAACATGTTGCATTGTTGAGTCATATCGAGACGTCGTCGTCGATTCTTGACCTACTTCCAATGCCTTACAAATCAGCTCAATCTTTCTTATCTTTCTGTGTTGCATAATTCATCAGATTCGGCGTTGCAACGAATAAGCGTCGCGACCGACAGCGCACAGCGGTCTCGGTGTTGTAGAGGGTATGGAAACTTGGAAAAGAAAATGTTTAGTAGCAAATATTTGAATATGATTAGCCTCGTTTGCAGACTTTAGTTTGGTGAACTGGAAAAAAACTCATTCATACTAAGCTGGTAGCCACGTGACGTACATTTTATGGGTTTGTGTTGTACTGCAGCCTAATATTGGATTTTTTAATAGTTTCCTTTGTTGAAAAGATAACTATACATAAAGTTGAAGACTTTTTGTATGGCTACTAAAATATTTTTACTAAATATAATTTTATTAGTAAAACATTACCTAATATCAAACAAGGACCATTGAATAGTTACGAAATTATTTACGGTACCACCATCTTTATCTCTTAAATATTGAGCTTAAATAGTAATTTCTTTGATCGCTAGAAAACATATATAAAATTGTCTCAATTTAACGTGGTTCGCTAAAAAGGAAGCAGCAATCGAGATTCGCATGGTCTCTTCTATTTTTTGAACAGTGAAGGTAGGTATTACCTGTACTATTCTGTTCTTATTTGGGAAGTATCTATGCTTTCTGTTTTAATAATTAAAAAAGTAAAGTTAAACAGTGGTAATATGTATTTCATTTTGCAGCCGATGCGTGCAAGATCTGTTTTCAATATCAGTTAGCAATCCTCATCAATCTAACCCAATAATACACATTTCGGCAGTTCTGAATCAGACAATTAATCAAGTGGTTGTTTGTTTGTGTTCGTTAAACAAATCGTTTCCACCAATTGATTAATGGTTAGAATGCAAACCGGCTTGAGGGGTGGTCGTAATATTACGTAGATTAATATTGCTTCGGTAGAGACCACCTTTTGTTAGGAAATGATCAGCTATATCGGCAGCTATGCAATGAGTTAAATTGGCACTGAGGAAACAAAATTCAAAAGTGGGCAATTCCGCTGACTTGTAAAAGTTACTAACGAATTTGTGACTTTCACATAATAAAAACACGTTTAATTACGACTGATTACTAGGAAAGAATCGATTACACAACGTGCAATAGGAATTACGTGTCGAACAGTTCGATAGTTTTGCATCCAGCAACTTGTAAACATGACGACGAGGCGATGTTCACAGAGTAACATGTTTACTCCCACCGTCATCGGGATGTTCCGTTGTCGATCTGATATTCGCATACACGCCCGAACATTTTCAAATAGTGTACACTCTTCATCCATCCCTGATTAACAATGTCAGCTTCCAAAATACACTATCATTGAATATCATCTCTAGTACTTTGACGTACAAGAAAATTTTGAAAAACTCTCAAATATTTCATAAAAGCCCGCTTTTAATCCGTCCGCTGTCCCCACCTGTAGGACGAAATCTTTTAAAAATAACGTACTCTGAATAACAAAGTACAACTTCCATATTTAAGAAAACATTCGTTACAATTGTTGAATAAACAAACAACGAACAATTAAAAATTACTTTTGTGTTCTTTAATCGGTGAATATTTTGTGTACTTCAACGTCAGTCGCATTTCTTAACGTTTTGATCGGGAACAGTCCAAACCCGGGTATTGTTACTATCGAACGGCGACCTTTTGTCAGATAGCATCATTAATTCATAACCCAACGGTAAATGGCATCTGGACCCAGTTTCGATCCTGTCAGGAATCGAACAGGCGACCCTCAGGTTATGAGGTGAGCGCTTTATCCACACGGCTATCTGTAGACCTGCTACAAGTATCTAAGAGCCCATTTCTCCCCCCCCCCCCCGCTGTCCTCGTCCGTCGTCCGCACTCCGCCTTGTCACACACTGAGCGGCGACCTGCCACTATGTAAATGTAGTCGCCATTCAGTATCTCAGCAGTGTACAGTCAATGAGACAGCGCCGGGACAAGTTGCTGACCGTGGGGAGATAATGACGTACGCACGCGCACCCACACTCGCTTCGAGGTTACCGCTTACACGCTGCACTCTCTCCCGGTTCGCCGGGAATCTGCAATTCATGGCATTCAATCACTTGCGCTTTCGTCCCAAAGGTTAATCCTCCTCCCGGTCAGTCCGGAACGGCGACTTTCGATGTTTGGTTTGGGTTTTATGTAAATTTATTGAAGGATGAGCTTTCGCCGAGTAGCATTTAAGGATGGATGTACAATAGTAGATGGTACCGGTGAGCAGTGAAAACCTTTTTTTTCTCTTCAAAATGAACAACTTCGAAGTGCACCTAGGAAAAACTGTCTTCTATTTACATTATTTTTGGGTAGTGAAGATTTAGGACTAAATCAATACTGCTTACTACGGTGCAATAATTATGAAAGGAAACGGTATTCATAATAGATGAGAGGGCATAATCGGACTAAATTGGACCTAGACCTACTGAATTTATTCGTGAACCTTTTTCTATACCTATATATGGGAGCAAAGGCATAATTAGATTTTTCCTAAAGTAATATATTTCGGAAATGTTTATGTGCCAACTTGAAATATTTTAATCTATTTTGATTTACACCCACAAAAATCGTTGGGATTTTAAAACTTCATCAAATAGGCAAAAATTTAAAATTTAAAAAATAGTTATTGGTTTAGAGAGCTTGACCTCCGTTAGATACGATATTTTGTGCAGCCTTTGTTATAAATGTTCCTGCACGACTCGTGATCAGGGGAGTGTGAAACGGAGCAAGGCCAAATCCAAACGTGGTCAAATTGTTTCTATGTAAAATACCTTTAATAGGAGCTTTGGAAACTGCTGTGGAAACTCCTGTGTTATAATCATTATTCTTTTGCCTCCTGAATTGTTAAATCGAAATATTATAGTTAACGAACCTTTCAGTCAAACAGTTATTTTAAGCTGTAATAGTTTGATATATTATGTCTAGAAATTACTTAAAATATTTGGTGTGTAATAAATTATGTTTTGTTTAAAATATATTTGCAAACAACAAATCTAACTAAAAGGTAATTTTAATTCAATCTTAGAAGTCGATAAATTGCATTTTTAATCTGGAAGGTAGATTAAAAACTTAGTACACTCTGCGGCCATGTACGTATGTTCAGTGGTATCAGCTTCATTTTTTATTTCACCGATAAAATTATTTCACTGTTAAAACTGTTTTACCAGAAACAGTGAAACATTATTGAGGGATTTCACAGAGGAGAATCAATTAGATTCTTCTCTGTGGGGGTTTGTGTTGTTAAAGATGCCTTGCCACCGTCCCTAATCACCAAAGACGCATATAATAATTTTATAGTTTGCTTAAATTATATTTTAATTTTATCTAACCAACGAATCTTGATGATCCTTATGATCGTTGATGAAACTTGTTAGATTTCGGTTGATGAATAAATAATAAAAGCCAAGGTTTACATTCTTTTATGAAACAAAATCCCAAATTGACTTTCCTTGATGAGTCCTCAAAAGATAAAACACACTATAAAGCACACTAAATTAAGCATTCACATGGGGAGAGTCGCTAATGATAAATTACCGACCATTAGTCATTTTCGGTAATAAGACTTCAATCTTGGTTTCTTAGAATCATTCTTTTGAGCCTCCCTAAAAATCAAAGCGGGCCATCACAGAGCTTTGCTCTTGGGGACCGTCTTATCCCGCATCAACACATTTCACTCTCCACGGCGTGCCACAGGGCAGTGGGCTGGCGCCGCTGCTATTTCTGTCCTCTCCCACACCTCAGTCCCACGGCTCCAGATGGACGGTCGAGGCTGGGACTGCCTTGTACAGCGACAAATCTCCGTAAACAGAGGCCGAGGCGGACCTCGCCCTCGCCAACACTCTATAAGGCTAAATTATACCGGACGTGATCCTTATTTTTATTTTATGGTCCTTGCTGGTAGAGATTTATTGTCTTGGGGACAGAGCGACAGTGGTAAATGTCTGTCACATACAGTATGTAACATCGGCCGCATCGGTGAATGGCCCCCAATTCCATCGTTGGATGTATCTTTAGTTTTGCAAGCAGATTTGATCCCTCGCAATAAATGTTTCTACCAATAGATTGTTAGTAAATATTTCTAACAATAGGGTAATAACTTAAAATTAAATTTTCTTGTAAATATTTCCTGAGGCTGAGGGTTGTATTATAGGTGTAATCAAGGAAGTTAGAGTCTATCACTGAAGGAATCGCTGCAATGAATTTGTTGATTAATGAGTAATGTAATAATTTAGCAATGAATTGTCTTTCTTTGACGGCTATTTAAAACGTTCGAATTTTATAAGAAAGACAAGAGATTCGAACCAGTAGACAGAAATGCTATGTAGATTTTTAATCTAAATAATATTCTGTGAATTTTCTTAATTTAGAATCAGAGAAAACAATTAAGGCAATTTAATATCGCCGAATCCTTGAAAGAGTGATTTTATAATTGATCAAATAAATGGATGGTTTGACTCTTATTGCTGAGTCGTTCGATTTTTGGGTTGGTAATACAAAAAACGAAACTACCCCCCTCCCCCCTTATATTGCCAACCTGACAAAATTAGAGAGCCGCGAAAATAATATTGCACGTTTCCTACAGTAATACAGTATCCAACAACCCTACGTGCAGTGGTGCATAACCTCCAGTTTTGAACTAAAACGTCTCCCTGCAATATCAAGAAAATAAATGTTGATGACTCAACAACATAATCAAAGATCGTAGTTTCGACACTGATAACACAGTTGCCGCCCCTGACCGTCGGCAGCGGTGTGTGACCGGCGTGACGCCCGGGGCGCGATCCAAGGACTAGGACTAGGCGAGGTTCGTAAACTCTGATAAGGTAAATGTGTTACGCAGGCGAGGAGAACAAAAGTAAAAAAATGAGAGCTACGGTATCGTCACTAATTTCGTTTCTTTTAAAATAAAAATATACATTTTTACTTTCTTCCCCCTTTACATATTGTTTTCGTCAACATTTTCGATTTTGAGTAACAACTCAAAATCACCGACCGATTCAGAAAAAACCGTTGGAAACCGTAATTTGGACGGTGCGGTGTCTGTCCGTCCTTCCATGTTAGTGTGGTGTACATGTATGTAAACACAGTTAGAGACAATACCGATTGCCCAATTTTCATGAAATTTGGCATGTAGGTGTAAAGCAGTTATATCTCCAGGCGTTTTTTTATTATTTGTTTGAATTTTTTGATTTTAAGGGTGTTTACCCCATAAAAACGTAAAAAATACAAACTTTAAAAAAATGGCTCTAACGATTTTGATAAAGATTTCTTGGTTTTCGGTGCTTGAGACGCCAAACAAAATGACACTACCCGCATGTCTGTAGAAATTCAGATTCAGAAGTTATGTGGATTTAAGTTTAAAAAATTATAATAATTAATTAAAATATACTTTCTGCCATTAAATTTTGCTTGAAAATTAACTAACCAGTGTTTTGAATCATTAGTCTACGTCAACTGGAGACATTGCGATCGACATAATTCAAATTTTCGTTTGGCGGTAAACGCAGTACGTTACGTTTCTAATGTTAGTCTTATGACAAAAAATGAAAAACCGATATCTCCGTTAACTACAAGCCAATTTTGATAACATTTGGTATTGTTTTGTTGTAGGGTTTCTTGCTTTAATTAAATGGCTTTAAGGGAGAAAGTATGTGTTAGTTTGCTGATACCGTTTATTTACGATGTTAATCATTATATTTAGCCTTCATTTAAGTTAAGCAATCCTCTATTATTTTTATGTAAATGTAAACATGTACATGTTCTGTGGAAGTAAAACAATTAGTATTTGACTTTGACATCAGTGTTGTCGGTCACTGATGGACTACAATGCATGTTGTTCATGACTCATTAACAGTGCAGCATAGAATTTCTAACTATTGTGGGATTAAGGGCTGGTATGCGTAGGAAAAGTCGTATGTTCACTAGGAACGGTATAAAGTGTTAAGAACAAGTCAACTTTCTTTGTGACATAAGTATATCAGGAGGCTTATTGAATGAACTCCCGCTCACTATAGAGGTATGATTATAAGAAGAGGGATGTATTCATAAATTAAAGAAAGCTAAATAAGGCCTTAGCGCCTTGCACTTTCTTTTTTACTCCTTATAATAATTTTTTCAAACGCTCTGAACCGATCCTATAAGAATCATCATGCATAAGTGTAAAAGCTTTACACAAAAGTTAATAATATAGCTTTGGGTTGGCCGAATCTTGGTGCTGGCTATGTTTAAACTCAAATGTTTTGAATATAATGTTTATTAGATCTATTAAGTGTAAGACTTTGATTAATTATAAGGCCTTGCTCAAAATACATTTAAAATTTTTCATTTGTCCTCCTAAACAAATAAATCATGCAAGAATATATTTAGCATTCATAAAATGGAGCCAGCCAAGCAAAACGAATCTCTTAATTGTTCTCACGAAGAACAAAGCGACGAAGAAATTTAAGTGAACAAATATTGAAAAAATGTGCGGGTTCTGTAATGTATGTTGTTGTCAGACAATGTGGTAATCATTTACTTAGTTGGCATGCCTGATTGTGATCAGCTTCCGCGAATGCCAGCAACGATTCAAGTCTGTGAAGCGGCAAAGCTGTGCAGTTATGGATATCACGCAAATGTTACTTTCACCGGAACAACGGTGTGCAGCAGTGTAACCGATTGTGAATAGCAAAAGAGTTGTCGCTCTGTCGACACTATTCAATATCTTATAATCCTGGCAATAAGAAATATACCAAAAAGCTGAACATCCGTGATCTAATACTCAACCTTGAATATTGAGTATTTGTGTGAAATATCTATTATAAAATGGATTTCGAATCAGTGACACTTTTAAAAGAATTAAAAATGCCATCCAATCTAACAAAAATTTTGGTTTTGAATAAACATTTGTTTTCTCAAACAATTGAACCAGTTTTCGAACCAGATCTAACAGTATATTTCAACGAGATAAAAAATACGGCAATAACATGCTAATATAAGGACTTTGTTGTTGCTAATATATAACTTATAAGGTTCATTTGTTGGATACGTGTTTTTTATATCCTGAGGTAGTGATGTAAAGTGCACTCACAATTTGAAAACGATTCATTAACAGATAGTTACTGATTTCATTTTTGTTATGTTATATATTACTTTATACTCACTGTTTGGACACAGGATAAAGATCACTTACCTGAAAATAAAATAATCACTTTAAATATCTATGTAATTATCAATATATATTCAAGGAAATCAAATGATTGTGTAATAGACATTTACAGG
The DNA here is from genome assembly GCA_035578135.1 of Flexamia atlantica. Classification (NCBI taxonomy): domain Eukaryota; kingdom Metazoa; phylum Arthropoda; class Insecta; order Hemiptera; family Cicadellidae; genus Flexamia; species Flexamia atlantica. Next base: position 16,493,958 of record JAQJVK010000012.1, on the reverse strand, counting down.
TCATGTGTCAGAAGATTTCTGTCATTATTGATAGTTCTAAAGGATATGTTGCTGATTTACAACACTTTAAAACAATGAAGTAAGATTGTAAACTAGTAGTGAGCTCACGAGTGCGGGACAGATTTGAAGGCGCCAGCCAGCAGCCCATGCTGCGGTTGCGGGAGTGCTCTGCAGGTTGAATCGTCTCAGTCCCACACTCGTGAGCTCTTTGTCATATAATTTATATAAAATAAAATGATATTAACTATAATTGAGTTGAAATAATGCATTTACAACGATTAGAAACATTTAAATCGATTCTGCATTTACATAGATTTAGAAGTTTGTAAAAAAAGAAATTAACACTTTACTATGATAAATTAATTGGCTTATAGTTGCAACTCCCAATCATACTTCGGCTACGCCTGAGCAATAAATTAGTACAAGGGATTAAAGTGATATTTTACTAACTTACCCTTAAGATGAAACTCAGGTTTTATTAGTAAAATATTGTAGGGAGAGGCGGATCGAAGTGGGTGAACAGATTTGATAAAAGCCACGTTTTCCAAAAAGTTTTAGCTTGGTGTTTTAGTATTACTGTATAATAGTAATATTTTGGATGATCCGAAAGACGAGGTTCTTTATGTAAAAAGAATAATTTTTGCCAACATTCTCGGTGTCATAAAGTTAAACCTTTTAAATAACTGGGCAAGTCGAATATGTTTTTCGTAATACAGTATATTAATACAGTAATTGGAAAGTATATTTTATAAACACCAATTAGGATTGATGTTATTGACAAGCACTAGTGTACAAAACGTATAAGCTTTCCTAGTTAATTATTAATATAACACCAACTGTCAGCGTTTTGACACGTTTATGAATTGACACGCAAATGTGTCACAATTAGCTAATGCGACGAGGTGGGGACATCCAATCGTTAATTACATCGTTGAGGCCCCTAATGGACGGCGATTTGTTATCATAGCTTAAGCATTATGTGAACTAAACCATAAATATGATGCAAATATTGTTCACATTTTCTATAAGCATCGAGGAGTACAGCAATCATTAATCATCAGTTATATCATCAGTTTCTTTAGTGTCAGAGATCAATAATTAATTCTTGATGAAAATTAGAATAAAACAATTAGAAAAAACAATTGGGAGTCTTGTTTTCTTTGTTTAAGGCAACAACTTAAAAGAAACCGTAGTATAAAAGGAAAATGATAAAGTTTGAGGAAGAAAAGAATAACGCAAGAGTTGCCTTATTGATAGTAGTGGAGTGAGACGAAAAATGGGGCCAATTTGAGAATATACAGTCCCCAAGGAATATTGGCTCGGCGGCGGCGGCCCATCAGTATATCTACACCACGGCAGCCGCTTGTGCTGCTAGTGACCTCAGATCACAATAGGATGGTAGCGAATCCTATTACAATGAGCTCTATTGAACAATCTGAGAAGTGGAAGCAATTATTTTATTGTTGAAGGCATAATTAATAATTTTCCGAGTCGAGTATCGAAAATTTTTATTAAATTATAGACAAATAATTTAATCCTTGCACAGTATTATATTTTTATTATTTGTCATGAAAGAAGTATAATAAAACTACAAAAAATTAGTCCAACAACTGAGTAAGCAATTAGTCTAATGTAATTTTTCAAAGTAGAAAAAAATGTAATCAAAATTATAAAACTTAACGTGAAACGAAGTTCAAGCGCAGTGCTGTACAACGTGAAGCAGAGAGGACTAGTTCAGTTTCAAGCGCAATCGAGCAAACTGGCAAGTCCTAAGTCCATGCTTGAGGCCAAACTTTGACTAATGTAATCTGCTCAGCAAATCGATCAATTACCGGCTTGTGTCGGCTCTCGCATCAGTGGAGTGTTCAGTTTGCGAAAGCCTTGATTAAACTGAATTTAGGGAACCACGCTTAAACAAGAAGTTTTCATGTGCAAGACAGTACTTAACTGTCCTTAAGCTTATTGGTAAAATATTCAGTAACACCAATCTAATATAAAAATCTATAATCTTCTCGAATATCAAGAACTCCTGCTACACTTGCCACTACCTCGTTATGAGATATCGCTCCCGTCTAGTCCCGACTACGTAGCATCGGTGGGTCTCATTCATCCTACTGTAGTTGTAAAAAACGTCACGACTCAACATTTACGACCGTCTCATTCGCTGATGAGCGGCGACGGACGTAAAATTGTCGTAAAACTTTTCAGACGTGATTAAAACTGGCGAGTTGACGTATTATAACGGTCGTCCGCAACGCGAGTGAGTTATGTGGAAGGTAAAACGTGAAAGCGGTAATGGCGGATGTTGTTAGAATGGCGCAGGCAGTGGTTAGAAGATGGTGCTCGTTCATTCAGGGAAAGAAATATTAGATGAAGAAACAGAGAAATAACAATTAAAATTAGGGGTGTGAGAGTAGTGGTTTTTAAGGTCGAGTCGAGTTTTTACAAATATTCGCGATTTTCGAGTCGAGTGTTTTAAAGATTATGATGTAATAGCTATTATGTTTCTACATGTTCTTCATGTCAATAAAAATTACCATTATTAATCAAGTACAAATTATAATTTTAAATTAATCAAACTTAAATGAGTTACTGAACAAAGAGTAGATATACAAATAAATAATACAAAAAAAAGAAAACCCTTTTACTTAAACTCACAATAATTCTTGATCTGATATATTTATCAAACCTAACTTGAAATGAAATGAAAACGCAACCCTTCTACACGTAACTCGATAAACGATTAAAATATTTCCTTAGAGTTACTCACACAGGTACATTTCTATTCATGAAATTGTTGAGTTATTTGGCATGGTTTCTAAAATATCACAAAAATCACTTTTTAAGAGAAGGAATAATAAATAACCTGAAACTAAAGAAAATATAGAGTGATGTAAAAATTAATGTATCTTTAATAACTTGAAAGAACTCTCTACGTCAAGTATAACAAACGAGGTTTTAGTCATTTTCATTAAAGATAGATTGACATTGTAAAAAATGACCGAAATATTCTTTCGCACCAACCGATTTTGGGCAATTGAATATACTGTGCGGGGCCCCGATTCGTTAAATAACTGTTTGTGTAGTGTTAAGTGTTTACTGTTGTTGTGTAACCAACCGACTTCGGAGCCTGCACAGGATTACAAAGGTGGGTGAAGTCCAAAAAATTATTATCAAGTATATCCCCATCAAAAATCATGTCATTCAGAAATAGGTCTAAAGTACTTTCGATTGCTTACTAATGTTCACATAGCAAAATAAAATGACCTATTTTTTTGCAGACCCTACATTTTTATTTGCTTGGAAGGGGGGATAAAATAGCACAGCTCAATACGAGCTTTCCTACTCACTCCAAACCAATTTCGGGGCTTAAAATTTCCCTGTGGTGTTAAACATAATCGTATATACAGGAAAATTAAATGCACAGCTAAAATAAATGTACCTTGCTCTTCTCAAATAACAATACAAAAAAATTCTTCAACAGGAAAAATATTAAAATGTTTCCATAACTTTTCTTCTTCTCACGAATTAATTTTACAAGCACAACACCCCAGTTGTCAAAACTAAATATACAAATCCCCCGAACAAACTCCTCAAATTACTATAAGCGTTTACTTAAACTTGAATCAGTAAACACCGTGAAATTCTACAATCACATCCATCGAACACACGCACATCTCTGTTCCCAATATTGTAAAAAGTGCCTTCGCTGCCAGCTGTGGAATTTTTCTAAAATAACCTTCTGTCATACCTCATCATTTTTGAGCTACGCGTCCCAATACTCATCCCAACACACGCGTTATCTTGTTATCCCATTCAAAACGTGGCTTTCTATGCCCTCCTGGACTGACCCTGGACCCTGAAAGCCGCAAGAGAGGTTCGCGTTCGAGGGAAAGTCCCCCATCAGCAATGCAGAGACTAAACCCTCCTAGTACACACCAAAAAGGCAAGCCATTAGTTTAAGCCCCACTGTAACTAATAACAACTACTCTTTCACTCCAGATGTATGACCAACCTAATAGTAATAGTATTACCAACCTATTACGTCCTTATTCCTAGCTACCCGTCCCCAAGACGTACCACTGGCAGAAACAGCCCAGAACTATGCTCATGGCGGGGAGGCGGCGGCGGCGGCGGCGGCGGCGGCATGTCTACAGCGACTGCGGCAGGGGTCGCGGGGTCAGGCCGTGCCGAGGTCACGGGCGTGTTTACAAATATTGCGTGAGCGAGGCGCAAGCAACGCCGGGAAACGTGCCTCCGCTGGGTCTCCGGGATCTCCGATATCAGGAGATCGGTGGCGGTAGCTGGGAGGTTCCGCTTTTTGGACTTTTGTAGCTCTTTCGTATTGTAATTTCTATGTCTGGACGCGGGTATGTTTCAGTAACCTTGGCGTTTTGGTTTTGGAGTTCATTGGTGGTCATACCATTGGTAAGTCATTCACTGATAAGTCATACCTCCAATAGCTTAGCTCGTTATTATTCTTCACTACAGTTCATATTTCGCGTGTCGACATTGAGAGCGCTATTATATACAATCAGCTACTAATCATTATCAGAATAAAAATTAATAATAATTTAGTTTAATAACTTTTCCTTTTGATTTTTTAGAATTTTAAAAATTTAATTTACAGCCATCGTCAGTTGGATAGGGGCTTTGGTCTGCGTGTAGACTATGTCCATGCAGGCCATTTCCCTCGCAATTTATTGTTATCAATATGCAAAAAATTTCGAAAATGTAGATTTTTATGATGGCATATTGTTTAGGAAATTGTATTTTTGTTTATATCCATTGTAAATAATTGTAAAAATGTAATTCGTTATTGGGAAATAAATCGATTTTCATTTAATTTAATCTCACAGTACTGTAATTTTGTTCCATAAGATTAACTGAAACTTTAGTTCTGCAATACACTGATGTCTTATGAAAAAACTAGTATTTCCCATAGAAAACAACTTTCTTTTTACTAATCTGTGATGGAAAAAGTCTGCAGAAATCCAATTAATAATATATACTCACCACTCATCAACAAATAATGTCAAAGGAAGACAAACTTGAGTATTTCGAGGATTTCTTGTCTGCTAGTAAGTCTTATTTTCTAGTTGAGAATTCAGTAGTTTAGGCCTAACCAGTAAGAAAACACTAAACAATGTTAGATCAAATATAAACTTATAAGTTATTTTTTAGATAATAAATAAAAAATAAGTCAATAAAAAATCAACTTACGTATGATTCGACGTCAAAACTAACTCCAACAAAAACGTGAGTTAACGTTGATTTAATGGGAGAAAACCACTAGATGGCGTTGTACTACTTCCGGTCATAAAACTCGTAACCTGCTCTCACTATTCCTTTCTTGGTTTCATGGATTTGTTCTATCGGCGCTTGCTCTACTAGTTGTTGTCTGTTGCTAACCCAATTGGTGATACAACCTCTAAACATTAAACATAACCACATATGGGTAATATATTAAATTAAAAACGCCTTATAATTGAACCTTAAAAGGTGTAAGTCATACCTTTCAACACTAGTCTGATAAAGTAATCCTCGAGTTGATTAAAAATGAAGTGTTCCCAACGTTTCCTCTTACAATTCATTGCAATAACAAATGTGTGTAAAATTTTATCTTTATTTACACACAACTAAAAATACACCGAAAGAAAAATCATGAGGAGTCAAGCTCACACTCAGATTAGTCAATAATACTTGGGTCCTGTTCATGCATTATAATATGCATATACGGAATTGTGCATTCCTTCAAAATAAGTCCTATCCAATTTGCATGAATTTTCAATCAAAATTTGACAAAATCTATTCCCCCACTTAAAAGTCAATCTCCAAAAGAAACTCGATGCATGCTTAAAATAATAACAAAACGTAGATATATCTCACAATATTTGATAAAAGTGCACTCGTAGCCAACAACAGAATCACAAGTAGCCAAGGCAGGCAGTCGTGCCGACCGACATTGTACGCTACATCCCTCGCGCTTCGCTGGGTTTTAATCAACAAAAATACTGTATCCAGCTCGGCCGATCGTCTCCTCTCGCTCCATGGCCGCACTATTCATATTGCCTACAAATAATTGTGCACCTGGCGAATAATCGCCGTCGCCAAAATTCTCTAACACTGCTAGAGTCGTGTATCCCTGATAATTTAGACCCATTTTGTGTGGAGCTATTTTAAATTTAAAAAATAGCATACCTAAGATATTTGAGAAAACGGTTTGTTTATTTGGTCTGATGTTGTATAAGTCTGGAATGAGGGTATTTATTTATCGTTTTGAGGCAAGCATAGTGTGGTTTATATCAAGGAACTCACAACCACAATGATGTTTATATTAAAGACAAGTATGTTCCTCAAAATAGAGTATGTCGTGTAAAAAATAAAAAAATCTGGTATAATGTACATATACTAAGATAATTTTTCGTAAGTTTTTTAATACGTATGTAAACCACACCAGAGGAAATGAAAACCTATCACAAACCGGTATTCAGCTTTTGCCATGAATCCTCAATAAGACCCGTATTGATATAAGATATCCAGAAAAAGCCGAATTCATATCAAATTTATTTTTATACTAAATTCGCCTCTTGGTAAGGAATAGTATAAAAAAATCATGTTAGCATTTTAAAAACGTTCAACCAAGAAAATTAAAATAAAATTCGCTTTTTGTGCAACATGAGCGCTATAATTAATTAGACGATCCCTACTGTACCTATAGATCTGTATGTACTGACCTTGACACATATACCTGCCATGGATAGAGAGGTGGGGCCGGTGGGGGGAGACTGTGGCGATGGTCCAGGGAGTTAATACCTTCCTCACGTACCACCAGCACATGCTTCTGAGTCCCGCCGCTGTGATATGCGATCATGTGATACGGTGTACGAGTATCGAAAACAAACGTGTCGAACCGGTCTAATGTCATGCAATGTTGCATTATAAATTTAATTACTGTATTATACATTTTTATGTAATATATTTAGATATTTTATTGTTTACTATAGATCGATCAGAGATGTTTATCACAGTACATTACAAAATAACCGTATGTTTTCAAAACCACTATTAATCTATGGAATTTAATAAATCTTTTCTGTAAAACGTAGTAAAATCATTATACCGTAATCACCTATATGAGTAAAATTTCCATTTTGATTAACAATATTGTTCCAGTCCCTGATTTTGCTGCCATTAACTATGAGCAACTCAATGGCCAATTGGTCATTGACTCATTGTTCAAGTAATTAAATTAATATTTGTCAAAGCCAAATAAATGATAATTGGGTCTTAAAGATTTTCTCAATACACATCTACTGTATCTGGGATGTTAATTCCTCTGCACATCCATGATAAGAAATCATTATCAGAGTGTGTAACGGTTTGGATTTGGAGTTTCCTACAAAGGACTTATTGACGGAAAGCACCTGATTTTCTAATTAAATATTTTATGCCAGCTTTAATGAGTAGGCATTGGTAAATTATAAATTGACACACATGTATAGTAAACCTTTATTCGTGTTGTGTTATTATGAATAGAGAAAAGGTAAGTTTTGCAGAATTTTATAACGTCCATAGGTAGAAACTATTGACGAATGTAAATTAACAAGTGACACTAACCTATGGTAAACTAAGAACAATTATAACTTGATGAAAATTGTGAAGGAGTAGTCTACATTAAAATTACGAAAGTTTCTACTGTATCTTAATATCTAGAACTTGACACACATAGAGGAAACAAAACGAGAACACCCTAAGACAAACACAGGTTAGGGGAAGAGGAATTGTGTTTGTAGTTAAGAAAACTCAAAGATAAAATCCTGTATAATATGCCTATTCCACGGAAAAACATTTCGAGGGAAAACATTAAAGATTTCCAAACACAAACAGTAAAGTTCCTTTCCGGAAATAATGTTTTTGGCAGGTGAAACTGCCCACATGAAGAATAATAGTTTGTCGTTGGAGGAGAGGGGGGGACAAACTTGTGTGTTTGTTTGTGAATTTGTGCGACAAACAGGTCGAAGGCGCGTACGACTGGCGTCAACAAGCCATCGTTCATCGTAATGGACCAATATACTGATCGTAACTGCTGCCTAACTGTTACACTGTTTTATTTCCTTTTAAATATTGCAAGTTGATACGGTTAGATGTAAAAATATTGTTTTAAAATGGCGAAGATACGTTTTTACAGTTTAGTTTGATAGTTTATGAAGTGTGAAACAAATATTGTGGCATCACAACCTACAAAGTACAATATGCATTTGCCAGCAGCAAGCTGTTTAAAATATAAATTACTAATACGTTTACGAGTGTCAAAAGCACAGGGATTAAAGTATTTTTATTCAATTGTCTATTATGTGCAAAAGTGTTGCTTTGAACCAAACATAAAAAAGTATTTGAAATTTTATCACGGTTAAAATTATTATAATAAAATTAGCAACATCAACAAAATCTAACGCAATCCCCCTCAACTCTATAAGGTGTAATTTTAAAAACTGCCGACAAAAACCCAAAACACTCGATCCTTGCCCACTTTACCTTATTGGGCACACACATCCGATGTTCCCTTGGGGGGGGAACATTTGGCTTCTTTAGCAGGACTTTGCCTAAAACAAAGCGAATTGCCAAGTGTAAAATCGTACTCGACGATCTCAGTTCTTTCATCAGTTAGGAGTTTATAGGCCTCATCAAATGACATGGCCCACGCCGCCGTAAGCTCAATGCTAAAATCAACATTATTATGGGCGGACTGGTCCATACCATTTGACTCGACCTTTTCTGTGTTCTACAACTAGAGACATTTTCTGAAGAGGTCGAGTTTGATGAGGAATGTTGAGGGGGTGTTGTGTTATCATCTCTTGTCGGGATGTAGAAGATGAATGAGTCGTATTAGTCTGACACTTATCCCACTCAAGATTAAACTTACCTGGACAATTTCTGAAACTCTTGAGACTGACCATATTTGTATAACTTAATCTTACTTTGATAGTTACGGAACGCAAGAGTTTAATATAAAACAAATTTATTAATGAACACGTTGTCCTTAATAACTATTCACGAGTAAGCCTATAAAAATATTAAGCCATAAAACCAGCTTTGAGAGCAAAACATTTTAAAATTTTGTTTCTTCTCCTTAGATGCCCGTCCTTACGGAACTGAAGTCTTAACGAGTTTTTATTAAGTTTCATGGACTATAACTTTACAGTTTTGAGAAAATACGATTAGAAAGTCAGTAAGGCAGTCAAACGTATTTGGCTTTTACTGTATACGCATATTTAAATATTTTTCCTCCACCTAATATCTAAAGTCGTCTTTTAGTCCCTGGAATAGAATGCTAAAGTACTATTACTCGTACTTAATACTAAGTCCTCTGTTGTGTACCTCGGCTTCGCCATCGGGCGACAACAGTTTCCCTCGCGGAGAAAAAGTTGCACTTTAGTCCCTAGATGCACAAATAACTATTGGCAAACGTTTTTCGCCGTTGTGAAACCAATTAATTTAGGTCAACTTTGTTTTCAGGGAAGTACTTGCTAGTAGGGAGCTATGAAAAAATGCGTAGCAAGTTATCTATATACTTAATACAATAAGGGGTTTCTCTGTTAGATCCCTTTTTCAGCCGTCCTACTTAACCGATTTTTACGATTGAGGTGTCACTTTAAATCCTATCCTATACTCTTATACGAGCAGTGTTATCTTGTATGTATGTATGCTTGCTTGCTTGCTTGCTTGCACAACGATCTCAAAAACGGCTCCGAGGATTTTCTTCAATGTCTGGAAATAAGTAATTTATGACTCAAAAACGTCTTTTATGCAGATTACTTGGCCAGAGAAAATATAATATTGCAATAAATCGAATTTTAAAGTTGTAAAATTTTAACATTGGCCTTATGGGTTGCCGTGATAGCAACGAAAATAAACAAGGAAAGTGTAAACAAATGAAGTAATCATAACAGCTGTTTGGAATCTACAGCCATTAAGGGAAAATACAGCAAGTGGGATGAAGAGTCCATGGAGCAATAAAAAAGGTTTCTATTTATCAATTTTATGACATTGAAATATTTTATAGTAACTGGATGAACTGGTAAACATGAAATAACACCGAGCAAGGCTCGGTCCACCAGGTACTCTTATAATGAAGAGCACAGGCGACTGATAATTAGAATGGGCATTTCTTTTAAGGATTTGTCCCACAAGGCTTTGATTCATTTCTAGGGGGCGCTTTCAACGCTCCAGTGCTGACCAACTTGCGTTATTACGGTTTTAAAATGTGATTCTAATTTAACAGCTGATTACCTTGGGACGAACTTTCAACCAGTCACATTGTAATCAAAAATAAAGCAAGATCCGATACATGTAAGAAAATGAATTTGGGCCACTTTCATTGAACATTTTGGCCAAATTGAGGCAGGTAAACCATTCATTATGGTAAAGCTGCAAGATCGTTAGATTATAAATATGTTGTAAACTGTAAACTAAACCCTGAAACAGAAAGATGAAGAACGCATAGAGAAAAACGTGTCGACGTGATTAGGGAGAAAATATGCGTAACCTTCGGCAAGAACAGAGAACTGCTGAGAGAAAGACTAATTGAACACCAGAAAACATACTAAAATGTGCGATTTGCACATGGGCTTCCTGCTTCCTAGAAAAATTTCCGTTATCTTACTGTTGTGCGAGAAGACAACCAAATTCATGGGTACATGAATAATACAAACATAGTGCATGGGTGATGAATTATGTGTGTGTATGCGTTTTGTTCAGTTAGACCGTTGTTTATTTAGGTTACAAAGGCGAGTTTGAATCTATACAACTTATTTTAACTATAGGTGAGTTTCTCACAAACAGAAATAATATTAAAATGCGCAATCTGCGCATGGGGCCCCTAGTATTTTAAAATTGGGATTCAAATCCGTGAAGTTTTACTGAAAATACTCAATTTTCGGAACACTGAATTCAAAGATTTGTTCATCCTTTAAGATCTATTAAGTTTACAATACCCATTGTAAACGTTAACCCATTGGACACGTTAGGTGAGACCCTGTAGATGTTATACACTCTTGAACAGAAATACTCTCTACTTAAATGTTTTTAGACTTAAAAAGAAATAACTTCAACCATCGAGCACATACGTTGCGCTCACGCGGTCACTATTATTTACATTAACTTTCAAAATTGCCCATCTGGCGACTCTGTGGCAAACCTTTGGCCATTTCTGCATACAGCAACGGGTACAAGTGGGGTAATAATGTAACTTTTCCCATTATTGTTCTGAGTTTAAGCTTGTTCTTGTCGCGTTGTTGCTGCATTTTTTCTTTGTTTCAGTTATATAAGTTTCTATCTTGGTTCAGCTGTGTATTAATATTTTTATGTAAATGAGAATGCCATTTATGGTTTATTCTTATTCATTATTGAAGCTACCACAACTATTTTTTATAATATATGGAAATACATATCCCTTTATCCGACACAGTTGAAGACTCGTCCTCGCTGGATGACATTAATAATTGATTATTATTATTATTATTATTATTATTATTATTGATAGTTATTATAATGGATAATTTTCTAGTGTCATTTATTACTGTCGGGGGAGCGGCCTGGCATAGTGGTTAGAGCGCGGGCTTTCGACCTCGGAGGCCCGGGTTCAAATCCCGCCAATCACCAATGGCATTTTCGCTATGTGATAATGCCGTGACCGACTAGGCCTAGCCTGAAGTAATGTGCAAAACAGTTCCGGTCTAGGCCTAGCGTCCTGGGATGTGAAGAGAGGACATAAAAAAGTAATTTATTACTAAAATTCTACAGTCCAAGGTTAACGAGGTGTCCGATTATATTAGCTTGTATAGTTTGGTTTGCAAACATTATTTAATTTGTATCCTTCGAGTATTCTCTTTGATAAGGTATTACTCAGCTTTTAACGACCAAAATTTCTGTAAATATGCATTTTTAACATTAAATGAAAAGCATGAAATTTATTTATTAAAGCTTTCCAGTCAATTCATTGGAAAACAAAAATAATCATATGCTTTATAGAAAGGGTGTCTTGCTTTGTCCCATGCTGCTTTACTAAATACATTCCACTCAAATCAAAATGCTGCATGATACTTTCAGTGATGTTATTTCACAGGGTTTCCCTACTGAATATACCTACGTAATACGGAGCTTAAAACGGAGAGTATCACGTAATTGAATTGCCTCTTTAACTAAACCGATTATTTATTTTATCGGTTTAACTTTAAATTCTACAAACCAGAATGCCATTCCAAATTTATTTTAGTATAGGTTAAATCAAATCAACAAGAAACATATTAAAGAGTGTTTATTTTTAACCTGGATATACGTAGAATGAGAAGTACATTAACTTAAAAAAATGATTATTTCATGTTTATTTGGTTATAAATAATATAAATAATGTAAAACAATGATGGGTTGTGGTTAAAATTTCACGTTTACATTCATAATAACGACGATATTTGAGGATATTTGAGATAAACTCGATGATATTCAATTATTCAGTCGCCGTTCCGTAAGAGTGCGCCTCTCCCAACCACGACCAAATCAAATTATCTGCTGTGGTTGTTGTTTATGTACTTGTTTGTTTGTTTGTCGGCAAGCCCTCGTGAGATTGGTTTTATTATTCAAATCGAATATTTCTCACTGTTCGAAAACCAATCTATACATTTTGTTAACAGCTGAAGTGTTTATTTCAGCTACATAAGGATGAAATGTACTCTGGTTGTTTTTTGAGTATTGATTAATTTTGTTTAAAAAAATTTTTTCTCTTAAAAAACATAAAAACAAAATAAATTTAAATCACCAGTGAGGGAGATCAAGACTCCGTAGTCCCCCTTCCCCCAAAACACATAAATAACGCAGCGTGGACGTACCTCAGATCTTCTCATGCACGCTAATAGGCGAATTAAGAAATGCACAAAAACCACAAAAAAATTAAAGGGCAGCAATTGGATTAAAATTAATCAAATACTGCATCGGCAATAAGTTCCTTAACCAATTTAGATTTCGCTTTTAGGTTGATTCGCAATGAAAAAACATATAGCGTTAAGAAGTGTTAGAAATGCATTGAAAACAGGCAGCCAGGTGATATAAAGTACAACAATAACTAAGTGAAAACCCAATGTAAAACGCCTTGAATTCCTCCCGATTTAAAAAAATATGGTTTGGTAGAAAGATTGGACTTAAAAATTTTCATTTTATATTAAAATAATTAGCATTAGTGATACCTTTACAATAAACCCATTAAATTTAAGCCTCTATACCTTTAAACGGCGGCGTTTACGCATAAATTTACACCTAACTTATAACTCTTGAAAACTAAATTTTTTTTTATATAATGCCATTGCGACAAATAACAATCTTTTCGAACGACCCGTAAAACCACGGTTGCGTCACCGCTCTTGGCCAACAATGGACGTCCTGTGACGGCGCGCTCGCCCCGCGTTACGCTTTCACCTACAATAACTCTATGGTTTTTACTCTTTTTTAAAACTCCATTGTTTACCGAAAGTCAACGTTTTCTTCATGAAACGTAATATGAAATTCTCTTTTATCGGCTTTTCTGCTGAATTTCAAACAATAAGTTTCACTATTTTCCATGGAAAATTATGACGTAGAGGAAAGATTGGGTTATCATAAAGTTGATATTTATGAATTTTGTGAATATTATGAATATTTAAGAATATTTGAGTAAGAATAATCAAAACTGATATTTTTACGCACAATTATGAAAATTTTTGTCCAAAGTGTTACCAATATAGCAACAGGTTTATTTTATGGCGAAAATGAATGGATTGAGGCTGAATATTACATATTTATAAATTCCTTAAATAGTCAAAATTTGTATTTATTTAAAAATACACCCTTATGCCTTCAGCGACCTCTTAATTTATACCACAAGAAGCGGTAATAAGTGAAACCTTAGAATATTCTCGAACAAAAAATACCAAGCGCTATTTTTTATTTACTTTTGTGCTGGTACCGATCAGATATTTTTACTGAGTGAGCCCAACTATACCTCTCGACACTACTTAATTGTTTGAGTTATTACGCTTAGTCAATAGTCTAATTCGATGAATAAAACTAGTCAGTAGTCTGATGCATTTAATGAAACTAAAAAATCGCTGTCAGTTTTTCATCTCAGAAAAACCATTGATTGGTCTCCTGACTCCTGATATAATTAGACCGCTAATATGAGAAATGTTTGCATTTATAATTGTTGTCGTCTAAACTGCTCGTTCACACAGAAGACAAATCGCTTCTCGGCAGTTCTGGTGAGTGTCAAGTGAAGAGGCTCCAATTGGAAGGGTTAAACAAGGCAAACAGAATGATTAGAATTGAGAATAATACTTCGCCTCTTACACATGGCTGCATTTGCATGGCACATCTGCATTTGGTATTTTCCTTATGAGTAGTAGTAGTAAGGTTTAATCCCGTGGAGGGTTTCTTGCTCACAGATCCTGGTAACGATTTATATATATTTTTTAATTGACCTCCGCATTACTATATTGTTTTTTTCTCACGTCACTACTTTTCATGCAAGTTACTTACTTCTTTTTACTACGGGAAGGTTGAGTATAACATAGCTGTGATCCTAGGCTTAATGACCAGAGAAGTGAGAAAAAACTAATGGTAAAAGTATTGGAGAAAATAAATAAAAATTATAAGACACCCCTCTATTCTAACTGATAAGTTTAAAACGTTCAATTAATTTTTTGCCCATAAAAATCTAATGCAACAGAAAATTTACGTTGAATGTATAATATTCCTTCAATTTTTAAGGATTTTAAAACGGAAAATAAAATAATTTACCACGCGGGGCGTGATTGGTAATTCTAGAGTTCCGTTCTTTGTGGTTTGCGGTGAGAGTATCGCCCGCAGTAATTGCATCGGAGTATTACGAACGTTGAAGATAATTGTAGGTCCAACGCAGAGAACAAACATACAAACTCTGCATAACAGAGGTCCTTCATATTCGTAAAAAGTGCACTGAAACCGTTTCAACATTATGTTTATCGTATGGAAATCTTAAATAAATATTACAACTTTAAAATTAACAAAGAAAATAGTTTTTCTTTGAAGTATACTATACTGAAAAATCCAATCATTACTATCTAAATGATTAATTACTTTAAATTTCGTAGTAAATTAATTTTAGAAAGGAGTAAAACAGAAATACAAATAGTTCGATGTTCCATTTTAAACGTTTGTTCTTAACCATGAAATCATATTACGAGAGAAACGTCAAAACTCACTCGAAAATAATTGCAATATTTAAAGGGTCTGAGGTTCAAGGGGGGAAACCGTAGAGAAAGGTCGACAAAGGGAATGTCCCTTTGAACGTTTGACCTGTAAATAACGATTGCTCTATTGGGAGTCGACGGTGCTGAAGCACTCACTTTTCATAGCAAATACAATATTGAAACCTTTTTGTCTAAAAATTAATTACTTTCAAAATTGACCTGTAACTATTGCCTCAAAGACAACACATTAAATTGGCAATTATTGAGAAATGAATTTCTTTATTTCTTTATTTCACAAGTACAAGCCTGTACATTAGTGTCAACTTAATATCTAAACAATTAATTAACTTAATTCTAAAAAACTTATTCTACATACAGAATTATCCTCATTCTAAAAATAGCAGTTAATTTTTTTCATTAATTTCAAGCCAAGAAAAAAATGTTTAGTTTCAAGGAAAAAACTCAGAAAAAGAATGGTGTGGATGGTCTATTAAGAACGATTTGAATTTAGTCTTAAATTTTATTTTGATTAGTTTCATTTTTTATTTCATTAGGTAAGATTTTGAAAAGTTTTGCACCCATGAATGAAGGTTGTTTTTTGGAAAAGAGATAATTTGTGCTCTTGAATGTCAATATCATTTTTATTTCGTGTATTGTAAGAATGGATATTTGAACGCATTTTAGTTTTCTGTAAGTTATTTTTAAAATAAATAATACAATCAAATATATACTGATTAAAAACTTTTAATATTTCTAAATTTTTAAAGAATCTCTAACATGATCATCTGGTCTAACATGATCATCTAGAGTTGTACAATGAATGACAAAACCTGTCAAGTTATATATATATAACTCTTCGTTTACCTACTTTTAGGTCACGTCACGAGGTAAAATGATAACATAAGTTAATCCCTTTTTAAATCGTCAAATTATACTATAACAATTACAAATCAATTTCCATTAAACATACATTAATTTTAACGCCATAATTTCTTCTTATTGAAATAATAAGATATACTTTTCCTCGAAGACAGGCTCTTTGATCATTAGAGACATGATTCTAAGACTAACGTCAGTTTTATGAAAAAGCAAAGTATAATAACTGCGAGACTAAATAAAACCTTCTCTTTGGAGTAAATATCTAAATATCTGAAAATTTGAAATTTAATTTAAAGTTTTATTTAGCATTATATTACCCTTTATACGATCCTATTATTATAGACTAAGAGGCCTAATAAATACCCCTAGTTTTATTTAGCTCTATATACCAATTTAGAAAAAGTAAATTATAAAAAACTTCATGTAACTTTTTTAATTTGGCCAAATAAGTGTTGATTTAGAAATTTAATTGCATTTTTTAAAGGTCTGAACGTTGTGAACTCGTGTGGTAATCGTGTAGTAGACTATAATTTGCCGGAGTTTGTTGGATTGTTGCAGGTAAAACCCCAACGTCACGTTTTCAGTTACTCGCTGACGTGTAAATTTGTATGCGTTTAAGAAAATGCGTACCTCGGAAAAAACTACTTACTTGGCCAAATAATCGAAAGACTTTTAACGAAACCACGTAAGTAGTTTCTTTCGATAAATGATTGTCACAACAACCGCTCGAGTGTGGCCCTCAGCAGCTAATAACGATGGAACTGTAAGACTCCCCGAGGGCCGCCCGTCACGACTAAGACCAACTCTTCTCGACAACTTCTCATTGGGTTACCATGGAGTTGGTCGTCAAGTTGTTATCTCAACTCATCACACAACTTTACACTCTGGCTGGTGGCTGTTATTGCAAGTTACTGGCGAAACTTATAAAAGACGATCCGCCGATTTATAGAATTTACTCCGTTTCCCTTATTGTTAGGGGCTAAATATTTTATGTCAAAAGTTGACGATGTTAATTAACAGAGAAAAAATATTACTTTAACTTAACATGCATAAACTAAATGCGGGGCTTGTGCAACACATTTTTAAGTTTATTCATCCAGTACTCAGAGGCATGATCTTGGAAGTGCGCCCCATGATGATAATAAAAATCATCATATACGTTCAATACATACATGTTATTTAAAAACATATATGTTATTGTTATATGTTAAATACATGTTAACGTAAAAAATGAAAAACTATTAACTAAGACGTGCGTACAAAGGCAAACCTATTTTAGCTGAGTTAAATGTCATTCCTGAAATCAGAGTTTGTCAGTGTAGAAACAGACTTTTTTAAGAATAAGCGAATAAAATGAAAAGTCAAATTTGTGATTCAGTAAATGAGTAGAATTGGGTGATAAAACAGCCGACATAATAAGCATTTTATTAAATTGTTGACCTATTTTTATCAGACCATGGGTACAGTATGCTATTTAGAAAACCATCAAGAATATTGTTGATAATGAGTTTTAAAACTAATTTAATACTTGGATTGTTGTTAACCGATTCCGTTGATCGAATATTTGTTGGATTCGACATGAAATATTTCTTTTTTTATCATTCTTATATTTTTCAAACATCTAAAAATACTTTCATGAAATTTGGCCCTAAAATGTTCACAACTTCGAAATGGCTTAAGATTGAGTAATAAGATTTGGCACAGTTAATTGTTTCTCATATTAAGATACATTATTATGCTACATTTTTGTATATCTTGAAAGTTTGCATATCTTGAGTTAAAACAAGAATTATGGAAAAGATTATTAATTAAAAACCAAATTCAGACTTGAGGATAACCAAACATCAGAGACCCAAAGGCATAATATAGTGAAATATATTTATCAATGGAAGGAACAAATCCAAATGAGGTATTCAGAGGGGTTTGAAACACCATAAACATCTCTGTATTCGCATACCCGAAAATTTTCTGTAATTAGCAAAGATAACAACATTACCTTCCACAAAGTGTGTAGTACTTATCAGTTTGTAGGGATTTGTTAACTACCCACCTACTGGCAAAGTAACACCGTACTGACTACAAGATAACACAAACACTCGGGCAACCGATAACAGCGTTTACAAGGTGTTAATAGTCAAGTGACAAGGGACAACGGCGCCGGCGGTACAAGAGAGAGGTGTGCGACACCTGCTACACCGATCTATTGATAACAGGTTTGTAGGCCGCCAATCAGAGTAGCGGCTTAGGCAACGGTTGAGGTCATGGACAGACTAGCGGTTAGTGTTAGTTCTCTCTCCCTGCTCACTTCGGTCGATTTTATATTACGTCTAATGGGACGACCAACTGAAAATATGATCAAGTGGAGTAGAACCTTTCTAACCTGAAGATTGTCAGTTCGATCTTAAACAAATCTTGAATTATTTGAAGAAAATCAAAATATGTAAGTTGATAAAAATAAGTACAAAACAAAAGTAAAGGGTTTTTTGAAACTAAGCAAATTATAAGCAAAGGAACTTCAATTTGAGTAAAGAAAATGTACATCATTATTGAGGCAGAAATTCAAATTATTATAATTGAAGAACTTACAAAAGGTGAAACCTTAAGAAAATAAGTTAAATGTCACCTGAGCAGCAAAGAGTCATTCGTTTGAGAAAATTTCGCTTTGTAATATAATCACTCATCCTTTGTAGGGTTAGTCCGAGGATTATATTTGTCAAAGGACTCCAAGAAGTTTGGAAAAAGAAATTTTATAATATCAGGTTAGTTTTCGTAATGTCCTTCACTGATAGTATTGCTTCCTTCATTAGGTACGGCAATTTATATTCTACAATGAGTATGTAAATAAACAGATCCATACGACGTCTGGCGCCTGACTGACTTTGTTTGTACACCTCGAAGCGTGAAAATAATATTAATGTAGTGTGCGGATGCGGCACCAACTCAAACATTCGCGAGCCAAGAGGAGACTACACGCATTTCGACGGCACCGCGCTATTCCCGTCCTTCACTGGCGCAGCTGGTCAGTAATGAAATACGCAGCTTGTGCTGTGGAATGAAAGCGTCCGAATGAAAAATCTTCGTGTCGACAGTGTCTTTAATAACAACATTTATTTTTACACAATACAAACATGTAAGATATCTATAACTCTTAAAGGATGGAAAAGGCTGGAAACGGCTTGTTATTTTCCAAATCGAGGATTCTTAACTTGCACATCAACTTAGATGTATAAAAACTACTTTTTAATGGATTATAATTTTACAGTAATTCTAACTGGGAGTTACCCCATGCGAGTAAGAACAACATAATCTTAAATGTAAGCATAGATTAATATATAATATATAGGCCTACACCATTTTAGAGTACTAATTATTTCACGTGATTGTCGTTACAGTATCTCAGTATCTCATACGTTTTATGAAAGCCTCGACACCTTAAGGCACTTTGTACAAAGATATTGCTTCACAACCGATCTCATATAAGAAAATATTTTGAATAATAATTCTAACAGCCTTGATACCTTTTTATTTAATCTCAATTTGTTACTTACGTAATATCCTTTAGGTATCAAAATATCTTCTAACTATGCCGTACATGTTTCGAAGGTATTACCCTTCATCTTCAGCGGCAGTACACACAATTTACATCAAATATGGACTTTTAAATTTGGACTTTTTGATGTAAATTGTGTGTACTGCCGCTGAAGATGAAGGGCAATGCCTTCGAAACATGTACGGCATAGTTAGAAGATATTTTGATACCTAAAGGATATTACGTAAGTAACAAATTGAGATTAAAATATTTTGGACAGCCCTGACTGCAAGCTGAAACTAAGTACTATTATATCTTTTTGAGGATTTATAGAATAAGCTTTCTAATAAAGCTAAGCTTGTATATCATTTCAGCAACTGTTTACTTTACTGTTATTTTAATAACGGCTAGTGGCTTGATAAAAGTGGAGTATCATAAGCTATAATTAATTAACAGCTATGTATGGAATGTGTCAAAAATGAAATATGATGTGTTCTCCTTAATATCCCTATAAACTAATAACTAAAGATGATTAGGTCACGGATATCGTCCAAACCTCATCAGTTATACTTTGCACTCCTCTTGTCTCAGAGTTAGGTAATTATTCTTCGTTAGCTTCCAACGTCTCAGTTTATTTAAATTCTACTGAAGTGAATAGTTTGGAAAATAATTATCTCATTAAGGAGAATACATTTTTAAATTGCAGCTTGCATTTTTGTTCGCAGATCCTGGAGTTTTCAAAAACAAAATGGTTTCATTTATAGATGTCCTTGATTTTAGTACATTTATAATTATATAAAACCTTCACTTACACGTGGCCTACTTTACGATTAAAATTAGCTCCATTTTCTTGAGTTATTAGTCTTAAAAAGTATTGGTAAACAAAAAATTAGACAAATCACTTTAAGCCATTCTATGTGGCAGCAAAGTCAGGCTATTCTTTGCATTTTGTGGATATTTAATGTTTACGTAATCGTATTCGCTCTCTCACTATTATTGAACAAGTAAATATTCCCCTTGTCTGTCCAATCACAGGCAAGACATGAAATATCAATCTCTCGCTTAACGGTTTTACACTTCGTAATAGCTTAAATGCTTTTATTTCTTAGAAATGATGATGTCTATAAAGTACACATGTCATCTATTCGCTTAAACTACAGCCTACAGCCATCTAGAGAGAAATGCCATTTCAGCGTGTGGGATGATTGCATGGGGTAATCAAAATGTGTATTTATAAAGATTTAGACACGAAACTATTTAATAGTAAGTAATTGGATGAAATGGTAAACGTGAAATATCACCGATTAAGGTCCGGTCCATAATGTACCTATACAGTTTAAAATTAATAAAATAATTTATGAACCACACTAAATCTCTGTAAGAGTTTTTATATTTCTCTCATTCGGTCTGAGTTGCAGAAAAATGTTAATAATTGATATATTTGAGACAAAATCGCAGACACCGTTTGGTGAAAAGACATTTTCATCATGTAGTACCAATTTGTTAAGACATAAACAAGAAATTAACGGAAAATTTGGTTTATTCCATTGTACATGTAGAGTAGTTAGTTATTGTAAACATATATATATATATATATATATATATATATATATATATATATATATATATATATATATATATATATAGAGAGAGAGAGAGAGAGAGAGAGAAGGAGAAAGACAGTAGATTGTTTATCATATAAAAACAAATCAATTATGTAGACAAATATCGTTTAAAAAAGCAATATGAAATTAGTAAAATTAAAATAATGCTCTTGAAAACTCATAAAGAAAGGGTACATAAATTATAATGTGTTACATATTTGTTTAAACTTTTGTTTATTAATTATCAATATCAACCAGTCTTGTATTTAAATATTTCCATAAAACTAAACTGTCATAGTTTAGGAGAGCGGAGAAATTGTGTAACAGGAAATTGCAAGAATTTGCAAGTCAGATGAAACTAACTCAAAGTGCGTTAAACCGGGATAACGCCTTTTGTTTCTTATTGTGTTCTCTTTCGACACAAATTGAGTGTACGATCAAATTAAACTTTGACAGAAAACAGCATATCTTGTTATAAACTAACAATATTAAAACTTTGTGAAGAAATTACCAAACATATTTTGGTTTAGGCTTTAATGTTTAGCCACTTAAGCAACTTAAGAAGTGATGCGCATAAACGAAAACATCACAGAAAATACGAGCTTATAACTGACGCCAATTCTTGAGGCTCAGTGCGGTGGTTGCGCAGCATAAAAAACGGCTAGTGCGCATGCGCGGCAACGCGTCGCCAGAGCGCAGCACTGTCATTATGCTCTCAGCTGTCAACAATTGCGTATCACTACATGTCGTCCTAAAAACATCGACCGACGGAACATTTACTCTTACTGACGATTAATGATATGTTTTAATTCTAATTCAATAATATAAAATATTTCATTGGAGCGTCTAGTTACTCTGAACAACGACTGACAGATACGCAGTAACTACGTGCGAGCTGCCGAATGTACGCATTCAGGCTAACACACCGTCGGCCGCCGCTGCCGCTCCTACTCTCCTCTCCTCCTAGCCTACCCACTACCCAATTTCCGCCCCATGCGCGGACTGGGCCTCAAGAATTGGCGCCAGTTATATATAATCAAAACAACAAAATAGGAAAAGAGGGAAATCGAAATACCTGCTAAAGTTATTGGGGGGGGGGGGGAAGTACATGTTCTTAAGTATAATCTACAGTTAATAGTTTTACCAACTTTTGTAGCAACAAATCTTTGACTATTTATCTAATAAATATATCATAAATGATAATGGAATAAATCCAATTGACTTTTTTTCATTTCACTTCACATCGAAAGAGTTTCGAATTGTCAGTGCGGTTTCATTATATGACTGTCCTTTGATATTGTTTATAAACAAAGTCATTAAATTTGCAACGGCAAGATCAAAGCACTAGGATCGAGTTGCAAATCCACGGTGGGCTCTCAGAAGAACGCAAGATAACCAACTAACCCCCTCCCCCTCCCCCTCCCCCACCCGCCGTGTCTCACCATCCCACAGCTCTCCTTTATATTATAAATTTATCCTCCTTTCATCTTCTACGTTATTAAATTCTGTTTATGAACTGTTATTTTCTTTTCACTAAGAACTGCTGTTAAATCATATTAATTTTAAGCCCTTTGAGATTTTCGTTAACTGCTTTTAAGACGCAATTACGATTTCAGTGATTCTATAATGTGCATTAATTACATTTATACAGCACCTCCGTTTATGCTATAAACGAAATAAGATCAAAGTAAAAATCTATTTTGATGGACTAAACTAAAAAAACCAATGATCCCTAAACTTTTCCAACGGCACCTATCTATGGGAGGAAACTGCAATTGCGAGACCGAGAGTTCACTAATCCGTCAGGTACCACGGATAATGAAATGGAGTAACTAGTTGACTATTGAAGAGATGTCGTCGTTTTGCACAACAAACATCTTCTATGTGTTTTTATATTTTGATACTATTAGGGTCCTGAGGAGGGTTGTGATTTTTGCTAAGTGAATTCAGGACATTTCTTCCCAAGGACTTAAACATCCCCATATACCAGTCTTATCCCCCCTCCTCCCCGACGCTAACGAAATATGTAATGGTATTTGCAATGGTATAAATAAGCTTAGTGGTGATATTTTAAAATAATTATCCGAATAAACTTTTTTAAATTTATTTATAAATAATTTGAATATCATGAAAATATTTTCAAATATTTTTAACTTAGATAAACATATTTTAGGGTGTATATAAATCAACCCTTCTCAAGTGAAATTAAAAAGGAATTATTAGTACTGATATTTAATAACGTATTATTTATATTACTATTGATGTAACTCTTTTTCATATTACAGATCACATTAAAGATTTTAAAATGAGATGTTACTGAATTAATATAAAGTTTTTATTGAAAAAAGTTTAAAACTCAATAACGTAACATAAATTAGGCGTATTAAAAAATATTGTTAAATAATATGTAAAAATATTTAAAATCAGTTAAAAATCTTTAGTTTTACTGAATTATTGTTAGTTTTTGTTTGCAAAGATCCCCTTCCAGTAGACCACTAATATTTTTCGGCGGAAGTTGCAGCTTTAAAAAGTTCGGGTTGAGTTTAGAACTCACAAACACGGTTTTTTGTGGTTTCAGAGGCATATCGAAATGTTTTTCAACGTTTCCAAAGGTAGGCAATATAATAATAATTACAATTTTAGGACATTCAATAAAATAATAATGTTAATGGCAAACAGAAATTCAGGATAACTGGGCTTTCCAAGAGCCTTTTTAGGACACCTGGACGTTAAGGCGAAAAGTAGTCAGTCCCAAAAGTGGGACATATGACAACCCTAGTCTTGAGAGAGGTGTTTGAAGGACAGAGCCCTTTGCTAACAAACAATATTTAAAGTTCTGCAGGCCTCTACACACGTTCGAACGGTCGGTCGAACTGCTGGGTGCTCGATAAAAGATTCGACCGTGTATGGGCTCCTTCCAAACCTGTTCACCCCACACGTTGTGATCGAGCGACTCAAGAATGCCATAGGTTGCTTTTATTTTGAGTTTGAGGTACGGTTGGTCGAGCAACTCCCAGCCCAGAGGTACGACCAACCGTTCGTACGTGTGCGATGTTTGCCAAGCTGGACAACGAACAGTTCAATTTGAGTTACTTTCAGATGAAACTGCAGAACTTATTGGGGGGCCACAATAAATTACAAACTTATAGAACTTCGGGTCGCAATGTGAATTTTATTGGTTAACCGGTAACGGTAACGTTCAGTGTTTTAAGCAATTCGCTTAACAGATCAAGTTTTGGATTCTAAACTTCTTACGAGTACATAATTGTGCGGGAGAAAGTACCACATGGAGAACCACATCAACTACCGAGATAAATTTAGAACTATTAAATTTAGTTTGTCTACGGACAAGTGTTTTATATCCGCTATTCCTAAATAAATCTTTAATTAAATTAATACTTCGACACATTACGTGTCAATATGAAAAGCTAATACTCTAGTCTTAATTGAAATGTAACGACCCTACAATTAGGAAAAATACAACGGAACTGCAAGAGCCATCAGTTCTACTCCAGGCCCTTGGTAATTATTCTTCGCTAGGTTTGACGCAGATGTTATTTGTTTGCTTTCACTGAGACGTATCCCACTTTATTTATTACATTACTATATTTGAAACATTTTTGTTGATGTTAATCCATCAGCAAATCGTAAAACGTTTAATGGTTTATGAATACAAATCTCATCAATACTTCTCTCTCATTATTTTTAAAGATATATATATTTTTAATTTGACAGTTACTGCCTGAGGATTAAACACTCTATGCTCATATTTTTTCTCAGATTGACTTAAATTTATCCGGGTTTACGTTTGAAAAGAAATATATTTAATAAACACATCATACATTTTTAAGTAATCCTAATATTTATGGACATTTTAAAAACTGATACGGTAAAACCAATATTTTCCACAATTAAACATTAAAATAGGCCATAATTTTTTCATGTTGCTTCAGAGGAATCAATTTTTACAAAAAGAACTGTTTAATCAGGTTAAATTACCCTTCTCAGACTTAAGTTAAAAATACAATTTTAGTTTGATTCTTTGAAGTACAGTAATACGAAACTTCTGTGCGGCAAATGTGTACTTGACATAATTATAAGAATTAAATTAGTTTAAATTATACAACAATTGTTTGTTAAATATTTGTATGATCCGACCCTGAAAAGTAAATCTTCTTAAGATTTACACTAATCTATATATATTTTTTTGTTTTGATTCAAACAAAAATAGCTGTTGAATTGAACGAAAAATAATTTCTTGTTTGTCATTACAACCTTATGTAGTTATAATCAAATTTAGTTAAGACCAAATTAATTTAGGCCAACTGTAAACAATAATTCCGTAACAAAATCAACGTAATCAAATCAATATTAAGGTTAATATCATTAATCTACACTATCTTAAAAAAATATAATAACTGAGAAGAATAATAAATAGTTTGGATTCAAAATGTCAGCATACACGATTAAAATATTGGAGTTTAATTTAATGCTTTATTTAGCTCAAGCAACAAAACCAAGGAAAGTATAAAGCTGTGAAAAATATCTTTTGCCCTAGATAAAAAATAAAATACTTTATGTCGGATAATCATGCAAATTTATACAGAGACTTAGCCTTGAAGGTCCAGGCCATTGCATTCCTTACAAAAACCGGCCAAATCTCAGTAGGCGGGTCCAGGAGAATGGTTGGACGAAGCATTCGCTTGATTTTATTTGTTTGTTTTTGGCATTTTAGATTTGTTTTTGAGAGAAGGCTGTTTCCCTGAACTAGCAAACATACCTGAGCCAACATGTTATCCTTTAAGTTAAAGATTCAAAGTTAAAATTGTAAAAAACCATATCGTTAAATCTGTCTACGCAACTAGCTTATTTATTGAGAAACGATTCTTGAGAATCATTTTTTATAGTTATCAGATTATGTAATGTGCATGGGTACAACATTAAATATTAAATTTAAAACTAATTGCGGAGTTGGGTACCGTATGGCATGATTATTACTGCTGTATCACGTCCAATCGGGCTTCTCATATTGTCTGGATATTATACCTCAATGTATTTTATAAATGAGGGAAAAAATTGGTAACTGTACAAAGACTCTGGTGAAAAATAAAAATTCGTTTGAAAGAGAAATACATTGATTGTTCTGTTATGTCACAAAGTGAAATTTGCTAATGAATTTGGCAGTATCAAAGCCAGTTGAGCTTCACCGTGCGAGGATTTTAATTAAACTAATCATTTCTCCTCAAAGACTAACCAAGGGGATGAAGCTAGGAAATTCGTATTTGCAATTTAACTATTTTATTAACAAATACTATCGTACTACCCAGAGCTTGCAGATTAAAAATTGTTTTAAGAGTAAGAAAATTGAAGGGAGAAGTATATTTGATTATAATTATACTCAATGGAACAACCAGAACGATATTGAATGATCCCTCTCACCAATTAATAAGTTATATTGTTAGATTTCATTTAAATACATTTCAAGAGGCAAGATACATTTTTTCTCTGTAAATGACCTATTGAATCTTTTTATAA
Source organism: Flexamia atlantica (assembly GCA_035578135.1). Lineage (NCBI taxonomy): Eukaryota > Metazoa > Arthropoda > Insecta > Hemiptera > Cicadellidae > Flexamia > Flexamia atlantica. The sequence continues at coordinate 16,467,154 of JAQJVK010000012.1, read as the reverse complement.
TGAATAATATTAAATTAACTTAAATAAAATAATTGATGGCTTGGACTTGAACTGTCTTAAAATATATATAACTGAAATGTTATAAAACCATTGAAATATAATTTTAAAAGTATACAGAGATAAATATTAAATAAAATGGACAGTCTGTTAGATGGTGACAATTATGGAAGGGAATTTAATAAAACCATCTCAAGACAAGGCTTATCTGATTTGTTTTGGTTTAAACTAAACGTTTCCTTGAAATAATACTACAGTTTAACCGTCAACTTGACAAACGAGAAAAAACAACGGGTCTATTGACAAACCTAAGGATAAGTATTATTTTGGACAGATACACATGTAACTAACAAAATCCAAAAATACTGCACAGTAAATAATTGTTTTAGGGTGTGTGAAAAATAAAAATTTATTAGGGCTTTAAAGCAACGTTTACCTGTATTAGAGCTGTAACTCATCGTAAGGTTTTTGAGGAAAGGAGATTACAATCGCTACAATTCATTTCTCGAATAAAAAGCCTACATTATGATTTCAGAGGATCAATGGCTTAACGAGGCTTTCAAACAATTGAAGCACCGTCCGTTCTTTAAGCTGTAAAATTCTAGAATAATAACCAAATCTCTTTGATTCCCCAGAACTCTATCAAAGGTGCACCATGTTATTGTTAGTCACATTCTTTACACGGCTTACACCACACCCATTGAGCTGAACACTTACTTGTGTGATTTGTTGTTAAAATGATCTGGAACGAAGATCGTCCACCAAGAGGGTCGTTTCTGGCGGTGGTACTTGATGTCGTCACCAGGGGGCGATGCTGACCCGGTGGAGGCCGCGCTCTTGCGTCGCTTCTTCTCGAACTTGCCGATCGTCGGGTGCCACGACTTGCGTCGGCCGCGTTTGTCCTCCAGCGCGGTGCGACTGGGAAGCGAAGACGGAAGGTCGTCCTTCGTATACTGATCCGCCGTCTCCATCACTTCCTCCAGACTCTCCAGCCCAGAGATGGAGGAGGTGCTCCATTTTTTCCTGACCGGAGGGTTGTTGTTGGTGGCAGACGGATGGATGTACAACTCCGTATCCATTTCACTTGGGTTCACTTTTCGAATATAACTATTGTGGTCCCGGTACGGACTAGCCGCACGATTGGTATCCGATCTCTCTGCTTGTGATGAACGTGTTCATTGTAACCGCACACTAGCGCGCACTACCGCTGCAACCGCACACGAACACTACCTAGCAACAGAACAAAAGAAAACGCAAATTAAAATTTGGGACAAAATATTTAATGTTAAATAAATAATATATAAAATCATAAATAAATAAAATAATACAAATAAAAATTATCAAGTAGGAAATGAAAAGTACTAACATATCTCACATAAAAAAGGATTATTTTTTTAATAACTGAGGATTTCCGTAAAGAAATATATTATTTAATCTTATTTAATAGTGAGTCCTTACGGTCTTCGAATGATTCGAGGAGAATGAACGCATCTTTCGTGCATAGTTGTGAGCGCAAGACGATACACCTTTGTAAAATGTCAAGTCTCTTACGAGAAAAAGCATTATATTGGTATGATATTGGATATAACGTTTACTAGGAGAAATATATTAAATTTATTGTTAATAATATCAACTTGAATAACATATGACAACCACCCGTCACATATGTTCCACCCGTCTTGAACTCGGGTCAGAAAGCATTTGTAGCAGACAGTGGTATTTACACTTTCAGCTGAGGTATTTTCAGCCGTTACCTTTTCAGTTTGCTTTCTTATATATTCCATAAAGTAGCATTTAACACTAAAAACGTAGAACCCCAAGAGATGGAGTTCTAAATGATTTAATGATCGGAAACAGGATATAAACCTTTTCAGGCGTTTACAGAGCAAGTTTAGTGATCAAGTGGACGATTTGGTAATGCGTGAAGGAAAACAGACATAAATATTGTTTTTTGTGTATTAATCGATGTTTATACAAATTAATGCGCATAAACATAACGCTTAATGCATACGTATGACATAATGCTTAATATAATAATTTTTCTGGCCTGTTTAAAAGCTTGAACTTTGGTCCACTAGTACTTTTGAATTGTATTATAATAAGAACAAATACAGTAATTACTAAATAAGTTCCGTAGTCCCTAATCGTAAGGAATATTTTTGTCATTGTTATTCTAAGAGATATGGAAAACTATTTGTAATGTACTCGTTTAACTAGAAATACTTAAATAAAGTAAGATAAATAAATATTACAAGGAAAAAATGACAAAATCGTTTACAACGTAATGGAAACAGTACGTGGGTCTTTTGGTCTACAGTAGTTACTATTGCTGTAAGCTGATATCGCATTAAAGAGAGTATGGCCGGCGGAGGCTAGTAAGACCCCTGCTTGTATTAGTTCTTGTTTTATCGTTGTTATAGAGCGTTATGCTATCGTCAATATCCAATTACACTTTAGATAAATATAATAAAAGTTTTTAAATCTTCAAGTGAAAAGTCTGAACTTTCTCGAAAGAAAGGCAATAAAAAATACACATTAACCCCCTTCGAAACCTCCTAGTAAGGATATGTTTAGTAACTTCAAGTAAACAATGAATTAACAAAACTAGTTCATTTATTTATCTAGAATGTTGATATTAGTGAAAAGAGAGTTTACTTTCGGTAATATTTTTAAATAATTCAGAAACAATTAATTGTGCGATAACAAATTAAAGATATACCCAAAGATATCAAATTAAAGATAAACGGCCAAGCTGTGAAAAACTTTGAAAATCTTGCAGGATATTTATTTAAAAAACCTATGTCCAACCACATTTTGCTTTAATTACACATGGAATACCTCATTGTGGGTTTTCAACTGAAAGCAACGTCTAGCCGCGTTAAAGATTGCTCTTCTTCATGTTCGGTTAAAATATTCTATTAATAAAATGGAGGGTACAATTATCAATTTATAAAATTACACTTACGAACTGGTTTGGCTTTTATTTTTTCAGACTCTCAACTTTGCAGTTTTTTCAAAACTAAGTCCAATGATTTTAACAAATATTATAAGCACCACGTTAATAAACGAACTTTTGCTAAGAATGGATTCATTTTGACAAGATACATGTTTTTTAATATTTTAAATTTTCTATTATTTCAGATAAGAACTAAGAATTCGATACAATTTAATCAAATCTCATGATGGCATATTTCGAGGCCAACTATGGAGGTAACTTTGAAATACACCTTTCTTTGACGTAACCAAAATGCATTCAGGACATGGAGAGGTCAGGCCTGCTGATGACAGATCCACATCAGCAAGGCTCCAGAAGCTGGGGTTCACAAAGAAATGTATCAAACTTTACATTCTCTGAATCAATTTCGGAGAAACTTATACACGCGAGAAACGACTTGGTTTTTGTGCTGGTGGAAGATATTTAAAAAAATTATAGAAAAATTTAAGCCTGAAATATATGAGGATATTTTATAAAAATGTCCCTTTGTTAAGTTGAAAATGTTTGGCACCATTTAGACTGAACAATTTATCCTCGTACTATGATTGAAATAATACCAACGACTTTTTACTGCGTTATGAATTACATCGAGTTATCTAATCTACGTTAGATGAGTATTGAAGATTACGTGTTTCTATTGACTACAACGGGATTGTTTTTTAGTAATTCTAGATAAATATATTAAATATCTCTTAAAATATTTGTTTTTGAATGAAGTATTGACTATATTGCTTTTTTGGCAGCATTCAAATTCACGGATCAATAAAAAAAAATCATTTAAGCTTCAAGTTTATGGCAGACTCAACAATTGGGAAATGAAAACTATTGTTTTCAAGAGAAAGTGAAGCAAATATACAATGTTATATCTGAATAGTATGGACCATGTAATTAATAATTTAATAATGTTAAAGAGATAAACTCTCAGACACTGTTTACTTCATAACCACATGTGGGTGCGATGGTTGTTTTATAGTACATAGTTTTAATTAAAACCCCTACCAAATGATCTTCATTATCATTATAAAGTGGAATGAGATAAAATATATTTATTGATCTTTAGATTATTAAAGTACAGGAGTACACAAAAATGAACTTTATATTAATTAACTATACAACTTTTTACACATACTTATCTTTACTATATCAAAACATGAAAGTTGCTTCTTTCTATGCAAAGATATAGGAAATAATTTTTTTAATGTCATCACTAAAACTTTGTCAAAACATGCCCTTGACGTCATGATTCAACTGATAAATGACAGTGAGTCACCAGGGATATCTATTAAGCCATGATTCCTAAATTGTTATGGGTTATAACGTTTTCGGCTGCCATACTGTTTCCACCACATTGGGTACAAAACATTTGTTAGCGACGTAGGGCTAAGGGGTTACCACCATGAGTTATCGGGGTACGACCTTTGATCTAGACATTTTTTCTCTCTGATTGCAAGGAGACTGCTGCAGAGAAATTGATCTAATATAGTAAAAAGCAGTAACATATGCCTTTTACAGGGTGTTCAAAAAATGTGGGGCAATAATTTACATAGTGATTCCTTGAGTGAAAATAAGCAAAAAAGTTCATATAAACATAGGTCCTACAGTGCTTTGTTTTTCTTCTGTGTGTCTGTTTATGATTTTTACATATTTAATCATATTTCACGAACCACTTAATATATAAAAATCAAACTTGTTATATGGATATCCACCATTAAGAACTATTTTTGTAAGAAATATAAAATTTCTACTTTGTACCATTTCAAAATGGGGACTGTTTTTTGCTTTCAAAGCTAAACATCTTAAAAACCGTAAATTTGAGAAAAATTATACAAGAGACAAAAAAGCTGCGAAATTTAATCTAATTAACGATGATATTAAGATTATAACAATAGGAATTCTAATAATTGAGAAATTTTAAATTTTCCGAATAAAAACATGCAATTTTCAGACAGAATGTTCTAAGGAACCATGTTTTTATGCAGAAAAGTTAAAATTTCTCCGTTATTAGTAGTTCGATTATCATAATCTTAATATCAGCATTAATTGGATTAAATTTTGCAACTTTTTGGTCTCTTGTATAATTTTTCTCAAATTTACGGTTTTTAAGATATTTAGCTTTGAAAAAAAATAACCGCCATTTTGAAATGGTACAAAGTAGAAATTTGATACTTCTCGCAAAAGTAGTTCTTAATAGTGGTTATCATACCAAGTTATATAGTGGTCATATAGTTATAGTGGTATTATATACCAAGTTTGATATTTATACGTTAAGTGGTTCGTGAGATATGATTAAATATGTAAAAATCATTAACAGACATACAGACGGAAAACGAAGCACTTTAGGACCTATGTTTATATAAACATTTTTGCTTATTTCGACCCAAGGAATCACTACGTAAATTATCGCCCCACATTTTTTGAACACCCTGTATGTAAACGTACTTAATATAAAATGTAGTTTGGTTTAAACATATTCTCTTTAACATTTTTTATTCCTAAAAACTTTATAAATTTCTAAGCCTTATTTTTATGCGTGCAATATCGCATTATAAATATGGACATGCCCCAAAGTAATCTGTATTTAAGAAGAGTACACAGGCACTAAAAATGTCTCTAACGTTGGCCGGTTTTTCGAAATTGTTGTGTTTAACTTAGTAAGGGTTGAATAAGCATGCCTTCCGCAAATAGGTTGTGTCAACTGGAAAGGCAATAAAGAGACGCAGCTGTCAGGTGGAAAGTCAGCTGTGTTTATCAACAATGGATCAGCTGCTTGCTGGCCCCCAGCCACTGAAGTTGGCAGCGCTGTCTGCCAGGTAGGATAACACAACAACAATATATATTACATTTACTTAAGGAGAAACTATTTCAGCACTAATCAAAATATGGAGGGGATAAAAATCAAAATGAGCAAGAAGATTAGTTGGAGTTACGATGGTTATCGTCAATCATTTTTTATTGATTGACAAATTGTCATTCAAGTGTTTGCTTGTGTTTCGGAAAGATGACAATTTTATTAAGATGTAAATATATCAACGCAACTTCATTTTATTTTTGGTAATAAAATACATTTTCTCGTATAATAAGCTTGGAATGAAATGCGTGTAGTAACAAATATTTTTTGTAGCCAAGATATGAAATTTACATTTTAATCTACATATAGCCACGAAACTTCCGTCAACAAACACCAGTAATGTACAAATGGCAAAATCTTCATATCTATAAGGTCAAATAAATACTAAGCCGAATCAATAATTCAATATTTATATTGGTTATTTCTCGATACATATTAAATTAGACACAGTGAAAAAATATGGAAAAGAATAAAAACTTCAAGCAAGAAACGTTGAAAACTTTCCACTCCCTTCTTCAGAAACTTACTAGAATTTATTGAAAACGTTTTCTTGTAACTTCAAGGCTATTGAAAACATTAACAATAAAAGCGTTTAACATTGACTTTAGAGATTTGAAAAGTAATTTGGGTTTGTTATAATTGAAATATTCTATGTGTAACTTAAAATTAACTGTTCTAATATAGATAGAAAAAGTGACCCAACACTTTATTCTTATCCAACCACGTGCTAAGTATGTTCGAAAATGACGGACGATTTACCTCTACAGATTTGAAAAGGGTGTCCAAAAACAAAATGGACTACTGTCGTAGATTTGTTCTTTGCATTAAAGCAAACAGTTTTTAAAAATCACCCATGAGTCTTCCGTGCCTAAATTTATATGGCTATCTGTCACTATGTGGTATTAGCAAATTTGTAAATATTTTAATCTTATTGAGGTCGAATTTCAAACTTCTTGAGAATATTAAGACCATTAGACCTACTTTGGCACGGAGGATTGAGTTTCTACTGTATTCTGTGCTAATTCAAAATGGCGGCCATTTTTAATTTAAAAGCTTTAAGGCATAATTTCTCAACAACTACAAATTGAACATAAAAATTGTAAGTGACAGAAGGTAAAATTTAATTCCCTATCTAATACTTAATTAGTAAAACCCTCAATTAATTGCCCGTTGCCTTGGGCCAATAGGCCTGCGCGGCGACTTTTAAGTCAGCGAGGTCCATAGCGGAAACAGTCAAGTAGGCTATAGCCTATAGCCAGACGTGACCGCTCATGTGGAACTAAAGTCGCCCACAGCTTGGATTGAACCAGCGACGTTTGACCTACTGAACCAGCGCTTTTCCACTGAGCGATCATCACGGAAACAGATGTAAACAAAAAATAAAAAATTTTAATGTAAAGATGTGTCTGGCTCTTAAGAAAAATGTTTTAAAATGAGTTTAATACCAATAAGAGAACAAGTCCCAGTTTTCTGTAATTTTCGAATGCAAAAATGCACACAATTTCCCAAATTTGCAGTCGTAACTACAGACAGTTATTTTGACAAACCTAAATATGTGCAAAGAAAACACATATCCCTATACAATTTTTTAAAGGAAATCAATTTTGGCTTATTTTCTGTCAATTTTTTCGTCCAATTCAAAATTTTTTATATCCAAGCCTCGCAAAAATAAAAGTTGCACAATTTTAAATTGGTACACAGCAGGAATTTAATGCTGTACTCTGAACCAAGTGGGTCCTAATAACCCTAATATGCACACCAAGTTTGAAGCTGGTACCTTAAGTGGTTCGGAAGACACTTAAATTTGTTCAAAACTCAATCTGACGGAAATTAGGCATCGGAGATCCAAAGTTTCGTTGCAAAATCGGTTTTATTGTTTTGATGCAAGGAAAAATCAACAAATGGGATCCTTTTTAGGGACCCCGAATATCTGCGCTTTACTACTTATGAGGTAAAGTAAATAATTAATTAACAAAGAAACTATTACTACTGCGAGGGGCTTGGTAAAATACTTTCCTGTTGTCCTTATTTTATCATATTTTATTAATCATATGTTTTAAGCATTAAATAGTAAATAGTTTTTACTATTTAATATTAACATAGTAAATAGTTTTTTGGGTAATGTGACTGAAGGAAGATAAATAATCAGATATCAAACTAAGTTTACACGGACAGAATACCTTAGAATATAATTTACTTTTGCTGACGCATAGTTAGTGAGATGAAATACTTTGGGAATTGTCTCTATCCATGGATAAAAAATCTGAATTTTTATATTTACTGTGTCTTTGGATAGGTAACCTAATGGTGATATAACTTTCACCATTAAAACACCGAAGATAAGTTTAAATAGTTAAATGGCGCGATAAACATAGTATGATAATAAAATAAAACATTGAAAGCTTTTTATTCATACACATTAAAAAAAAACTTTGTTACGGTGATAAAACTAAACTGCCTAAATGGTGGAGGGGGGGGGGGTGGAATTTGTGAAAACTGTGTAACAAGTTTTATCGGAAAAGTAATATGGAGTTGAAGTAATCTTTAAAGCCTTTAAGATTTAAGAGAGGATTTAATCAAATGTAGTGAAAATGTTTGAATCGACAACTTTTCAACGAAACGAGAAACCAAGACTGACTTAATTAAATGACAGAGTCCCCCCCCCACCAGCGCCATCTCATGTCTCTCCACAAAACTGGCAACCAATACAACTGACGGGTTTATACCTTTGTTATTAAAATTTTGACCTACTTTTAGGAGCTCTGAGACAGTAAAGTCAATTACATTTCATTGGATATCCTATTTATGACGGATATTGACGCTACTTTTATCGATGAAAAATTCTTTAAATGTTTATTGGTAGGTTTCTGATACAATTATTTATTTTAGAAGGTTATTTTTCATTTCCATTACTTTTTAACAAAAGTTGATTTCATCATAAGAACCAAATGAAGAATTGTTAACGTCCTAAAAATTAGAGCGTTATTTTATTAGGTTGCAATTTTTGACAACTCGTGATTAAATCTACCCAGAAATAATGACTTACAAACTTGATGCCTTATGTGTTGATGAAACATGAACCACCTCTAACTTTTTTGATAAATTAATAAAACGAAATCAATATTAAGTGTTGCAAAAAGTGCATCATGTGTTTCCTTTACTGTGAATTGGATTCATTTTAAACTCAACAAGAAACCAAACAAATAAATTACTTGAAACAATTTGCTTCTCTCAATTTTAGCATAAAATACAGCTATTGTAAAGTTGTTGACGAAACTCGTTCTCATTAAGTATTAATGTATACAGCGGCTCGTGGACAAAGCTAAGGAATGACTCTTGAATTAATTACGAAGTATCTTAACCAAAAGTTTCGTCTACTCAAAAACATTAAGCGAGTTTTTGCGTAGTTGCGTCACAAGAATTAAATCCAGTTATAATAAAGCAAAGTGGCAAGTGAATGTTTAATAAAGAAATTTCCTTTTATTTTTATTCTAACTTCAACGTATTAAAAACTAAAAATATTGTAAATTTCTTAACACTATAATACACAGATTCATGTATTCTATGCGATGGTTGGCAAGAAAGTTACTCTTTGCCGATAGCTAACTGTAAAGAAAATATAATGTGCATTTATGATTAGTAAACAGCAGATTGCAACAATAATATGTCAAATATGTTTTTAATTTTTAGGTAAAAGAAACATTTCTAATAATTTGTTTTTTCCTCATTTGATGTTTTCCAGCTTTGATGTTTTTCATTCTCTAATCCAGTTTTTATTTCAGTTTGTTGATATTTCTGTGCAATTACCGATATAATTAATTGTGAGCTATACAAGTACAGTATGACCAAGTACAACTGATAATTTAACCTGTTACCATGTGCTATCAGGTTTAAATTTCATACACCAGATATTTAATTTCCCATTTCAATAAAGATGAAACTTCAAGGTAAAGGCTTCACAATAACGAAGTAATGTTGTAGAGGTGTTGAGGAGGGGCGCGGAGAGGAGAGGGGAGGATGAAAGGAGTATATTAAGGAGGGAGGGTTGATTCTGTTGAAAAATTTGATTAAATCAAACTCAATTTCGCTTTAGAGTTAAAATGGTGCCAATAACTCGTCATATGGAAAACTTATTAATTCTCTGCATGTTGCAATGAACCTCGGATTTCAATATATTCTTAACCGTCGAAAGAAATTTAATGAGGATGAAATAATACATTTACCAAAATGTTTATCTGCTAGCTACAAGCTGTTTCCAATACATAACCATCATTGCATTACTATTAAACGCATGTTATATTATAATGAAGGTTGCTTGCACACATAAACATTTTTGTAAAACACTATGAACACGTTATATTTTAGAGTTCCATATTTAGTCATGCTTCCAAATGCAAAATTAATTATAAGTTTTGATTTTGCGATATATTTTACGATCAATGAATACAACAATATCTTTTACGATAAATTGTCTTCAACCAAACCATCAAAATAACGAAGTAAATTTAATTAATACTTTATCCTTAACTTTTTTATATGGTAATTACTTTTTAATAGTATCTATGAAAGTAAACATTTTTTATTTTTCTTTTTGAAGTCATAATTTGCAATGCTCGCATAAAATACAAAGTTATAGTTTTAAATGATTTCATACTGTGATACCGTGTGATATCACTTTTCAAACAGTGCAGAAGATACAAGTAGAGGATTAAGTCAAGACTCCACTTGTAGATAAAGCTTCGAATGCTTCTTAGAGTACCAAGTCTCCTCGCTGTAAACGTCAAACTTCTATCACCCGCCATGGTAACGACTCTGACAGTGCCAAAAGTGGAAACCGATGTAAGCTCTGTGGCAAGTATTTTTCCAGTTAGTATAGTTATGTTATGCAGTATAGCGCTTACTCTTGCTCATCGTGGACAGTATGGTATGACTAAAAGTAAAAAGTTGTTTTTGTTGGGTCAAAAGTTTGGTTTCCTAATATGAACAAATGATTGCATGATATAATTTCAAAATGCATACCTTGTCTTGCCAATAACTCGAAAATGAGTAGGGATCCGATAAAACATACACCAACCCCTTCAGGTCCATGGGAATTGCTTTCTCTAGATTTTGCTAGACCGTTTCCTAATGGTAAATATGTGGCTGTCATAGTTGATGATTTTCAAGGTATGCGATAGCGGAAACTATTTCATTATTGACAAGTAACAATGTAACTCGTTGGCTTTTCAAAGCTTTTGCACTTTTTCGTATTCCGTCTTCATTGAGAACTGATGGAGGGCCTCCTTTTAATGGTGATCAGTTTACCTTGATCTGTAAAAACATTTGGAGTTCAACACAAGAAAGTAACAAGCTTATGGCCCGAATAAAGTGGTCCAGTCGAGCACTTTATGTCCAGTTTAAATAAAACTATTCGATAGGCAGTAATTGAAAATAAGGATTAGGAAGATGCTATTCTTGAGTTTTTGATTCAATATAGGGCTACTCCTCATTGTGCTACCCACATTCCTCCAACCAAAGCATTACTCAGGAGTAATTTTCGTTCATTTTTGCCACAAATGAGCTCAAACTTGTTTTGTGATTATATTGACGAGCAGTTAATAGAAAATGATGAAAGGTCCAAACAAAAGATGAAAGAATATGCTGATGCGAGAAGAAACACAAAGGACCATGAAATTCAGTTTGGAGATCAAGTGTTAGTAAAGCAACAGCAGAAAAATAAGTACTCTACTCCTTGATCCATATCCAATGGAGGTGGTCGATGTCAAAGGTACCAGGATAACGGCCAAATCTGGTGAAAAGCAAGTGACAAGAAACGCGCATTCAAAAATATACCAGAGGATTGCCTTGAAGAGGTTGATAAAATAAATAATGAACAAGAAAGCAGTAAAGAACAAATTAAGGGTGAATCTAGAAGCGGAAGAGTAATAAAAATGCCTTCGAAGCTTAAAGATTTCGTAATGTATTAAATTATATTAAATATTATGATCATCTGATCATATGTTTTGTATATTTTAACTAGTTGTCATAATCAATAAACAGTCTTGGTTTCTATCTAAATGAAATGGTGTTTAATTAATTTAAATACGTTTCTATCATTGAACGGACTCTTCAGTTCTATCATCCACTAACCTACCACAACCCTCCACCTGTTTGTACAGCCTCCCACTCCAAAAAATAGAATGATAGTGCTATCATACGTCAGGATGCCTAAATCCCATAAGGCTTGTGGAACCAAACCTTGTGACGTCAATTAGAGACCCAATATACGGTTACAAGCAAGCTCTATTAGTCCAATGGGTAAAAATATAGCTTCAAATAAATGAGGTTTCGGTTATATGCTTCCTCTGCTTGGTCAAGATTATTTTTCTTGCAGCTTGAGGCTGACAAATCGAGACGTCTCTAAAGACCGGCCGTTCCGGCCTTAAAAAACAATCACAGTTTATTTACATTATTGTCTTAGATGAGATATTCTTCTCTTCTCTCCTTCTCTTCAGACCTTGAGTTTAACCTGCAAGCTGCAGACGAGAATGACATTAACGGCAATGAAACAGCCAGGAAAGTAGGGGATTTGTGATTAAGAGTTGTTTTTCAACCGCCTATTTTCTTAACATAGAAAACAATAACTGCAATTGTTTTTAGGTAAACATTTTCAACAGTCACGTATTAAAAATCTAAGTAGTATGTCGTGGAACTTTTCCCGAAAATTTACTTTGAAAATCGTAAATAAACTAAGTTTTTGTGATGCATATTTCACAGTTTTAAGGCTTAAAACCCCACTTTTGAGTTCCAAAAAAAACCAAATTTTCCGGGGGAGGACTCCTGAACCCCCGCTGGGACCGCCGGTTATACCCCCCAGACCCCCCGGTCAGTTGTGCCCCCCCAAAAGTTTGGTTCACGCGACGCCTATGCTTGACAGGTTTGTAAAAGAACTACATGTTGAATAAATAATAAGTACCTGGTGGACCGAGCCTTGCTCGGTGTTATTTCATGTTTACCAGTTCATCCAGTTACTATAAAATATTTCAATGTCATAAAATTGATAAATAGAAACCTTTTTTATTGCTCCATGGACTCTTCATCCCACTTGCTGTCTTTTCCCTTAATGGCTGTAGATTCCAAACAGCTGTTATGATTACTTCATTTGTTTACACTTTCCTTGTTTATTTTCGTTGCTATCACGGCAAGCCATAAGGCCAATGTTAAAATTTTACAACTTTAAAATTCGATTTATTACGTTATTAGATTTTCTCTGGCCAAGTAATCTGCATAAAAGACGTTTTTGAGTCATAAATTACTTATTTCCAGGCTTGGAAGGAAATCCTCGGAGCCGTTTTTGAGATCGTTGTGCAAGCAAGCAGGCAAGCAAGCAAGCAAGCAAGCATACATACAAGATAACACTGCTCGTATAAGAGTATAGGATAATTTAATGTTTCCGTTTATTATCTTCTTTTAAAACATTTATTTAATTTGTTTTTGACTTTTGCATTAGTATATTCAATTTTTTGGCCAACTCTTCATCCTCAATGTACTCCATTTACATCATTATTTTTTCCTATAAAGAACAAACTTAACCTTCTCAAGGCCTTTCGTTACGTTCAGAACAAAAATAAGATCGGGCAAGCTCCAAGGTGGACGGGATTCTTTCAAATTTATGAGATCATTAGGACCACTACCGGTCTTGCTAACTCTGCTAACGTGTTTTGTGTTTCTTCAAAGCAGCGCAATATTCAAAATTCGATTTGTCATTAAAAATAATAGGCCTATAGTTCACATGTAATGGTTTAGACGAGAATAGATAATACAGATTTCAAATTCTTAATGGTGAATAGTCTCACAGTAAGATAAGAGAAAAAAAATGAAGTTACAAGATATGTCTCAATAAAGGGGTGAAATTTAGTTGCTATTTAAATTTTTAATTAAAAAATATATAATGTTCCAAATGAAATTGTATCTATTAAGCGTGTTAGACTTATCCCTTCCTCATTTGGAATTTATCTCTCATGTGCTTATGACTGAATTTAAATTTTGCAATGATTTAGGTTAACTACGTCGCATTCAATTAGTTTATTTTCATTAATAACACAATTTTGAAATATTTTCAGAAAATAAGTACAAACGTACTTTGAAAATGAAGGATGATAAACTAATTTCGAATGTAATTTTGTAAACAATTACGCCCGTAGTACCCAGACGTGAGGGGGCGAATATCCTGTTTTTTGGGGGGAGGGCATAAATTGGCCATTTAAGACCCAAAACCCCCACATTTGGGCTTTAACCAACGCAAATTAGGGGGAGAGGCGTCCCGTTCTATTCCCTGAATAACTTATCAGTCATATCATGGAAATAATATCTACCAATTTAAACGGAAATCACATGATAATGCTAGAGTGTAAAATCCATTAGTACTGCGTTTAGAAAATTCCTTTTTTTATATGGGACCTATATCGGTAATTTGTGTGCTTTGGTTTTGTGAGATGGCTTAAGATTCGTTAGAGCTTTGATCTTCGATTTTCTTTAATAAATTATACATATTACATTTGGGGTTGATAATAAATATCATTATTTTTTAGCCCAAACCCCCCAAATTTGGGGCATTTTACCTCATTGGAAATGCTCTAATTTTCCCCCAACGAATTTATTCCAGATATACAGTAGTATATAGGTGAGTCTCTACTGACTACATTAATTTTAACAGTTGATTCTACTTATTAAATGGAACACAAAAATGTATATAACCCCATATTTGACTTTAACCGTTTAGCTGTAATGGCGTATTTTGTGATTTTTTAAAATTACACGTCTTTGTACTATTAGTTTGACAGTAAAAACCAAACTAATGTATGTATGACATAGAAATTAATACCATTTGAAAAAGAATTAAATTTCCTTCAAATTAAACATAGTACCCAAGTAATAACTCCTTATAAAACGTTTATAAAATAACATCAAAGTTAAAAATTGTTGTTTTCAGAATTTTTTCTTTAAACTTCAAGGTTCAATTAAACCAGTTAAATTTGCCGTTTTCTTATGTCCAATCACATAAAAAACTTCCTTATTTATTTATGTTTGAAATTATGTATAAATATTAAGAGATCATAAGAGGAAAAATATGAGAATTTCATAAACATGTTGTTAAGGTACATAATTAGGATTGACATCATCATTCGATATTGGCTCTAAACACCAAATTTTTACTGTATTTGTCTCCAATTTCTTTACCAGCTGAAACTGTTGACAAAATCAGCTGACTGGGAATTACAATATCAATAATCGGCTGATTTTTTTATTGTTTTATTGTAAAACTGTTTATTCATGTTCTTTTCAATTGTGCACTCCAAGTAAAACGTAACTGATGCCGTTAATGATAGATATCATTGTTGTTTCGAGTTGTCATGTCGCTTACCAATGAAAAATAGGTGGACATTACTGTATGTGGTTTACGGGTTGCAGCGGAAAGCCGTCGCGATTGCCGTCGCCGCTATCCAAACAGAAGGCCTCTGAATGAACTTACCTTTGTTAACGTTCATCGCTGTTCGTGGTACATGGATCTTCTAATCATGTAAGGTTTACATTAAACGTCTGGATCGGACTCATAGTTGAAAGTTGGCTCATAAGACCTTATCTCGACATTCGAACAGCCTTAATTGGCATTCAGTACCTGGACTTTCTTGCTGAAACTTTACCATCGCTCCTTGAAGACCCGGATTTTCGTCAGCGCATTATCTTCCAAGGAGACGAAGTACCCTCACACTTTAGCGTTGAGGTCCGTCAGCACATCAGTGATACTTTTGACATGTGGATCGGAAGATGAGGGAGAATCGCTTGGTCTCCGTGGTCTCCAGACCTCATTGCCCCTAAACTACTAAGTTTGGGGGCACCTCGTTACAGGTTTTTCGCAAACTAGTTCGAAACGTAGAAGAGTTAAGGAACAGGATTTTGAAAGCTTGTGAACTTCTACTTAATGAACTGAACTTGAAGGCGACTGTGAGGGAATTCAGGAAGAGATTTCGCATGTGTATCAGGGTAAACAGTGGACACTTTGAAAATCTCCTAAAATGATTAAACCGGTTGACAGATGACATACCAAGTATATGTAAAACATATGATAAATAAAGTGTTTATTTTTCATATATTATCTGCTGATCACAATTAATTATTGGAATCCCCAATCAGCTAATTTAGTTAAAAGATTCAGCTGTTAAAGAAAATACAGATTTACAGTAGTTTATTTGATGTTTAGAACCAATTAGACGAATCATAATGATGTACATTAACAACATTCTTATGAATAAGACCTGCATTTTACACTTTTACGACCCCTGCGTTCATTCAAAAGCCTTCTGTTTGGATAGCCGCTAGTAATCGTGACGGCTTCCCGCTGCATTATAGTCACAGAACCCGTAAACCACAATAATGTCCACCTATTCTTCATTGGTAAACGACAAGACAACTCGAAACAACAAAAATATATATCATTAATGACATCAGTTGCGTTTTACTTGGAGTGCACAATTGAAAAGAACATGAATAAACAGTTTCACAATAAAGCAATGAAAAAACAGCTGATTATTACTATTGTCTATTGTAATTCCCAGTCAGCTGATTTAGTCAACAGATTCAGCTGGTAAAGAAATTGGAGACAAATACAGTGATAAATTTTGGTGTTAAGAGCCAATACCGAATGATGATGCCAATCGTGATAATGTACCTTAACAACATTTTTATGAAATTCTCAATTTTTTTCTCTTCTGACCCCTTAATATTTATACATAATTTTAAACATAAATAAATAAGGAAGTTTTTTATGTAATTGGACATAAGAATACGGCAAATTTAACTGGTTTAATTGAACCTTGAAGTTTAAAGGAAAAATTCTGAAGACAACAATTTTTAACTTTGATGTTATTTCATAAACGTTTTGTAAGGAGTTATTACTTGGGTACTATGTTTAATTTGAAGGAAATTTAATTCTCTTTCAAATGGTATTAATTTCTATGTCATACATACATTAGTTTGGTTTTTACTGTCAAACTAATAGTACAAAGACGTGTAATTTTAAAAAATCACAAAATACGCCATTACAGCTAAACGGCTAAAGTCAGATATGGGGTTATATACATTTTTGTGTTCCATTTAATAAGTAGAATCAACTGTTAAAATTAATGTAGTCAGTAGAGAATCACCCTGTATAAAAGGATTGTCCTTAAAAAATCTGAGAAAACGATCAGATCAAAAATGCACCCACTAAGTGCCGGAACATAACGTGTGTATAAAAATTTCAAATGAATGGTGTTTATGGCCTCTGAGGGTCCTGAAAAGAAAAATTAGCACAATTTGTCATGTTCCCATACCTCATTGCCACCTTGCGGGTCATGCCAAGTTCCCTATTCCATAGGAACTTGGATAAAAACGGAAAATGTGTCGAGGCTGGAATCTCATTCGTGTTGCGAAAGCAATAGCTTGTATATTTTGATAATTAATATTTACAAAATCATAAAAGTTCAGGATTTAAACTATTTTGTTAGCCCTTGACAGTGTTGTATTCCTGATGGAAATATACCCATGCCACGATTCAACAATACAGTAGAACCTCGCTAATCCGTCACTTACGGGACCGGGGGCATGGTCGGAACAGCAAAAAGGTCGGATTATCGGATGAACTCATTTTATTAACATGAAAACGTACAAATACCCCCGTTGCAGCAGACCTGCATACTCAGCGAATTTCAAATGCAAAACAACATATTTCAATCCAACATAGCGAGATTTGACATGTTTTGGTAAGCTCCATAAGAATAACATGGGGAATTAGTATGCAGGTTTGCTGCTACAGGTATATTTAAACTAAGTGGTTTTAATTTAATATTTAGTAGATCTGAACTAGAAGAAGCTATTTACCAAGTTTTATTAAGATTTGTTGAAAAATAACCGAGATATGGAAATTTACTTATTTCCCATAAGGTTAACATTGGGACAACGTACTGTGTTTACCACTTTCAATATCTCGGTAACCAATGGACATAGAGAGGTGATTCAAAATACTAAATTGTTTGTTTTTTTGAGCTGGATTCAATGGTGCAAATAAAAATTCGATAAATTTTATTTTTCTATGTAAAAAACTTATAAAACCCATTTTTGGGGGGTTTATCCCCCTTTACCCCCCCCACCCAGTGGTCCGATCGGGCTGGTTTACGAACTCGTCCGAGGGATTACCACTTTACATGTCTGTTCCAAATTTCATTAAGATCGGACCTTATTTACGGCCGCTATCGTGCTGACAGACACACATATATATATATATATAGATAGATATATAGATATATATATATATAAATTCGAACGAATGGTGTTTTTTGCTTCTGGTGGCCCCAAAACGAAAAGTTATCATGGTCTTGGGCTTAGGTCTTACCATGAAACCTACGGTAATAGCTTCTTCCCTATAGGGGAAATTCGCTAAATTCCCTATAGGGGAAATTCGCTAAAAACTGTATTTCGATCAGAAAAAATTATGTTAAGAGTGTTTAATAAGCTACTATACTGTAAAATACCCCCGTTGCAGCAGACCTGCATACTCAGCGAATTTCAAGTGCAAAACAACATATTTCGATCAAACATAGCGAGATTTGACATGTTTTTGTAAGCTCCATAAGAATAACATGGGGAATGAGTATGCAGGTTTGCTGCTACAGGTATATTAAAACTAGGTGGTTTTAATTAATTTTTTAGTAGATCTGAACTAGAAGAAGCCATTTACCAAGTTTTATCAAGATATGTCGAGAAATAAGCGAGATATAGAATTTTACTTATTTCCCATAAGGTTAACATTGGGACAACGTACTGTGTTTACCACTTTCAATATCTCGGCAACCAATGGACATAGAGCCATGATTCAAAATACTAAATTGTTTGTTTTTTTGGGCTGAATTCAATGGTGCCAAAAAAAAATTGGATTATTTTTATTTTTCTATGTAAAAAACTCAAAAAACCCATTTTTGGGGGGGTTTACCCCCCTTAACCCCCCCTTCCGGTGGTCCGATCGGGCTGGTTTACGAACTCGTCCGAATAATTACTACTTTACACGTCTATGCCAAATTTCATTCCGATTGGACCATTTTTGCGCAAGTTATCGTGCTTAAAGACACATATATATATATATATATATATATATAGATATATATATAGATATATATATAGATATATAGATATATAGATATATATATATATATTTATGAAAGTGAACGAATGGTGTTTTTGGCATCTGAGGACCTCAAAAAGAAAAGTTATGATGGTTTTAGGCTTAGGTCTTACCATGAGACCTACGGTAACAGCTTCTTCCCTATAGGGGAAATTCGCTAAAACTACATTAGGACAAAATACCCCCGTTGCAGCAAACCTGCATACTCAGCGAATTTCCAGTGCAAAACAACATATTTCAATCCAACATAGCGAGATTTGATATGTTTTTGTAAGCTCCATAAGAATAACAGGGGAATGAGTATGCAGGTTTGCTGCTACGGGTATATTAAAAATGGGTAGTTTTAATTCAATATTTAGTAGGTCTGAACTAGGAGAAGCCATTTACCAAGTTTTATCATGATATGTTGAGAAATAAGCGAGATATAGAATTTTACTTATTTCCCATAAGGTTAACATTGGGACAACGTACTGTGTTTACCACTTTCAATATCTCGGTAACTAATGGACATAGAGTAGTGATTCAAAATACTAAATTGTTTGTTTTTTGGGCTGAATTCAATGGTGCCAAAAAAAATTGGATTATTTTTATTTTTCTATGTAAAAAACTCAAAAAAACCCATTTTTGGGGGGGTTTACCCCCCTTTACCCCCCGCTTCCGGTTGTCCGATTGGGCTGGATTACGAACTCGTCCGAATAATTACTACTTTACACATCCATGCCAAATTTCATTAAGATTGGACCCTTTTTACGCGAGTTATCGTGCTTAAAGACACACATATATATATATATATATATATATATATAGATCGCACTATCATTGTGACGACTTTTCACAACACCTACAATATGGCAACCGCCACAAAGAGTTACGTATATTTATGTTTTCATATGGAAATATGCTAACTTGCACTCAAGAAACAACATTATCAACTCACATTATGAGTTTTTTTGTTATTTGTAAGCAAACCATAGAGACATCATTGTGGCAACCTTACATGCCACAAACAATATGGCATCCAGTAATATACATTACTTCAAACTATCATTGTGAACCCCATTCAAAATATTTACCATCATTATGGCGACATACAGCGTTGCCAATTTTCACTCTTGCATTGATACATGAATAAATTGTTCATTCAGGCAAAGTGACGACCTGCCATACCACTATCACTAAGACAACCTGTTTTTTTAATTAAGTAAAAGGGGATTCTTTTGTTTAGTCTTCACAAATTCCTATTTTCGATAATCTTGAAATGTTTAGTATTAAATTTTATATTTCATCATGCGTCATGAAAGTGACTTATTTCGGGACAAAATGATGGAGTTTAACATGGAAACAGTAAATCTCAAGGCCCGAAATGGTACTTTGGTGACGAATCGTGATCAAAAAACCAAACCGTGGGAACAGCTTATGCTTTGCTGACAGTTGAAGGATTTAAGGTTAGGCTACGTTCACACGAGCGATATTTTACTGCTGCGACAGGTGGCCGCCTTCGCTGTTTACGCCACCGCTGTAAGTTCTTGAGTTTTCCACTATTTCTGCGGTGTCGCTGGGATCTTAGATTTGATTATGGGGCTTGTTTGAAATAGTTCCCACTTTCGTCACGGAATTTCTACGTCAAGGAGACGTTATAAGTTACATTTCTATTACAGAGTAACCAAGTAAAATACATTTATGGCCAAGGACTTTAAAAATTATAATTCAGATATACTAGTTAAAAAAACTGATGATATGTAAATGAAGAAAAATTGATCAAAATCTTGAAAAATTGATCGAAATCTGGAAAAATTGAATAAACAAAATAGTATGTAACGCAAATAAATATTTACATTCTAGTTATTTACAGCGACACGACAGAAAATTGTTTTGTTTGCATGGATGGGGGAGGGTACAAAAGTCATCGTGCCTTGGATCGTAGTTTGCTATCTATTAATACAGGCAACTTGAAAAAAATAATAAAAAGGCTACAATCATTTTCAAAGACTTCAATATTTTGCTGGGAGCTGTCGATTCTACAGATCCCCCCTTTATACGTCCGTGATTCCGTCTTGAAATTTTGATCTAAATGTTATTATTTTGATGTTGAACGCTATTCTTACAGTGTTGGGGAGTAGCGTGCTACAAGTAGCGCCGCTTTCAATTGCGTAGCTTGTAGCTGTAGCGAGCTACTGTACTGAGTAGGGAGTAGCGGAATTTGACGCTACTTTTGCAATACAAACATTTATATTTTTCTCGGACCGGTATTTTAACACTTCAACCCATACAGAGATTCTGAGTAAATCGAGATGTTCTTTGAAACTATAATAGTTGGTAATTGTAAATGATTTTGTAGTTCCTGTAATCAATTGCCTTTGACCACAGACAAAGGCAACTTTGATTGTGGGAGTTCACTATCGTCGTCCAAGGGCGAAACTGACTTGCCCAAATATTCGGCCATCTATTTACAACATGAGGTCTTGTGAGAACGACATAGAACAAACAAGTCATGCGAACGCATCTGTAAATTTTGCATTGGCCTGAATTCGCTCATTCCGCTTGAGCCTTTGATCGACGTTAGTGAACTTACACCGCAATAGATAAAAACAACGCTAACCACCATTGTGGCTAAAGCCTCCGATACGGCGTCGTATGACAAAAGAGACGACGATCGACGTGCATCCACATTCGCTATTCGAGCATTATCCGTAAATGAAAGCGTAAAGCAACAGCGTTTGTTTACTTGTTTAATGGACATTCAATAATAAACAATAAAATTATGAGTCAAACCATGGTCAAAGTGAAAGGTACTTAGATAATAAAATAAGTAATGTAGTAGGTCTATGTCTATAAAGCCTTCAGAAGTCTAGCCTAAATATTGAAATGGGAAAATGATTTAGCCTAAGGGTCTTTGGAAACGGGCATGACCAAATCTTAACATGGGAATGTAACACCAAATCTTAGTGCTTATTAGGCCCTACTTGGATGCCTATAATTTCATTCAGCATAGACAATCTATTTTGAGAAGGCCTACCGTGACTAATAATTAAAAAAAAACTTTATTGATCTATTGTTTGGTTTATTTATTTATTCATTTATTTACTTGAACTACACTTACTGTTATACGTCTGAAAAGCTAGATGGGTGTTCAGTTGAGTCAATACACCACTGCGAAAGACAGGGAAAAGTTGGAATTATTTCGTGAAAGAAGCTAAAATACCCCCGTCGCAGCAAACCTGCGTACTCAGCGAATTTCTAATTACAAAATAATCCATTAATACGTAATTAATCCATTATTACGTAAAAAATAAATACACCAGTGATATATTTATGTATTAAAATTATAGCTATTATAGCTTGGTTTCCAAAACCTTTGTAAAAAAATATTGGTAAATGGCTTAGATGAAAAACACAAAGATTCCATATAATGAAGTAGGCAAGAATGTTTATTTTTTAAATTATATTAACATAAAATTGTTTAAAAACCACAATTTTTTTAACATATTGATAAACTGAGAAATTACTCAAAGCGATTCCTTGAAAACCTCATTAGAGAGTAAATAGGAAATTGACTAAGCCAACATTCTGCTGCCCTGATACTATAGAAACAGGGGAAAAAATGAGAAGCCGGAGACCAATGGACTTAGAGGAATGATTTAAAATACCAAATTGTTTGTTTTTTCAAGGTAAATCCAATGGTGCAAACAATAATTGGATAAATATATTTTTTCAATTTGAAAAACTCAAAAAACGAATTTTTGGGGGTAAAATGGAGCCTTTACCCCACTTAGGATATGTCGATCTGGCTGGTTTACGAACTCGTCCAAGAGAATCTAGTTTTACATGTCTGTACCAAATTTTGTTGCGATCGGAGGATATTTACGAGTTATCGTGCTTACAGACACTCAAAAAATGAAAATTCTATTTCCCTTATAAGCCCATGTTAAATTTTGAAACAAATCGTGACTTTTGCAGGTAAAAATGCGTTTTAACAATAAACTCACTTCATATCCAGAAAGTACACATAAAAAGCTGTCAATTAATATAAGTATTAACATGATTGCTGAGGTTACCCTGAACGGATATTTTTTGTCCATTCTGTTCTGTTAAAACGACGGTAATAGCTTATTTCTAAGGAAATTCGCTAAAAAGTAGCTGTAGCTGTAGCAGGATTTTTGTAGCTGTAGCTAGCTACTTTTTAAAATCTGTAGCTATAGCTGTAGCAAAGCTACTTTTTACAACCTCTAGCTGTAGATGTAGCGAGTTACATTTTAAAAGTAGCTTCCCCAACACTAGTTATTCAATTGTTAAAATATAATACTTGAATAATCCTCATTATATAAAGCAGATTGTTAGAACTCAAAGGATTGAAAGCTCTCAGATAGACAGGCCTCCGAATTTTAGGATATCGTACAACCCACTGAAGGGAGGAATTACAGTGAATGGTAAGACATGGGCAGTCAAACCGGGAAATAAACGCGAAAACTAGGACATTTGGTAACCCTAGTTATGGGTTAAGTTTAGGTTAGATTTTTACTTTCACTATCTTCTGGTTTTTGTTGGGATTATTGTGTAGCTAAATATATACCAATGTTTTAGGTCGTTAGTGTATCGCGATCAAAGTAATTTAAAAACCACTGATTTAAAACTTCGCGACCCCCGCCATGTTCCCTCCTCGGGGCCTTTTTTTAAGGGGTGCATGGGGCGAGCGCCTGGAGCCCTGGTTAAAAAGGGGCTTTGGGAACCGACTTTATGGGCCTCGCCTCGGGAGCAAAGGAGACCCGGGGGAAAAAGGGACGAAAAACCGCTGTCGGGCGAAAAAGAACACAAGGAATTAATTCATCAATTGAATTCCCATACAGTACAGCGATTGCGCTGAACGGTTGGCACCGCGCTTGTCGGCAACCTCAGTACCCAGCGGTGGCGCGACGCGGTGCTGCGAAGTGCCGACTGACCAAGGCGCCAAGCTCCAGATGTACATGTACTAGTGACTGAAAAACGATGATAGGAAATAGAGGGATCAGCACGTAAGTCCGATACAAGGGCCATGCAGACATGTGGCTGCATGGGGCGCCGACGGTAACAGAGCGCCGGGGGGGGGGGGGTTGTTGTGTTTCTCCAGCGGCAATAATGAAGCCTTTCAGCGATGCTGAAATTTTAAAACAAATTGGCCGTAAAACGTGGATCTAATGACCACTATTGTTGGTCATATTTTGATGATTAAAATGATGTTTTTACCAATGTTCTATCTTGTACCTTACCAAGATATAGCAGTTTTGACGCAAAGCGCTTTCTGCCATCTTTGCCCCCCTCCCCCCAAGTTTTTGACCACCTGGGAAATAGGTGACATACGTGTTTTATATACCCACTGTCCATATTACAACAACGAACAAACATATTTGGACACACTTGTTTGCGACATTCTCATTTTAATTCTACCTACGTTAAAACAAATAGTCAAATACCTATTTCCTTTATTTTTTTATTTTGGGGGGAATGCGCCGTAAGCCTTGGAGGGATGGGCACCTCTGATAACGAGTCACTCTCCTTCACTAGCTGAACCAAAATTATTGATTTGTTTTTACTTAGTACATTTGTTTTGGAGAGTCAGATTATTGGTTGATAAATTTTTAATTTAAAACGCAGAACGGCCACGAGCAGCCGTAGTTTAGGCCTACTAGTCAGCATCACGTTATTCTCCTCCAACCACGTGCATCGGTGACCTGATCGCCCAGAGGGGGGTTCTCATCATTGCATTCAATTCAAGTCCAAGTCCAGTACGGATAACACCTCTCACTTCCTTTTTTTAAATTCAAAATTCACAAGGTTAAAATTTTTCAGAGCTATTTAATTCTATAGTTTTCTTTTATTACTACAAGTTAATAAACAGTTATTTAATATCCAACCAATATTTATAATTATTTCCATTTCCATCATCCCTACACAAACTAAGCAAGATCGAAAAATAAATATTACAATAACTTCAACTGAAACCAATTTATTTTACAACTTATTTCATAACTCGTTTACTGTTCAATATACGACCCCGGGCCTAACAACTGTTATTGGTGTCCAAATTTGTATTATTAAAACGACGTTTTAATCGAATCATTTACTGCTTTCAAGAGTTCCGCATTTTAACTCATAACACTAACCGCTATATCCCCCCCCCTTCGTTGTCGACCACCCGGAAAATAGCCGGGCGACAAGCATGTTTTGTATTACCACAGTCCTTTTTATAATAATCTGCAAAAATGCTTCGTACATGTATGCTCGAAACCCTCAGCTCCTTTACTCGAGGAATATACGCGCCTGAGAGAACCGGTGTTGCCAAGTCGTCCGGTCGCAGTATTACGCCAAATGCCGTATATTGAAATATACACTCAGCGACACTAGCGCACCCACGGTCATTACATGAACTAATAATATTCGTTTCAGGTGCAATATGACGACCAAAATCAATTTTTAAAGTCATCACTATATGTATCTACAGGGCAAAAGGAGATGAAATAACCCAAGTGTGCATATGACTACCATATACGGTCGTCATAAGCACCGGTCGCCACTTTACATACACTTTTCCTTATGTACGGTTGCCACAATGATAGTTGGGTGAACATATATATATATAGATATATATATATATAGATATATATATATATAGATATATATATATTTATGAAAATGAACGAATAGTGTTTTTTGCTTCTGGGGGCCCCAAAACGAAAAGTTATCATGGTCTCGGGCTTAGGTCTTCCCATGAGTACTACGGTAACAGCTTCTTCCCTATAGGGGAAATTCGCTAAAAACTAACCGCACCAAATGTTATTGCTCTACTGAACGATATACGCACTCCCAATGAGTAATACGTCATCGACAGGAGCCAACCTGAACGGAGTAATGCACCAGAAATGTAAACAAACATCAATTTCTAATTGCGTGGTCGGACTAACCGATGAGAAACCCCCGCTGAGGGCGAACTAGCGGAGGCCTACTTCCCCGGCGGCATGGTCGGATTAACCGAGGAGTCGGACTATCGAAGTTTGGACTAGCGAGGTTCTACTGTATTGCTTAATGTTTAACAGTGATATATCTATTATACATTTCCGTGCGGCTTTTTTTTTTAGTATGCAGGTCTGCTGCAACGGGGGTATAACTAAGTAAATTTCATACCACATTTTTTCAGGAAGCTTCTGAATTTGATTATAATTTTTGATACATTTGATATTTTTAAGGACTTTTTTACCCCAATAAATACAATAAAGCATAAAGCGATTAGTATTTCTCTTCTCTTTAACGTTTCACGTCGTAACGGAATACTTACAAAAAGCGGCTTAGACACAACAAGTGGGGTGGAATGAGCGGGGACAATGGAGAAAGATGAGCGATCGGGCTTTGTGCGCGACAAAACCCGAGTAGTGGTGAATTGCCGGATCTAGACCACTCGGAAGTGAGCGGCGCTTTTAAATGCTGCTACAGTAGTTGCATATTGAATGACATAAAGCGGTGCCCGGTTATGCAAAAACCTTATGCTTTGCAAGCGGTAAAAATATTAGTACTCATGCGCTTGCCAGGGCCGCCACGAGGGGGGTAACAAAGGGGGGTATTTTGCCGTAAGGCACCAGTGTCGAGGGCCCCCTGGCTTCGGCGGGAATTTTGTTCATTCCCGGCACCGGTGCACCGCATCGAACGAAAATTAGATGATGATAACGCCCAGTTGAAGAGAAACGGTCTCCAATTTTCTCTAAAAATGGATTTGCCTGGTTATACTAGTGAAATTTATCAAATTATTTAAAAAAATCTATTTTTTCATCACTCTGTAAAAGAAAATTGCCCGTTACGGTACCGTTCAATTGCGATCTACGAAAACCCTCGATTTCCTTACATTAAAACAATAATGATCAGCTGATTGAAACCTTTTTCGTATCCAAACAAAATTTTGCCATATCCAAAAAACTAAGTTTCTATTTCGACAGTTCAACCAGCTGACTTTAAAATGAAATAGACATTTCAGCCGTATTGTGTTTGCTTACAGAAAAATTACTAAATTATGAAATGTTGGATGGTTTGTTATAAGTTTGGTTACTTATTTCCATCGTGATGAAAAGTATTTTTCATTAATCTACACACGAAAGTACACTTTCTAAACGTAAAATGAGCTAAGAAAATAGGTTATTCCCGCTACTGCACGGCGAAATTACAAAGATTACAAAATTACATAAAATTCTGTGCATATGTGGTGCACGGAAAGTAACCGTTATAGGATTTTGCGGTGCAGACCGATCAACTGTGCGTATGTACCTCGACATAAGCACGGAAACTCAGCATTATGAGTTCGGTTTTTTCATGATACTAAGTTGAATAAACAAAAATATTCATGTTGTTTAAAAGTTTTTCGATATCGTAATGAAAAATAATGTTCAATACTCGTCTCAAAAGTGCCATTGCGGGGCTCGATAGCTTTTTCCACGCTCGTGCAAGGGGCTACGCCTCGCGCGAAAATGCAATCTCTTCCCTCAGTACGTCACTTTCGAGACTAGTAATGAAACCTACTAATTCACAACTCGACACAAAATTCCCATTTCGTACTGTTAGTGAAAGATACTATTTAATATTTAGTAGATGTATCTCTGATTACCACTTGAAATTCGGTTTTCAGATCTTCTTGGATGAGTCTGTAGATTAGTCCAAGAAACAATTTTGCTCTGAGTTTTGTTTTGATACAACTGACTGATGGCGTTCTCCCTCATTGCGACGTCTGCAGTGCAGACTACCTGCATGTTTCTGTGCCTATATATGATACATTAGTTAAAACATAATCATCTGAATCTCGTGTCTCATGCTTTTTAATCGGACTATATTTCTTAGACTGACTGTTAGTATTAATGTTTTCTATTTAGAGTTATTTAAAATGATATAACTCATAAAGGCATCTATGCCAGTTTTTTTTATATAAAATAATTTTCTTTACTACAATCTGTATTAATCTTGAATGAAACGTGCCGGTAAAGGCTCCCACAGAACTTTCCGCAAATCTAAGAAGAGGTTTTACTGTCATTCGTGGAGGTAATATTCAATATTACGTTTCGTATTGCGTAACACAACTTTGATACACTATTGAAGCTCGAATTTCGTATTGTAAATTAGCCTTAAACATATACAACGTTTTGACATTTCGACACAAACATATGAGTTTCAGCAGACGGTTTGGAGGGATTCCAAATTTTTACCACCAGTCAGTGCGGCTGACCAGAAACTAGAGTTTAAATTTCCCATAAGGGAATTTGTTGTCTTAAGAAATGCCGCAAAAAAGGACGAAAATAAGTATAAAATTTAAAAAGCAACTTTTAATTGGTCCTAAAAACAGTAAGCAGAATATTTGATTGTATAACGTCAATTTATTTTTTTATATGTAGAATAAAACCATTAGAATTAACATAAAGAGAATTCAAGCTATTCAACTAAAATAGGTTTTTTTAGGGTATGACGAATAGAACAAGCAGGGGGATGGAGGAAAGTTAAATTCAATAGATCACTCCGAGTGAAGCTCAATCCTCCAAATGCAACGCCACCAATTTAAAGTTTATATAGAGCCAACTAGGACACTATACATGGGACGGTGATTAGCTTCGAGATTTGTCTACGACTCATCGAGTACGGAATTGTGATTTCTATTGTGCTCGTTGCTTCTACTATACAAGGAGTTCGGTCTGGTGTAGAACTACTGCAACACCATATCATTCAGTTTCTATCTTGGGGAGGAATGATTCAAATGTTCTTGTATCCAGAACTTCAAATATGTGTTTAGTTTAATTTAATACGTGTTTTTCCTTAGAATAAATCTGTTTATTTTATATTAAGTACAAAGTAAAGACGTTTAACGATCCAGAGGCTTCTATTAGTGATATTTGTACTAAACTAATTTATGGCATTTCGGAGGAGTGTGGTTTTTAGTTAAGGTGAAAGAACAGGTTTGAATCTCTAATAACTTATCATACTAATTTAGTAATGGCACGATTCACAGCAGAGTTATAGATTAAGGGGTTGACAAAAACATAGGTTGACTACGAGATAATAAGCAGTTACTTTTGATCAGCGCTCGAAAGCCAATTGTTGGAAGGTTCCCTTGACGTATGTACTCAATAACATTCGCGTGGGTAGGATAAGCGAGCAAAAAGAGATTGCTGATTTTAAGATTGATTAAAAACAATAAAGTATGCAGCTGGTTGACCCAATATTAATTCGTTTTATTCAGCCAAATTGACAAAGTACATTGCATTAGCCAAGTCGTAATACACATTAAAACTAAAGAAAACATCACTCAAAATAAACCTTTCACTACTAGCCATATTAAATATTTGTTTTTAAGGATGTTTTATATTGGCTATGCAGTTTATGCAGTACATGTTATGGGGTACATGTTATGTTAATGTCACTGGTTCCAACGCTCTAAGTTATGATATTGATACCTGTAATAATTGTATTACCACACTGAAGAAAAATAGTGTGGGTTGTATTAAAAAAAATCCATTTAATTGTATAATTACTAACATAGTACTGTACTGGTAATTAGTAATTAATTCGACGTTTATTCTTATCTATTTAAATTTTTAAAGTGCCAACTTCAAATTTATACATTTGGATCCCTGAAAACCATACTAATGCAATTTTTGGTCTATGTGTGTGGATTATTCCATTGCATATATCTACGAGTGACTCTATTTCCACTTTCAAGATAATGAAAACAACAACAAAAACAATGATGAACAATAATAAATCAACAACAATGATGAACAATAATGAATCTTTTGACGGAACAATATTACACCCTGAATTTTCGAATGGAATACAAAATAAAAACATACCGCTTAGATAGCAAATTTCTTCCAACCCTACAGCATAATCATCGTGTCGAACTTACACAGCAACATCGTTAGGCGGAGATGTGGCAGATGTATTAGATGTACTAGCCGTTATGAATGGACACCACGTTGCGAACGTTGCGTGTGCCCGGGGGCCGCGCGTGCCTCACGTCTACATCGAGCTACGCAAACACGCACATTCCCCGTGCGGAAACGCGGTTGAGCAACAGCGGTCATTGTGTAACATAAATTACACATCATTCGTCCCACAATGACGCTTTCTCCAAACATAGGGATTTGGCTTGTTAGCTTCACGTGCGCAAATTAATGTAGTAAATACTATTTTTTGTGAAAAAGTTCTATGAACCGAGAGAGGATTTTTAAATTGGTTTTATTAGTCTGTTTGAAATGTTGTGTAAATTTCAATTACCAGCATAATATTCACTGCTGTAGATTTAGATATATTACACGTTAATTTATATTTTATATGGAATTTTATATTTAACATTACTGCACTTAAACTATGTGTTTTTAATGTATTTAATGGCCTTGTAAAAATATGAAAACCGAAAATATAAAAAAATTATTCCGTCAATTCAATACTGAAGTGATTTTATTATCAAACTTGTATGAAAATAGTTTGGAAATTATTTTTATGTCATCAAATAAAAAGTGAAAAGTGATGCGCCATTCGCGGAACCCTAACTATATTAATGTACACAAGAAGATACTATTACAATAACGGGTGTCCATATTTCAATATTGCATGACTGCAATTCGTCGAGTTATTAATAAAGGTAAGTACTTCAAAAGCACCATGAAGTAGTGCAACAGAATATAGGGCACATTCGTTATAACTGGACACTTGTTAATTAATTATGAATCTGGAGCATCCTTTTAAAAGCAATGGAATTTATGGAGACAGATATTACCGGTATATACAGGGTGATTGATATAAGTGTCTCACCTATGTTTTATGGAAAATTATAAAAGTTATCAAAAAAAGTTAAATGGTAACCCCCGTGGATTATTTGTCCTATATTATATGGCTATTTTCATTTTTTCGTATTTGCCGCCATTTTCCCAATATGGCGGCCAACTTGGAAATTTTAAATAGATACACTATAATTTTTTGTCATTTTTAGGTAGAATGGACTATTTTAAGACATTTTTGTTCTTTGCAATTTTTCTCTAAACCAAACCCTTTTCGAGATATATGCGTTTTAATGTTTGAGTTATCTGCATGACCCTGCCCAGGAAGACCACAATTAATTGGTAAAAATCCTTACACCTACGGTTAAGTATAGCAATGAATTCAAATTACAACAAATTTCTTTGCAAAAAGGGTCATTTTCATAAAAAAACACAACAAAGGTAAGATAAAAAACAAAAATAGTTTGATAATAAGTCAATTGAAAGTATTTTCACGATAGGTGTAATGATATATGACAATACTTTCAACTGAATTATTATTGAATATTTAATTTTTATCTTATCTTTCTTGTGTTTTTTATTAAAACAATTATTGGTGCTGAGAAATTTGTAATTTGAATTCATTGCTGCATTTGCCCATAGCAAATACAAATGAACACATGATCATTGGTACAATGATTGTTACCAATTAATTGGGGTCCTCCTGGGCAACAGGGTCAGATAACTCACACATTAAAAACGCATATATCTAGAAAACGGTTCGGCTTAGAGAAAAATGGCAAAGAACAAAAATGTCTTAAAATGATCCATTCTATCTAAAAATGACAAAAAAACATAGTGTATCTATTTAAAATTTTCAAGTTGGTCGCCATATTGGGAAAATGGCGGCAAATATGAAAAAATGAAAAACACCATATAATTTAGGACAAATAATCCAGGGGGGTTACCATTTAACTATTTTTGATAACTTTTATAATTTTCCATAAAACATAGGTGAGACACTTATATCAATCACCCTGTATAAAAACTCGGTTATAAATGGGTTGTAGAGTCTTGAGTATTTTTAAGCTAATCATTCTATTTTGCTTGTTATTGTTACAGTAGGCCTACGTTCTAAAATATATCATTCAGGGCAAGATTTCCTGTTCAGTAGTTTCACACTTTTTCCCAAGCAAAATACATGTTTTCATTAAATGAAAAAATGTTCTTAACACAGATATTTTGATATTGTTAATTGCAGAGTTCTCATAAAAACTACGCTTGCAATTTTTAACTTAATATGACTCAGCTATGACATCTTTCGGTACCAGAATTTATAACATATAAAAGAGCCAATGTTTTATTTTCTCACTTTGAATCTAAAGCAATTTTAATTAACGAGTTACACAAGCGGTAAGATTATGCGATTTTATATGTTCTTAATAAACTACCGTTCAATTGCATTATATAAGGAGAAGAGCTATACAGTCACAAATCCTTTTTACATAAGCCTTTTAAGCGCAATTTTGTACTAGTAATAAAATATGGTTCTTTGAAGCACTAATTTTTTCTGAACGAGTTAATTTGAAAAGACAAGTAGTCGTTGATGATATCGGTAAATGCAGGTGAGAAGATAAGATAAGAAGAGTGCTGTTATTATGAGCCTCTCAACTTGAATTAGCGGTGGATTACCCTATCTTTTCTTATCATAACTGCGGTGAAAACATTCTGTCGACAACAAGGACATTTTATTTTACCGACTTTAACGAACACTTCTTGAAAAAATTGTGCAATAAGAACACAGAATGTCTAAAATAGTGCTAACACTACCATGCAAACTTGGGCGTCTTTTTATTAACGACGATTAAAATCATTAATTCATTTTAAAACGTTGATTTTTAATTTCTTTTAGAAATTCTTTGCCTGGTTTGATGTGTGTTACATAAAGTATTTATTTAGTAATATTTTACGTTATATGTTAGTAAAAACAGACACATTCATTTTTATCCTAATGTAATTTTGGTAGTTTTAATAAAAAGTAAGATAGTAAGTTCAGGGGAGATATTTTTAGTCAAAATCAAATTTGCAATTTATGTTTATAAAATAAAAACCATTACTATAATATTCCTTGTTTTTTACAGAGAAACTTAAAAACATTGAGTCTAGTCCAATATTCAAGAAATAAGAGATTCAACACTGTTACTTTGTACGGTACGAAGACGCTCACTTGTTGTTAAGGATTAACTGAAAAGATAATGAACTAAAGTTCCAAAGGTTATGAAACTGCTGTTGGTGCTTACAGACATTCTTTGTAAAAGAGGATCACAAAAAGAACCTATTTATATAAACTGGCTCAATCAGTCCCTCAATAACAGAGAAATATTTCCCAGCAGCAGCGGAGAGTCTCCAGATGACGCTCTTAGCGTCCTTTTTAAGAGAGAACTCCATCATCGCTTCTTACGCTCTATAGGTTTTTAAAACACAATGTCACAGAAGAAAAGATTTTTTTCTTTGTTTACATTAATTACCACGGTATATTATTGTATGGCCATGTTGAATTTAAGTTAAACTTTGAAAATTGTACACACGCAATAATTAAAATATAACATCCATTTGCATATCAAAGAACGGTATTTGTGTATTTGTCGTGGTTTCAGTGCGTACCTAGCTATTTGTTACTACTCTTATTCCTTTTATCGAACTTTTAACCAATAAAAATTATGAAAATATCAAAACCATAAGAAATTGCGTACTTTTTTATATCCTTAAAAAGTAAGAGTTGTTTGCCGCATCCTTATGCAGATTCACTAAGTGTAAGATTCGTTCGCGAGTCCCTTGTCGTCGTAATTTTTAAGGTTATCCTACTTATATGACTAATAATTTAATTTGTTTACTATAAGACTATTAATAATAATAATTTAAATTAAGACAATTAATACTAATATACTAAAAAATGCACGTTTCAAAAACATATTTAATGAATTAAAGTCTTTAGATATTTAAAATTTATTTCATAACAATATCAAGAAATTATGATCTCATAAAAAACATATACGCTTCACCTTTACATAACTTCTTAATTAGCATGGTACGAGCTGTT
This sequence comes from Flexamia atlantica, assembly GCA_035578135.1. Taxonomy (NCBI): domain Eukaryota; kingdom Metazoa; phylum Arthropoda; class Insecta; order Hemiptera; family Cicadellidae; genus Flexamia; species Flexamia atlantica. The sequence goes on along the minus strand of JAQJVK010000012.1, from coordinate 16,433,263 downwards.
CTTTGTACTGGAAATAAATAAAAGACGTCTAACGACATTTATAATGTTATTACTCCTGTTGTATTATACAAGACAAAATAATATGGTTACATACAAGACGGTAAATCTACATTAAAGATGGAAAACTGCGATCAATTTCGATCACACCAACCATCAGGCCCAATGAGAGACTCGCAGGCTCAAGATGGCGGTCTTCCATATCCTATTGGATGCCGGAAGTTCTACTTTTAAAGTAAGTTCCTTCTTGTTTAAGTTCCGATCGAGTCGAAGTCGACGTGTTCATTCATTCATTTATCCCTTTCTATAAGTTTTTTCTTAAAAATAAGTAATCTTTCCCTTGCATTCATAATATTCCCTGTCTTGGATCTTGAGGATATGTAGTGATTCTTCTGTTTTACCTATCACGTGCCCATTTTTCTAAAGGTGTTTTGCGACATTCAATCTTCCTGGTTTGTTGTTTTCTGAGCCGATATGTGGTTCTTGAATCTATTTCACACTGGATAGGCTGTTGATTATTTCAAAAGATTTGTCAATTAATTTTGTAAATTTCATAATAATTTTCCTGATTATAACTCCATTAGTTATAAATTTTGGCACTTATTTACCAATAAATTAGGTAAAACATCATATTTTTTTACTGCAACGCAGTACGCATAGGCATATGCCTATGTTTGCTGGTTCCATAATACCATTATTTTTTCTTTGAGAAGCTAAATATTGAAAATTTAGAAAAACCTTTTTTGCATTTCCTATGTTCTATGATTTATGTATTTTTTAATTACATATGTCAAACTGTACATATTTTTTGGAACAAATGTTTCTCTCATTCACTTTTTTTACTAATCCCACTGTTTATGTATTCTTAAAAAATTCTATTTATCTTTATAGAAATGTTTATGAACAGACTGCTACATAAGTTTATTGGACAATTTTCATTTAGTTATCGATACCTTTTTTAGTTAAATACTAAATATTTTTTAATTCATACTATTCCAGTTGCAACTGAAATAACTTTATAAAGGCTACAATTTAATGCAATTTTTCCGATGCTTAAACGTGTCTATTGTCGAACATCTAGTTCATTTTCTCGTGTTAATTACATTAATTTTTTTCAGAGAGCGAACAAAGTATGACGAAAGAATACAAATAAGTTTGTTGCGTTAGAGTAGCACAAGTCTTTGAATCTAGGTCGTCCCCCACAATCGTTTGTAGCTGTTTATAAAATGCATCACAATGCTGTGCTCATAAACAAAATACTATTTGAGTTTTAATGCTTATAATACTTATTTTGTTAACAATATATATCTATATAACAAGTTTCAAATCAATATCAAACTCCTTTACACATAAAACTTATAGTTCAGTTTATGATTAATTTTTGTATTAGTTTTATTGTTTTTTAAGCAATAATAAATTATGTGCTTCATAAATGCTGTAAGCCTATTTTCAGTATTTTTTTATTTAATCATAAAATTCCAATATCTCTTCTACGTTTCATTACAGCGATAAAATTGAGGTTCCGCTATCTAATTTTCGAACTATTCATGAAGGGAGAAAAAACTGAGAATCAATCACAGTCTGAAAAACGTTTTGTTGCCTGCTCAACTAAAGAAATTGACAGTTAGAACCTGAAATTACCGTGAAACTGTAAAAATATCACATAAATGGAGTTAAGTTTAAAAAGTAAAAAGGGGTTATGAACGTTTTGAAGTTTTATGAATTTTGAAACGATTACACAAACAAGGAGTGGAAAATTGATAGGTGTTATATTCCACAGCCTAATTATGATTTTTACAGTTATACAGTTTTAAAGTTGATAAACTAGTATTCATCCTACGTATAACAATTTATGTTAAAAAATACGACGTAGTCTCTAAAAGACAATGAGTTTGATTGATATAGACTAGATAACACGTAGCTCGAAATCGAGCAAAAATCATAAAAATCATGGTAAAAGAAAGAAGAATAAACAGCCTACTTGTATACTTTTGAAATTTAATCAAAGGGCTAAATTCAATAGCAAAATTATGGCTAAACCATTGAAACTGTAAAAGTTCATTTGTTTTAGTGCATGAGTTTCCGCGTAACGACTTTTTTTTAAACGACCGAAACACCTTCAACTTCCATGTTCTCTTTATTCTGAAATATATATTTTAATACCGGCAAAAGATCGAGCTCAGCTTATAGCAACATGTAGCTGACCGAGAGCAAACACTGGCACCGTGAGCGTTTAGGCAGGGCCGCCGAGAGCCAAGCCGGGCCCCAAGTCTGCACACCGCACGGGCCCGGGAGTCTGGGAGGTATGGAATACGCCCCAGTGAAAGGGGGGTCCGGGGGTCCTCCCCCGAAAAATTTTAGAAAATTATATCTCTAAACTCGCGTTTTTTGGCAGTCTAGAGGTGGAACATCATACATATAGGAACCCCAATAATCAATACCAACTGAGTCTGAATGGTCGGTCGGATTTAGAAAACTCTACTCTTTTAAAATTACCGCTACCAATGATGCCGCACTATTGGATTCTCCAGTCATTCGCCTCTTCCCCATAACTTCCGCGTTCGTTCGCTCACAAAGTTCTCTGCCGTTTTTTCATTATCAATGCGCACGATTTGTTTACTGGTCATCTGCTGCATTAACTGCAACATTGTACTCTTGTTGTTTACCATCGTTGATAATTTCATCATAGCGTATTTAAGATTTAAGTTGTTGTCTATATATATGAGAGAGGTATGAGTCACTTACGCTCACTACTCGCTGGTCGCCACCGCCGTAGTGTACAATCAGTGGCAATTACAGTACAGACAGACAAAACAATCGTTTCTGCCTTAACTGAATACTGTATTAGCTGAATATTATCAAAGTAATTTGTGTGTGAAGCTAGACATTTAATTTTTTAACATGTAGGCCTAATTTTTATTTCCAAGAAGTCTAAACCAATATTCCCTCAATTAAAAAAAAATCCGCTCATCCCGGGCCCCTTTGGAGCCCGGACCCCAAGTTTCTGACTTGGCTGACATGGCCTCTCGGCGGCCCTGCGTTTAGGGAATGTCCCTGCACCTAATTGATAGTTATCGCCAAACCGGAATCATAGGGAACGGCTGTCTTTGTAGGGACCCTTTCCTATGTGGCAACAACGCGTAGTAAATGACGCACTATCTCTACCAGTCTTTTAATTTCTGAAATGCAACACACCGCGATGAAAACATTGTAAGTTCATTGGTCTGAGGTTGGAAAGAGCATCAAATATGTTACATCGGGAGGGTGATTGTAGGCGGTTGCGATCGTGTTCCTTCCGATCGGTCAATATTCGCCTTCTTATTGGCATTATTACTGCACCATATCGAAAAATAAATTCGCTCAAGTCAATAAAACTTCAAAAAACACTATGCTGAAATGTATTGGGATATCGTAATCTACATTGTAACACTGGGAACTGCAATGTTTGAGCCCTTTAAAAACACTTCATAACATAACCTAAATTACATAATAAATCTTTTTGTTGAAAGCCAAAGCAGCTGGAAAAACAAAAAAAACTGTTCTTTAAAAAAATAAAGTGCTGCAATCTGTGGTTTACCTGTAGAACTATTTCAGAGCTTGACAGGCTTGACCATATGTTCAGTTTGTAAACAAAGTGAACTGAGCTTGCTCAAATTTCGATGAATAGCGCCACTGTTCCTAAACTTTAACCCTTTACTGTACTTTAGTGACGCCCTTTTTTAAAATTCTGAGACTTGTTGGCAAATCTACATAAAAATCCCTTTAATTTGACACCTCATACGTTGAAATCCGCCCAGCCGTTATTGCTGTTGGACTGTGAAAAGAAAACCGCTTGCGTATTAATATATAGATGATCTTGCCAAGCGGCTTAAAAACCCTGAAAATAATCTTTATGAATTTGTATTTTTTATAAGGATCATTAAAAACAGAGCGTGAGTTATTATATAGCTTGAAATAATTAGATTGAACGCCAATGTATAACAGAGTAATAACACTAATAAAATAACATTGCTATAAATACTGGAATATTCAAAGTTACGATCCAGGATTAGTAGGGCAAGAACAAGGCCACAATTACACCTTGAGGTTTAACTTAATCTCGTATATACACGAATAGACTCTTTCGTTCTTTCATCTCTCTCCCTTCATTTGACACAGATTTATCTTTTCAAAATGTCAGGCTTATTCGGTGCCACTGGTCCGTCCCCGCCCTATATTAAGTCTTGTCTTTCACAATAGTTGATGGCTGTCAAAAGCTGTTATAATAAAATCATCTTGTCAATTTTATTACGGGAGCATTCTTCGCTTATCAAACTAATTTAGGCTGACAACCTAACGACAAAGAAGTAATTCTGAGGCCGTTATTGTATAGAGGTCAACAATAACATTACATTATGAAAAGAGAAACATTTCCGAATATGGAATATAGTTTTATATTTTTAAACATATATTAAATTCATAATATTCTGCTTGAGTTAAATTAAGAGGAGTGAATTCAAATTAAACAACTATTATAACAACTATTATTATTTGAATTGCTCAAAGGGAGAACAACGATGCTACATGTAAATATCCGACATACACATAAAAACTGAAAAAATATTATTGTTGTTACATTAATATAATATTACAATACTACTACTTCACTTCATCAAATATGTTGTTATAGTTGAGATTTACGCCTCCTTGAAAAGACAAGTAGTTACTTCTCATGTCAGAAAGTGCAGTAAAGGTGCGATAAGATGAAGGGAGTGCCGCTATTGTGAGCCTCTCAACCTGAATTAGTGGAGAATTACCTTATCATTCCTTATCATAATCTCGGTGAAACGCTTTTAGCTGACGAGCACACGTAACTTGAACAACGAATCTTAAGTGCTTACTGCTTACATTCCAAGGAAAGTTGTACACTGTTATACCTCGTAAAAGTCAAAACTTTCTTGAAAAGTCTTTGAGTTTGTATGAGCAGAAAAGCAGCCTTAAATGTGCTTTCTATTCAATTGGCCTATAACTCAGAATTAATTGGCAAACATACGTTTACGCGTGCAAAATGGCAGCACCAGATTTACTTTACAGCATTAGAGGTACTGCAATACCTCTAGGTTGTAATTTATATTAATTCTCCTAGTTTTTATTAATTAATTGTTGTGTCTGAGCATTAGATGAATTTGTTATTGAATTTATACAAAATAATGAAAAATGTTGGAGTTTCAGCAAGTAATCAATTCCATTTGTATTTCAAAAGAGTAGTAGTCTGGGACAGTTATGATTTTAAATGCTGCAAAAGTTATTTATAGGCAGATAAAAATATAATTATAGCCATTCGTTCTTTAGCATTAGTACAGCTAAAACTGCATACCACCATAAAACATATATCTTTTGTTTTCCTAAATTGTTTTTCACCTAAATTATGAAATAAGGGTTTCAACCAATTCGAATAGTTTACCGATTGAAAAAAGCTGTCTTTATTGCCACATTCTAGCCCACATACAGAAACTGTTTATCGTTATTCAAGTTACTTCATGTCAAATTAACAACTAACAAACACAATTGCCTCTTAACACGTATCCTACCTGACTAAACCGTGTAATACGCTAATGAGAATTCTTTGAAAGCAGGAAAAATCTGATCAAAGGAAACTTTAAACAAAACATCAAAGTAAAAAGGCGTTAGCGTTCCGTTCATTAGGGCCGCAGCCCGGGCCCCGCGGCGCTTTGTGCGCATATCGCATTACAGCCTTCGCCTGCCGCTCTGAACAAGCGGTTTTCCACGATCTATAATTCCTTTTTTATGTCACTAGAACAATACACCCAATTATTTCCACACCTAATAGAAATTTCACTGTTGAAGAAGCAACTGAAAATGTTTAATCGAGTGCATGCAAACATGTGTTATGAGAGGGTAATTACGTCGATGATGAATGTGTGAAAACATTCCTGGTACTTTACAAAACTGACAAAGCTAATATTATATGCTAATATAAATCGGAGTAGTTAAAATGATATTGTGTTAATTACATTTTACTCACTGTTTTTCTTGAACGAAGACTTAACTAACAGCTCTCAACTTACCTGAAAAAAGAACATTATATTAGTTAATTACTGAAATTTTGCATGCGGATTTGAACCCTTCAAAGCAAATACATTTGTAAATTGAAAATACCTCTTACATCACAATGCAAACTACACTGTTATTGCATGCTTACAGATCAATATTTCATTTGTAAACAATTTAAACTACTATGGACATTTAGTTTTGTCTACGCCATCGGAATTTAGACAGAAGGGATACACACAATTCACAAAAGACAAAAACAGAATAGGCTTTCATGAAGTCACCCTTTATAAATATAACACTTATAAAATCATAAACTTTGACGATTATAAAACCTGTGCTAAATTGAAAACTCGTCTTGATCCAACTTAAATTTCGCAGCTCAATGAACAACAATCGCTTAGAAACAAAAGCTTATAATACTAACACCATTACTTACCCTGGTTACTTACTTACTCTGTTACTTACCCTGGTAATAGAGATTTGGACACCAATGAGGAGTGGGAGGGTTTATAAGAAGTCATTTAACGTTGACAAAGAAATTCAATGAAATTATATTAAGTTACGTATGAAGTTTCATAATTCAGACATTCACGGTAAATCAAATACGTAAAGCTCTTTTGGTAAATTATATTAGGTTTGAGTAAATGGCTGTTCCACAAAATTAGCAGTTCATAATGGATTTTTTAAAACAAGAACAACTATCCTTGCGCTACGCTAATTATGAGGATAATTGCTAATTATAGAAGAGCAAGGAATAAACTATTCCATTTCATTATTTACGTAGTTTTACCTGATTGCCGTAGGGCTATAACTCAAACAGAAACTCGTTACTTAAGCTACTTAATGACTATTTAAACGAAATTTGAAACGTTCACACCTCCTTTCTATATACAAAACAACCCAAAACCTCCTTTTAAATAAAGCGATTTGCCTATATATGCGAAATATGTTTGCAAACTGAAAGTATAAAAAAGATTATTCATTACTTCACGGAGGTTGAGCATTTTCAAGAAAGAAAATTACTGGTAACACATTATGCCTACATATATACGTACATATTTAAATAAGTATGTACAGTATGAGAGGATAATTTGAGCACACTACCCATACTATTATGCGATACATATTAGTATGAATTGTAAAGAAGACACAAATAAGTCAGTCAAGGGCAAATTCTAAACCGACTATATCAAGAGTACAACATTGTCAAAGAAACTCTCTCAGAGATATATTTTACAAAAAGAGTAATCTTCTTTATCTGTGCAGAGTCCTAATCAACCTCTCAATAAGGAAGAAATATTTTGCAGCGAGCGGCGAAGAATCTGGAGAGGCCCTCGAAGTGCCTGGAGAGGCGCTCGGCCCGCCTCTGCCTGTATTGAAATCCCGATAGGCTGTCATTAATACAGCCAAGGTAGCTATAACATCCACATATTATATTTTCTTTGGCATTATATTTCAATTCATTTGTATTTTCCTTTACTAATTTTTTAGAATAGTGTTTTCTGCACTTCTAAAACAGTCTATGTTTTAGAGTTAGCTTAACGGGCACATATTCATATTCCTGTTCAGCCTTATTAACGTAACACATGCAAAATATACTATACCGGGTGTCTCACCTAAAGTGAACCAATAGCAAACTTCTTTATTATAAATCTGACAAAGAACTTCTGATGGGGCACTTGCCTTAATTTTTAACGCTGCTTTTTGGAGTCAATTCGAAATTTTTAAATATGGCCGCCATTTTCCAATATGGCGGACAACTTTGATTTTTCTTATGAAACACCCTATATTTTAGGGCGTTTTTGGATTTTACGCTTAATTTTAGGAACTTTTTATCCTTTATAATTTTTTTTCAAAACCCAATGGTTAAGGAGGTATGAAAAGTTAAAATTAGATTTTTCCCATTTAAAATGCATTGGGACATTTTTGGTAGTCTGTATATTGAAAACGTTTGGGTTTAATAAAAGATACCAAAGAATAAAAGTGCCTAAAATGTTAGTTTAGTTGAGGTTTAATCATAAAATAATTTTTAGTCGAGATTTAATCGTGGAAATGTGTTTGTTTAAATATGATTTTACTCCATAAGGAATACATGGAATGGCACAGTTGAACGGACACAATGCATTTTAAATGGTGAAAAATAAAACTTTAACTTCTCATTTCTCCTGAACCATTGAGTTTAGGAAAAAATTAGAAAGAATAAAAAGTTCCTAAAATTAACCGTAAAATCCAAAATTGCACTAAAATATAGGGTGTTCCATAAGAAAAATCAAAGTTGTCCGCCTTATTGGAAAATGGCGGCCATATTTTTAAATTTCAAAGTGACTACAAAAGGCAGCGTTAAAAATTAAGGGAAGTGCCCCTTAAGAAGTTCTTTGTTAGATTTATAATAAAAAAGTTAGCTATTGGTTCACTTTAGGTGAGACACCCGGTATAATATACTGAAATAAACCAATAAATGTAAAAAGATAAATACGCTAACATGCTTACTAGCATTACTTTAAATTATATTACAACTCCAAGAAAAATTTTAAACTGCTTCTGTCAACTTCGATTGAGAAATGTTTGTGCGGCTTCAAGGCTTGAGATTGTTAGCTTTTGTGGTTGAATAAACTTCAGTTTGCCCTAAAAACTGAATTTTCTTTCAGTCACGCTTAACAGAGCTCCTAAACGCAAATAGCGGGGTTTCAATGTGATAAGAGTTTGAATTTATGAATTTTTGAATGAATGTTCGTTTTCTATAAACTCCAACAGAATGTGATCATTATTATCTACTATTATTTCCATATGTGTTAAAAAGATTGTCATTTTAAAATAAAATGAGAACATGAGGAACACATTACGCGTAGTGATTACTCTAACAAAAGGATGCTAATATTGTAACTCACATACTAAGTAAGACTTATTCTACGAGCCAAATTATATGTACAGCTCATATCAATACAGTATTCCGAATGCCAATTATAGTTGGATTTTTGAACCATTGAAACACTAACAGAATTTTACACAATTTCAATTATAAAAATATTGTGGAATTTTACTTCAGTTTTATATGAAATAAATAAAGCGGGTGATTGACAGCGCTGCTATATCGAAATTAGCGTTTAACATAAGCAATGATTAGGTAATAAATCATATGTTCATGCTAATGCACTTAACACTAGAAAATATTTTGCTGCCACCGTAAGTGCAATTAATGTTTAATGTAAGCAAGGTCAGCAAAATTCATCAAATTACACGACAAAAGGTTCAAATAGAGAATTTTAAAAGATCCAATAGAGAATTCAGTACGCCGCGAGGAGGTTATGATGTTGGACTACTGATTGGACGTAGCATTTAACAATATTTTTGCGGAACATTACAAACACGAAATTATTTGGATTGTTCGTTTATCCTACGGAAAAACTATAGTGACAAATCTCATTATTGGTGGAAGCATATGAAATACATTCTTAAACGCAAACAAATGACTGATTAAAGGTTGCCGATTCAAAAGACTGGCTGATAAAGTGCACAAATATTGCAGACATTTTAATTTCGTAAGAAATCTTTCGTCATAATATTTCAACGCATACATTCGTAGTGTAAATGAGGAGAAACGCAAATAAAGTATCGAAAGTTCGACTAAACATGAGGGTTATAGCTGACGCTTCAGCCAAACAATACTACAAGCTCAAGGCCCCCAATCCCTCTCAAGGCGCCCGGTCCATCGCGCCCCCGCGGAGGCGCCGGAGCGGGAAGCCACATCCGCCCACCCTGCCCACACTCCCCACACCCGCCACGCTCCACGGGTCTTCGCCAATGCTGCACTACTTGACCCAATTCCGGGCGGTTTTCCTTCACGGTTTTTACACCTACACGACCAGTACTCCCGGGTTGGGCAACTATGTTTTTGCTCTTTGACATAACCCAAGGCCGAGGAGCAGTGCTGGTGGGAAACGAAGCGTGTGTTGTGATTTATGGACTGTACAGATTCAATGGATGATAAATAGGTTCTCGATTGATCTGTGAGAGAATCTAGGATGTTAGAGAAGATTTGTGATTATCTAAGACTAAACAGAGGAAAAACTTTGAAACTCCAAAAAAGAAAAATACTGATGTTCCCATGAAATCAATGAAAGCATGCAGTTGACAACATTGCAACTGCCAATGCTCGTGGGACAGGACTCTGTTGACAGAGCTTTTAAATCCTTTTAGTGGTTGCCAACGTCATGTTAAAAAAATTTACAGCCAACTCTAAATACTGTGCTCTACGGGTTGACCAATTCTGCTGCGTAATATATATTGTGCATGATTAACATGGGAATAAATATACGTCATAAATATAGACAACTAGACCTGATGAATTTGTCTCAATATCAAACTGTCATGAGAATGTTTATGAAATTACGCTTGATGATAAGCACTGTGGGACGTGGGATGTATTCCATAAGGGAAACACAACGAAGCAGTAGGAATCAAACACTTTACTATTTAAGAAACCAAACTGAGAGTCGTAACCATAAACCACCCAATCGAGCATTTCAGTGTCCCTTCCTTCATACTTTGGAATCAGTTTTCAAATACTGTTCTAATTCTGCATTGTGCCTTAAATTACCGTAGGCATTGTTTCCACTAGATCCTCATAACCGCTGCTGCTAACGTCACCGTGTGTGCGCGGCAACTAACACCACGCACGATGGATTTTCAACAATGTCACACTACTTGACCCAATTGCGGCCAGGTAATACAAGGTTTTACTGCCCGATACGCGATAGCTCTATCGAGCGATTGACGAATCTAGGATATAAAATGGCAGCTTTCTTTCTTTGGAATTTTACCTGGCACGTACAAAGGCTTTTTTTAAGAATTCACATAATTCATTATCTGTCAAAACCCCAATAATTTTTAGCTATATTATAAATTTTTATTGCAATATTCTTATAACGAAGATAAAAAGTACCTTGACATAACATTTATTTATTGCGTAACCACGTTCCAATTTCTGAATGCGTCATCAATACTGGCAATACGGCTGTTTAAATAGTGATAATGGTTCTCATTCAAAGCGTAGACCTTATACATGATGTTAAACTCACAAATACGTTTTAATGTACAAAAACTACATTGTCATAATTTTTTTTTATTTCGTCAGCACAATTTTTTTGTTTGCGTACTTTTCTTATAGTTTGTTAATATGTAAATGTTAACAAACTATAAATCAATTTTATTCGAACTAATTTTACTATCTACCATGAGTTAGTCAATGATCTGATCTAACTCATGATGATGATTAGACATCGAACTTGATGCTATGATAATTATATATTTTCTTCTAAAAAATTAAAACATCAAATTTTGTAAATTAAATAAATAGAAGCGGGGAGTTCAGCCTATACTTGAGAAATTAAAGAATTTTTGTTTAGCAACTGGAATAGACCAAGTCAAAGTCAAAATAAACTTATTCTGAATCAATATACACTTTTACAGTGAATCAGAAAATCATGAGAAAGGTCCTCGCACAGGTATAGCCTGTGCGCGGGGCCCGAATCCTAAGCAGTCAGTTTTTCAAATAAATTAAAGTTAAATCATTATTAAAAATATAATACAACTAAAACTTAAATATAAGTATCAGTAGTTTACTGGCATGGCTTTATTTACCCATTTCAAATATTTCTATAATACTTGACAATCTTTGCAAGAAAGGATTTCCGCATAGTCAATAAAATCAGACAATGAGTCGTAGACCCATATAGAACGCAGTGTTGGTGTGGGAGGACTAACGAAGGACTTCAACTCCAAATCCCTTATCAAACTCTTGCTTATTAACGTGGCTCGATCAATACGTCTGCCAAGGTGAAGTGGCTCCTAGAACTGCCTAGTCTTCCCCGAGAGCCTCTTGAGGCTTTCGGAAGTTCTATCCTCTTTTTATTTTAACCTTGAAATAAAGCATAAGGACCCGCTAGCAATCTCCTGTTTTAGATGCTAATCGTCTTTTTATTAGTAGAATGTTTATAAAATAGGAAAAATATACTAATGCTTAACTAGCTGACTCATCGCATTAACAAGTGATTCCTTCAAATGACAATACCGGCACTTATTCTCAAAATTAATAAGGGAAGGGATGGAAGGTACTCTTTTGATCTCTTAGCAAAAAAGAAATAAATAATCCTAATCAGGCTCGAATAAAAAAACATTATACAAAAGGATTATTTAAGGAGAAAATATATAAAGGAAGAAAGAAGACGAAGTCGGTCACTAACAGACTTTAAGCTGCAAAACGTCCTTTTAAAGAGTTAAATTGCTGACAACTCTTCATTCAATAAGAATATTTGCATTTGTAATTAGTTTCCTCTCAAATAGTTCATTTAACTCGAATGCCCTTGAACCATTACATCTGCAATATTATTATTATTAGTTCATTACTTTTCATAACAACATTTTCTACAACAGAGATGGAAAACTACTAGTCTTTGACACCTATTCATATTAAACAGGGAGATCAACATCACGTTTTGCATAACGTACTTTGTAAGATATGTAATGCAGTTGTTAATTGACTTAATATCAAGAGACTTGATTAAAACATGTATTGAGTTTGGTTATAGTTAGCATAATTATTAGATTGACGTCAGAGCATGTATAACGTGTAGTTAGCTAATTAATTGTAAATCGAATTTTACTTTACAAAAGTTTTGGATTCCTCTTTAATGCTTTTGTGTGTACCGAATAATACCCCTAAATTTCTCACAAATATATTTTGAACAACAGCAGTATTTTTTCTACACGAATGCTTTCCTGCCTTACATACTCAAAAGTGAATTTTCATCTGAACGTATACAATATTAGAATGAAAGACTTTGAAAAAGAAGAGTTAGTAAAAAACTGGTTAGTATACGAGAGTAAAGCACCACTTTACATAACATAACACAAACAACTTTACGTAAACATAACACAAACAGGTTAATGATCCCTGAATTACAGTTAATGGTCAACAAAACAACAAAAACCAATTTTGTCTTATCATTCAAAACCTTCCAAAGAATTACTTTCACAGAACAGTCATTTACATTGAATTGGGGAAAAGAATAACTTATATGCGTTACTTACTAATAAACTTGCCGTAAGACATATTTAGGTTGAACTGGGAAAATATTTAGTACATACAAGTGTCCAACTTCCATCGTGTGAATCTTACTTGTTGGTTAGGTACTAAAAGAGACTCTTTCAGTCACTCTTTAACCTGGAAACTGATTAGCACTTAGTTTAAGGTTGGGACTACTTCACACAACGTCGTCAGGGCTAACTCCTTTTCAGCCTATTTGACAAAAACTTGTTTTGTCCATGTTTCATTTTTAGCCAACCACAAATAAGTTGTATATGGCTCGAATTAATTGATCTTATGTGACTAAAGATCATTGAAATACTTTATTTTTTTAATAATATTCACTTATACATAGAGTAATTCAGTTTTGATGGCATTTGAAATCCATTCGAAAGTAGAAAATTGCTGTAGAATGCCCATTCATGGTTCAGCTCTAACAATTGGTTTCAACAGAGGTACGTTAGGCGTTTCCTGTCACGTTAGGTGGTTACCTTGTACCCAGAGAGCACCTGCCTGCATACACGTACACTCCAAAAGAACACTCACCACTCACTCACACACTCGCGCGCGGTCGCGGCGCGGCGGCGTTGGACAGGTCAAGGTTTTGACTTTGGCAATCAAACGGGTGGAATTTTTTCACAGCAGGCCGCCGGGTTTGCATTATACAATAATCTTTGTTTCTAGGTTGTCAAAAATAAAATGACATCAGTAGCTAGAAAGCTACCTATTTTACGATCCCATCAATTAGGAGTACGAAATCCCGGCGTGACTGTTTTAGATCCTGTTTGAAGTGCTGGCCTAGAAATCTGAAAACCTATTTTTGGTCTCCGGCTGTAGCAGATTTGGAAATGTTAAGCTCTCTTATACTGTAGTTACTCTCGATCAGCTTCAACAAGCATGATTTCAGTCAAGGGGATGGACGAGATACAACTGCACAACTGAATTGTGCTAATCGTACACGAAAACACTACATTTTATTTAATTAGACATACTATTTCTTTTAAAACTAGGAGTCCAACTAATAGTTTGTATTATTCAGCTGAAAAGGAAATCATAAGAAAATAAATTTCTTTTACCCCCACCTACTATTTTTCGACGCTTTTTACTCCTTGTAATGAGTGAGTAAAATAATATTTTGTCTTCCAGTGGGAGTAAAGTGATTGCTTTGTCAACCGGCGGGAGACAAATTTAACCCTTAAGTATGACATTAAAAAATCGAGCGCCTTCAAATTACGCGGACCTGCAAATATGTTGAGGTTCAACAGATTGCAGGCGCTATCAGCTGATTTAGTGGCAGGATCAATTACATAAGAATAACATTGATAACAATCAGCTGTATGAACGTCTGTAAGAATGTTGGAGCAATCAGCTGTTCGCTGGTGCATGAATAATTGCAGATCGAAATTAAATGGATATGGTTTGTTAATTACTAAGTTAATGAAATGACGTTTAAAGAATGGGAATTTATTATTGCAGGTGGGGGAAACATGTTTTGTGTATTTCGAGCGTGAAGAACATTGTCTCCCTCGCAAGCTCGGGTGCCAACATTTTCACTCGTGAGACAATGTTATACTTTACTCACTTAACACATTTGTTTAGGTTGAGTAACCGCGTATTGTCTACAACTTCACAAGACATCACTTGAACAACGCAATCACCTTGAACCATTAAACAATTTCGAAGAAATAGACGGCGAAATGCTTTTACTGAGTTGTGTCTCATGAGAAAACAAGGGGATTCGATACAAAATAAACCCTAATAAGGCTAAAAATATTTTAAGTTGCAACTTTCTTTTCATTAAGTCGTTGGTAAACTAAAGACCTTTACTTTCGTCATTAAAGCCAATGTACTGCATCAATAATGTAAAAAAGAGCTAAGTGGGCATAATTTTGACTGATTGATAAAGAATACTTCATTACAGTTCAATCTATATTGTAAACAATGTTTTGAACATGTTACAACCTAACTTAGAGTATGTTGTAAAAGCTATTAAACTCCCTTGCAACACACAAGAAATTCTGCGCAGTGGCCGTGTTGTGAATATACGTCTATGTTTGCCTTTCCGGTCCATGTTGTTTTAGTGTTTCATTAATTAGCAAGAACTTTTGTTTCATCAGAAGTTTAAAGCAGCTCAAACTGAATGTGTACAAAGGAGCGAAACAACAGTCCACTAAATCAGCTGGTTTAAAAAAAATACGTGAAAACCCACGTTCAGGGCCTTAAACCACAAACAAGGGGTGGGCCTAAGATGTTATTTAAATTAAACCGTCCCATATTCAAAGAAATTTCTGTATGCTCAAAATGTATGTGTTTGAATATTTACAAAAAATTGTTTTATCAAACCCTCTTCCCAGTACTTATTAAAACATTTTTAGTCCCAAACCGATGGACGACTGAAACGTACATATTTCTGAGTAAGCATTCAAATCGAGCGAGTCATTTCATCTGAAGCAATTTGTGGAATTGAAAAAGTAAAATTGCTTTTGAAAGTCAAATCAAATTTATTCATGACGTAACCAAGTTGGATTAGACCTGTGAGTACAGCGGCGAGATGGCGGGATGGCGGGATACACCAACACAAACACGGGCAAACTTGGGGGCGACTTCCCACAAGCAGTGCTTAGTTCAAAATATTCTGTGTGCCTTTGAGACATTAGGCAGATGTGTAAAATGTTAAGTATTTATTGTACTGTAGTTAAAGTTTCACAAACCACGAGTAATAGTTTACTTCTATAGGGGAAAAAACTTGAAATTTGTATGTTTACTTCACTATTATTGATTTTTATTCACAATTTTTCCAATATGTGAAAAATTATTATTATATTTATACCAAATAATTTAATTTATTGAAAATTTAATTTTTACGTATATGGTCATAGAATTAAATTTACTGTTAAGAGTTGACTACAAAAACAAGTCAAAGTGTGAAATTAAACAACTGACAAATTAAAGGGTACGTTTAGTAAAAAGATGGAACTCGTAATCAGGCAAAAATAACAAAGAACTGAACTCAATTGAGCAAGTTTTTATGCTGATAAGTCCAAAAAGTCCAAGAAAGCACAAACAGGGTAACAATCACTTAAAGTGAATGGTATGAACTGATGGTCAGTAATTCTCAACATGCTGAGGAGGACATTACATCACGGCCTTACAATGTATAAAGGTCCTACTAACTAGTGTTTGGTTGGATTTTATTCTTGGGTACATTAAATTGGTGTTTAACATTATCCAGACAAATAATCGATAAGTCTTGCTGTAGAATCTCTTGTAAAATATAACCTAAATTTATTTTAAAAATTATTTTGATTCCTCCACAATGTGGTTCATTGGTACATTCTTTATTTTTTTAACTTCATTGGTAAATTATATGTAACCAACTAAATGTTAATTAATTTACGTACTGTGTGTGAGAGTTGAATAATTGTTGTTCGAATAAAGCAAAACATCAAATAAATACAGATTTTTAAGCATAGGAGTAAACAAATTTGTTGCTCAAAATCCAAAAGCGCAGTAAAAACATTTAAGTAGAATTTTAATTCCTATAGAATATTAAACATTTTATAGGAAACAACTGATTACTTCATTGACCTACTTACTATGCATTATTTGCTTGACTTACCAATAATTTTCATTTACACCCGACAAACGGATGAGTGGGTCTTACGTCTAAAGTGAATTTACCAACTCTAAGCATCAAAACATTCCCATTACATCGAAATGCCAATAATTAATCAAGGTCTTTAAAAACGGTCAAAGTTGAGAGCTTTTGAAGTAGAACGCGCTGGAAAACAATTAAACATAACACCGTTCCATTAAAACTGTTAGAAGTTAATTTGCAGCCTAATGAAGGGAAATGACGGTGACGTTTAAAGTGACGAGTTAAGCGCCCTAGAGAGTCGAATACACTTTATAACTTACAGCGCCACCGACGCGGTGCAACGTTGTATTACCGCATCGGGATGCATTCACTTTTGGGCCTCTGTTTTGAATTCCATATATTTGGTGAAGTTATCTTAAGAAAAATTAAGGTTGAAGATCGAAATGCAAATGAACAATCAATAATATGAATCCACTTTTTTCCAGAACACTCAACCTGGCTCACAATAAAAGTATTGTTTTGAGTATTCCCTGAAGGTCAAATTTCATGAAAACACAAAAATGGGCAATACCAAACAAGTGCCCTTAATATATTACACGTGTGATTATTACCCGTGTCCTAATGTAATTTGGGTGCCTTTTTTACTTGGGGTGAAGGTGGAGCTATTGGAGTGACGTTTATGGACCTAATTGCCTGCATTAAACATGAATCAATACATGTTTAATAGTTAGTTATGTACATAATACCAATTTAATACATACACATGTTATGTAATAGTTATGTAGTTTAATAACTACTAATGTAGTTTAATAACACATACATAGTTATGTAATTTAATACATAGATCGTTAGATCGTTAGATCGTTCTCATATATTCTTTCTAAAAAGTCTTTTGGTCATAATACTTCTCAGACGGTGAACGGTAAATTCATTAACGAATTATCCAAATCTTCATGCTTTCATAAATAACAACATTTTCATAACTTCCTCAAACTTAGATTATTTTGAAAAGTGATATAATTCATAATACTTTTAACCACATGCATATGGACCTGCAAAATGTATCAATTAAGATAACAGATTTATATTTACTAAGTTGCAATATTGGTAGCTTTCATAACTCAAAACTCTTAAATATTAAGTCCAAATAAAATTTCCCTCTCCAACTTTGATACGATTTGATTTCCGAACCAATCAAACGCCTCGGAAGCAACTGCCCCACTTCCCCGTCTTATATAACTTGCCTTATCCGAACCTTGCGACATTCCGGACTTTCGGCTCGCTCGAGGCCAATGTCCGGACGTCCCCTCGCTTCCTGTCCGGACTCCCTACAAGGTCCGGGCGTGCCGAGCCTGGGGATGTCACGGGTCTGTATGGAAGTCGCGTCCGAAGTTCTAGAAACGCTTCCTTATCGAGCTTAATTGTGGCACTTTTAAGACACTAAGTCATTTGTAACATATATTTTAACTTGTTGGTATTCAAGTGATGACCGACGTGGTCGTATTGTGCGGTCTTGCATTGTAAAATTTAAAATTCGGAATCGCTTGGTCTCATTCGTTTTATGTTATAAAATTAGAATTTACGAGACGAGTTAGAATTTATAGCATGTTCTTTTTAATGTGATGGAAATGTCGCATAAACCCAATACGAAATTATTATACGAATGTTTTATACTAAATTTGTGTATAGTGTACTGAAATTTAGGTTTTCATATTAAAATGTTTTGTTATTAACTCCAGTACTAAACGTGGTATAAAATAAACGTTGGAAGTCTACCAAATGGAAATGCAGGGTGAAAAGAAGAGGAAGACCAAAAGATTTTGTCTAGACATTCCAGTCTCTGGAATGTATACAGGCAAAATACAGAACAGACTTTACAGAACAAAATACTACTAGCCGGTAGTGTAATAAACCAAATAAAATTAACTCTAATCATTGACAAGATTAAATTAAATAATGTTTTGAACCCCAGTGGAAGACTCTTTCATTCTCACAAAATACGCATTTTCTAAAATGTCCAAAAACTTTAATAAACGGGCAATAGTAAAAAAATAAATAAAACGTTGTTAACTGGCGGCAAAGTTTGAACAGTGGATTTCGCGCTCGGCGAAGCAAAACTCGTCAAAACTGCAGTGTTCTGGTAGAGCGGGCAGCTACCAGCTGACAAACACGAAACTTGTCGCAGCCTCTCAGCTCGGCGAGCCGCACTCGGGCAAACTCGGCAACTCAAACTCAGCTGAACAAACTCGCGGCAGATGGCGCGTCATAATCTCAACCTGTCACGAGCTTCGACGAGTGCACCGAAATGCAGGCTCATAATCTGTTGTGGGTGGTGTGTGCTAAAGCGCTTTTGTGTTTGTTAGATTCTAATTATAAATAGCTTCTTCCCTATAGGGGAAATTCGCTAAAACAAATTTGGACATGTCTTTAGCTGTTTCCTATAATAGATGTAGTAGAAAACATATTCTAATAGTTATTCAATGACGAATTAAGTAAAAACATGAGATTTTTGATTCTGATCTGAAAGAAATAAGCGTCTGATTTTACTACATGCATACAAAATTATAACAATGATACGATTAATGATACATACAAAATATGATTTAGAAATGTTTTCTACGTATTATAAACTTTGATTAAGGTTTTTTACTCATGGAGAATGCTATATAACTTTTGCCCAATGTTAAATTTGACATATTTTGCTATAAAGAATAAACTCGGCTGTATACAAAAACACATAGTATAAATTATGGTCTTACACATTTTTGAATGAATTCATGTACTCGTATGTTGCATTCGAATTAAATAAGAGTCTCGTCAACAATGAACCGTTGGGGCAGAAATGTTTATTCAAATAGTTATTCAATATTCTACATTGAATATTATTTTAAATACGTGAGACAATATTTTGTTTCTGATACAAAAACACTCAAGAAAAACGTAAAATGTAAAAATTAGAATTGAAATAACACATATGTGAAGGAAAGGGAAGTACGTAATTGAGCCGGATCGAAGAAGACTAGTCTTTAATGATTTAGATATTGTCCTTTCAAATTTAGTGCAACCATTAAATTTGAATATAGTTTTAATCTACATATTTATAATGATTTCTTTATTTCTTTTACATATATCTATAAAAATATATTTAATTTGAGGATACAAAACGTGTACTTATGTAAAAAGCTTGTCGGTAGTATTGACCTAATGAACTTAAAATAAACACTTTTACTTTTAAATAAAAAGCGTCTTCGGATATTACAGTTTTAATCGGATTCCAAGTAAGCTGGCGTCTCCCGAAGTTTCTTCTGCCTTCACAACACAATATTTGACAGCCCAATAAAAGAACAATGGTATTGTCGGCTCTCAAAAGAATCAAACTTTCCTCTAGAAACTTTTTTGTAAGGCTAGGGAAAAACAAAGCTAAACAGGACAATAGATATCTCACTCATAGGAACCCTCGACAATAATTTCTAAAACAATATATACAAATAAGTAGAGATTAATAGAAAGAGAAAGGTGGAAGGGAAAAATAGTAACTTAAAAAATATGATGCATTGCTTAAAAAAATGGTTACTTATTTACAGATATGCTCGTGCATTTTTTTCTGGAACTAAAACTACGTATTAAGAGTGAGAAATCGTTATTCTACTTTTATGTATTTACACAATATTATTTACTGAGCCATTCATTGAAGAACAAAGATAAATTTTCTTCACACTTTAAACCTAAATTACTAAATCTGATAATGTATTTATTAAAGTAACTCTGGCCGGGGCTCCTAAAACTTACCTTTAATTTGCATGTCAGGGCTAGGTTAGTTTTTTATTTTATAAATGTAAAATAAATATAATATAATATTCTATAAAATGCATTTTGTAATTATGAAGAACATTTAGAATACAGATGTAAATGTGCTCCCAGTTGAAACATAACTTCGATTAAAACTAAGAATCTGGGGCCCTATTTTTGAAACGGTTGAGAGTTGAGTATTGAGTCACTCGTCAAGTCACCTGTCAGCTGATGGTATCATTGTTTAAACCACCACGTGATATGTCAACGTTTCAGACGATACATCTGTCAAACTAGAAAGCCAATGTAAACATTGACCAATTTAAGGATTTACCTCATTTTTCGTGGCTTTAACTGAACTATTTTAGTATATTAATAGGTCAATTTAGTTGTAAGGCATTTTATAAACAGTTCAAAGGCTATTCAAACGCATTTAAATATTTAGTATCAAAAAGTAAACATAACCTAATTGGAAAGGTTTTCCATGATTACTATTATTACTTCCTTCAAAAAAGAAGAAGAAGAAGCTCGCTTCCTGTCAACTCACACGTTTTTACTCAACAGCCTATCGCTTGGTGAGTAAAAATGGTTGGATTGGTGAGAAACTCATTGTATATGACGTTTATATTTCAATTATGAGTTATTAAGAATAAATGCCAATTTAAATGATATGCACATATATTGTGGGGCCGAATTAATTAAGTTAGTTAGGAATATTTCATTTTTATCTGTGAATTCATTTTATAACTATAAACAAAAAACTTGAGGGTTGAGTGACTCAATCACTCGCCAACTCGACCATTTAAAAAATAGGGCACCAGGATCATGGTTTAACAGTGTGAATTTAACGGTCAGGATTTTTGGAACTGTATAACATACCCAAAATTAATTAACAATAAATTAACAATAAATAATCACATTATCTCATTGATCATTAAAACACTATTAGTTCATTGAATTGGCGTTATTTGACCAAGGGATAAAATTGCCGTTTAGTTTAAAAAGGATTTCCCAATCAACTTACTTGAGGAGTTTTAAAGAGAATATAAATACTTATTACCAGTCATGTGTTTATTTTGGATGTTAAAAATTTTGTATCACTGCATGCTCACTACTGACAACCAATTTTAGCATACAAATACTAATTATTAGTCATGTGTTTATATGTGTTTATTTTTTGGATGTTAAATAAAATTGTACCACTGCTCACTACAGGCCCAACCGCTTTTAGGTACCAATATATAAGGTTTAGTGGAAAGCTGGTTTATATAACGATCACAGGATGCTGCGACAGTAAATGCGCACGTGGTCCGTCTGTTTGTCAACCAGAATTAACACTAATAGCCCGTATCCTGACGTACTAACAATTACGCTAAATTAATTCGACCCAACGACAAGTAATGGTAGGCAAAATGGCGGGCGTGGTGATTACTGATAAAATCTGGTCCTCTGTCACGTGTATATTTTAGGATATAAAGCCTGGATGAACGGCAATATATTGATGCAATTCATCGGTAAAATTTATTGACTGACGTGAAAGACATTTCTAATACATCTCAATATATTAAAATATTATAAAAGGTGTTTTTAACAGTAAAGCTTTGAACTTTTGCCAACAGAAAAACTTTTCACTTAGATTCTAACTTAAAGAAACCCCTAAAAAGAATTCTTTATACTTTTACTTTATACTTATAGTTGAAATGACGACCTACTCAGGTAGGCATTTTAATCTAATTATGGATTAGAGATGAGTAGGTTGATAGTGCGCGGTCTTGTAGTCTTGTTATAAGGCCGTCATGTTCCTTTAGTGAAATTGAGGTAAACAAACTCAAGACGTAGAATCTTCCTATAAGGCAATTCGTTTGAGAATTCATGAATTGCCTCTTGTTGAGGTTACACTAACTGGCCGATGTGGCAACTCGGTGTAACAGTAGGGAGGAGCGCCTGTCAGGATCTGGGTCGTGGGAGAATGTCCTGGGATCCTCCGCGTCCCGCCACTTTCCACGGGGCCTTCGACGCACCAAGGACCCACTCATCTCCAGAGCTTCATTTATGTACAAACTGACGAAGATGGGTATCAGATAAAAAAAAATCACGTAAATAAGCTACAATTCAAGTGTGGGACGTACTTATTAATAAAAATAAAGAAGAATTTAGTACCTGTCTATACCGCTAAATGTTCCAACCCGATCCCCAGCCACCTTGGTGGGTGGGTTTATAGTAATAATCGTGGCAAATAAATCAGTTGACCTGGATCAGGGACCTAACTTCGAAATATATCCACTCATTTATCACTTAAAATTAGTTTAAATTACAGCTCAAATTAAGAGCCACGACCTGCCATAAAAGTATCACCAGTTGAAGAACCTTTGGCAGAACCTCTATGGTATGACTAAATTTATAGATTTTTCCTGCGTTAAATAAAGTAATAAGTTAGAATATTGTTTCTGTGTTTTGTGATAAGTAGGTTTCATTTCTATATTGCTGCTTGTTTGCTGCAAGCGAAACATGTAGAGGAACAATATTTCATTATGTGGAACGTGGAAGTCTCCTTAGAAATGCAGTACTATAATTTGCGTACGTAATAGCTCTGAGTAAACATAACAAAGGCTGAAACTAGACCGGTTCCCTTTTGACCTTGGTTCCCGCATGCTTATGACCGAGTCGTCAGAGATCTGCTTTATCTTGGCAAACATTTCTGCAAGTTAAGACATTCTTGTCCCTTATCTAGTGCCACTCATATTTCATCATGGAAATTTCCTTGGTGTCACTAATTATGTTGTCAGGATTTTCACTTTATGAAAGAGCTTAATTTATCTTTCAAGCTAAATAGTACAGTTTTAATGTTCAAAATTGTATTTTTAGAATTTTATTCATTACGAGCTTAATGTTTTGCCCCTTTAAATTAAAAAAATTAAAAATAAAATAAATGACATTAAATGTAAAGAACGTTCTAGTACTCGAATGTTGCATTAATGATTTCTTCAAATACATTTTTAGTGTCTTCAAGTTATTAGCGATATATCGTGAAGTTAGTTCTGATTGGAATTGTAGAAAAACTTCATCTAATTTTTACTTACAATATGATTTTAATTAGTTCTCTAATTAGTTCAATATTCAGCTTAATTTAATTAGTTGATTAATATTTTTTAATTTTAATTTTTTTGTGTTTTAATGTTTTAAAATATGTTTCTCAATTAGTTCCAGGAATTGGAAATAAATTCATTTATTTAAAATTTAACTTTAACTAAACAACCTATCAATGAAATCATTAGAACATCACCAACGGACATTCACCCAGAAAGTTATAGACACAATAAAACATAACGATTAAAGTACTATGAACTTACTTACTATGAGTACTATGAGCTTAAAGTACAATGTTATCGTGCTTGTATGCTTGTAGCGTGCTTGCACAATTAATTATCTCTAAAACGGCTCCGAGGATTTCCTTCAAAGTCTCGAAATAAGTAATTTATGACTCAAAAACGTCTTTTATGCAGATAAATTGACCAGAGAAAATCTAATAACGTAATAAATCGAATTTTAAGTTGTAAAATTTTAACATTGGCCTTATGGGTTGCCGTGATAGCAACGAAAATAAACAAGGAAAGTGTAAACAAATGAAGTAATCATAACAGCTGTTTGGAATCTGCAGCTATCAAGGGAAAATACAGCAGGTGGGATGAAGGGTCCATGGAGCAATAAAAAAGGTTCCTATTTATCAATTTTATGACATTGAAATATTTATAGTAACTGGATGAACTGGTAAACATGAAATAACACCGAGCGAGGCTCGGTCCTCCAGGTACTTTTTTGAAACCAAGGTAGTATGAAACTGTGAATAGTATCATATTGAAATGATTTTTTCTACAACTAAAGGCCTTTCTCCGTCTAGCTTCTTTGTGAATTTATGCAGTCCATCTTAAAATGTAAAATGTTTAATTCCTCCCTTATAATATACAGGGTATCAACCCCTGGCTGTACCTCCCACTCTATAATCCTGGCTTACCTTGACATCATCGAACAATAAATCCCGAAACGCGTAAACTCTGTATCAGATATGAGATCTTCGCCATATTGCTCGCGTTATGGCGTTTCCGCTTTATGACAGAGTTACACTTTAGTGTCATACACTTGCAGATAATCCAATCTCCGCACTCGCCGGGTTATGTGCTCAATGAATTGTTATCTCCTTTTAATCTGTTTATTGTGAATGGGTTATTCTATAAATTACCTTTCGAAATTCGTATTATCTCTTCTGAATTTATCTCCTAGTAAGTTTCTATATATAAAATATATGTTTCAAAGATGAAGATTGAGCAGTGAGATTATTTATTGAGCATTATTGCTGTTTATCATTTTAAAATACAAGTTTCGATATCGCTTCACCATTTAATAAAATCTACGAATAATTAAAAATGGTTCTATTAATATTTCGTGATTGGAAGAAGGTAAACAACTTTTATACTAAGGTTTCTCGTTTTTTAAGAAATTCTGTGAAACATCTTGTGCCCTATTCTTTTGTCTTTGTGTTTCAGTTCTCTATATTGATAATTCTGAGGAGAGATGCAATAGGACACGTCTCCATCAACGAAAGACTTTTTTGAATAATTATTTATGTTTTTCCTGATTGAAAAACGTATTAGCCAAGAAAGTTACTTCACATTTTCTTGAAAATATTGCTCTTTGAACTAAGAAAATGCCTTGCATGTTCAAGATCAGTAAAAATGCTTAGGAAAAATTAATTCTCTTCTGCTAACTCCTTACTGTATGCAATAATATATACTTGTTAGTGCTTATTATATTATTATTAGGAACAAAGCAACTCACGCGTTTAAATTAACTATAGCGGCCTGTAGTGCATTGCGGCCTGTAGTTAATTATAAAATTAACACTTGCACACAAAAATCCCTATCCCCAAACAGATATCATTAGTTCTATGTTTGACCATTAGTAAAAAATGAAGTAAGAAACAGTAATCATCCCATAAAGCTTACGCAAACATATATAAGCATTAATTTTTGTAATTGGAAACTAATAACATGTCTGTAAACTAACATGACTAAGTAAACGAATGACAAGTTAATGAATGTAAACTAATGACTGCAGTAAACCAATTAATTAAATAGTAAATTTATTCAAACGCTACGAATTCAAACAGCACCGGCTCTCTGAGGTGAGGTTACAACTTTTAAATCCCTCAATTAGACTGAGCTCCGCGGGCTGGATTTGAAGCAATTTAAACTTGCAAGTTTTATTGCCAAAGTTATACACTGCAATACCAATCAACATTTAGATTGGAATATTTTTAAGTAATTGCATCCTTTTAAATAATATTAAAAATCCCTTTTAGTGAAATTAGTCAGTCTTTTTTCCGAAGTATGCAAAGACCACACCACGATACATTTGCTTACATACGGCTTGATTGTAGGAGTAAAATAAAAAAGGATTATTCAGCATTTGAAATAAGAGAATAAAAAATTGTAATCGATGAAACAGTTATAATATGAATATAATGACTAATTACCTCCTTTAAACTAGATTTGCCATTTCTATTCAAGTTTATTATTTAATGTATAAAGTCATTAAAAACAATATTAACGATTTCATAATATAGTCTGTAGCAACCACAATAAAGATTGAATATGATTCTGTATATCAAGAAACCTTTTGATTATAAGACATATAAAACTTAACCTGTACGAAGCAATGGAGAAATAAACAATAATTTATGAATGTGAATAAGTATAAAGCGTCATGCTTCCGTCATGACTCCGCAAGAGCTGACAGTAGATTTGTTTACAAATTTAGTGTTGCTTTTATTCAACTCATTCAATTATTAGAAGCAAAAACTTCTGCACTTGCTATAGTAGTGGAATTATGTAAGATCTATATATTTAGTTGCTTAACAGTGCAAAAAGTGATGTGAATTGGAAGGGAAAACTGATTGCAGCAAAACATGGAGAAAGCGGTCACTGCGCGGCGTGCCGTACGGCGGAAGCGTTGTCCAAAGAGTTTTCTTTGCTCCGCCGCGCCGGCGCCGTGGCTCTGCAGAGCCGCTGTGTGCGGCGGAGGCGTTCGCTGTGTGGTATGGTTTTACTCTGCTGCTGGAGGTATTTACCTTTTATGGATGAGGTAATTTCAATGTAAGGTGTTGAAATGAGTGGCGTTTGAAAAATTAATTATTAAATAGGGGTCTTGATTAATGGTTGTAACACTCTAAAGTTGCAAGGTGCCTCTAAACCGCGACCTCGAACGAAGATTGTTCGTTGGACAAAGTGTTGGCGAGCAATAGTTTTATTCGGCGGCTAACTAACTATACTAGTTTTGTGTAAATGAGTTGTCTAAAAAATTAACTCGAGCCAACTGGTTGTATAAACGCTTGTTAAGTTGCAGCTTGAGTGGCAGAAAGACTGAATGAAGATTCGAGAGAGAGGTACAGTAGAACTGTAAAGAAATTACGAGTTAAAACAACGATTTTTTAAACAGTTTACGTCGAGTTGGACAGATGTACGTCAGTTTAAGAACATCATGAAATCAAATCAAGTGACCTTTTTAAGCACCTTATTATTTTTTGTGATAAAAACCTTACCAACTGTATTTAAAACACTGTAAAGTGAGTATATAACCAAGAGTGTTTAGCAACAACCATGTTTTTTCTAGAGTTTTCATCAAATATTTACCTACTAGATTGCCACTTCTAGGTTACAGTAATGTTCTCAGTTGTGTAGAATGCTTCACACTTTAAACCTGTTCTCCTCAATTTGTGAAGCTAGTTGAGGCCTGTAAATGTAAAGGAAATGAGT
Source organism: Flexamia atlantica (assembly GCA_035578135.1). Taxonomy (NCBI): domain Eukaryota; kingdom Metazoa; phylum Arthropoda; class Insecta; order Hemiptera; family Cicadellidae; genus Flexamia; species Flexamia atlantica. The sequence goes on along the minus strand of JAQJVK010000012.1, from coordinate 16,405,932 downwards.
TTCTATTCCAGGTTGGACTGGATTTCTCTGTTGAAACTGTATTAATTGGTTTCACTGCACATCCACTGAGCGGTTCAGCCTCCCCACGGCGCCCCAGACTGTTTACATTTTAGGGATTCATTTGCAGGTACAAATTGTTTTATATCGATATCGAATACCCGGCAGTATTTGAGATTAAATGTCCACACTCTGTATTCGAAAGTAGCACATTGCCGTGCAGCTCAGATCATCGAAATAATTTCTAAAAGATTTAATAATTTGCTGACCTTTCCTATTCCTTTTCTACCCAGGGACGTAGCCAGGACTTTGGGAAGGGTGGGGTCCAGACGACGTGACCCCCCCCCCAATTTTTTGACGAGAGGGTCGTAAGTTTGAGGGCACGAGATTATGCGTAGCAGAAAGTAGATACTGCTTGGTAGACTTTATTAGGCACCATTAACTTAACTTGACACTTAAACCCATACAATTTAAGAATAAACAAATAACATTAAACTCTGATATTAAAATATGAAAGAATTGATCAGTAAACAACAGGATAATATTACAACTCAAGTGGTAGTATACAATACTGTAATAGTGAAATTCGTCCCGTGTAACAGCACCGAGACTTACATAGGCCTAGTTATCAAATACCACAATTAGCTACTTTAGCACCTTAAATATAATAAATTCATTTTCAAAAATGTGTTATTATATTTTTATATTAACTAATAATTTAAAATGTTTACATAAAAAATCTGAAATTATTTATTTTTGTTTATATTTGATCTCCTTGTGAAACTTAAAAAGCACCGATTATATTGCATTTCAATTTCAAAGAATAGATTTTACGAAGTAATGAGTAAGTTCGGGCCGGGGATAGTTATAAGTCAATCACAGGCGGGTAATTATCTGTAATTGGAATTTTTATTTGTAGAAGTGATCAATTTAAAAGTTGTGTAGATGAAATACCTCATAATCAGGTTCGGTGACTTAAAAACTGTCGTCAATAATGCGTTTTGGTGTTATTTGTATTATCAGAGATATCAATAATTCTTCCCTTTCTCTCAAAACTTGTTATTGTTTAGCGCGCACAGTGATGGGTTAGGCTAGTTTTCAAATGTGACCGACCCCTAATCATGAGGTTTGTAGTGTGTTATGTTATGGCACCGGATCAGTAGGATACTGCGTTGTGAGTACGCGAAGCGACAGCCATGGACGTGTGAATAAAGATAGGATTGGCTCTTGCGTATCTCGTCGAGCTCTCGGTCAATATTATTTATTTTGCCTTCATTACGGTAACTCTTGATTATAAAACTCTTTTCTGCTCTAGAAACGCAGGTTTTAAATTTATTTTTATTAAGGCTAAACATCCCAGAAAAAGTTGTGTTTCTGGCCCGATAGATAGCAGCACCTCTGTGGCAAATTTGTATTAAAGATAATATGCAAAGTTATTGACCGATTTTTGTTTTGTAAATTTTGTTGTATATAACATGAACAATAAATGTACGCTATATGGGTAAAAAAATTTTTAGTTATTTAATAAAAATATTTTAGAGAAGAATACGATTACTATCATCATTTTTCTAAATCACAGGTAGTCATTTTGTAAACAAAAATTTTAAAATAATTTTGGCGTTTTCAGATTTGAAATCGGTCAAATGGTCGCATCGGAATCGTTTTTTAAAGATATTACCATTATTTCTCTCACGCCCGGCGCCGCCCCCCCCCCAGCGCACCGCCATACTACCCGGCCGCTCTGACGCGCGGCGCTGCTATTTAGTATCGTTCGTCATTCGTCAACTCAGTAGTCGCATTCGCACTCTGGCCGGGCACACTAGACCAGACTCTTGTAATTAATCCTCTGATTACAAGGAAGATGATTTATGAAATTATCTAGGGGTTCATTGTTCAATAGTAATATTACCACAAACAAAATTACCATTATTTTTGTTGCTTTAAAACACCATGTTAAATTAAATGATTAATTAGTTAAGTCACTTGTTTAAAATAAAAGTTACCTTTCAGTACATGAAAATGATAAATAAATAAACAATAATTACTGCAAAAGACCTTCATTTACTTAATGCACAAAATGCACAGTATAAAAATATACAGGAAACATGTTTACAAATGTTACTTGACTTAGGCTATTTGCCCCTTGATGTTTTCGGCTCGAATTCGAAAAGTCGACAGGTGGGGGGAGAGCCCAATGAGTCACCCGGCCCTGCATCCGTTTCGTGTTTCCCGCGCGCTCATATTCCATTTATTAAAAATATATATAAAACATGATACCGATTTAACCAATAGACCGATATTTAATGTGTAAAATTAATTAAAAATTATTGTCTACAAAATGACTACCTGCAAATGTTTACAAGGATATATGTTACGTGGCTTAGGCTGTTTGCCCATTGATGTTTCGCCATTGAAAGTCAATTCTGCATGTGGAATTTGAGGAATTGGAACAGGGTGGTGGCACTATTTCTCTCCATACACAACTATTTCTAGGTAATGCATTTATAAATCTGCCCTATTATTTTACCGGTTACAATTGCAACAGTTTATTTTCCCTATTCTTAAGTATAACTCAGGTATGCAACACTGTTTTGGTTACAAAGTACATATTAGGTTTAGGAATTATCGTAGAATTAACAACAGCTGTTGATGCTTAGCTAAAAAAAGAAACAACAGCAGACGTGTTGAAATCCCAGTGTTTTTAAATGGCAGATATTTTTCGTTATTTATCATTTTCTAGTGGATTTTGACATAATCTGCTGTTTTTACCGACCCCTGAAGCTAAGTCCTTTAATTTGAACCCTCTCCCATCATCCTACGACCTGCCAAACTTTCAAAATTTTTATTAAAAAATTGCTTATAGAATTATTAATATAGATAGATAGATTGTCCAAGCATAAGCATACAAGCAAACATTGGTCGTACACAAGAGTATAAGATTATAGGTTAACTTTCAATCTAATCTACACGTAATATGTTTATTCCAAATTGAAACTAGCAACTGTAACGTGGTTGAAAGCCTAATTCATAGTCAATGGAATTTGTATTTCAATTAGCTTGAAACAGCTGTTATTGCTTCTGCTCTTTAAAACTGCGTGAACCAACTATCATTCAGTGAAGCTAACTAATCTGCTTCGATTATTGAAGCAGAACATCGTCCATTTGATTTTAAAGAACTCCGTTGTCTTTATTCCGAAATGGTTGTATATGTATAAATACAGGTAGGTTTTCTACCTGTTGTTTTTGACAGAGATTATTTGGTTTTGTTGGTGAATCAGTCGGACTAGAAGCACACAAAATCATGACGTGTTTGTTATTTTCTATCATTGTCATCATTTTAGAGGCAATTTAACAATTTATATAAAATACGAACTTGAAATATAGAACATAGTCAAATAAAACTACCCTATAGCCTTTTAAAGAGCAACACAGTTCTTCCGTATTTTTAAAAGTAGTTTTTAACACATTTATTTATACATTTAAGCAAAGATAAACATATATTTTTCATATTTAGCATAAGAAATTTCAGAAAAAATACTCTGAATGTGTTGACATTGATCACTTTAATTACTGCAGCACCCAATCTTAAATCTATTTTCGTGTAAAGTTTAAGACTTGGCAGTTAGAACCCTAATGTTCCAAGCCCTCGAAATATCATTATAGCTTAATAATAATAATAGATGTAACATATTTTAACAATAAATTCAAATTCGTCATCATTATTTTTTGAAACACGTGGGCCATGGAGAACATAAAAGTTTAACAAAATAACGTTACCAATAACAATAATTAACAGGCGAAGAAACAAACTCGTAAGAAGAATCATGGTAACTAATAACCGAGAGCACATGGATGGAAGGGCGGGAAGTCATCATCCACCACAAGGAGTGTTTGTACGACGAGCAACGGCTGAGCCGCGTGGTGGGGGGAGAGCTACAGTGAGTCACCTCCGGCCGGCCCTGCACTGCATAATTTTTTTGTCTCCCGCGCGCTATCTCATTAAATGTATAAAAATTGATACCGATTGAACCACTCGGGCGATTTTAAATATTAAAATTTTAAAATTAATTAAAAATTATTGCCTACAAAATGACTACCTGCGATTTGCATATTTCTTTTTGTAACATGAATATCTTGTTATTATTTTTTTAACCAGCAGCTTAATAAAAAATATGCCTGAATAGCGTGAATCATAATCTTATTCTGTTTAAAAATCAGTTTATCAAATTAACATCGGACGAAAATTCCACCAATAAACTTTAATACAAAATGACTTCATTTTGGTGCTGCGACGTGGTGGCAGAATTTATAACTAACCCTGGGATGTTTAGCCTTAAATCATTATTATATAGCGTGCAAATGGCATTCAACACTATTCATTCGTTTGACTGCAATTTTTAAAGTTTATATTTCTCATACAGCGTATTCAGTCATTAATAGTCAGTTAAGGTTTAAGACCTTCATAGATCCGCCAGATAGTCGGGTTAGTCGGGGTCCTACTTTGCAAGAATGTAATCTTGTAATAATTATAATTTAAATTATTTGTAATTTTTTTTACTTCTTACCTCTTTCACATTACTGGATGTAGCCTACTTATTTTCTTCTATATCATAAAAGCATCCATTTTTCTTTCTAAACATTACACGTTACATGCCACACAATAAAACGCACGTTGTTACTCTGGTGAAGAGTCGATTATAAAATGACTCTCCCAAAGTGGACTTCATCAGAGGTTGTAAATAATCTCATATAATGTAAAAAGGCAAGAAATACGAAAGTAAAGATAAGAATCATTTTAATCGTCTGCTTCTAAGAACTGGCCTGGGAACGCAGCTGGAAAGATAGCAGGCTTCAGCTTCAATTGCGATAAGACATTTTTGTAGGAATTGAGGAGTTTCTATTTTTGGCATGAAAATCGGACCGTTGAATTTCGTTTCTATGGACTAATATTCTTGATGAGTTATCTGTCACCCTAATTCTCAACACTTTTGCCTTTGTATTGCCACAGAAGAATCAGATCCAGAATGGCAAGGCTGGCTAAAATCTTGTAACAGATTTCTTGACGCCGCTATAGCTAGTTCGCGCGGCGTTGGGAGAGAGTGCGCTGAGTGCGTACTGTTTTATCGACATTCTAACTGTAGTGCACGGTTCAAAGCGTGGCGAGCGTTGTCCCTTACACCCTGCTGTGCCTCTCCTATTAAATGTAATCATAACAAACCCTGTATATTTCTTTTCACAAATAAATGTAGCATCCAGCGGTATACATCTTTTTATGGTTAAAATTATCTTTAATTTATAAACAATAAACTATTTTAAGTTTGGATTTACAACACGAAAATTACAATAACGTAAGATTGTTTTGTTTTATCGGTACAAAAAATATTATCAGAAAGAAAAATATCGATGATTAGTTCATCTAAATTGTAGTCACAAATTTTATTTTCATAAAACCCTAAGTTTTCTTTAATAATTGAGTGTAACACGCTGGGAAAAGCCATTTATGATCGCACCAAGCGCGGTGCGGCGCAAGCTAAACTATCGCTTTTATTTTAGATTCAAACAAATGAGCATGAGGAACATTTATTTACTTCGAAATATTTTTTATTAATAAAGTTTTGTGTCAATTCCTTACAAAGATAAACCACAATGTTATGTTTAATGGATATCATGCTATAAGATTACGGTGGCAAAGCAGATCAAACTTGGCCAGATTATTCTATAACATATGATGAAGGAATGCTCTAATATAAGTGAATAACAAATGGCTTTAATCGGTTTTTTACTGGCAACAAATAATCTTTTTTTTACAGACAACAAATAAATACTATAAGTATTCACGCAGCAGTAACACGTTTATCAGCCATGATGCCAAGATGACAAAATTACATTACATAGTAAAATGAAAATGGAAGAAGAGTAAGTTAGAAGCATCGGGAAATTTACAAATCTTACAACTACAAATTGAAATCATACCAAACCTTAACTAATTTCTAAACTTAGAAGTAATAATGCAAATTAAAAAAACATATTTACATCCTTTATTCGCTAATCAATTACGAAGGTACATTTACAAATAAAATTAAAGGCACAAAAGGTTTTCACCAAAAGCATATCTGTAGTTACACATTAATATAATAAATAACATTCAAGATTGCTTAATGACAATTTATAAATGGTTTTTAAAAAAACAAATTAATTAAAAATGTTATACAATGACCATACAGTGATTGTAAATTTAAATTGATCGTTAATAAATCAAACATTTTATTTCTAAACTGTTATAACAATTTTTTAAACTAAAACGGGTAAAAACTAAAATTTTATCTTTAATTGCAGATTTAAAACTTATATTATAACAGAATAGAATATTTAGGAAATGACATATGTTTTACATTTACACTAATGGAATATTAATTCCCGATTTATGGATATTTTACATATTAAATATACCAACATTTGTATAATTTTATTTTAATACATGCAACACTTTACCTTCTGGTTATTTGGTTTTAAAACCAAAATTTTATTAAGTTATGAACATTAAGTTTTATTCTGTCCATAAAAAACCTGAAATACCTATTACAACAATACCTTTTATCGTATTCATATGAACCTTGATAAATCTAAGGCAATTAAATTAATAGTTAACTCCCAATATGCTGTTAATTCTTTTTAATAATGTACACAATAACTCTCAAGTTAATAACAAGCACATATTCTGAATTTCCGTCCGTGTGTATAGATGTGTGTGAGTGAATGCATGTAAACAAAACGAGAGAACCTACCAGTGGTCCGATTTTCATGAAACTTGGCATGTAGAAATAAAGCCATGATGTGTATTTTCGTCATTTTGTATTTTTAAGGGAATAAAACCCATAAAAAGTACTAAAATCCAAATTTTAAAAAACGGCTCAAACGAATTAGAATAAAATTTTACAGTGTTTTGTGCTTAAGATGAAAGCAAAATGCCACTACCCGCAGGTCTGTATACATTCTTGTTCAGAAGTTTTAGGGATTTAAATGTGTAAAAAATAATATTTTTAAAAGTACTTAAAATTATAATTACAAAATAAAATATACTTGCAACCATCAAATTTTATTTGAAAAAATAAATAATTCAGTATTTTGAATTATTAGTCTAAGTCGACTAGTTGCGGAGATAATAGATTTTTTAGTTTAACGGTAAACGCAGTTCGTTGTCTAATGTTATTATTATGGCAAATATTTAAAATCGATATCTCCGTTAATTACCAACCGAATTTTATAAAATTATGTATGTATTTGCGAAATAATTGTAAATTTATTTTACCTCATTATTTAGGGTTTCTTGCTTTAAATGGCTGTAAGGAAGAAAGTGCGTGTCAATTTGCTGATACAGTTTATTTGAAATAAGTATTAATTCTATACTGTCATTTGACCTATATTTGAATGCTTCCTTGCTTGATCGTTAGAATGGTTGCACTATTATTTCGTTAATGGCTACTAGAATGTGGAGATGACTAATTTCAGACAAAACCCTTGTTTCATGCAGGTTACTGGGCCAAAGAAAATGTAACAACGTATTACAATGGATTTTAAAGTCTAAAAAATTTAACATAGGGCCTTGTGAGTTGCCATGCTAGCAACAAATGTATAGCGAAAATTGAAAAAATAAACCAATCATAACAGCTGTTTGCAATCTACAGCGGTCTAGGAAAAAAGGGCGTGTGAGTTGAAGATGGCATGGAGTAATATTAGGGGAGTGCGAGTAGTAATTTTTTAAGTCGAGTCAAGCCGAGTTTTAAAAATTACTCTCGAGTTTCCGGATATTTTTAGAGTCGAGTACTTTTATAGTATAAGATAATAGTTATCGTACTTATTCTTTATCACATAAAATGTAATATTTTTTAGTAACTAAACTGGTGGAGTCAGGTTATTTCTATGAGTTAAAAGCAAACCTGTTTTCAAATTAAATGTAACGAGAATTCAGGCCATCTTAACATATTTTTTATATCATTACTCAATATTTTACTAAACTTTTAGGTTGAGAAGGTAAACCAAGCTACATCTGCACTTGTTCGCCTTTTTGTAACAAATTTTTATAGGTTTGAAAATAATAAGTTAAATCAGGATCATTGAGCACAAATGAGTAAGAAGATATCTCAAATTACAGAAAAAATATTAAATTAAATTTATTGTTATTAATAACTGAAAAACAACTTTAATTCAAGTAAAATAAAAAAATTTTATGGTGGCTGTTCATGAATAGTTTTGACTGAGTGAAAACGGCCGTAAAATGCGATCACGCTTACCAACTTCGGGTAGAAAGTGGGAATAACAACTAAACTCGAACTTCCGAGTATTTTTTAAAACTTCGAGTCGAGTAGCGTAAACTCAGCTTGAAAAAGCTCGATATTCGAGTACGCTCACGCCCCTAAGTAATATAAAATTGTATTTACAAATAAATTTCGATACTGAAATCTACCAGGTATTAAGTATTGATTCATTATACTAGATGAGTATGCATAGGTCTGAAGATCGCTGTAGAAGCTAGTAATTAAGGAAAATTTCAGTTGCATAAATTATCATGTCTTAAATTTAAACCTTACGATGTTGCCTATTTTTGACAACTGGATTGCTGTGCGGTTGCACTTACCCCAATTCACGAATTTACAATAAAACGGATAAGGTAAATACTAAAACACATTTTAGAGATGGGTTTGTACACTACAGAAACGCACGCAAACACCACTGATCACTCCTATGCTCCACTATGACTGACGAATTTTGAGGAGTGCTAAGATACCACCCCTATCAGAACTTGAATCATTGTTGAGAGATGCGGACGGTCGGTGTTTATAAACAACTTTATTTATAAATATGTCATCAGCTCTGAACAGTGGAGTGTTTTGAGGGTGGGGTGGAGTCAACCCCTAAACTTTGTTGGTGATAAGAAAGAAGGACGCCGCTAGAGTTCTGTGGAAATTAAGACCGTCGCAGCCACCGCGCTGGCGTTTTGCGTTGTCGTGCTTTTCGTTGTGCACTTACAGACAGCAAATTCGTATAATCAATATGTTATTTTGAATGAACTAACCGAATGTCTAATCATCCTTCGGTTCACATTTCTTCTTGAAAAATTTAGCAGCTCAGTAACAAAATAATATTTAAAAAATATGTTACAGGATGGAGAAACCAAACAACTGCAGCCCACCATTGAGTACAGGAATAAAATTCCCTAACACTGTGCATTAAACTCTTGCTTGCCACAAATTAGTTAATTTAGTTGTTAACCTTTGAATTTCATGTGTTATAAAAGTGAGTAGAGGAAAATATGTACTCTAATACTGCGCATATTACATTCAAAATGGACAAAATGTACCCAACGCGTGATATTTGTTTAGAATAATTCAATTAAGTTATCAGCTTACACAGACTCTAGTCTCTTATAGTGTGATCACATAATAGTTTTAATTTGAGAGAATAATAATAACATATTAGGCCTACACAATGTACTTATATCTATGTATGATTAAACATGCACATAGACATTCTTAATTTGTGAATAAACACAAATCATACGCATATGTCTCACTCTCAATAGTATGATACAAAATAAAAACTAACAAATATAAATTACAGCTCATTAAATCTAAAATAATAATGAGATAGCGGTAATAAAATGCAGTAACAATGTTGGAAATTTAGCAAACACAAGATAAAAATTATTGATCAGTTTTCTGTACCTTAAATACGCGTGTATTAACTCTTGAATAACTATTTAATCAGACAAAATACCAATTACATTAACTAACTATTAATTCAAATACTTATCACAGTTACATATATTATTCTGAGAATATTTGGATTATACATCATCGGATAAAAATATATCTTAATTTGAAAGTAAAATAAATCAAAACAACAATAATTTGTAATTTTTCTTACTTTAGAGAAATTAGGTACTTTTTAAATTAAAAACTTTTTATTTTAAACGGTGTAATGTAGAAAACGGCATCCAACTATTTGCCAAAACACTCAATTTGTGGAGCAGTTAGGCATTCCAGTGTGGCGGAGAAGTCGGACCATTGCAGTGGACCAGTCAGACCCAAATATTGTTGTTGTGACAGCGACAAGACAGGAGGCAGTGATAACACGCGGCAACGTCGCGTCGCGACAATTTGGCAACGTTTATTTCCGTCCCGTGGTAAAGCAGTATGCTTGGTTCCCAAGGTCTCCAGTAGATGGAGCAACGTACTAAGCGATAATACCGGTTACCAGATGTCCCATATGCTTGCTTATCTGTAGTATACTTCATCTGTGGTATTGCTTATATTATTTTTGCAACATGCACTTAAAAAATAGGAAGTGTAATTCGTAACTGGATTGAATATATCATAATTAATAAAATAATTAGCGTGAAGGGGGGGTCCGGACCCCACGGACCCCCCCCTTGGCTACGTCCCTGTTCTACCCGTGCGTTTCTCTCGTGTAAAACGCTCTCTTGTCCCTAAATGGGTAGCTTTCGTGTCTAACAGTAAAATGTGGGTGTGGACCGATGGTTGTTAGTGAAAAGCTTAAGGCTGTAAAAGGTTATATGTTTGGGAGTAAGTTGAATTATTGTTTGCAATAAATGTGTGTCTATAAGTGGTGCTACTGCCTCGTAAAATAATAGAAGCTTGGCGACAAAAATCTAGCAGTGTAATGTTTACGATATTTTCAAGGGGAGAGAAAAGGCTTTCTAATTTAAACCAATAAATATCTACCTATTAAAATCAATACACGATCACGATACGACTAAATAAAACAACCGCTTCGCATAGAAAGTTGAGCAATTATTGTTCATTTTATACTTTCAAACTATGCTTAGTGAGATTTGGTGAGCTATTACCGACTGTAAATTGTATCGGGCTTAATTTCTGTTAAAGTTAGAAATAGTCTTATTTCACCAAATTATTTGTAAACATGAAATTTTCCCATGAGCTATTAAGTTTGAGATCTATTTTTGATGAAGTTCAAACTCAAATTAACAAAATCGTGTGCTTGGAACGCGCTACACTCCACAACTCACCGCCCGCTGACCTGCAGCCGGAAGCGCGTGTTGCGTGTCGCACGACACTCACACACGCGCGTGCTGGCACGCGGAACAGTGACGTCACAAGGCCATTCCTGCTCCTGCCACGTCACAGTTCCGTTACCGGCGGCCTTGAACCTGCAACCTGTTATCTGCGATTACCGCTTTCACATGCGACCGAGGCTACGCGCCTTTCATCACGTGCGCGCTTTTGCTGTAAGTGGGTCTGTTTATGTGGCGGAGGGGTACTTGAGGGTAGATTGGGTATTTGAATTTGTATTTGGTACTGGATAACTTCACTGGTTTTTATTTTAATCTGTAGCAAATTTAATTACTAATTTGGCTTTCATTTTGATACTGTCCTGTTAATCACTAATCATTCTTTTTCAGACAGGTACCTCATGGAGGACGTTACCCTGAATATTATGTTCTTTCTAAATATGGTGTATAAGAGATCTGCAAACACATACAATATCAATTTTGTACAGGGAGTAAGAAAACCGTTCAGTCGTGAAGTTTTTGTTCAGTCTCTTTAGGAAAAAGATGCTAATTAATTGCTGTACTTAATTTGGAATTACATTTACGAGTTAAGATTTCCATATAATATCTAATTTCATGTTCTAAAAATCGATGTATACAATTTGTATACAACCGTACCACTTATTATTAATTATTAGTAAGTAATGAATGAGAAAGCGTCATCAAAGCAATCCATAATAGGTAGTCTATTTGCATGAAACGTTAAATTGGGATCCTCAGCTTTATCTCATTATGGTACTTAACCATTCAAAGATTTACTATAGATTGCTATGATGCAGACTTATCATTAATTAATAAATAATATTAGATTACTTCTTGAATTTGCTAGTGATGTTTTTATTGCAATTTTTGCTTGGCCAAATAACTACAAAAATTAATTTTGCATATGTATCCATTGCCTTCTCAGTGTTTGTGACTAAAAATGCTAAATAAAAAAGTTCTATGTTTAAATCAAGTGATTTACCAACAAATAACACACTAAAATACTACATTTAACGCACACATTTAGGTTTTACATTACAATGTATAACTTACAGCATAATGTAAAAGACTCTTATGAACGCAGAACATTGACTTCAAAAGGTGTTATAAGCAAAATATTAATTGAACTTTATAATAATCCTCAAGGATGATATAACTACGAACCACCCAATAAGTTCAAGCGGGTGTTTCTGCAAAGTGAAATGGCATGTCTGCTATAAGTCGATTCAGTCGATCACAAAATTAAGTAATATTTTATAACTCAACCACAACCACTCTTTTTCGAAAAGGGGAAAACGAGTGGGGTTTTCTGAGTTAAAAGGAAACACTTTAACAGTGAACAATTTTACGATATGAATCACGAAACCGACGTCGCGTCGGTTACAATGAAGATGACACGTAGGAAATGACGGCGGAAGTCGGAAGTTGGATCTGTAGATGGAAACTTTTCCTATTCCAGCTCGGTAGGAGGGTCTGCACTTGAACAGGTGTACCAACTTGACGTAGTTAAACACTGGTAATCAGTGATGGCAACCTATAACAAGTTGCTAACAACGTCTAAGTTTTCAACCGTTTTAATTGAGTTTTACAACAGTGAACTTTCCAATTTTAATTTTATTGAGTTTACTGAAACAAATTTAATTGTTTTTGGATTTAGTGTGCTCTTTGTTTTGTTTTAAAGATAACTTTATACAATGACAAATCAAATTTCTTTCCAAATAAGAGAAGCACAGCAAAAGCACTGTTGGGGCCCAGATAGGGTTGTCATAAATTTGTTTAGTGAAATCGGTACACTTCTTCCCAATGTCCTTAAATGCCCCATTTCACTAACCTTAATATTGGAATTTGAAAAGAAATCCAGCCAGAACGAACATAATGACGTTTAATTTACACATGAACACGTATTAATTTACATGAAAACTATTCAAGTTCTTTTATCTGTTCCAACTTAAATAGATCAATTTTAAGGAATATAAATCAATTTTCCTAAAGTTAATTTGAAAAGAAAATGTTTCTATATATTTAAATCTTTATATTTCTCAGATTACAGTTAACATTATTAAATTAAATGCTAATTTATTGATATAAAATTTTGTTATACGTATCGTTAAAAATGGTTAACGTTTTATTTAAAAAACATATAAAACATGAAATTAAAAATATCAAATAAAGCACATCAGAACTGTCCTTATTTGGCAAACTCTTGAAACTACCCACTAGTCGCACTACATGTAGGCTAATACTAAAAAAATCTACTTATTGTAAATTGCTAAATAATTCCCGATTTATACTTCAACGGTTTTTGGAAGGCTTTTAGAATTGTCAGGGGGATTTTCTCAAATAAATACTTCATGAATATAATAATCATATTCATGAGTATTAAAAATAATGTTAACGACCCAAAAATTCGGTACAGTTTTGCGTCCCAAGAACCTTTTTTAGGAAACCAGTACATTTAGATGAAAACTGGTAAGTTCCGAAAATTCGGGACTCATGATTTATAGCAACACTAGGCGCAGAGCAATTTTTGAAGTTTGCGATATGTAAGTAGGATGATGTTTGAATTTATAGCAATAACAATATTGCTTACAGAACAGTAATTATCTGTCAACTTAAATCATATGTATTTGCTTTATTTATTAGTGCCAGTTATATTTGTGAAGGTAAGACTGATTAAAAACTGATAATGAAAGTGAAGGAGCTTTCGTTTCGTAATCCCAGTCCTGGAGCAGGAACAGCTTTTCTTGGAAACGTTTGCTTTTCCTTTTTCATAATGCCAGATAATTACAATTAATTAATTTCCTCAGCCTCGTAATGATGATCAGACGTTTAGTATTCTCTTGCCCATGAAATGATTTCAAAGTTAATATCAATGAGGATTTGATTACAAGTTTTCATGAGTATTTCATTAATTCTGTGTCGCTAAGTGTTGTTACAACATGGTTAGGTATTAGGTTTTGATTAAATAATTAATTTGATATTTCAAAAGAGTTTTGTTTTATGAATTTACATTCCTCTATATTATTAGTTTTACATGGGTCTCTATGGATTAATTTTTTGTCTTATAACAAAATGTTACTCTTCCTGGGAATTGGGAATTTTCCGCTTGAAATAATTAAATGATCTTTGGAATTAATTTCAAATGCGGGCATTTATTATTTAATTAGTTGATTAGAAAATACTTAGGAATAGATAGCATCTTGAGAGACTGTTACATTCTATTAAAAATGGTAGTGATTCTTTTGCGGCCCAAATGCGAATGCTTTGAAGTTACCTTTATTGTCTTTTTTAAAAACAACTAACTGTACCTTTTTATAAAAGTATTTAAGCCCAAAATTGTATTTTTTCATGTAACTTCCTACCCTAACGAAACACTCAAAGTTCAAATCGACACATGTTGCCAAAACCAAGCACCGCCTCCCAGATCCAACCTTTTACCGAAAACCTTGGAGGGTGTAATTTCCTCGTGAAGTCGCTGGCCTGGCGCGCATTAGGGAACAGAAGGACGCCGCCGGCGCGCAGGCGTAATAGCCGTCATTTGGGCTACAATTGTCTCTAATGTGAGCGACTTGTTGGCACGAGTAATTAGGTCAGGACCTGCCCCGTGAGTGTGTGGGTGTGTGTCAGTGTGTGTAGATAGTGAGGCTTACGGTTGTCACACGGTAAGCCCCATGTAATACCATAAACAAGAGCGGTGCCAAGACCCAACCCTGTCTAATCTCAGTGCCTTGGCACAATCTTATCTAAGGTTGCGGAATGAACTGTAACTTTTTGTCTTTTTTTTAGTCTGTTAATATAAATACAGCAGGCCTGCATATTCAGTGTGCAGCAGACCTGCATACTCTGCGAATTTCAAATGCAAAACAACATATTTAAATCCAACATAGCGAGATTTGACATGTTTTGGTAAGCTCCTTAAGAATAACATAGGGAATAAGTATGCAGGTTTGCTGCCACAGGTATATTAAAACTGGGTGGCTTTAATTCAATAATTAGTAGATCTGAACTAGAAGAAACTATTTATCAAGTTTTATCAAGATATGTTGAGAAATAACCGAGATAAAGGATTTTACTTATTTCCCATAAGATTAACATTGGGACAACGTACTATGTTTACCACTTTTAATATATCGGTAACCAATGGACATAGAGCAGTGATTCAAAATACTGAATTTTTTTTTAAGCTGAATTCAATGGTACCAACAAAAATTCGATAAATTCTATTTTTCTATGTAAAAAACTCAAAACCCCCATTTTTGGGGGAGTTTATCCCCCTTTACCCCTCTTCCGGTAGTTCGATCGGGCTGGTTCACGTATTCGTCCGAGTGATCACCACTTTACACGTCTGTACCAATTTTCATTAAGATTGGACCATTTTTACGGCCGCTACCGTACTAACAGACATATATATAAATTCGAACGAATGGTGTTTTTTGCCCCTGGTGGCCCCAAAACGAAAAGTTATTATGGTCTCGGGCTTAGGTCTTACCATGAGACGGTAATAGCTTCTTCCCTGTAGGGGAAATCCGCTAAAACGTTTCACTATACTTACAAGACAATATTCTCTAAGTCTTTTGAATGATCAAACTATTTGTAATCATGATTTTACCTCGCACAAGAATCCAATCTTGAATGGCGCCTTGGATTATTAGATGTTTCCAAAAGAACAATGTTGTAAACTTAGTAGTTTATTCAATTTTCCAAGGATAAACTTGAGGATTTTGATGGATTACAGGACAGGAACCCGGTGACGGGTGGGAAATTGATTTAGGTAATAACATTTACAATTTAATTTAAAAACTGAACAGAGTTGGATGGCAAAAAACTACCACAGAGAAAAAATATATTTGTTTAAAAAATTGTTGCAAGTGATCGATAAAAGTAGAAAGTTAGTAAATGATGAATGTGTGAAATTAACTCTTACCTTTTTGACATAATTTTAAGGTTAGAAGGCCGTAAGTTAATTTAACTGGTAAATAATTCAACGGGTTTTTTTGGGGTGGGGGATTATAGAATTTTCTCGAATAAATATTTTACAATCATAAAAAAACATTTTAAAAAATAAGATATTTTATAGGATTATACGATTATTTTACTAAGATTATAGGATTTTTAATGTTTCTCTCTAAAAGTTGGCAACATTGCGATAATGGGGGTTAGGGTTGCAATGTATGAATAAAGCTTCGTATTGACAGTATTTATATTAATAATTATGCAAACATGTTATGTTATCTTAGCAACTTAAGCTCCTAAGGTGGCTAACAAAACACCTCGCAGAACAAACACGGTCCCCGCCCTCATAATTTAATGTACTGAATCGGCTGGGTATTTCGGCCACGTCGCTAAATCAGCCACCTCCATTTAGAAAAAACTATGTAGATAATTTAGCGACGTGGCTTAGCCACCTAGTGTATTAGGGACATTTAAAAAAAACTTCTCATCATTATATCTTTTAGGAATTTTGCAAAAATGTTATTATTAAGAGTCCAATGTAGATACAAAGTATATAAGAACAACGGTTGACGAGTGACGAAAAAAACTGTAAGGAAAGGAAAACTAGGACATGCTCATGGGATAAACTTCCAAGAACAGCAAACATGCTATGTACACTACGCTTATAAAGAATTTGTAGCGGTTGCACAGTTCTCAAACTTTTCAACTCTTCTTCAACTTATCTGATTTAGCGATTTCTTGTTTGTTGAATATTGAAAATTTGTTTTCACAAAGTAACTTTACTTGAAACTGTACTATATTTTGATGAAAGTTTCCACACGGCATACTTTTATAAATGGAAGGGGGTACTCTTCTGTCGGTATGTGTTGCTTATTTAGCAAACATGATATGTCAACGTACAACGTGTTCTCCCATTGTATATTTCAGACGTGTATGTTTTAGTTACGGCCGGCCCTTCTAAATCAAACAATGTAATTAGAAGAGATACCAGCAAGGTTTTAAAAAAATGAAAAGTTAGATTTTAGGACATTTTCAATCAAGGGGCCTGAGGCCGTACGCGGCTTAGTAATTAATCAATTTAAAAAAAAACTGACTATACTTTATTCCAACGGCCGTGGCACCTAAGGGATTATGAAACCGCGAGTGCGAGAGCGAGGTCCACTAATCCGTCAGGTGCAACGGCTGTTGGAATGGAGTATAGGAGTACGTTTCAACAACTATACGTATTTTTACGAATCGACAACCTCGAATCTCCTAATGAATATTCATAATGAAATGACCTGGACCTATTTGTGAATCAATCAAACAATAAAATACATTATTTAATTCGTAACGTAATATAATTCACCAGCAAAACATATAGCTGGAACTATTTAATTTGAGTATGATAATACTACAAGAGCAAAAGTACCAAGTACAAGCAATGCCAATTTTCTACCCAAAACCAAGCAAGAACCCTATTTACTAAAAATAAATCTATATAAATCTATAGTTTTTTATGTATTTTAACACGTCTGTAAAGAGCCTGCTTGTCAAAAGGGCGAATAACAAACTATCTGAAACGATAACCAAGTTTGCAGGAGTAGAAGGCGCAAGGTTGCGCTGAGATTGGTTATTCAAAGGGTGGAAGCGGCGCGGGCGCTGCCCTCTCATTAAGGGCAGAACTGGCCTAAACATGACGAAACTCTCTCGCTTCAACTGCGCCAACACACGCGGCCAACTTTGCAAATTAAACTCGACTGTTGACGGGAAATGAGATTTTCATTTTTGGGAAGCGCGTGTGATCACACATATGACGTTTGCTTGATGGAATGTTAGATGTAATCATGATACGAAAATTAATGTTATAAAACTATGACCACGTCATACTATAGGCTATTTGAGATTTTTTACTATGAGCTATATAATCATGTTGGCAAACATCGGCTACATAAATAAAATGTATGATATAGAAACTCTTTCAAATTAGTTGAATTTAAACTCGTGAGGCCTTTAATTTTGATTTCATTATGTAAAGCAATGAAAACTCCGCATGTTTAAGTGATTATCTCATATAAGTTTGACCAACAGAAAATACAAGGTGACTGTAAAAGGGGTACAGTTTCCAAGTATTGCATCGCACATGATTTTTCACTTTAACCTAGGGTAAACAGTTTTCGAATCAAACATGGCTTACATATACACAGAATATAGGAATCATTAGTTTAGTTTGAAAAATCAGTATTTTTATTCCATCTAAAACTATGTGGAAGACTTGTGATTCAAGGGATTGGAAATATTAAATAATACCTGTGATGTAATGTTATTTACTTAAAAACAATTAACATAATACACAGAGTATACCCAACCAAAAGATATTATTCTTGATAATCGCCTACATGGTCTAGATCTCCATGGGGGAGGGGGTTTGGGGTGCACTGATCTGTATGATTTTATACATAGTTTCTAAAAAATATATAAATTTCATTCAGAACACTTCAGCAAACATATTTTAACAAGCAAAAGGATTGCATAACATAATTAGCAACATGCAAAACAGCTGCTGACTGAATAATTGACTAACTTTACAAACTGGGATAAACGATGGGTTCTTTTGTATTGAATATTCATGTCGATGTATATGATTTTAAAGTTCGAATGATCCTCAATGATTACTGAATTATTTGTGGTTTGCATGGTGAACATTGCAATCGATGAATTTATTCTATTCAACGATGAATTATATAATGTAATAAACAATAATTTCTTGAATGTTTCTCTGCTAACGTTTTTTAATGCCAAAGGTCAACATTTAACTGAATTTTTGCATGATCGCAATATCTTAGTACAAGCGGTTTGAAATAGTTCGATTTGATCACCTCGATTTCCAGAATGCTAAAGTGCAGTTTCCTTCGTTGTAAGGGTATGCCGGGTAATGTTTATTGAAAGAAAAATAAATTCATCTAGCTATTGTTACAAATCAAAAGTTTTCGAAATATGCAACTATAGACACCTGGCAAAAAAAATCTAATTTTATATATTAATTGGCAAAAAAGCTGGAAATCTAATCAACATAACACTGTACCTGTTTTTTCTGCAGTATATATTGTAACGTGCGTATAAATAACACGTAAGAAAAACAAGATTATGACAAAACAGATGCATGACTGCACCTTCGAGTATAAGGTATAAAATCAAATCCATCTGTGAATGTTGGATAGGTTGTTGTCAACTGGACAGCTCTTTCGAGTTTAGTCATTGTATTTAAGGAGCGATCATTTCTATCAATTATGATGTTTAACCAATATATGGGGAGACCTTTCTTGTGTATGTAGCATGAAGTAAAAGTTGCATAAATCGAAATTTTGTCACTTTCAACAAGAATTTATGTGTTAACCTTTCATTGAATCTTTATTTACAATATTTTTATTTAAAGAAAGAACTAGATTTGAGCAAAATGAGGGACTCCTTTTCGTACGAGATTTTCGAAAAAAATTGTACTGCGAGTTAAACTCTAATATCAAGTCACAGTTACGTTAAGTTTATTTGTTACAATCAAACAGCAGTGACTCAGAAGTAGTTTAGGCAATTCAAAAGTAACCAGTAGTTACTAAACTGCTCTGTTGAATACAGAGGTTAATTTGAAAAATAATAATGCATAATCTGTCTTTAGTTTTCAATTCTGCACAACTTTGATAGAGATTAGGAAATCTAGTTTCAAAATAAAACAAAAATTATAAAACTTTAATAAGTAATTATTTAAATATAACATTATAGGTATGACGAGTTAGTAATTCTGTAGATGAAAAATGACATTAAACTATTACTAAACCGTTAAAATAATATAACTAAGTTAAAATAAAGGACACTATTGGTTTTTTGGTGTTGTCTGAAATGAAAATTTCTAATATTACGCAATTTATATTTTTTTCTCCAACGTTTTTTGTTCCCTGCAACAGTTCTCCATTATCATTGGCCGTCGGCGTCGCCGCCGAGGGCGTGGCCGCGGTGACCTTGACCTTTACACCTCTACTTTACACCTTTCCATTCAGAGCTGTGCGAGCCTCTCAGATCTGTAGGCTGTAAAAACTCTTCAGACTGTAAAAACTCTTACCTCACTTTCCTCTTGACTGATTTATCCTAAGGAATGGAGGAATTGCAGAGAAACTGTTTCTATTGTAAAGGAATTTTGAAAACACTGGAGGAATGGGATACAACAAATAATAAGGTGCAGGAGGGAGTCCATTAATATTTTAGAATAATGTATCTGGAAAAATATAAAAGTAAAACGTGCTGAGTACATCATTGTTTGATTAGTTTAGTCGGAAATGCAATTGTTAAATACTGAAGTTAGTAAGTGTTATCAATTAACTTGGACGTATTGACTTTGGTGTTCATTAGAAAGGTTTCTGGAAAATAGTTATGTATTAACTTCTATTCTAGGAATGGATTTCCATTTTGAATTACCAATAATAATTTTATTATTTTAAACACATTTCAGATTCAAATACGGTATATAATAGTTCTTTTCATTGAGTGGATATGTTGTAATAGAACAACAAATATACTGTATTAATTCACAGTTCACAAGGAAGAATATTTGTACTGTATCGTGAGTTGAAACTCTCAAATCAAACTTCAGTTTGTAAGTTTAATGTTGTCAATAATTGAACAGCAGAGTTCTGAACGATTTAAAATCGTAGAGAGATTGTTATGAATATTATTAAATAATAAATTACAGATGTAAATATGAATAGAAAATCTGAAAGTTAACTTCTGTGGACCCCGCCATAATATCGGGTCGGGGGTGAAGGTCAAATTAAGTCGATATAACAGTTGTAGTATATCTTTTCTTAGTATTAAATTTCTACCTGATGAAACATTATACTTTTATCACACCAGACCGTCTATCTCTTTGTATAGACAAAAAATTACATTAAAAAGTAATGTGGAAGTATTTTTTTAGCAAACAACAATTGAAAAACATAACTTTTTATAAAAAAGTACCAGGAGAAAAAGGAAAACAAACTTTAATTAAAGTAATGATACAATGTAAACAGAGGTGGCGAGTACAGCTCAGTTTAATTTACCTTTACCTCATTTTCGCAGTATGTAAATGCATATTACGTTTAAAAAGTTGTCATAAAGATTCAGTTACACCACCTCGCTTCAGGGTAACATGCTCGATGCTCGTTTAAATTAAGACCCTGGACCCAGGGAAACCCATTTCGTCTTCTAAATTGAAACTCCTCCTCACTTAACATCGTCCTTTGTATACTTTACAACGTTTAACGTACAAAATCGCACACAAATGGGCCGCCATCCACTGGAGGAAACATGGCAATCCTTGCAAAAAGTTGTTTTTTATAAATATGAGTTTATGTGTAAATTGTGAATTCTGCAGACAATTTCATTGAAAAAATATTAAACTTTTTTCAGACTGATGTTTCTCCCTGAAGTTTTTTGCATGGTAAAAATAAAATAAAAGTAAGTAAAAATGCGATGTTTTCTGTTTTTGTGTGAATCCTTAGAGTCAAAACGTACAGACGTGATAACGAAAAACGTATTTACATGATGAAGGCGGTTACCTGCCTTAAGCTGGTAAGATTTTGTTTTATTTTGTATACCATATGATTAAATATATTGGAAACACCCTTTTTTATTAGAAAGATGAATTACTACAACCGTCAGAAATAATACGAGTATATCCGAGTGTATTATAAAATAAAACCTATAGCAAAAATGTTAGTTTTTTTAACTAACTTAAATACTATTATAATTAAGGTTATTGTAGAACTGTTTGAGAAAATGAATTTGGTAATCATGCGGAGCAAATGAATTTGGTAATCATGGAGCAAATTAATTTGGTTATCATGTATTGTTGTGTTTTTGTACTATCAAATAATTTTATTTTTCTGACGAAAAGACACTATAAATAACTAAAGTGCGTCACGCAAAAAAACCTCCTGAAACTGAAATTATAACTTTCGTTTTCTGGAAACTCAGCCCCACTCGAGGATACTTTTTCAAACAAACTAATGAAAAACGAACATTTCTCAGAAAATTCATGAGTTGAATTATTCTGTGTTTTAAAAACACGCTTTTTTAACGTTAACGTTTTTAACTTAACGTTTTTAACGTTGTAACGTTAGTAACATTATGCCTTTAGCAACATTAGCTTTTAATAATTTACCTGTTACTGCAATGTTAAAACAATTTATTATACTTTGTACATTCCAGAGCAGCCAGAAAAAAGTAAAATACGCATGGAAAAAAGTAAATATAATCAAGCAAATCATGTGCTTACGTTGGAATATAAGCACATGTTATATTCCAACATCACCTCCATGTTGGTTCCAGTTTTTGTCTGAAGATTGACTTGTGAGAGTTTTCAGCCATAGCACATCAATATTTATTATTCACATTCCTGGGCTAACACATCAAAGCTGTCTCGAAGTCTGCTTGTTATAAATTAACATAGAAAACGTTCTCTCATTAATATAAGAGTTAATTTAACTTCATAGCTCAGACATGAGAACTAATAACGTAAACAAAAGCCAGCGTCGCAATGAAGTTGCAACAATCACGTGAGTGGTTGGGCGGCCTCGCACTCGCGGAAGTATATTTGCCGCCCGGGGCGGCGGGGCAGGGTCATTGCCGCCCCTTGTGGTTTGCCGCCCTCAGCCGCTGTACTTCCTCTACAGCTGCAGTCAATGGAGGGCGGAGCAGAGATACTGCTCGATTGCTCATGGATCGGATCCCACTCAATCTGTCCACAACGGTGCAATGAGGTTGTATGAATAGGAATGCTGTTAACTCGTTTCATGCCTAAGCTGCTGCCACATTACCCCTGTGAGAGTGGGTACAGCAGCTCATTATTTATAAATTTAATGAGTTCGCAAATAAAAAAAATATTTAATGTAGTCTATAGTTTAAGATGTATGTTTTACATATAGACTGCAGTGTTAAAATAGCAGTTTAAGAAAAAAATGTATTATTTCTTAATTGATTTTCTTGTCATTGTGAAGCACGTTTTTCAGCGAATGAAAATTAATAGAAGTCATATAGGCAACTTTTAGACATAGATAATTGTTATTTATTGGCAGTAAATATTTGAATAGTAAGCAAATTACAGGATTTTGTGATTTGACAGGTCCTATGTAGCTGTTTCTTATACACAATGAACGATGGCAAACAACATTACTGCGAAAAGAACAGATATTGACGATAAATAAATAAAGGGAGCTCCACAAACATGTCACCACTAAGGGCGTAGGGAGGGTAGGGTGAAAGACGGGCGAAGGGGAGGATAAAAAGACGGTAAACACTGAAACTTTTCAAAATCGGCAGAACTTTGGTTCCTCTTCAGTGATTTGCTTCTTAGAAGGGAAGTGTCTTTGGGATATAGAAGTAAAATTTTAAAACTTACTTTTTTAGTTCGGCTCTAAGTTTAAAGACAATAACCGCTGCTGTGAGAACCTTTTCTTTGGAACTGGATTGAAAATGAATAAGTATTGGTGATAAAAATGTCTCATACGTGTAAAAATAGGCAGGAAAATCTATTTATAAAATGTTCAGACAAGTTCAAAGTTGATGGGTGTCATTTTATACACAACGATAATATCTATCATAGTATAGCTTGAACGCGGTCACGGTAAATTTTCTAAAGTACAAAATGCCATACAGCTAGTAGCCTAATATGGACGAAATTCAATATCAATATACAATTAGTAAAGCAGTTCGGACCCCATAAACTACACATTCATGTTATTAAGAAAACATTCTTAACCTCTGCTTTTCTGGGAGATTTACTTGGAAATCTATTATTAAATATAATAGAATATCAACTTAATCTTTTAACTAATTATTATAACAACTGTAATGTTTTAAATATCAAATTTAGGTACGGTTAATTATCTTGAAAATTTATGTCAGATAACACAAACTAAACAGATTTTCAGTGTTGCTCGAACAAAAGCCATTTTAGTTCGGATAATCGCTTTGTCCGGATAAGCCGGTGTCACCGCCTGTTCCCAATCATCCGGCTGTAGCAAAGATCGATCGAGTTGTTAATCAGCTTTATATACTCACTAACATTGTGAGCTTTTGAAAAAAGAAGGAAATTTCAACAAAGAAAGG
Organism: Flexamia atlantica; assembly: GCA_035578135.1. Classification (NCBI taxonomy): domain Eukaryota; kingdom Metazoa; phylum Arthropoda; class Insecta; order Hemiptera; family Cicadellidae; genus Flexamia; species Flexamia atlantica. The sequence goes on along the minus strand of JAQJVK010000012.1, from coordinate 16,381,793 downwards.
GCTACTAAATATAGTTAAAAAAACTTTGGTATGTGACGAAAGTTTTGAGTTTTGACTAAACGATAAACATTGTTTGTTTTAGCAGGTGTAAAACAATAATTTACCATATAATAGCCTCATAAATAGGTAACCCTGTTGATAAATCGATGGTTTTCAAATTTTATAAATTTTCAGGAAATGTAAAAATGTGTATATGAAAACATAACACGCCAGAAATTGAAAGCGAACAGAGACATAATACATTCAATTTTACTGCAAACATTTTGAAACGTATAACAATTTGCGATTTTTAAGAGACTTCATAGAAATGTGCCCACATTTCCCATAGCAGCAAGGGCAGCGTAACAAATAAATCACTGAATAAAAAAACGCACCGTTAACGTCACCATACAACCCGTTACTCCTGATAATTTACACTCGTTAATAATTCACGATAAAGCTGATGTAAATAATAACGAACGTGTTGAGTGTGCAGTGGGAACCACGGGGAGTAAATCTTTTACATAATTAACTGTCACCGCTGTCATAACTTTTGTTTGCTTTAAGCCCATAAAGCGGCTCGTGTAATAGTTGTGCTGCCCTTTGGTTACTCATGCGATCTCCGAGCTCAGCCGCCGACGTTTCGACCTCATTCTCCCGCCGTCGTCAAGGCTGCCATGAATCAGTCACATCAGGGCCGCCCTGCCTCTGTAGCTACAAGACTACCGAATTGGAAAGTGCTAAAATCATCTACGAGCTATTTAACATATTCTGTACAATCCATACTACTAAGATCCTGGTATTGCGAGTATCATACCAGATGCGTCGGAATAACGTTGAAACTAAACAAACGTTTTAGTTGTACCCTAGAAGAAAAACCTAAAAATTGCGTGTATAAATAAATACAGCTTTGGTTTACCCCCTAAGTAAAGGGTCGACTGGGGCGAAATCTGTAGGTACAATTATTTTAAACCGTAAGCTTCAATGTCCCTAACGATTGGTAAAATTATACAGACGAATCGTCATATCTCCTTCCACTAATGCTTCAGTAGATTATTTTTTCATTTTGCTGCTTCAAAATATTGAAAGATAACGAAGTTTGAATTATGTATTCGCTCATTATTTGTCGGGCCCGAACACCACTATTAACAAGTAAGTGTTAAACCGCAACTTTAAAAGTCTAGAAAACGCAAATATGTCGAAAAGTATAAGATACACAAATATACATTACAAAACCGAGACTAATGCTCAATGGACAACTAAGTTCGGCACTACTCATGCGGAGTGTGTACGTCAGAGTTCTGCGTGCATTCTCGTTTCATCACTCAGCGGATTACAAAGTTGACATTTAAGATTTTGTTTACATTTGAAACCCCTCTCGAGACACTTTGTGTAGAATCTAACTCGAGGATAATTTAAAATCCGCAGTAAATCTTTTATCAAAACAAAACAGAGAGGAATATTTATTTGATCACGATCCAAATTGCGACATTCCAATGTTTTATCTCAGTTATTTACATCCAGAGATGCAGCTGCACGTGCCAAACGCGTGAGAAACAATAAACACGCTGAGCTCGACATGCGAGCTCCGTGAGACGGAGTAATGTTGGAATGGAAATCTGGCGGTACTCACGACAGTCACTGTCCCTCGCGCCTGCTGGCAAACATAGCTGCTGCACTTACCTGTAAAATAATAAAATTCGTTAGCAAAACACTAATGATATTTAAGACTGACTTATCATTTTACTTGCTGTATTTAGTATAAAGCATTTATTTTAATTAAAACCACAACCACGAACAAACACAATACATCAGGTCAAAATTACTTTAACATGGACGTTTTTGAAAACCTGCAGATGGACAATTGCAATTCAATAACCAAATAAAAACATGTTTTCGTATATGATTATGTTGACTGAAATAAAACTTAGCAATTTCCTACAGACCAAACTTGCGTAATTGTCCTCATATTGTTTTCAATATAAAATAGAAAAATAATATTTAAACCCAACAGATTGGATAGAGACGAAACTAAAGGAAGAAGAAAAACCAATTTCATCACCCCTTAGCCTTTGACTCATGGTCGAGCAAGTCTGTGCAAATCCACACCGATCACGGGCTAACGTTATAAATCGATCATACTCCAATAATGTCATTGCCGCGAGTGTCAACCCCGGAGTAATGCAATGTTATCAACTCCGCGCCAAGGCAAGGCCGACCCGGGGCCGCTTCCTACGGACGTCCCACCAGGTCGCGCTCTCGCAACCGGCAGCTCCCACCGGACGCTCGTTTTTGGAACCCGCGCGCGTCTTTGTTGTTTGTTGCGCAACTCCCCCGACCACTTTCATTAGTCGAAATGAACCGAGGCCAGATCCAAGAATATAACAATGGGATGCATTTCGGACCCTGCCAAGCGATATGCAACTCTTGTGGTCAGCACGTAAACAATCGTGTGGGATTAGCTTTGGATATAGTTTGTTGTGGTCAGTACAGTGGAGCAATTTCAATTTCAGTTTCAATTTCAGCCTGAGTATATATATTTCTCTTAATATATACTAGGCTGTTATTTGAGTTTCTTTTTTCTCAAATATAAACAGTATTCGTAAACAAAATGGACCATTTGTGTAGATTCGTTTCTTGAACCAAAAAAACATGTTTTGCAACCTTAAGTACCTTTAGGTACAGTGCAAACTTTTCCAGCAATCCTACTCTACATGCTTTTACTAATTTACTAATAACTTCAAATTTCTCAAGTGCAAGGTAACAACCACAAACGTGGTGTATGATGTAATGATAAAACATATTTTTGTAATGCATGTTTCTACTTTTCACCGGTTCAAACATTTAGTGATCTTTATTATTCAGAGCTTAAAATCTCATATTGAAAATTTGGATTTTTGATTAGCATTTTTCCATTAAGTAACTGTATTCCAGAAAATCGTTTGTGCTAAAAACCTCGCAAAGTTATTAATTTTTGGAAATGAAATTAAAAGTTTTCTTGTTGTATTTTTACAAAGTCTGTAAAGATAATGTTTTTTTCTCGAATATGAAGCTTTGAGAAATAAAAATGTCCACCATTTTTTGAATGGTGAAAAGTGAGAACTTAATTTTATCAACATAAGTAGGTCCAGAACAGCCTAATCCGACAAAGTTAAGATTTGGTACCTATATTATTGTGAATCAAAAGTTAAATGCAAATTTGTAAAACACGAGATAAGATTAGATTTGTTGTTATTTAATTACTCTTAAACTATTGTAATGAGAACATAATAAAAGGCCTAGAAGAACATTTCACTTATTTTTTTACGACAGTATCAATTTAATTCGCTGACGCATTTAAGCACGGAAAGTAATATCTTCTGCCTTCTTTTCTTTCGTAGAGGATAAGTAGACGGCAAATGTTTTCTCGTAGTTTTCAGAGGAGCTCACTAAGCCCTTCACTGTAAGCTCACATGATATAAAGGTCTTGCACGGTTTCGTATGTAATCTCTTAAGTGGATCACAATCTTAATTCCTTCCTTGAGAACAATAAAGCTATTACGTTACATTATTTACCCCAGTTTATGAGATTGATGAAATCCTGAGTTTATCCTTTATGTTTCCATTTAAAAATGTATGCAAAGTTTTAGAATACTGGGAGTGATATTTGTTTTATGAATAGGTTTCTAAATTAGACATAGGCTCTATATATATATATTTGGGTCTCTCTGCTGGAAATAAACTGGCTTGGAGAGATAAGACTCAACTAAAAAAACTAACTTGCTAAGTAAATTGCAACTAGCTATGTTTTACCGCAAGTATATTGAACTTTTAAGGTAACAGTCTCTGGATCGTTATTCGATAATTATTAAGATCATTCTTCACGCAGTTTTATTCATCAGCGTTTTTATGAACATTTTATGTGTAAAATAAAAACGATTTTCTCAGTTACTGAGAACTGAGATTTCCTTAAACTGTGGAAATTTCAAACGTGAGTCGACAATAAAATAAGTAGTTAAACCTGGGAAATGAGTCATGGTGGTGTTCCGACGCTAAAAGCTAAAGTGCTCGTAAACTAAACACATACCTGAAATAGATCTTAAGGTAAACCTAAATAATTTTAAACTGTGAATTAATGAATGTGCCTGGTTAAGATGGTTAAATTTTAACCCCAAATAATCTTTTTTAAGATTACGTTTGTTCTGAAATTATATCTACTGTATTATTTGAAATCATACTATGTTCACTCTTGATTTTTAATGCCTTCTTGAATGTCCATGGCACCATATTATACTATTTATCAAACCAGCTGTTCATGCTATTCTGTATTACTTATTTTAATATATAATATTTAATCAAATTTCAAAAATGTTCACTGAAAACGAAAGAACAGAATAATTTTAATAGAAGACTATGAGAAACACGAATGTTTTTACATTGAACGTAACCCTGAAATCCCTTCAACCTCTCATTCACCTCTCATTCTCAACTATAGTTTGGAAGGAAAAACGGTCTGTCAGTCCGCCCTCATATTTTATACCTACATATGAAGTAAAATACAAAAAAACATTTAAACTTTGAAACGGCATAAACCTAAAAAACAACTGAAGGTCAAGTAATTAGTATGAGGTCAATGGCATCGAAATTTCTGAAACTTAAAACACAATGTACGTGGTGGTGTAATCATCAATCCTCACAACCAGATCCATCCACGCACAAACATTTACCATTATATTCGGATGATCCTACATTAATAAACATAATACTACCTGCTCTTTTACAAAGACGGAGTGCGCAGGTTACTGCTGTAGAAAACCCAATATGTTAGAAACTGTGCAAGATTGAGCTCATTTTCTGGGCTTAAGTTATTCGAAGATAACTTCTCATTCAGCACAACGAGTCGGGAGGCATCAGAGCGTACAGTCGTCAACAGAACAATGGCCTATTACCTGTTATCAGCGATAATTATGGGTCACGGTCTGATAGCGAAAATACTATTAGACAAGAAGTCGCTTCTTTTCTACTGTTTAATCGTTTACTTCGTTTTTATACACGAGGGATACCCACTAATTTTCAATTACGTTTTCACTAATGGTTTTCATTAATAACTTGTATTTTCTTCCAGTTGTTTTACAACATGTGTTTATCTTATTTTACAAGAAGTGGCATATTATTTCCTATCATATTAAGACGCTGTTGCTATGTACAAGTATTTTAAGTTGAATGCGACGGGTATGGCGAGATTATTATTTTTGTTCAATAAAATTAGGTGGTCGAAAAAGGGGTTTATTTACCATTCTACCTACACCACTCCCATCTAATTAGCTGATTCAACTAATCATTAAAATGTTGTTTGAAATGTCATCTTTTGTTTACATCAACATCAACTGTTGCCTGTTGCTGGCAAAAACAGTGATTTTATCCATCAATGAAAATTATACCAAATATAAAACAGCACAGCAGCAACAGTGGATTATTTTGATGTTTTATAGAGGAAATCATGCATGTTGCAAAAACAGAAATGAAAAGTTTGCCCACAAGCTTTGATAAATAAACATCGGAAGCATCAATCTAAGTATAAGTTTTGACAATAGTATATTTAATCAAAATTTATTAATTCTTTTTAATTTTTATATTCATTTACTATATTTATTTATTAATATTTTCTAAAAAAAATAGAATAAAAGATTAAAGAACAGTATTTAGATAAGCAAGAAAAGATTATGTGAAGCCGGGGAGAATGACACTAATCGCGCTGCAGCCTGGCGACCTCCCTCGCAAGGACTCGTGGTGTAACGGAATTAAGTACACCTCGAGCTGTTTTAGTGGATTTATATACAATTAACATTTTAAATAAAAGATACATCTAGATATAATTTGAATAAAATAAAAAAACTCTATAAAATTTTTGCTAAGTTGAAATTCTTTGATCCTTTTAACATTAACTTTAGTAAGAATTCAATTTATGACACCTCTGCTTAGCAAAGATATGACCGCTCATTTTGTACAGAGGGAAGAATAGAATTTGGTGGAGGGACGCCAAATAGGGTGGGTTTAGACGCTTTGTGGCATTTTCCAGATAGAAGGGTGACGCCGTCTCTCTAGGGTCTGTAACGAGATTGAATAAGGCCCTGAGAATTGAATTTGTACTAACCTTGTTTCCCAAACATGATATTGCTTTTAAAGTAAAATTTCGATTTAAATCGTTTTTACAGTTACAATACAATTAAACATATTACACATATTTTTATGTTAACATAAAAAAAAGCCTTTCAGTGTTGCTAAAGTGGGTCAGTTGGCAACTAATTGCTCCGTTGAGGATTAGAAATACATAAAATCACCCGAAAAATCAGTCACGAAAAAGTTTGCATGGTCAATCTGTATTACCTATTCCTCTCGATAATTCTATACATTCAGTATAGTTAACGATAGGAGGAATAAAAGGATGTTTCTGTATCCTAATGTTTTCTGAAATAGATTTACAGCCGTGGTGCGCAGAGCAGTAGATGCTGGGACGCCAGTATTACTCGAGCAGTAGACGCTGGGACGCCAGTATTACTCGAGCAGTAGACGTTAGGACGCCAGTGTTACTCGAGCAGTAGACGCTGGGACGCCAGTATTACTCAAGCAGTAGACGTTAGGACGCCAGTATTACTCGAGCAGTAGACGCTGGGACGCTAGTATTACTCGAGCAGTAGACGCTGGGACGCCAGTATTACTCGAGCAGTAGACGCTAGGACGCCAGTATTACTCGAGCATTAGACGCTGGGACGCCAGTATTACTCGAGCATTAGACGCTAGGACGCCAGTATTACTCGAGCATTAGACGCTAGGACGCCAGTATTACTCGAGCATTAGACGCTAGGACGCCAGTATTACTCGAGCAGTAGACGCTAGGACGCCAGTATTACTCGGGCAGTAGACGCTAGGACGCAAGTATTACTCGAGCATTAGACGCTAGGACGCCAGTATTACTCGAGCAGTAGACGCTGGGACACCAGTATTACTCGAGCAGTAGACGCTAGGACGCCAGTATTACTCGAGCATTAGACGCTGGGACGCCAGTATTACTCGAGCAGTAGACGCTATGACGCCAGTATTACTCGAGCATTAGACACTGGCACGCCAGTATTACTCGAGCAGTAGACGCTGGGACGCCAGTATTACTAGAGCAGTAGACGCTGGGACGCCAGTATTACTCGAGCAGTAGACGCTAGGACGCCAGTATTACTCGAGCAGTAGACGCTGGGACGCCTGTATTACTCGAGCAGTAGACGCTGGGACGCCAGTATTACTAGAGCAGTAGACGCTGGGACGCCAGTATTACTCGAGCAGTAGACGCTTGGACGCCACTATTACTCGAGCAGTAGACGCTAGGACGCCAGTATTACTCGAGCAGTAGACGCTAGGACGCCAGTATTACTCGGGCAGTTATCATGTACGCGGTAACGATGTGGTGAAAGGTGTTACCGCATATTATGCCCAGCCGACTATGATAGCGACTGCCGCACTGCCTTTTGAAACAACCGTTACTTCATGGGTAACTAACACCGTAAACCACGGAACTTGGTGGTGATTCATCGCCTTCTACATAACAGAGTCACAATCCTTATTTGGTAATCAATTTTTGGTTGGTACTGACTTAAATGTTCTAATTCATTCTATAATTACAAACTTGTCATTTAAAAAAATTTAATTCTACAAGAAACAAAGTCTTAGCTCTTATCAGGCAAAAGTCAAGAAATGTTACGATTAATACACTCAATTTAAAACAAGAACCCTTAAAAGCTTCAACATGAATAAACTTAAAAGCTGATATACAGATATTTTTTCTATTAGCAAAGTAACCTGGATTTAATTTTATCTACATTCTAATTTGGGACATTCTCTAAGAAATATATCAAATGTCTTGAACAGGCTTGAACTTTAAAACTAGAAAGCAATAATGGCGGGCTTTTATGCTTTAGGAGTGCTAGTTGACTAGACCCTGACATCGTTCTTTCATAGGCCTATCGTTCTCTAAATCTGACCTTTACGTTAGAAGACTGCAAAGTAATAAGAACGTGTCAGTTCAATCAATGGAGGTCCACTTCAAAGCTAATTCAGTATTCAAAATCGACCTGAATATTATGTTCAGAATACATTTCTGCGGTAAAAAATGCCGTCCGAATAGTTTTATCCCTCAGATGTCTGATCATGTATTTCCCAACGAACAGGCTGTGTTGACATTAGTCCGATTTCATTAAGTCGGAGCACGAAATCGACTGAGGGAAAGAGGTTTAAATACCATTCATTTAAATAAAGGACAAACACAACAATATACAAAGGTGAAAAATAATATATCATATAAATATTTTTAATATTATAAAATAATACTTTCATATCAATAGAATGTGCTATTTAATCGAATATGTCTAGAAAGGCTACTTATTTTTCGCAGTAAGTATTTGTCATGGTGAATATCAATCATGATAATATAATTGTCTACTCGTCATAACAATATGAAACGATTTTTCTGAAAATATACACTTCGATACTTTGGGTTCATATACAGCTCATAATTTGTATATGACCTTTTTTTTTGGTTTTTCGCCATCAAAAAATGGAGTGTAATTATTTTTCAAATGCCTGGTAAATGGTTGTATAAAAAAATACAATTCTAGATTTGTTCTAGATCAAGTGTAAAATAATAAAAGCTCCAGCTGGACCATCGGTTGTCGCAACCGCTGATGTAACATCGCGCTCTCGTTGCTGCACCGAGTGGCTCTGTGGAGAGTAACGTGGAGATTCTAGGAAGGAGATGAGTCTGCGGCGGCGGAGAAAGCGGCCTTGCTCTCCAGGGGAATCTCCGAGACAACGGGCCACGGAACCACGGGGAGGCGCGCCGCGGCCGTGACCCAAAAACCGGCGGTCGTGCACTGTAGTCTCAGTGGTCTCTGTTTACTTTCCTGCGGGGCGTTTACAAGGGCCAGTGGAGCTGTTTTGAAGGCCACGGCGATAAGATGGAAATTTAATTCAAGATGTGATTAAGGTTGTGTAAACTATTGTTAAACATGAGCTGCGAGTAGTTGAAAATATTATATCAACAAATCGTAGGAAGGTAAAAGGTTTCTTAAAAAACTGACTAAATGGAAAATTCACTATACGTTTTATCATTCACTTTGTCTTACAGAGAATAATAAATAAGATATTGATTTAGAAGGGGGAGCCACTTTTTACTAAGGTCTAAAAAACTATCATACTTATTAGTTATTTCCCGCTCTAGTTGAGACCTACTACAGCTGGAGCTGCTGTGGCTGGAATGTTAGCTGTGCAAGTGATTGAAAACTTAAAACTAACTATTCAATATACTACAAGCTAATAAGACGGAAAACTGACCACTTCCACGTGCCTAATCTAGGTTTCAAGCAAGGGCCGGTAGAATTACTCTATTAATATATTTAATTGGCTGTACACATCATTAAAATTAAACTTTTATAATGATGTGTAGCCAATTAAATTTAATAATAGACACCATTATGACAAATGCCTACCGAGAAGAATTACTCCAGGTTTAAATGTGATAAATTAATCCCTTATATTATGCCTTGCAGACTTAAATTAATTATAAAATTATTATTAACCTTTTATATCATCAGTCTCTCATGAAAAAAGTATAATTTCGGTCCCTAAACGTAAAACCTCTGCCTTGACCACAGACATGGACGAATGGCAGGTCCGGATCGTGGAGAGGTAGGTTACAGATCGTCTCGACAGTCTTACATTAATCACCTTTGGGCTTAACTTCACTTTCGGGTAAGCGTCTTATCACATAAGGAGGGAGTGAGAGGGGAAGGTACAGAGACCACTGGTGACGCAACGTGTTTTATAACCCTGTAATGCCCGAATATATGCCACAATAGGGTCGGTGGCGAGTAATGGGTCTTCAGTCTACCAGGGCCTTTCACCAGTTACAAACGCTGATTGCATGTGCCAAAGGCATTGTGAAAACTCGTTTCGGTCACTTCAAAGCAGCTAATTATTACGTTGTAAATTAAACTGTTTTATTGTTTTGTATAACGGTTCAAATAATTTATTTCCTGTATTTCTCTGTCTAAAAGTTTCAAAAGAATATCAAATCAAATTTAAGGTAAATGTTAAACAATCAGTTTGCGCTTTTTTAAATATATATTTTATTTTAATTCATACATATTTTTATGAAAGAAAAATACATTTTATGTACAATGATTTAAAACATTTTTTATAGGTAAACGAGGGATTTCATTAATTAACTTCATTAAACCTACTTAAATAACGAGTGTTTTTATTCTTTAGCTATGTTTCTGTATTTTTTTACATTCAATTCAAAATTGTAAAATTATTAATACAGAAATCAAAATAAAATGGTATCTCGGAAGTAATTAAAGGCATGCATTTCAATAACCAGTGGATGTATAGTTTAAATAAATCTTTATTGCAAAAAACCATATATTGTAGAAAATAAAAAAGAGTATAAGATTAAAGTGTCGCTCCATGTTACACAAAAACCGACGATGCTGTCTTTTTGTAAATTGATGCTGTTGTATAACATAAATTAAAGGAGTCAAGGGTGCAATGCTTTTACCATAATTGTTAACTTATGGTACAGGGCATTGCCAAACAATTTCCTCTTTAATCACTCACGTCTTATGATGAGAGGCGGTTAAAAAAGGGGTTGAAAAATCAAATCAGAGCTAAGGAAGTTGAATTAAAAAAAACAATTAATTAAAAAATGTGTTGCAGTTGTCGATATTTCAGAGTATAGAGTAACAACCTATTTAACAAGTACAAAAAAGATACAAATTTTTATTTATACATACTACTATTCAATACTTGTTTCTACGTCACTAAACAAAAGATGGTTGTTTACTCATTGATTAAGCCAAAACCAATCGGTCCTGATAAGTTGTGTGGTGGCAATAGCATCCCAGTAATCAGCACGCCTTGTTTAATCATTGCAGTCACGATCGCCCAATGATATTTCAATCACGACTTTTTAAGGTCAAACGCACAGACAGACCAACAGACTCGAACAGACAGCGGGTATTTATGTCTATTGTATGGTAATAAGTAGCGATTTGGCCGGTGAAAGTTATGCCGTTTATTAGCATAATCATGATAAGATTCCTGATCTTATCTGTGACTGATTTCTTATCAGTGTCTGGTGTCGGTGGCTTCTGCCTTCTGGAAGTCGGTGGTCCTGCCAGTATGTAAATTACTGTGACCTAATCGTCAACATTTCAAAAGGAATTTGAAACTACTTTCAATAATATTATAATATTTAAATGAAATAATGAAAATAATGATTGAAAAAATGGTTTATTCCAGCACTTATTTACAATAATATTACAAAAGTCCTCTCTACTTTAAAACGTATTTGTTGCAGTTTTAGTGTAGAGGATTCATCGGGTCTACGAAATCTGTTTGGGGGAAAAACGCACTAGTGTATTATGTTCAGGAAAGTTGCAGTTTTATTTTTTTCTCTTTTAAGACGCTAACGGTATCTTTTATAAATCAATATTTGAATATACAGTGAGCAGACAGCAGACACCTCGACAATGGACGGAACGTGACGTGACGTGAAGTGTCTCGTCGGGGGGTTCAGCTGTTGGGATACCTCAAGATACCCATTTAGATGTAAAAAATTATTTTTTATTAAGGCTAGCTAGTCAAACAGGTTTCACCCGTGGAAAATGGGAACAATTCCGTGGTTTTGAGATATAATTTATTATACTTCATAAGGTTGCCATTACAACTTCATGAGCTTTCCGACAGTTTAACATAGAACCTTTGAAGTACTGTAGGGTCCAACCCTAAGGGAGTTTTAAAACACATTTCTTAGTACGCATCTAGGGCCCAAGCAGAGTGCATATGCCAAATTTAAGACCTGAACATCTTATGGTTTTGCGGCTATTCGCTGTCCGATAGAAAACCTCTTCTCCTTTATGTGTAAAGTATATATAGAAAAATAATATATATATATATATATATATATATATATATATAAACAACACTGATTACATTGTTGTATGTACTACTAGCAGATATACCCGCATCTTCGCCCGCTGAAAGGATAGCTAATTTTAATTCAATTATTTGTGCAATTTTTAGGGATAATTAAAAATAGACTGATTTATTTGGGTCATGTGCGTGCAATTAAACCCTTAAGATGAAGCTAATAATTCCACTCTAGATGAAAATGGGAAAGTGTAACGCTTCCTCTAAACATGTTCCCCTCATGATTAGCAAATGGTATTAATTAACTTCCTCCAATTTCCCAATACAGAGAATGAGGATAACCCGGAATATAAAACAAAGAAGACACTAAGGATGGATTTTCGACTTGAAATCAATCTGAATTTAGTACGTTTTTGAAAATAAACAGAAAACTGTAAGAAAAAGTAATAGGTAAATATCTTGGCCAAAAACCTATTTCCCCAAAAAGTTTCTCGTTAAATTTTTAAATTTTATTCTTTCAGTAGATTAGTTCTCGTACCTTTTCTGTTCCCTGAAAATATTCTATAGGACTCCCATCCATAATTAGGAAAAACTAAAATGGCCGCCATATTGAATTTGTTCAAATAATCTATTTTAGCCGTCTGAGAGAGAATATTTTTAAAACCTTTCTTTTTTTCGCATCTAAAGCCTATAAAGAATAATTGTGTCAAGTTTCATGGCCCAAAGTCTTGTGGTTTTTGAGAAATTAAGCTTTGAAAGCTAAAAGGGCCGCCATATTGTTTTTTATAATATACCATATTTAGGCCTTTAGAGACAAAATATTGCAAAATCCTTTCTTTTTACGCATTTAGAGCATGTAAGGAATATTTGTGCCGAATTTCATGGCTCTAAGCCTTATAGTTTTTGAGAAACTGTGATTAGTCATACAGTTAGTCAGTCAGTCAGTCAGTCAGTCAATGGGTTTTGGCTTTTATATATATAGATAATCATCCCACGTGAGGTATATCAATAAACTTACAATTACTCACTAACCAAGACCAGTAAGTATATCATAAATGTTATACATATAAACGCAAATCAAGCACTGATGTTTATAGCAATGTAATCTTGTATGGAATATGAGGTTGAAACCATCTGCTTTTGTCGATGCTGTTGGAATCATGCCATTCTGGAAGAGCTCATAAATAATTACGGACCTCCATCTCCCGGAAATCTCGTTGAACGTCGTGGTATTCAAGCAGCATCATCTACTGTACAGAGCTGTCCACAGGCTGTGAGTCCTGTAGCTGCTGGCCCCCTGGTTGTAGCGGCTGCCCCCCAGGTTGTAGCGGCTGGATCCAAGGTGGTAAGTCCGTTATCCTCACCAGTCTGTCAACCCATTGGTATACAACAACTGAGTTCTCCTGTCTCTAGTTACCCAACGACTTGAAGAGGTGGGTCATCAAGTCCGTTGCCAGCTGCATATTATTATCAGCCCGATGTTCCCGGTCCATCGTAAGTCCAGGGTGGCAATGTATGCCAGGGGCAGCCGAGCCCGTATACGTTGAGCCCTGTTCTGCCTGGCTATCACCCTTCTGGATCACCTGCTGTACTCATCACCAAAAAATGTGACACCGAATGTGCAAGAAGGATGAAAATAGGCCATTATTTACTTGGTACGGGGAGTTCATTTAAAGGGGTAATGAACGTGTATTTTTTTAAATTTTCTAAAATATCTGACAAAGTTGCTGTGGAGACGATTATGATATAAAGTTTGCAAATATTTTCTCTGTCACAGAGGCGTTTCTGGCTGGAATGCTTTTGGAGGTCATATCTGAACAAAAAATGCTTATTCTTCCTTTCCAATTATATCCTTTTACATCTAACATATAAAACAACAAACATATAAGCACTAATATCTCATTTGTGAAAGGAAAATGGTAGGCCTACATCCGTGTTGATAAAATAAATATAAATAAATAAATCCGAAATAAGATATTACCATCTAAAATATTCCCGAATAATAATCAGAAAATAACTAACTATTGAAGATGTTTTGCATTTATTATCTGAAAATCATAAATCTGGATGATGACACAGTATCAAATGGCAGAGTATTCTTAAAAATAAGAGTTTCTTTACATGCCGTCCAGTTATTTCTGGCGATCTCTCACATCTTCTGATTGGATATGTCACTGACAGGACAGCTGATAGCAATCTTTGGTTACCACCTTCAAACGTTTTATTGATCTACCGATTATGGCTCTGATTGCTACTTTTTATTCGTTTAGTTGGTAATTTATAGTAGCAGCTAAATATATTTTTAAAATACAACGTCTAGTTGTCCATTTTAATTTCAAACCCTTTCAATTTGGTGTACATTTTACGTGCATTTACTCTAGTCTTATTTTGGTCAGATATAGGCTAACTGAACATCGGAGAGTAGTTAAAAGTTGTATTTACTTACTTTCAGAAGATTAGCAACGCATTAAAAGGTCTTTTGACGGCAATATTATTGGAATTCTTGCTATCCAATATTTTATTACTCTGTCGATATTATAAATTACAGTTCAATTTTCCGGGTGTGTGTGTATCTTTTCAGTCTCCTTCAGTGCCAACTGCAACGGTTAATAACAAAAGAAATAAAGTTTAAGGTGTTTTATGCCAGCTGCAATAATTACGTAAGAAGTAAATTAATTGAAGAAACGGTAAAAATTGGTCGGAAGGTTCGTTGTAAGGTTATTAATCGGGTCCTAAAATTAATTGTTTCTGCAAAAATAAACGGGATAACTTCTTTTTAAATTCTTGTTTTGCCTAGTACTTTAGGCTAGTAAATTAAGCTAGCCTAAAACCTAAAGCCAGCCAAGCTTAGTATCATACTGCGCAAATAAACAAAACCATTTTTGGTTCAACTTCGAATTCTTGTAGATTATTATAATTTTCACCAGTAACAATATTAGAATTATTGAAAGTATTAGAAAATAAGTACTTCCCTACTCTGGTAAAATTTCCCTTAACAGTTTCAAATTACTTCTAGCACTTCGAGCACCTTGCAAAGCCAGGCTGTTGGAAGTTGAGGCACAACGTTGTAAGAATGTGTTACACAATGTGGTGTAAACGCTCCCAAGTGTGCGTATCGGGGTGTGGTCATAATGCGAAACTGATGGACCCTCTGTGCCTCCATCACCAGCGACCTTCTTGGAATAACATCATATTCCCTCCATATGTATGTGGAGTGGAATACATGAGTCTGACATATGTACGGCTCTCCTGACCTCAAGGCCTACGTAGTCTTCAAAAGGTGAGGTAGAATGGTGGAAATGATCTCGTTTGTCGAGAATGAGGTCATGATATATATGAGGAGGTGGGTGTGAAAAATGGACAATGTTACACAAAAATTGGTCTTTTCTCCTCAAATTTTCTTTAGTGATTCTTATAATACTTATATAATGAACAGAGTAGGTCTGTATGAAACTGAAGTAAATCTTGCCAAGACTATGCGTTAACTGTGTGTAATTATATTTTAACTGTTAAAATTAAATTCAACTAATTGGATTAAACTACTTTAATACTGTGACTCAAAAATAAGTACCCGATTTTGCTAGTTAAAAACAATTATATTTAATTGTAAGGAAGATTTTAGTTTCAAAAATCAAATTTAAGTTTTTTCGCATAAAACATTTATTTTATGTAAGTAGTATATTGATTGACATAACACATATCGGTACCAAATTTGAGGTAAAACTAAATTCTCAGAAGAGAGTTTTTTTATTAAAATGTTTTTGTGCAGTTATTATTCGTTCTCGAGGCTGGAAGAGATTTTGAAGGAAACATTTTCTTCAACTCCACAAAAAAACGTATAATAAATAACATGGAGTTGGTAGCTGAATGGTAATTAAACTTAAAATCTATGATAGACGTACGGAATTTTAGTGAACCAAGGATTTCATATTGAGCACATGTCATATGTGGAAAACGAATGTTTACTTTTCTAAACGGAAGAAAAGTATTTAAAACTTAGCTAACTTGACAAAACAGTTTGGTATTTATTATTGAAACGGCAGGGATTGTATAATAAAAAGTATCTGAAGCAAATTTACCGCTTAGGCTATACTTAAAATTGTTTATAAAGGGAAGGTATAAAAATATTCGCAGTAGAGTCTGCGCAGTTGTTTTCAGTTGAAATAAAGCCTCAAAAAATTACAGGGTACGTGACCCTGTTTTCAATTGTATGTATAATATGCAATTTCATTCTAAGTTTTTTTTTCAAAAATGATAAATGTGCCTCAAACAAAACAATATTGTATACGATCGCACGAGTTGTAAACGTGCTACTCGAATTACATACATTACATGTGCAGCAAACATGGCTTTAATGGATGGCATTTGGCTTGTGTTAGCGTTCGAAAGTACATCACTAAAAGCTTTTAAATGTTGATCGGCGTTAGGGAATGCAATTTTTAGGAATATATTTTCCAATGTTTGAAACTATTAGAGGCTGGGAAGTGATAACTGTCATGTATTTTATTACATTAATATTTTATTACTCTATTTGGTTTGTTACATTTTATGTTAAAAAGGCCTATTGCATGTCTACTACTGAAAATAAAATGAGATGAAACAGTTAGTACTTCTTGATCGAAATGGAATGACTTTCTTTGGTGGGGAATTTCTATTATAATGTATTACCTTCATAACAAGTGCAATAAACATAGTTTCCACAAAATAAGTACCATCTAAAAGACGGATAATAAACTAATAATAGGTTAAGTGCGAATAAAAACATCTAGAATCATACTTTTATCATCAAATGTTTATCATATCAGCGATTACAAAATTGTTTGATTTTTAAAATAATTTCATACGTTTTAAAGCTTAAATTTAAATAAGAAATGCTGCGCTCTGGTTTAACCTCTGTATGTTGGCAAAAATCTGGAAACAGCTAATTATTTATGTTGAAAAATGGTCAGAAAATGCATACCTTGCACATCAACTGATATGTATTAACAACTTTTTTTACAGAATAACCATGTTTTCTCCATTGGGGAATAGATAGCCCGAGGGGTTAGTACATAGTACAGTACACCTCGGATTATCCGGATTAATGTGGCGGAACACTGATCCGGATAAGAATAAATCCGGATAATCCGAGGTCATTATAATATTGCCAAATTAGCGATAACATACCTTAGTCCCTGCTAAATTGATGCTGCAAACGGCGTATCAAGACTGTACAACATGTTAGTCTTTACGAGGGTTTAATGAACAAATTTTAAGAACTAAACTTCATTATTAATCATGCGAATGCATATAATGTTAACTTTTACCGTACTTACGATTTATGTTGAATAAAACACCAAATTAAAATATTTAATCTATCAAAATTAAATAATCATAAAACTCAAAATAACTCTAACTTGAAATATTCATGGCAAAATTTAAAGTAACTAAAAACTTGTAGAGTAATTCTTCTTAAGAAATAACGTAACCTCAAATGACAGCAATTAACAAACTCGCAAAATTAATTGCCGTAGGCTACGCCTTTGTTGATTACTGATAGAGCCCCAAGTAGCAACCAGAGAGAGAACTACCAAAGAACCAGAGAAGTACGTTCAAGAAAATGATGTCATGTACTGTTTAGACAATGCGATTCCTTTAATTATTGTGATTCTAAATGCATATAGTAATGTAATACAGTTGCATTTTACTTTTAGAAGCCGCATTTCACCGTAAACTCGCTAAAATCATGACTTTTCTGTGATTTTATTTTTTTTAATTTCTCTGATGGACCGGTCCGGATAATCCGGGATCCGGATAATGTGGGGTCCGGATAATCCGAGTCGTACTGTTCATATTTTTAAAGGTAAGTATAAGTTAACATGTAAATCTGTAAACTTTACAGAATGGCGGCTGTTACAAGATCTTAGGGAAACACCTAATGGCCTCAGCATTGGCACTGGTTAATACTAATGACTAATAATAATAATTATTATTAACTTCTCATAACAATAATAATATTAATTTAAATTTCTTTTTAAGTTTTAATAATATTAATTTCTTATAATTGTTGTGCCAATGAAAGAATCGCATACAAAATATGTAACAAAGTCCTACATTTAAAAAAAGTAAGTTTTTTTAAAGCGCATCATCTCATTATACTTTTTTACGCAATTACGATTCAACTATTTTCCCGCAATGAAAACTTTAATTTTTCATAAACAATTGGCCCACGATGTCATGGCTGGTCCACACCGTGATAACGACCCGGAAACCATCCGGACTTCCGGTCGGCTCGGAGCTGCATGTACTAGTGATGTATGTGAGACCCCTTTGTGTGTAAGATGACATTACTGTGTATAAACTAAAATTGCTTGCTTCCGGAAACGTGTAAATTAGAGAAAAAGCAGTATATAATATTATCAAGGGAAAATTGATTTCCTTTTCAATTAAAAGGTGTTACACGAATTTAGCCAAATAAATTAAACTATTTTCAATTTTATAGTACTGTTACGAGGAACAAAGCTTTTATACGTCTGATACTATTGTTTAGTTTGTTTTTTTATATCGAAGACTAGGTTTTAATAGGAACAACCTACGTTTGATTTGTTTTATTATAGTTTGTATGAGATTAATCAACCAATAGATACATTTTTATTTACCTTTCATGTTTGGAACTTATTTCCAACATGAAAATCTATTTTCATCAAGAACCCCCCCCCCCAACCATTTAATTCCTTTACATCCACTTAAGCTGAGCATCGATGAAGAGTCGAGCTAAGAAACAGTATACAAACTGCGGAACAATAAACAACAACAAAGCTTCTACCGCAACTCAGCGAACCTTGACCGAAAAACCGCAGCTCCAAACAAAAGGTGTGGGAACCTGAAAAAGGTTAACGCTCGCCGTGGAGACCGTGGAAACACGGGTAACGGTGCGGGTGACGGTGGGAGACGGAGGCGCCATCTGTCGGCAGCTGGGGTGTAGGAGGCGCCATCTCTCGTCAAACAGGGTATAGCGGTTGCTTTCACAGCGCGACGCGCACGACCACGACAGCGGAGGATCTGTCTTCCTCTCTTCCTGCCCTGACGCCTTCTGACGAAAGTGAGATGACTGTTTCGTTACAAAAGCCAAACGTGTTGTAGGTAGGTAAAACAAATTTATATAATTGGTACCGAAAGTAATAAAAGTAAAATACACACATAACCGCAAGTATACACCAGAAAAGGGCAAATTCGAGAAGTAATTAGGACAAACTTGATAGTATTCAAATAGTGGCACAGAATTATGGCATATTCTTATCAGCACCTACCAGTCTCGTGTTCTTTGGACGCAATCGGTAACCAACGAAGCATGCACACAAATACACGGACTTTTTAGCATCACCACAAATTATAAAATGTCGAGTTATTTTAACTAATAAAAACTCCTTTCATAATTCTATGGCTCTATTCCGTGGCTTAAGACATGTCTATTAGTCTTGAAGTAATCCTCATTGTGATAATCCTCTCAGCCCAATAACCGAACAGCGTGTGTACCAGTTAGTCAAGCTGCTATTTTTCCGGGAGTCAGGGGATAATAAATTCGCCCAACTGGAAAGATGTCCGATGTACTTCCCCGGTAAAAGGCTTTAGGATAAACATGCTTTAAAACTGTTTTCAGGCAATCTAAAATCCAGAATTCTTTTTCAAAAACGTCTTCAAAATGCTTATTTGTCTCTACAACCATGATACACTTTCATTAAATTAGGAATCTACCATATTTCACATGCGGAATTCCTGATTTTTTCCAAAACTTTCCGACGACTGAAATTAGCCATCTAAATTACTTCATCACAATTTTTATAAATCTTCCAATTCATAAAAATTGTTATGAAATAATTTTGAGATGGCCATATTTTAATAGTCGGAAAGGTCGGGAAAAAATCGGAAATTTCGTATGTAAAATATGGTAGATTCCTAATAATGAAAGTGCATCATGGTTGTAGAAGCAAATAATGTATTTTGTGGACGTTTTTGAAAAAAATCTGGCTTTTAATTTAGAAAGCTTATAATTTATTTTTAATTTCCAATTTTCTAAGTGGGGGCTCCCATTGCCTCCCCCCCCCCCTCAGGGCGCCCATGCAGTTAGTTTTGATTTAATATTGAATGTTGAAAATCAGAATCAGTGAGATAGACTGAAAGACAGTTAAAAACTCAGAACCAAGGTTCAATTTCAGCCTCAATTGCACATGCCATAGAGTGACGATTGCCAATCTGTCACCGCCCGTCATGTGACGCTGCGGGCAGTAGCCGTCATCTGTCAATGTTAATGTTAACCTTTAGAGAGGAAGTGACGTAAGCGTTTGCCCCAGATTGCTAATTGGCGGGTAGTTGTGCTAATTGTAGCAGTGACCCTACTGAGGCACCGCCGCGTGGGTGTCTCACAGGTGTTGGTGCCTCACAGGTGTGGGTGCCTCACAGGTGTGGGTGCCTCACAGGTGTGGGTGCCTCACAGGTGTGGGTGCCTCACAGGTGTGGGGGTCTCACAGGTGTGGGTGTCTCACAGGTGTTGGTGCCTCACAGGTGTGGGGGTCTCAGAGGTGTGGGTGACTCACAGGTGTGGGTGCCTCACATGTGTGGGTGTCACACAGGTGTGGGTGCCTCACAGGTGTGGGTGCCTCACAGGTGTGGGTGTCTCAGAGGTGTGGGTGTTTCACAGGTGTGGGTGCCTCACAGGTGTGGGTGCCTCACAGGTGTGGGTGCCTGACAGGTGTGGGTGCCTCACAGGTGTGGGTGCCTCACAGGTGTGGGTGCCTCACAGGTGTGGGTGCCTCACAGGTGTGGGTGCCTCACAGGTGTGGGTGCCTCACAGGTGTGGGTGCCTCACAGGTGTGGGTGCCTCACAGGTGTTGGTGTCTCACAGGTTTGAGTGTCTGTGAGAGAGGCTTTAAATCTCAAGAAGGCTTTACAAGAAAAACTAAATTGTTCATTTAATTGATTTCTCATCACTACATCAATCTAAAAGACTAACCAAACTCGAGTGTAGATTGATCCTTCAATCTATAGCGCATTTCAACCCTATCACTAGAAATCCGACGTTAATTTCGAATTTTGTTTCATAGCCTACTAATAAACTCATATTATCTAAATTATGTTGGCTTGACATCATTACTGTAAATATTAAAACAGTAAAAGTTTTTATACTCGGTTTACTACACAATCTAACCTGCGTTATCGTGACCTAGTACATGTCCTGACCGCAGAACTTCTGGGCTAATCTTCTTCCAATTACTATAATTTTCTAAAAAGACCCACACAGCACTTTCTCCCATTTAAATAGCCTTAATCCTATTCGACCATTGTTTCACAATGTATAAAACTTAATAGCCCAACCTTACCTTTCTATATCAACAGAATACATTGAAAAATTATGAGAGATATGCTGCATTGACAACATTTTACAATTTTGTATGCAGAATTGAGTAATACTAAGACAGTTATTGTCGTGAGAAATGCCTTTTTGGAATTTCAAAGACTATTATAGGATTCATTTGCCTTTGTCCCGTCTAATAATGAAAGCCAAAATTTCAATATGAAGATTACTGACCCCATGTTAGATACTTATTTAAATACTTAAGTTAATACTTAATTATTCTCAATCTTGTGAAAATATCAAAAAGGGTTCCCTTAAGATTCAGAACAGGAAAGGGCTGGTCTTAAAATGATAAACTTTCACACGTATAGTGTGATTTTATTTTGATAATTTTATTTGAGCTACGTAACCTTTACTCTTTCAGCCAACTCGATAAAAGTGATAATCCTTTTAAAATCCGTTTAGAAACACCTAACTCTGTAAATATACACGTAAAATTATATTAAAATTACGACCTTACTAATATAAGTCTTCTCGTGAAACTGGAAATAAACTGAAGATAACAGGAACAAACCACTAGACTTAAGCCGCAGCCAAAGGATAAGTCCCTGCGGTTACTGATTATTGGGTTTTGGCCTATTGTCCGACTGGCCTTTGATTGGCGGCTTAGAGCCCGTGAGGTCTCTATGTGGCGGATCGTCAATTACAATTACTTTTAATTGACCTCAATAGCACCCAATAAAGACAAATTGTTGCAATGAATCCAATCCTATTATTAAGGAATAGTTCGTGTAGCCTGCAAAACCCACACGAATATAATTGTAATTGGCCAATATTATTTTGGAACAATCAATGTTTTTAAGGTAAAAGACGGATTATTTTGTAGAAGAAGTTTGTTTGGACCTAAAGACTTTGCAAAAAGCTACAAATTTCATAAAGTAATAAATATTACCAGGCTTTGGAAAACCAATCTAACATAAAAATTAATTTAACTTGAATAAGACATAATACACGCAACCCTGGTAAATTTTAAAACAAACAAAAAATTCTGAACGTGGGTTTTTTATAATTTAAAATTTTTTAAACAAATTTATAATTTTAATTTAAATTCCTATAACATTTATGAGCAAAATTATCCCTATCCAATAAAAACCAAGGACCAGGCCCGCTCCATTGTAGTGTTAATGTATAATGAATCAAAAGCTGAATATAATTATATTTAATTCAAGCGGTAACTTAAAGAATTATTAACGCACAGTTTTTTTAGTCGCAGCGCAGCAGGTAATCAATAATGCAAAAATTAATAAAACTGCATAAACATTTTCTTTGCTCACTTCATAAATAACAAAATCCAAGAGCCCGAAAAGCCTGGAGAACAAGATAAAGCACATCAGTTGAATATAGTTGGCTCAAAGAGGTCCGACACCGCTGATGCTCCGCTAGGCTAGTACCTGTTATCAATTGATAACAAACAGCCCACGGAGCGCCACCAAGTTGTGTGCTAACTTGTCAGCTGATAACATGACCTCGAACCGAACCACCGGTTTATGAACGGTACATGCGCAGTCTTGTCAACTGGCCAAAACGCCTTTAGGCCATAATCCAAATCGCAAAACCGAGTATATCTGAAAGATGACATCATAAACTCCTAAAACTAGTTTTGTGTCTGCATACTTGAATATCTTGAAAAAATCACCCATAGGCTACCTAGTTAAGAAACGATGTCTTATACCTTAAAAGGTTTTTTCGTTTTTAACATATATGAAAAATCTTTTTAGATAATATTTATTCAATTATGTAGAACAGGTGGTTCAACTTCTAATATTTATTCCCCGAATATCTAGAATATATGCCCTTTTTGAAGCTTGTGCGCAGAGTAAAACTAGCTTGTAAGAACTTACTCGACCTACGAAAAATATCTACTATCAAAGTTAATTACCTACTTTCAAAGTTAATTACTATAAACTGAATAGTTCAAATACATCATTTTGAAAGAAAGTTTCATACAATTTATTTTAAACGCAATCTCTTGCTTTGAGTGAAGATGTAAAATAATTACCTGGAGTGTTTGCCACTTGGATGCGTCCTCGCTAAACCTCTCCAACAATGGGATAATACACAAGCGCTCGGGCCGCATCCACGCGCGAGGAGTACCAATTACCGAATCAATTAATTACCTCTAATTAATGGTGACATAATTACCGGCTGTGCAAAGGCAGAGCTTCTGAACACGTCTGTTGGAACGTATTGTAGCCCATTGTAAAATCTATCCAGTTCCACGATTTCGAAACAGTATGGAAAAAACATTGTAAAAACTTACTTGTGTTGCGAGAAATAAGAATTTTATTAGTAAAAATTATCTATTACACTGTTCAGAAGATGTAAATAACTAGAACCTTAAAAATTCTTATTCCAGAAGACGTTTATATTCCTCTGACATCTTCATAACATTCAATAGTAATTATGAAAAAGCATACTCTTGTAAGACGAGTTTTTAATAAATTACATCCTTCATAGATGATAGATCGATAAGGAACATAAAAGTTAACAAAAAAATCCCTCAACACTCATTACTGCAATTGCGAAATTTTATAAAGTTAATACCAGGTCGTGTTAGAAAACGAGCCTCCTGTGAGTTTGGAAAAAGGTCAAAATACTAACGTACGAATACTTTAAAGGTAAAGTAAGATCGTTTTTATTTTTATCACGGTACTTGAGAGCTTAATCAACCACGAATTCTTATAAATTAAAAGTAATAATCTTATAAATATGATTGCATATTATGATTTACAAAAGTAGGTATTAAGTTAACGATTTAAGACATAATATTTAGTATTTCTATGAACGGATGTTCTTTCCCATCTAAAATTACAAAGACTAAATTTTTAATAATAAAATAAACTAAAACCGGCCTTAGGCTTAGCAGCGACCAAAGAATAATAGTACAACAATATTATTCTTTGGTCGCCGCTACTAAGCTATGAGATATATTAAGGGATTGGTTTATTATGAGTATATCAAGGATGATTACAATGGGACTTGAAAAGTGATATAATATTTTGTTATTATTGTTTCAGATATTATTTTTGTTCTCCATAATCTTGAAAATTTAACTACTCACTTTATAAGTGCAACTATTTTCCCCTGTCTAGTGTTATTTATTTGCTTGTCTTAAAAAGCCACCTAATCATTACACTTTTCATTTACAGTACCAATTTTCGTGAGTGAGATAAACCCATTTAAAAATACTTGTGGTGTTTTATGAGATTAAGCAATTGTTAGTGATGTGATTGAACTATAAAACATGAAAACAGCGATCCCTTTATCCCTTTTCATGAACAATAAACTGTTGCAGTTAAATATCTGTAAATCCGTAGTGAAGCGAAGCTATGCGAAAGAGATTTGCACAAAAGGTATTTCAAAACATATTGTATTTATCTCAGTACAATGATTAACTATGACTACCAATATTATACCAGATTACTATATACTATATTTCGTAGCATTTTAACACATCATAGCAATTGTAATTAAAAATCCTCTCTGTGAAGTTTATGTTTATAGGTATATTTTAAACCCTTTTATTTTTTACCTTGGAACGACCATTCTCTACATAACCATCTAGTTAAAAAGCACTTATATCATTCCGACAATCCCATAAATTCACGTAACGTCACGCCATGCAGCACGTGACACAGCCCCGTGACGTAACTCTGACCCACCCCCACCCCCCGGCAGTCAGGCCCGGGGTGGGCCACACACATACACGGATAAGCTTACCATCAGCCGCATAATATATATGTATGTGTGTGTTGCCTATACAGCCTAGCTATAAATCTTCGATTTGATATACAGCCCTAACGAACAATATAGGTTAATGACGACAGTTAGTTTTTTCACAATGGCAGACTTACTGCCGTTGTAAAATTGATGCCCTCTCAGCGTTGGCAAACAAACTGTCGTCAATCATGAGAGTATTTACAACTTGTGTTGTTCTGCTGCGGCAGATGGCCTTTCGGTGATGAAATTATGAATAGTATTCGTCGCATATACGTAAACATATGTATATTCCTAATCATGTTGTGTTCGTTTTTTTCCTTTGGTATGTAGTTTTTCAACAACCTATATCAAATAGCCAGTAAGTTTTCTTTCTATCAAAAGAAACAATTCTAGGAACATTGATTACAGCTCTAGTAGAACTTCCAGCAAGCTAAAATACGTTCGAGTAATTTTTACATATTTTGTTGTCGGGTGGTTTCCAGGTTTAGCTTAAGGTGGCATTTAAAAAAAAAGTGATCTTGCTCAAGTGTGCCTTGTTTAAGTGTCAATACTTATTAGTGTATAGTACTGTAAAGATGTATTTAAAAACAACATTGGGACTCGAAATTTTCACACAAACTTAAATACTTATATATGATGTTTCTTGAAAATGTATTGGTAGAAAGTTTAAAATATCTTAGAAGTTGAACTGAGTTGGCAGTTCGCGAAAGCAGTGGAGCCCGAGTAGCACATGTAGCACGACCTAAACATAAAGATAAGAGAACTGCGCGCCTAAAATCAACAAAGGAAACATTGTAAATATAGGAGAGTCACGCGCAGGGCCGGTTACAAAATTTGATGAGCCAGTTTTTAAAGATAACAAGGTTCTCCCTCTAATTTTTTACAGCTGTAAATTTCCTGTCACTGGTGATAGTTCACTATCAGTACTATCATCATCAGCGAAGAATTGCAATTTTAAAAAAAACCTAAATTTGGTGAGACAATTGTTCATAAAATATTAGAAAATACCGCGTTCGAATGTAAAGTCGGTTAACAAGACTTAATTTGCAAAAATGTTTCAGTTTAAATAAGTGAAAGTAAATTTACTCTTAATTAATGTTCTAAATCTTTGTGAAATTGACAGATATCTTCGTTTTTTTTTCAATACATTTTCTGTTTCCATCTGTTTACTGATGACTCAGCTCCGTGTTGAGTCAGGCGCGGTGCTTACCACTACCAGCTTCATAAAAGACAATGTTGTGCAACAACACTTTGCCTGGGTTTGTATGTACTGTCATTTAAGAAAAATTATCAAGGCAAAATACACGGGCAATGTTATATTGAATTAAAATGAATCTTTTTTGATGTTCTTAGAGTTGAACAATATCATTGGTGAGTAATGAAACTAAACTTATGTTACTTATATACTTTATAATGCAAATATGTACAAATAAAAAATATAGGGTACCTAGGTAAAACAAATACAAAGATTACTTGCATATTAGTGGGGCTTTGCACGGTAAATTACTATTTTTAACATGGCTTGTTAAAATATGTTAAAATATTGTTAAAATCTAGATAGTTAATGATCTGCCACGATAAAATGTTAGGTGTACAATATTTTTTAATCCAAATACCCTAAATAATATACTTGATATGTAAGTGTAATAATTATATACCATCGGTCATCGATAGTTTAAAATAATTCCACTCTCTCCTTAGTCTATAATAAAACATAAAAGAGGCTTTAAGGCAGATGCATGATTCAGCTTGTATAAGTATATTTTTCACATCAAATGCGGTTACATTTTGTGTAATATTCTTTAATATAAGCATTAACGTTAGTTAAAATATTTAAGGATAATAATTACAACGGTAAAACAAATTTCTAGTTAGCTTGGTAAGATATTTAACTCGGAAATGAGGGTAAAATAAAATAGGAAGTAAATAAAACGTAGAATTTCGTAGTTCATTATAAATCAGTGATGATCTAGAATCATCAAAAGCTGTCAGATCTTCGCGAAAACTGCATGATGAATGCACATATGAAAACACAATTAAATTCTCGTAGCCAATCAATGTAATTAAATTTCACTTATTAACCAATATATGGTTTTATTATCAATAATATAACAGTTGAATCGAACAATGTATACTGAGGAAATATAATTAGAGTTCCGGCCAAATCATTAGGCGGGTGGCGAAAAATGGAAACTCCAGCTGTATAAATGACTTCATGTTAAAGACACCTCCGCTCCTCTACACATTTAAGTAGTTGAACATATTTCCAATCAACAGAAGCACATTTACTTGGCTATGTTTGGAGAACTTACTCAGCTGATTTGGAGAACATAAATAAAGAGCATAACTGTTTATAACTTCAGATGGGTAAATGATTGGCCAAAAACATAATTTGAACACCAGCAGCGCACTCACTCACCCGACTATACTCTTTTTAACCCCAGCGTGAGGCGGAACCAGTCGACCGTACTAAAAGGCTCATCCCTTGGGTCTATTGTGCACGGTCGGGGATAGGCACGCTCGCCGGCCCTCGTCGTTGAGTCATTGCTGCTTGCCCTAGTGACGGTGCATAAACTTTTTTAACTGACGGAAGAACGAAAAACTAAATACACCACAAGCTTCGTTTTGATCACCTGATTATTTTGATATAAAAAAGATGAAAATCGGTTAAAATTTGACGAAGTTAAAGTAATATATGTACATGTTATATACATATATTACTTATAATATATGTATATTATAATATATTAAGTATAATATATTAAGTAATATATGTATATTACATATACATATATTACTTATTAGTAAAGTAGTATATGTACATGTTACTGAAATATTTATTAATGATCATAAATGCGTAAATATATTTTTATTAAATAATTATTATTCTCTATGGAGTCAAAATACTGTTGTGAGCCAACCTCCTTGTCACACCAATATATCTGATCAGTTACAAGCTACAGCGGTCAAATTCCGTTATCTGCCCACAACTGTATATTTCCAATACAACAAAGTAAAATAACATTTGGCTGATATAACAAATAAATAGGATGTGTAGAGGTAATTGGAGATGTAAAAGATAAATCAAAAATCATTCATAAACGGCCTGATTTTATACCCGAGAGTTATCTTATGAGCCGTTATCTTATCTCACGTCGCCGTTACCTATAGTAGCGGCAAACATAAGAGGAGAGGTTAGGTTAGGTTGGATTAGGTTATTTATTCAATGTACAAAGTAAATTTATTGAGGCATAACAAACATCAATAAACACTTCCCGAAAGAACATATACGATAGTATTATTTACTTGGGCTTCCTCAAACTCAACCGATTTCATATTTTTTATAATCAAAATAATCAGGCGATTAAA
This sequence comes from Flexamia atlantica, assembly GCA_035578135.1. NCBI lineage: Eukaryota > Metazoa > Arthropoda > Insecta > Hemiptera > Cicadellidae > Flexamia > Flexamia atlantica. The sequence goes on along the minus strand of JAQJVK010000012.1, from coordinate 16,353,379 downwards.
ACAAAGCACGTGGTATATTTGGTTTTTCTTTTTCCGTCAGTTAAAAAAGTTTATGCACCGTCACTAGGGCAAGCAGCAATGACTCAACGACGAGGGCCGGCGAGCGTGCCTATCCCCGACCGTGCACAATAGACCCAAGGGATGAGCCTTTTAGTACGGTCGACTGGTTCCGCCTCACGCTGGGGTTAAAAAGAGTATAATGATTAGGCCGGAACTCTAGAGCCTACTTGTAATAATGCTTAAATAAAAAGTACTAAAGATTTGGGCTTGAGCTTCGTGACTTCGCACTCAAAACCAATTTACTCATTTGTCTATTACTATACTAAAATAAATAATAAAAGTATTGTAATGTGCACATTCAATCGTATTTTTATCAATAGTCAAATCATCTCTATTATAATCTATAAGAACAGTAATAATGAGACTCTGCTAAACAGAATATTACTAATTACCGAGACTGAATATATATCGTCGAAATAATCATTGAGAAGTGAATAGTAATCATAGGAACAGTACTGACTGTACAGAGTTTCGATCGGTGGTCAGATCAGAGCGAATCTGTGATTGAATCAGCCGACTCATTAACAGCCTGTTATTGGTTTTTTATTGAAACCCACCCTCTCAACCAAACTAAAAAAAGTTACTAATCTATCGCTCAGTAACAAGCGTTGAAACCCCCATAGTTATGTTTGTGCCTATATAATACAGATTAAAATAAAGGAATACATATTAAATATGTTTGTGCCTATACAATACAGATTAAAATAAAGGAATACATATTGAGTTTTATAAAAAGGGAAAACTACGTTCAAATTATGAAAACATTTCTAGAACATTGGCGACAAAGTCAAATAGAGATCACTTTTAAATGGATCTTGAGGCTTTGATTTGAACTTGGCTTCTTTTTTATTTATTAGATCATCGTTTGTGCTGGATTGTTATCGTAATTGGAATTCTTATAAGTAATTAACTTAATGACCAAAAAAGTAATGTAAGCAATGCAATGGGTTCCCCCTGGATTGGGTGTCTTCACTATCTTCAGTCTATAAGGTATCAATTAATTCAAAATTGCTAAAAATCTTAAAACTTAACTGTTTATTAATAAATTAGAACTTATAATGAAATTGAGATTAAATATTAAGTGGAAAGACAAAAATATAATTCTAAATTATTGTATGTAGCGGCTGTAAACCTCTGTATTTATAATTACAAACGTAACTATCAGCAATATATGAAATACAATTTATGCAAAGAATATACACAAGTGAAATATACCGATATTAAATCTTTTTGAGATACCATTAGAAATCCCTAAAAATTATATGTATTATCTTATTAAAATCCAACTGATAAGAGATCAAGCTCTAACTGGTTATCACATTGAATACCTATATATGTAAAAAATAAAATGGGAATCTGGTTTATCTGTTAATGATAATATTAAGAATTTAAACTACGGATAAAACATACATAACACAGAATTGGACAAGAGTATTTACCGTTTTATATTCACGTGATAAGTATCCGATCAAAAACACTACCCGCTAACCAAACCGCGCACCAACTGAGCGCTCAGGCATACAGCATGGCCTTCCCCCACCATAACCCAGCAGAACAGCTGGTCGCAAACAGGTCCACCTCGCAGACGTTCCTCGAGCCCCTCGGTACACTGTGTACAGGTAGGTTCCCCGCCCAGAATATCCTCAAGAGCCTGTGATAATGTAATAACTATCCCACACAAGATCAGAAAAAAATAACTGTTAACGTCATGTAAAAGCCATAGCTAAGAATTATTTCTGCTGAGGTTAAAGTTGAAATTAGATTTTTATTACTTGTCACTTAATTAAATAAATTTTAATACGGGGTACTGTAATTTTGTCCTCATTATGTTATACTGTCCCTTGAACATATTCGTTGCGGTTAACCACAATACCTGAAATTTAAATTTGAGGTAGGCCTACACATAAGTAAGACAAAAGTGGCAGTTGAAAATGTTTAAATTAAAGATAACTACTATGAAATTATAACTACTTGGTTCTAACAATTATACAATTTGTTAACCAATGTTTAACCAATGAGATATCTAATTAAAAGTATTAAAATGCGTCCTGTACAGAAACTAAGAACCCTGGGACGCCAATAACTTAGATACTACTATATACTCAATATTTCATGACTCATGAGTACAGTTTTCAAACCATTTACTCTTAATGAACAATTATTTAAATGTAAGTAATACATTTAACAATACAAAAGCTCTAGAAATCACAAAAAAACTAAAGGTTTCTAAGAAGGTACGAAATGTGATTGTACATCGATCTACATTTGGTGATGACTTGAAGTTCTAAAATTAAACAAGTGAAATAGCTTTTTTCAATGACGAATGGTCATATTATTATTGCAGGTAGTATACGTCTTCATTCCATTTTAGAAAACATAAAACATATTAAATAATACCCCCTAAAGGGTAAGTGAAATATTCAATTTATGTACATTATTACACAGTTTAAGAAGTTTTCAAAAAAATGATCACAAAATCAAACTTTACTACTGTTTCAGGAATATTACATTTATGATGTAAACTGTAGGGCTTAGGGTTTGAACCCCGGTTAGATCCACTTAATGTTTCATCAATTTAAGCATAATGGTAGCTTACATCGCAATTACATGCCTAATCAACAACGGTTCAATCCGAGGCAGCAATACTGGTTGACACATGATCTCCATGGTTGATTACTATTCTGTAATTGAATTAGTTGTCAAATGGGTTTGTTCAACTCAGTATGCTTTTCATACTTAATTAGTATTATCGGTGAAATTGTAAGACAAAAATCCAAATAAACCTACATTTGAATTCATTAGTTTAAATCAAGTAAGTTATTGTCATGATATGTTTAAACGTTGAACTAAGTGTGGACAACATTCTTGTCCTTCTTTTTGCCTTCCACTTTCTTCTATTCTTCTTATACTCATTAAACTATAAAAGAATAAAGATCCACTTAAAACTAACGAGGCACTTTCTTGTTTTCTATAGAAACTGGTTTACTACATATTATAGCTTATTGGTCCAATAACAGACACATTTCAGTTTTTGGAAGAAGTAGTTGCGTTTTTATGGTTTACTGCACTCGGGAGTCGTGGTGTCGATAGGACTTTTGAAGGACAAAGTATTATCTACTCTTAAGAATATTGGAATTACCGCTTCAATGAAATCACTGCTTCAATACTTAACCAATTAACGGGAAATCAGATCAATAACTCACGGTTGTATTTTTTATTTAAATACCAGACACATCTTAATTCAAGTTGGCACAATATTCGAGGACTTCAACAAAAATACTCTACTACAAAAACTCTTTTCTCGATTCGACTTACCAATTAACTTACCACGATGACTCATACGTTCTGAGAGAAAGTGTCCTGTAAAAACTGTGTCCAACGAGGGATTTGTTGGTTGATATAAACTGCGCACGTCCGGCCTTGCCTTGTATACAAGTACCACCACAGATGGTAGAGCACAGGCACCGCGAGGTGACATGAACCAGAACAGTCGCCACTGCATCACAATCTGTGGCAACTCTAGATCACTGTATTCATAGCTTTACATCATTTACAGTATGCTTGGTGAAGTGCTGGATGTTTCAAAACTTTTTTATCAGCAACACATAAAATGAGCAAGGAAGTTTAACTAACTGCATTTTACTGTTTTTAGTAATCATTCTAATATGTTCGATCCTTGTTCCAACTAGTTCCTTCTTTTGGGTTTGTACACATTTTTTGTTGCAGTAAACAAACCATCTTACTATCTTTCTACCTTACTATCTTTCTTTCAAAGGGCATTTACAGACTATGTTACTGCACATGTTACAGATTAAGTTATGTCAAAAGACATTTCTTTTTTACTTTTTGCATGTGTAATGGGTGTGCAGTACGTTTCAATAAGTTCGTTTCATAAGTTTAATTTTTAGCATTTCTTTCGGTCATGAAAGAGGACTGAAATCACAGTAGTAAAAATTCTTTCAGGGACAGCAATCAATGATGCAAAACTTGATGGCTCGAAATGTGTTCGGCGCTATTAAAGACATAACCTACAAAAAAAGCTTAGTAATCAACCTGTTGAAACTGCCAGTCGTGCTATAATTTAATAAATGTTGAACTACAATAATAATGTAATATTTATCGTCAGTGAGTGAAGCTCCAAAATTCTTTTACCATGTTTATATACTGCCTCTTCATAATAAAGACAACTCGATCATTCTTCAAAACCACTAAAGGTCTATGTGCATTTTGCAATCCAAATTAAATTGACAGCAGACAAGATTTGACAATAAACTATGTATTTCCACTTCCTACATTCATGTGACGTCTCTTTTTCCGAGGCGGGATCGTTAGCATCATGTCACGGCGATGTCTTGTTACATGCTATAGCGACAGAAACCCGCTTAAATTAACAAGCCATTACCAAATCATCATTAGGAATACATTGCAGCATGTATAAAAAGCATGGACAAGTATTTCCCATTGATTAACATCTATAGGTCTACTGTTCATTAATTTACTGTTTACGTATAATGGAGTTTCTGCTTAGGATTGTTAATTATTTTGAAAACTTAGGTTTACTCAACCCACTCCTGGGATAATTTCCAACCTCTATGGATTTGGTTTCCCAACGCGGTTCTTGTAAGAGGGGCTAAATTATTGACTTACTGTCCTAAGGATAAGTTATGTACTCGGATGGTGTTTGGTCTCTGTTCTGTTATCAGTTAATTACTCAAATCCTGTTTGAAAAAATAACATTGAATTGTTTTAACATTCAAAGCCTTAAAAATAGTTCTCCAATAATTTATTTTGTGTGGCATAATTATTTTATTACAACTCTAAAGAGTTGTAGAGGGCCGGTGTATGTCTAATGCACCGGCATACACACATGGCAAAGCATGGTAAAGCATGGTTTTACTTGTCCATGCTTTTTATGCTTTTTGTTATGTCTAATGCTTTTATTGAACTCCTATTTATGTACAATCAAATGAAAATAGGTTATAGCTAAAGGTATTTTTATGATACCTAACAATAATTCTTTGTACAGTATAGGGTTATCAACAAAAACAATATGATGATCTAGAAATTTTAAAAACCTTTGATATATGCATTTTATCGACAAATAAAACTTCATTAATTCATATGTAATAATTTTAAAATTTTTTCATACAAGGCGGTAACACCAATGATTACACGTTTGTGTATTCATTGTTTACACTCCAAAACGCAACGTAACAAAATATCTCTAATTTAAAGCCTTAGCAAGACGTGTATTGCCTCTAAACTGGTATTTAACGTTAAGTTTAATTTAAAAGTATTCAGATTAAATCTGTTTACTAGCGACTGGAAAGAGCTTTTCTCCATCAGATGACCTCCGTGAGACCGGGTAGTTTGGGCCAGCTGGGCGCAGCGTGTCAGTCAGTGGACACTGATCCTGATATATGGCCGGGACATCTGCCCGACATCAGATTATTGCTGTTGTGTCATGGGCTTGAGGTGTGATGAATGAAGTGAAAGGGAAAAAGGAACGCCGCTACTGTCGCAGCGCCTACGTTTAAACAGTTTCACTACGACAAATTACATCTTGATCTTAAACATTTAATTTGTTTTTTAAAATGAACGAAATATATTTTATGTTAAATATTATGGTTTTAAATTGAATTTTAGGGTTATTTAAAATGCAATTAAACTTTTTTTTATAAATTGTTATCATTTTTGTACATACAGTATTATGTTTCATTATTAAAAATCGTCTAATATGTAAATCTTTTTAAGTGAATTGTCATGTATGTTATTTTTATTGTTTTATAATACTATGGCAGGTACAAACTGTTTAAAAACAACCTCACAGAAAATATACTATTTAGGTTTTAAGGAAGTCAGAAGTCACTTACGAGTAGTGGTGTTTACATTCACCTAAAGTGATTTTTCGATCACCAGAAATTATATGAGCTTAACACAGTTTTTCGTTTTCATGAGTTATTTCGCAATTTTATTCATGGATCCCTTCTGAATTTTCATTCAACTAAATAAATGAAATAGGCTACGAACCTTTATCGTCATCAATCCAAATCGGCGATTGTACAGCACCCCTCAGTATATTATCCAATTTACTACCCGCCATCGTGTTTTTGACTTTGGTCGACCTCAAGATTTTAGTAGATGAAGTGAATGTCTCTGTATCCGTGTCTCCGTCCGTCTGAGTATATGTGTGTAAAAAGGTTTTACCAGAATTATCTACTATAAGTGCACTATAATTATTGTTGTATATCTAAAGGATTTGAAAGTGGGTCGGGTAATTAAGACTCTAACTATTTATCCTGCATAACCTACAATTTGACTGACGATAAAGAATGTTCACAACCTTACTTCTTTAATTCAATGTATTGTGAAAACTGATTAGGTGAAATAAAATTTAGATTAGCATCGTGCACCAAATTATTAATTTTTCTTAAGGAAAATTAAGTTTGCCATTATTTAACTCAATATCATACATTCTTTCATTACAGGCGATTCGTCAGAGGATCCATATCACAAGGTTAGTCGACGGTGGCCCACTGTAATCTCAGCTTTGCATATCACAGCCACAGCGATAAACATCGTCCCATTGGATGCTATCAAAGCCCGGACTCAAACGGCGACGGCGATGAAAATATGACTGAAAATGACAAATGACCAATATCACAAGGTGACATGACGATTGTGTGTTGCTCCATGGACTGTGTGAACTTTATACATGTACATCGTAATCATAGTGACACGTGGTTGCCTATTTGCTGGTCTGTCACAGTCCAGCGATCAATGAACAAACAGTCCTCACAGAGATCAAAGAACATATCAGTGTAACTCGCTACATGACATAAATCGAAACCTGCTAGCAACTGCCACTTTCCGATGTTATAAAACTTATTGATTAACTTATATAAGAATTGGCTTATTATTACAGTATAAAATTTATAAATGTAAAACGTTGAATAGTCTACAACCAATATTTTTATTATCGTACTGACTATTGTTAATTCACTATTCAATTTAATTTCGTTGATAAAACGGTTGTTTTAAACTGAAATTTTGGAAAGATGGCTAAACAAATTAACTCAACAAATTAAAATTATTAAAATCAAATTTGGGGCTTTATTATCTTTTTTAAGGCTGAAACCCCAGAATTGGGCTCAAACAAAGGAATGCTCCGACTGAATTTGAAAAAAATCAGACAAAAATTAATTGTGACCTCTAGATTGCCGAAATATAGAAGTTTATTTTTCATCATAATGACACAGAAACATCTGTTTTCAATTCCTTTTTGTTGGCTCGAAAGTTACCCATTGCCGTCTTAGGCCGGATAAAATGGAAGTAAAAAATCAGCTGATTTGCCGCAAACCGATGTGTATTGCTTGTTTATTGGTTACTTTTAGAGGAATGTAGTGGCAGAACTGCATCCGTAGCAAATGTTTGTTCAGTTTGTTATAGGTTAGGTTTGAACAACTGAGAAACGTATGTTTATGCAAATACTACGTTATGATTGAAAGTATGTTTTTTTCTGCGTAGTATGATTAAAAATATCCTACGTTACACGGCGGGGAAGTTAGGCCGTACTCGCATGAAAATCCCGCACTCGCTTTCGCTCGCGCGGGAACTATCATGCTCATCCGGCAAAACAGTAGGCCTACTTCCCGGCCTAGTAACGTAATATTCTTTATCTACGACCATTGCAATAAGCACCAATTATGGTATTACAATAAACATTATAATGATATACATTAAAACACCAAAAACCAAGCAGTACTCTAATGACGACTTTAGAGTACTGGTTCTAGACCAATGAGAGCTCGGCATTTGACGGAAGTAGTGTCATAATAACAATTACGCAATTCGCACATCAGCTGATCGTTGCATTACGATTCCTGTTTGGGTTTACTTATCCCATCAGCTGATTGTTCCACAACGATTCATGGTTCAGTCTGCTTATTTGCCTAACCTCAAATTTTAGTTGACCTATTCCATCATTATTAAAAGTCATGAGTTTTGTTTAACTTTGGGGGAAATGTTGTCGTATATTGTTGGTCGTAGATAAAATAGTGTATGCAACGATTGTATTATGACTTTAAGCCACTCGTGAGTTATTTAGAACACTCGCTTCGCTCGTGTTCTAACTTACATCTCACTCGTGGCTTAAAGGCATTCATTATACAATCGTTGCATAAACTACTATTATCTACGACCATTGCAATAAGCACCAATTATGGTATTACAATAAACATTATAATGATATACATTAAAACACCAAAAACCAAGCAGTACTCTAATGACGACTTTAGAGTACTGGAGTCACTTTAGAGTACTGGTTCTAGACCAATGAGAGCTCGGCATTTGACGGAAGTAGTGTCATAATAACAATTACGCAATTCGCACATCAGCTGATTGTTGCATTACGATTCATGTTTGAGTTTACTTATCCCATCAGCTGATTGTTCCACAACGATTCATGGTTCAGTCTGCTTATTTGCCTAACCTCAAATTTTAGTTGACCTATTCCATCATTATTAAAAGTCATGAGTTTTGTTTATCTTCGGGGAAATTTTGTTGTATATTGTTGGTCGTAGATAAAATAGTGTATGCAACGATTGTATTATGCCTTTAAGCCACTCGTGAGATATTTAGAACACTCGCTTCGCTCGTGTTCTAACTTACATCTCACTCGTGGCTTAAAGACATTCATTATACAATCGTTGCATAAACTACTAATTTAAGTTTTGAATGGAAGGTAATTTTTGGCATATGGTGGCCCCGAAACGGAAAGTTATAATAGTCCATGCCTCAGTGCCACTGTACGGGTCATGCAACTCACTATTACAGTAACTCAATATTTTATAGGAAATTTACTGACAATAAAAATGTTTGAGTACAGGGTTAAGTACAAGGGTATAATTGAAATATTTAACTCTAAAAGGCTTGCGAACGATATCACTCTCCTTTGCACGACAAAGAATTTTCCATTTTACTAAAAGCATCACCTCTCCTCCCCTCCTTGCTCGCCATCGCACTGAGCTTTTGAACACGTACTCTCATTGGCCACGTCTTAACTGCTGTTATTACGTCATTCGTCGAGCGACCAGTTTGAAATATAACTTCAATTTTATAAATACTACTAAAATTCATAATTTGTATTATTTACTACGTTTTTTGAGATTTAATTGTCTCGATTTGTAAATATCAAATACTACCTTGCTGACTTCGAAGTAATTCTCCAAGTTTTTTTTTTTATGAGAGGACACATTGTGGGCAATAAATGGTAATAATAATATAACTATTTTTATACAAACCTCTTAAATGTAGGAAAGAATATGTTTTTGAATTTAACAAGCAATGTTTTGAAAATGGTGGCCTCATATTATAATATACAGATAATTTATATTAATTTTTAACTTAACTTATAGTCATATCCATTAATTATTTCAAATTCTACTATATATTGTTTTTTAAACATACTTTGGTGAGCGGGACCTGAATATTAAAGCTTTGTAAGTTATTCTTGTATGTAAGCCTACAATCACAATCACATACAAATATATGTATAGTTTGTGTGTGATTCTGCAACCACAAGACTAACAGCCAACAACATAGGAATAACAATAGGTCCTTTGTTGGTCCAGTAAGTAAATCTCATGTAGTACCATGCAAATACAAGTCTACTTTATTGCAGCAGCTAATACAAATAAATCGGACATTTAAAAGATTATATTGAAATTTAAGATCCTTTCAAATTCTACTTCATTCAAATCGCTGTTGCGTACGAATGTGTTAAGTGCCCACGAATTCAACCAATGAATGACCTGTTAAGTGTGGCCTCGTAGCTGTCACCAGGATGGAGAAAATATTCACAGAACCTCTTCGTTGACCAGACCTGGGAAAATGTGATATCTGCCATATGATTTCTGTTATTGGGGGTAGATAATAGATTTTGTGTAAGTCTCCTGTTTACCTGAGGAGCACACTAATGATGTATTGCTTCAGTTCTTCCATAACACCATTTTAAGATGTGGTTATTTCATTTGCCTGGTGACTAACTGAAGCTAACACATAAACACATGCTAACACAGTACACCTGTGAAAAAATTACAATTCCTCTGTAAATGTATGCATTTTTAGATGTAAGAGGGTTTTTTTAGGAGCGTGGAAAATAAGGACAATATAAAATGAAAAGTCAGTTTTTTAAGGTGTAAAAATTATTTATGTAATGATGATAAATGGACCAGCACAAAGGAATCAATTGCAATTTGAATTCTCAATCCAACATAAAAGTGCAAAATGATGTTCTAAACCAAAATAAAGTAGAATACCCACGTTTGAACACGCCAAGCAACACGAGAGTCAATCAGGAGAACCACGTTTGACCACGCCAAGAATTAAGAGATCAAGTACATGAACCATTTTTGACCACGCCAAGCAACACGAGAGTCAAGTAGGAGAACCATGTTTGACCAGGCCAAGCAACACGAGAGTCAATCAGGAGAACCATGTTTGACCACGCCAAGAATTAAGAGATCAAGTACATGAACCATGTTTGACCACGCCAAGCAACATGAGAGTCAAGTACATGAACCATGTTTGACCAGGCCAAGCAACACGACAGTCAAGTAGGAGAACCATGTTTGACCACGCCGAGTAAATGTTTTGATTATTTTGTGTAAAGGTTTTGGTAAAAAGGAGTATGTAAGTTAAATTTTACAGATCAATGAATTTCTTTAAATTTGTAACCGTTAATTTTTGAAATAAGTTTTCCAACAACACTGGCCTACATACAAGTACTGTTTATCAACAATAAAAAATCTGCCTTAAGCAAGACTTGAATTAAGATTTCATTCTATTAGAGGAAATCGTTAAACGGCTAAAATGCAGTACAAACTTGATCTATAATTTAAGTAGTTATAGTTCGAATCAAATAACAAGGCCCACGCCGAACATAAGCCCACTGCTAAAATTAACATGAGTCTTACGGACGGACTGGGCCTTGTTACTAGAATCAGCCTATAACTATCAATTCAATAAAACACTATCTTTAGTTCCATAAGATTAATGACTGAAAGTTGTATGGAGCTGTCCGCAGATGGTCTGTAACAATAAATCTAGATGGTCTGGGCAAGCGTAAGCCTACAATAACCAATGGTGGGCGTTATATGAATTAACTGGACTCTGTAAGTACAACATTGATATGATTTTTAAATCTAATACGACTTATTGTGCATTTTGTGCATTTTTTTAATTGAACATTTTGTTTGGAGGAAATATTGTAAATGAACACTTTTCGTAATATATATGAGTTTAAAACTTTTTTATGATTAGACGACGTAGTATCGTTAAAACGGTGCCAGAATCAATAATAAAAATAAACTTCATAGGTTGTATACAATAAGTAATGTTTGGAACTTAAAGAGTTCAATGATTTCATAAGTGTTCATTTTAATTTCAATGATTTAGAATTCGACAATGGTATAAAGTTACCTTAACTTTATCAATGATTTAGTCTACTTATTTGTAACTAAATTATGAGTTCAAAACCATGGTAGTAGAGTGGGATTTTAAGTTTTTGAATAATTGCAAACTGAACTTAAACCAGGCTTAAAGGAAGTATTTTATTGCTTAGGCTTCGTTGTTTTTTTACTGTCATTGAACGAAATATAATTTATACATGTGTATGTATGTATTTAGTATTACATAACCATAAGGCGATAAACACTGATGAAGGTAAACACTAAATAAAATTATTAATGCTACTATTATTTAAAATTTGGATTTATAGAACGGCCTGTAGAATAGTTATAATAAAACTACTTTTGATATTTAACGGTCTAAAACTCCGTCCGTATAACTTGCTGAGAAGCGCCTGTCTATTGCGGACTCAGTTTAACGCATTGTTGCCTCTAGTCCCGCTGTTCTGTATGCATTGGGATGGCACGAGCCTTTGCATACTGATGCATTTTGTATCACACCTTTTTATAGAACAGGGTGAAACCTAGCATCCATTTTAGTTCATTATAGAACAATACTTGAATTAAAATTACCAAGTTTTATTGTGATTACTTTGTTTGTAATATCATAATTTTTAAGCTATAAAATACTTTTACTGATTATTACTATGTATGCTTCTTTTTTTGTTTTGTTCATATTGTTGTTTGGTTTAATTTTCAATAAAGTTTTCGTTTACGGATGAGAGGCGACTAAATGAAGAAATCAAATGAAGAAGTCAAACGAAGAAATACTTAAATGTTTTAATGTTTCACGGAACTGTTCTGGATTCTGAAACGTCATTTTAATTAATAATAAGAATAGCTTTTTTTTCTAAGTATCACCAAGTAGCCCTTATTGCACAATTTAGTAGCTGTTCCTTGATACCGGCGTTCTTTGTTTTTGTTTTCGGAATACATGTATTTTGTAAAAGCAAGTCATCTTAATGAAGTAGTCTATCTTAACAAAAATTTATGAAAGATAGTAATTTGTTATAGTCTACTCATTAAATATGATTAAATTACCAATGGCATTGAGGAAAGTTCGTCTGCAGAAACTTAACGTATTACATAGTCCAACATTGTTAAACACGCATTTTTGGCTTTCGATGCAAATGCACATGATTGAGGAAAAAATTGTTTTGATATGTAATACAAATTATTGCAGATTACAAAATACAGATTAGATGTGCTGCACTAAAATTAAACTGCAGATGAACTCACACCTTATCAATAGAATATCTACCTGTAAGCCTATTTCAGATTTTATACAGGGTGTTTTTTTTAAAACGCAACCCATTTTTGAATAATTCACATATAAATATGAAATAAGTTTTGGTTTATGGTAATTTACGTTTTATACAATCTATTATTTAAGTTTGATCACATTTAGTTCACTTTATGTGCTCAAAAAATCCGCCAGTGGCATTTGTATGAAGTTATGTTCTCTCCATCAAATTCCCGAACACGTGTTGCTTGGTACCTCTTAAAATGTCTTATATTACATTTGTTTTGTTTGGTTTGAGGTACTGAATATGTTTTGACTTGTTTTTGAGGCCTTACTTTGTATGTATCCCCAAAGAACATAATAATAAAGTGGGGTCAAAAACAGCGATCTTGGAGGGAAATAATCCTCCACCGGTAAAATCAAGTTTTGGGTTGCGTTTTTAATGTGTGTGTCTTTAAGCACGACAACTCGCGTAAAAATGGTCCGATCGGAATGAAATTTGCCACAGACATGTAAATTAGTAATTATTCTACAAAAACAATTCAAAAGCTATTTAGCACCTCAAAACAATCATAACAAATTCAATGCAAGAAATTTAAAGAGGTACCTTGCAAAACGTGTTCGGGAATTTGATTGACCGAGCATAACTTTATACAAATGCCAATGGCGCACTGTTTGAGCACATAATGTAGACTAAATGTGATCAAACTTAAGTAATAGGTTGTATAAAATGCAAAGATCAATAAAACAATACTAATTACACATTCATATGTGCATTATTCAATCTCAAAAATGGGTTGCGTTTTAAAAAAAACACCCTGTACAAACTCTGTATATGATGAGTGGAAAACGTACTATATACAATTTTTCACACCTCTATAACTTTTTTTTTTTAGGTACACTTTATTTTCAAACTTTAATTTACAAGATTAAATTTTAAATTCGAGTGTAATTTAAGAGCACTCGGGTATGTGTGGCCTTGCTCACCGGACAGCAGTAACTCTCTGCTTGATAGCCGTGATTATCATAATCCAGCGATAACCAGCAGTATCATCCGGTAACAATAAATCCCGCGATGAAAGGTTTCATTGGCAATTTGCGTCACACCGATAAAGGCATTAGAACGGTTTAATAGAACATACATTACTATTTATGCGTGGCTGTTTGCATTGTTCAGGAATCTGCGTCCCAGCCTTAATGTTAAGTAGGGTGGGTAAGTAAACCTTTACCCGGATCCAAGATCCCAAACTATGGACTATAAGCACTATTTTCTGCATATCAAGTGTTAAAAAGGAAATCGAGTTCATGTTACAATGGATTTTTACGAGAGCTCGTTTAAATTTATGACTTGGCGGTTTCATTATATCTAATGAATTCGTCTGTGTATTTTAAAACTGTAATAACACTCTGGTGTAAGTAATGCCTTTACCATATACTTTCTCACAAATCTTGGTATTCAAATTTGTGTTAAAGGTCTTTGACTTGAGCTGAATATTGTAGTAGTGTGTATGTAGTACTGTGTCCATTTATTTGATCTCAGGCTTAATTAAAGCTCATTCTTTATTCAAATGTTTACCAAGCCCGGAAAGCTTTTTTTATTCCTATGTTGCCGATTAATGGTGATGCAATCTCATAAAAAAGAAAAATATGGACGCCAGCTGAACAAGCGACAACGAGGTGGGTAGGAGAGGGAACACATTTCAAATATGAAAGCTTGCAAGGATAATACTATGTAGAACAAAACTGCCAATAAATCAATACGATTTTAATTCATCGATAAATCATAAAGTAAATAAAAAATTTTGAGATTTAAAAAATAGAGGACGTTCATTCTTCACATACACATACGTCATAGGCAGGACAAGGAGTGAATGGACGTCACATTGGCGTGTTGCGCTGGAGTTATCGGGAGACTTGCGTGCTGAAGCACATTTGAGCGTAGGCTTCGTCTTGCAATCGTTCAGACAGCTGGCTCACGAGAATAACTCCGCATTTTTTACGTTAAATGCCAACATAGAACATATTTACGACTTTTTCATTGGGATTAGTTTCGGTTATGGTACATTTGTGTAGAGAGAGAATTTTCATTTTGGACTGAGAGTAGCAAGCATCGTGAGTTTGTAACACCGTATACAACTTTGAATTCAAATCAAATAAAATAAAAATCGCTTTACTAATTAATATCACCAGGTTAAAAAATAAACTAAAGACATCTCAATTTAAAATCCTTCTCTTATGATATCTGTCATTTGGTAGTTTGAAAATGAAATAAATCAATATTTTTCTGTCTTGAACGTGAGCATTATTTGTTAGAAGGTTTAGAACAAACCAGATTCCATGTAGAACAATTCGGTCAGGTACAACCGCCCGTCTGTACTTGATTCGAGCACATTGTAATAACGAAGCCACTACATTGATACAACAGATTACAGGGATGAAAAAGAATTTAGTTAATTTATCACTTACATAGTATATATTTTATTGTCAATATAATAATAAAGAATAACAATTTTTTTACACTGTTTTTTGTAGACTAACAAGTGGAATACAATATATTACTATTTCAACGAAAAGGACAATAAAATAGAAAAATAAAATAAAAATGCGAAATCGTAGATTACATAAATAACCCATATTGTTCTATAGCCTACAAAAAGTATTTGCAAAATTAAGTTAAATTTTACGTCATAATAATAAATAAAGAAGGCAAATTCAGTTTAATTCGATGTTTGAAACAGTTAAACCAGCACAATTAAGTAATATTTGTTCAAGTCCTCAGGTTTTATGATGTAGAAGATAAGACCCTGACAAAGGACAAGGGTCGCTCAGACGTCTGGCTGGACGATAATTTTCCCCTCGCGTGGTCAAGCCTCATTTTCTCTTGGGTCATAATTTGTTCTTCCGCATGCCAGATTCAAAGTTCGGACTGAAAATTGTTTTACACCTCGGTAAACATCCACTTTACCATCCCTTATTGTGAAAAATGATTGGAGTGATTTTTATCAGAAATCTTCTTCGTTTATCAGTATTTTAAAATGCTCAGGTTTAATTACCCCCTATACAGAAATACGGAGTGTAAACTCCGTAATATATATTCAATGATATTACTGTTTCATAATAATATTACCATTTCATAATATTACTGTTTCATGTTGGGTTTTAAAAGTGATTGAACTGTTTCGTTCTTGATGATCGAATGATGAATTGTTAGGTCCAAAAAGATATTTTAAAAAACCGAATTTAAAAAATCCGATGGTATTAAGTTAAAAACAGAATTGGACATTATCTTTTGGGAAACAGAACAATTAAAGGACTTTGTGTAAATTTACGTTTCGTTAGACAATCCTGAGGCTTAAACAGATTGTGTGAGGTAATTTAGTTTAATTTATACCAAAGGGGTTTATATCAGTACTTTCAAAATTGTTTGAAATAGTTTATACGATTTATAAATTATAAGCAAACGTCTATAAACGCAAACACACAAGTATTGAATAATTTAGTGTCCTTGCTAAATATTGTAATTTTTTGATTTTTAATTATTTCGATTAGTATTTTAAGTATGATAGTTCTATCGTATAAATTTTTTTCGGATTCAGTTTGTCAGAATTTGTTCTTGACTTCATAGTCATAGTTATAGCAGTGTATAAAGTCTATTATCGTTGGATTGTAATTTATTTCAATTTCTTGCGATCGTTATCTAACTTTTGCATTGTTTGTAAGCTTAGCAATTTTATCTCAAACTCGTGTTAGCTGAATGTACAAGAATAATTTGTTTATTGTTTTTCTGTCAAAAATGTATGATTGCATTTAGCTTTATTGTTATTTGTTTGTATGGTTATTGAATCCTGGACATGTTTTGCTTTCTTCATTGTTATTGTTGTAAAAAGCCTATTTACCGATAAAATAAATAAACCATAACACACTGAACAAAGTTAATTTACTTTTCAAGGTAAAGAATATTCAAGTTTCTACGCAGTTAAAATGAACTGTAAGGTACTCTTTAATTACATCATTTTGCTACATATTTACCGGCAAAACCATGTTAATTCACTGTCGACATTGCTTTACAATGCAAAGGTAAAATTATATTATGTCAGTAATTAAAATTTTCTTTTGGTTTGTTCAAGTCTTTCCAACAATTCGTAAAAATTACTAATTTCAATCTGAAAAAAATGTTTTAGAATTCAACCAGTTTATCGAGAAGGAAATTAAGTATTTTTCGTACTATGAAAGACGGAGATGGTGTTTGCTATTCAGAGTAGGGTCTGTACAACCATATCCTCGAGCCTTCAAGCTGTCAGCCGACGTTGTTTTGCAGCATTACTGTAAGCTCAGCCTCTGTAAATCAAGATAACAGAGCTCTGTCTCACACGTGGTTCTTCTTGCATTAAACCTTTCATAGTTGGAGGGGATGTATGACCTGATTTTACATAAGACTGCTGCGTTTTACTTGCGCGTTATGACAGCCAACCGCTACTAACATGTACTGTTTTTGTGATACAGCTAATAGTTTATTTAATTTTAGACTCAATAAATTTTTCCTGCAATCATAATTCGAATTTACTTTTCTCAGATTCGCAATCCCAACAAGAACTGCATTATGACACTGTTTGATGAATCATTTAGTCACAAAGTGTTTTGTAAATCGAATTGTCAGACGAGTACCTCAATATGACTCTCACCTGAAAAAGACTATAACCTACTTAAGTTGTGATCTTAATATTCCGAAATATGTTAAGCCGTCATCCTAAATAATCCGACAATATCGATGAGACACGTTATGAACGACCCAAGAGTTGTCACATGTGTTATTCAGAAACTCTTTCAATTTTCGTGTTTTCTAAAGCTTGTATAACATTGTGTTTTCCATGTGTCCTTGGTATCGTTTAAATTGAACCTTTATGGTAATCTATAATATTTTATGATCGAAATCTGTCTGGTCCCAGAAGAAGGGTTATAATTACGAATGTACATAAAAAATTCCGAAAAAGCTTGACCAATTGTTTTTAATTTTGCGATATTTAAAGGCGTCTGTAAGGTAGTCTGTAAAGTAGTGTATAAGGTTAGTCAGTAAAGTATAAAAAAATATATTTCAGGTTTAGATAAATCATCATGCCCTCAAATGCATATAGAACAACCGAGTAGACTGATATAGAAATTCAAACTGAAGTAAAATGAACCAGTATAAAAAACCTGAACGCAAGTTGAATTCAAGAGGCGCAATACTAGAGAAAAATGTGTTCTAACAGCTACGATTTGAAAGAAATATTTCTAGGAAGATCTTTCTATAGACCACTAGATATCATTGACTTTGATAGGTTTATTCATAGTATTGAAATTTAATTTTGATTTGAGTTTATCTAAACTATTGTTTAGTCAGTAGTTTATAAAAGCTTAAAAAATCATTTCAATATTTTGCTTTGGATAGCGTGATATAGATAAATCATTTTTAACTGTTATCTTCACGGATTATTAAACTCGTTGATGGTAAAAAACCATTTTTAAAGATGATTGAAGTGTTTTTCATCTTTCACGATATTAGAGAAACTGGAACGTCATTATTTGATAAAAGATAAATAATTAAAAGAAAATAAAATAAAATGCCAATTAAGGTTCAAAAGTTGATAATTTGTAGTTACTTTGAGATACCTGGAAACCCCAGGTGGAAGATCGTTTGACCACTGGACTGTGACGAATAAAATATATAATGGTCAGTCGAGTGCAAACGTTCTGACGTAAACGTTTTAGTTTACGATCGACAGAGTAAAATTTATAGTTGAATATTACGTATAATGTTAAACGTACAACGATATATGCTATATTTTCTCTTTACTAACATTGATCAGAAACTTAAACCCGATTGTTGGATGTTTTCCTGGATCAGCTTGGAATCTGAAAGAACTAATTCTTTTTCCAATTAAGTCCACATTTTTCTTATTTGATTTTACCAAAGCATTTCGGAATATTTTTGAGATTATCACCTAAAAAATTAGTTTAAAGCAATAATGGAATTTTATTGACAACATTATTCTTACATACGGATTTGTACTCAACTCCACGAAACTATTTTTAGTCACGTTCAAGGTCCCCCTAAACCGCCGCTCCGTGCTTCAGACTTAGTTTCAAGTTTGCAAGGTTAACATTTTATCAAAATGGGTTTAAATGTTTTATAAAATGGGTTCCCCAAAGTTAATGTGCGTAGGGCATGTAACGTTTCAAAACAATTTGTATCACGGAATGCTCATGAACAGGGAGCGACTTTTAAAAGTAAAAGCACCCCTTAAAAGTGTATTTCAATCGTAAACCCCTCATAATATGGTCGCTGTTTATAAACCATAGCACAGATAGATAAATAACCGACTTACTTATAGTTGAAAAATAGGCCTTCAGGATCTGTGAGCGAAATAACTATAGTATCTGTATTTGCACAGACAGCCTATGCTGGTAATGTCGCAACAGTCTGTCGTTATTGTAAAAAAATTGCCAGTATAAGAGTGCAGTCTAGGAATAAATCTACTACTGTATAAACTGCTTGCTGTATTTAATTACATTCCGCACTAACATGTAATTAATTTACTGGACTTGACATCAAACGTTAATATGTATTTCTGCGTTTTTGAATTCTGTACATAGCACAAAATTGTACACTTCGTTGGAAGCTTAGTTTTAAACATTATATTGAGTAAATGTTTGTATTAATAAGTAATATTTTGTATTGATCACACATAACAGTTATTTTATTCTTGGTTTTCTAAGGACTACTTAATCTCTTGTAGCGCCAAACCGCTTAGAAATAGCTTAAAATTTAAATATAATATTTTCTCATTGGAAGGTATTTTTGGTGGGAGAGAGTTTATGTATTCAATTATTTAATTATTTTAATTAATTAATTTTAATTAATTTCAAATTTAATTATTTTAGTTAGCTAGAGTTTAGCCGCAGAGTTACCAATTATTGAAATTATGAAATACAAGCAAAATGGCTGACACCATTATGATATTCTTAACTAGCCATTAGAAAAGGCGAAAGTTTGAACTATTCGCCTTGTATATATTTATGTTACATCTATTTTAAAACGTTGACTTTTGGCTTTTCTTCCAGTATTGTCTACAATGTTTTCTGTAGGTAAACTCTTGACCTTGGGTTCATCGATTGCGTGTGGCGCCGAGAAACGTTAAGCAGTCAATAAAACAGTAAACTTCCGAACTGCCCTTGTCCCCACCCACACCCCACGCCCGCGCCATGCACACTAGCAGCTGAGGGTCGTCGCCGGTCAACGTGCTAGTGGTCCTTAGAACAAATTCATTTTTAAAATTAGTATTTTTTCATCAATTGAGGTAATAGAATTAAAATTATCAAATTAAATTTAAAATCACCTTCCTTTAAAAAATTTAGCTAATAACCTGCAGTTTTTAGTGTACACTTTTCACAGCGTAAAAAAGGAAGAAACAAATGTGTTGGTTGAAATAATCAGAACTAAAGGGATTGTTGATTGAATATGGTTTTGTCTAAGTTTGCATTTTATTTATTCAGTAACAAATGCCTATGTTCTTGATGGTTTGTCATTCTTTACAAACAACCTTCAATGTCTGTCTATAAAAGAAATATTAAGACTGAAATATTGACAATCAAGCAAAAGATAATAACCAAAAAATATTATTATTATTGAAAATATACCTTAAGCTATATTTTCAATTTAAGCTATATTTTCAATTGGATATCAATTTAAGCTAACTTCTGAAAAAAAGTATATAGAACAATAAATGAGAATGAAATTAATTTAGGTTTTCCATTTTTAGGACAGAAACCGAAACTTCTAATCTAGGTGCATCCAGTCGGAAAAACGGGTTCAAGAAGGTTTATTAGGTGAACTCTCGCATGTCGAGGGTAGGCTTGGAGGTAGCGTGCCGTCAGACGTGGCACCAGCTTGTTCCCCCGTCTCCACGGCCTACACACATCACCGGCAACTGTTTCGTGTCACACTTGCGTTCGTGTCACTTTACAAGCTCAACTGAACTTCTTCGTATCATTTTTAAGGGCTACGATAACATTGGAGTAAACTGTTTTTCTGTAGTCACTAGTTAGTTGTGAATTTATAGACTGGAGAGTGAAAGTTTGGTTAGTTCCATAGGACAAAGAAAAATAAATAAAGAGTTTAATTTTAAAAATTATTAGGCGTAATAATTCGTGAGACAACGGACGTGAAGGCGCTACAGTGATAGTGTCCGTTATGCTGCAGCCCCCCTGTCTTGCTGAAACAGGCGGTGGTAAAGTTTTCTGTTTAAGAAAGACTATTACTATTAATTTTCAGAATTATACTTTTTTGGTATAATACTGAAAATTTTACTATTACCTAATGTTTACTATTACCATTGATTATAACTAGGTAGTGATCCCGGCTTAACAGATAGAATATTTTAAAATGCCTATTTTCTTCTAACCTTTAAGAGATACCAAAGTATTTAATTTTGACCACTAATTAAGAATAAAAGAATGAATTGCCATAACTTCCATACTTCCATTCATTTAAGAAAATGACAGTATGTAATTAGTACAGTCATTCTGTCTATAGCTTTAGCAACTACTTCAAACTATGAAAATTTGTCTTTTTTAGTAAAATAATATAGATTACCTCCAATCACATGGGTCTAATTAAACAGTCCTGCGGCGAAGCCTTACATACTATCGAAAAGCAACCACCTTAAAGGCTTATAGTTTAATACTTATAGCTATTAAATACTATTTAGCTTCAGCTAAATACAAAATGTGCAAAATGTGTGTGTGATGAAGAGTTTTGATGAGAGCACATTCGCGTTTTATAAAATTAATTTCAGGCAAAAATATTCTAAATAAAATTATAATTATAAATATTTTAGGATTACAAATACAAAATTAAAAATTCCTCCAATACATTTAAACTGCATAATCTGAATTTAACCACAACAATAAGAACTTCATAAGAATATTTAAAAGTGTAAAAATCTAATAATATCAAAATTGGAAATTCTATAACTTCTGGGAACTGACAGTGGAGCTGAGAACTTGAAGAAATTTAAATAAAGTTGTCAGAGTTTGACGTAACAAAGTTAAAAGCTCTTGTAATCATGCTTACATCACGATTCGTTATTTATTCCAAAATACCT
This sequence comes from Flexamia atlantica, assembly GCA_035578135.1. Taxonomy (NCBI): domain Eukaryota; kingdom Metazoa; phylum Arthropoda; class Insecta; order Hemiptera; family Cicadellidae; genus Flexamia; species Flexamia atlantica. The sequence goes on along the minus strand of JAQJVK010000012.1, from coordinate 16,331,465 downwards.
TTTTAACGTGACCTTAGTACATTTTTAGTTGTTTCTGGTTTTTAAATATTTTAGGGGAAAAATACGATTAACAACTTACAAAATTTAAAAAAAAATTATAACCTAAATAATATTAAGTTGTAGGAAAAATATTTACGGAAATAATAACAGTTTAGTTTAGATGATTTATTGAAAGAAAATCTCTTAATAACGCACGATATTTAAAAGCAAATCAAGCATATTTAAGGCAAAATTGCTAAAAATTTACATTTGATACTAAGACCTGTCTCTATAACACAACCCGCATGATGAAAACAATTATATGTTAAACAGGCGCGTATTAGAGTGAGAATACATTCTCACATTGTGATGGTGAAGCGCCACCTAATGTGGACCTGTTTTGTCAAATCAAATGTTAACAAGTTTTGATTCCTTCAAAGTAAAAATCAAACTCTGCTATGATATTGTTTTTATTTTAACAATAAAAAACTTTTAGTAATTATTAAGAACTCAGAGAAATCTAACACCTTTACGTTGTTTATTGTTTTTAATATTTTCTTCAATGCGAGAAAAAGATCGCAATCATTAATACCTCCATTGTTTTAAGAATTTAATAATCTAAATGTTATACATTAATTTTTTACCTCTCATTTGTTTTATACTGTTGCATTAAATGGATTAATATACACTGACGGTACTGAAGATAAAAAATATAAAAGATATACCTTACGTATATTAAATAAATGGTGACTAAACCGTACAGTCGTCTTTCATGTTTACAACCAAAACCTTAACACGATGGACCCACGTATACTACGATGGAGTTAGTTATATCTATGCAGAAGATCGCGATGTAGAACATAAACTTTGTTTAAGTACTTACAAAAAAAGAGGGTTGTTTATAAAAAAAATAGTATATCAGAATAGGACTGAACAAACCATTGCAAACTTAAGTAACTTAACCATTAAGCTACAAAATAATCACCCATATTGCTACAAATTTTCAAATGTAGGATAAATACCACAAGTTAAGCGGTGTTGGTATTTACATGGATAATATTTGTAACCCAATGCGATTTCCTTATATTTATTTGCTAATTCAGCGGTCCGACAAAACTACGCTAAGCTTGGTGCAATGAACCACCGATATTCTTGTTCTCTTTATTTGTTCTCGTAAAAAAGCTTTATATTTTTATTATAATAGTAATAAAGCCTTTTAAAAAATTAGAACTAAATATTTTCAATAGATATTTTAGGACAATTTGGTGATTTTAAAATCAGAACTAATGTGTGTATTGCACGGTACGTAGTTCCCTTTGAACGCAATTATAAGTATTAGCAGTTATTTAAGATATTGTTTGGTATCGAGTATTAAACTAATTACAAGAAATGCTTGCATTCCTCAAAAGAGTAACAATATTGAATACTGCAACTGACTGACGTGCATTTTAATGGATGAAGTTTTCTACTATTTAGGAAAGATTAGAATGTTTAATCCAAACCTAAGACATATTTTACTAACCTTAAAGAAAATACATTTTATATGTCAAAAACTCCTTGAAAATGTATTTGTGTAAATGAAGAAAACGTATTAAAATAAAGTCAAATTTATTGTTAATCTATATATATATCCAAAACGTTTCTCCCCCCCCCCCCCCTCGGCCCAAGGCCCAAGGACCATCACATAATCGATATATTGGTATGTTTACAGTCCAAACCTTACTTGTTTGTTGCTTCAGATGAGTGTGTTCATTTAATCTAAGGAAACCATACCAAACATTTTCTTTGTTCTCAGCTCAATAATGACTGAGTATTCCTACAGTTTTGTAAGCAGTATGATGCTTTTAAAATCAAAAGTATTGTAAACATAAAAATTCACATATGTTGAATGTGGGTTTTCAATGATGAAATCACATTTCCAAATTTAGGTACCAAAAAAAACAGTATTTTATTTATAAAAATACTCAACAGTTGTATAGGGGAAAACGGCTAATCGATCATCAGATTATAAGATAACATACGTGGGGGGAAGGTAACCAATATTCTTAAAACTAAAGGTATTTATTATAATACTGTAATTTTGGATCATTAATGATCACAACCACAGAGAAGTAATATATGTTTACTTCTCTGTGTCACAACCCTAAATTGAAACACTCATTAAAACTAATATTGAAGACTCTTTCCTATATGGTATTTACATTTTAATTCTTCAAGATATGGTTCTAACTTTTGATACATTTTGTCTAAATATATGTTCAAAAAGTAAATGATTGAAAACACAATTTACGCAATAAATCTTAAAAAATCTTAGGATATTAACATTTGAGTGTTGTTAAAATGTACAAAATGCAAGCAAAATAAAAAATAAGAAAAATCATAATATAAAAAGCACGTCCATTACTCTTGCGATTTGCGAAAATAAGTAAGACTTACGAAGATAATATTACTTTTCGGAATTTTAAATATAATAATGTACCAAAACAAGATTAAATTATCGATTTTACATAAATATATAAATTGTAATATCAGGTATTTTTTATTAAAGAATATCTTTGCTCCTTCCGTGGAAAATATCTTTGCTCGTTGGACCGATACCAGTAACAATCAACCTGAAGACCTCTTGAGAAAGATTGTTTTGTTATAAACAGAGTGTTCTAAACAATAGCTTTTGTTGTCATGTTGTAATGTTTTTTTCAATTTCATAAAAAAGGCAGGTGTAGAAAATAAAAATTTATAAGCTAAAAATAATTGTAGTTTATATTTGTTGTGACTAATGGACCGACCAAAAGAGTATATGTAACAAAATAGGCTTTGTGCGTAAACTTGTCTAATCTTAATTACAATTACAAATTATAAATTCAATTAGTCAAATAATTTGTTTTGTACGTTTATCCAGAAAACACCTCAGACCTTTGGAAATATACATGAAGTAAATTATATAAAGATATTCATAGAAATCGTATGTACCTGAATGATACATTTAGCCTGATAAGATAATAAAGCCCATCGATTTGATTGAATTTAATGTATTATTTTCCATTACATTCTTGCTTTACACATACTTTCCGTAAATAAAAATGTGGATTTCCCCGTTTTAATAGTCCTACGCGTTAAATGTTCCTGAATTAGTTCTTACCTTTGAAAAACTATGAAGCCTGTCATAGTTTTTCATTCTTACGGATTTTTCGTATACTGATAATGTAATTCCACGCGAGTCTATGAGCTCTTAGAATGTGAAGTGATTCGAGCAGTATTTCCTCAAATAAAAATTTTGTCTACTGTCTATTTTCACTGTCTGAAAGTTCAATATATATCTGCCAGCTTTATTAGCAGGGGGTCTCTGGTCTACCACACAGACTGTGTCGAAGGTGTCAGCGTAGACGCGGCCTGCAGACCTAGCATTGCAGGGCTAAGTTATTCATTGCCTATCACCATTACAAATGTCACTGACAAGATGTTGGGTCGCCGCCAAGGAGGGGAGTATTGTAGTGGGGTAAGGCCGAGTGCAGGTGACCTTTAACTGAATTCGCTAAGGATTTGCAACAAGTACAAATTAGTTAACATTTGAAAAACAAAGATGGGTTCTATTTTAAGTTTTTCACACATATTTTTCTTTGTAATAAAAGTGTAAGCACAAAACTAAAATATTAAATATTTTATCCTATTAATTATCTGAAATATATTGTGAATACAGATCATTGAAAAAATTAATCGACGTTTTTAAAATACTGTATATGAAAACGTCGATTCTTAGAGCTTGAAACAAGTCTTAAATTTGATAATTATTTAACGGTATTGATTTTGGAAAGCCAATTAGTTTTTACATCACCACGAGCGCGCACCGTGTTGATTCACCCATTTAAATCACACGAAGCCATTGTGTTTAATTTTGTGTAAAAACGATTACAGTTGCAGTATTTCGTATATGATATCGCCTTTCAAAACTACTGGACCAGCGAAGTCAAGTACTAACTTGTGTAGATTTAAATTTGGTAGATCATAAAGAAATTATGTACGCTATTATTTGGTCAACTGCAAATCAGTACTGTACTTTAATTTTTTAAATGGAGATGAATGGAGACAAATTTTTAAATCAAAATAACTTTATTCATAACGCCCAGAAGTGAATATTACTGGTGACAATCAAAACCACAACAAGTCTTATGACTAACTAAAATATAAGCGTCAAGTTACTGTATAGGTGTCATACAGTAACTTACATTATTCTTGATCAAATATTGATCGAGAATATTTAAACTTTTCCTTGACTCGACACGGATTCCCTAGTCCAGATAGAACAACGAATTTTTATCATCATATTTGATGTTTTTACGTGATAACTTTGACGAATATAAAAGGTTAAAAGCGTGTCAGCCTTGTGATTCTGTAATAATTAGTAAATTTAATTCCACGTTTCTGTATATATAAAAATTTCGAGCTGAAGTCTTCAAGATTTTGTTGAAGATCTGAAGATGGCATTGTTTACGTCTAAACGCTTAATCTGATTCGCTGAATACAGAATCACAAGGATGACACGCAGGTATTTAACCTTTTATATTTTTTACCAGACTCTGCTGGTGACAAACGTTCATCTATTCTAATTGAAATACATGGAAGGAAACCTCTTATACTGTCAATGCAATGTGTAATTCAGTATCTACACAGTCAATTGTGACACACAACTCAGTACAAAAACCGCTGCCAACAAGCGCTATCAGCACGTTTCCTTCCGCAATAATGAAAAGACATTTTCCGAAGTCGGAGGCTTGGCGACCTGATTAATATTCAGCGGAGCATCGATCGTACCACCAAGTTGCCGTATTGAAGCTGTGTCCGCCCTGCCACGTCGGCCACACAATGCAACGGTAACGTTACCGGTATCTGTGACCGCCCTGGCCACGTCGGCCACACAATGCAACGGCAACGTACCGGTATCTGTGACCGCCCTGGCCACGTCGGCCACACAATGCAACGGTAACGTTACCAGTATCTGTGACCGCCCTGGCCACGTCGCCCACACAATGCAACGGCAACGTACCGGTATCTGTGACCGCCCTGGCCACGTCGGCCACACAATGCAACGGCAACGTACCGGTATCTGTGACCGCCCTGGCCACGTCGGCCACACAGTGCAACGGTAACGTTACCGGTATCAGTGACCGCCCTGGCCACGTCGGCCACACAATGCAACGGCAACGTACCGGTATCTGTGACCGCCCTGGCCACGTCGGCCACACAATGCCAACGGCAACGTACCATTATCTATGACCGCCGGCCACGTCGGCCACACAATGCAACGGCAACGTTACCGGTATCTGTCGCTAGACAGCCACTTGCCTACGATACTGCTTGAAATAATGTTTTTTGGTAATACAAAAAATCTTTATAGTTTTTTTTTTGTGTGAGGAGTGGGAGAGATATGTTCCATTTTTACCCTGACATGTGCAAAAATTAAAAGAATAACTTTTCTCCCACCTGCTATAGTTAGACGCTTTTTACTCCTTGTAATGGGTGAGGAAAATAAAAATTTGTCTCCGTTGGGAGGAAAGTGATTACGGCGGGAGACAAAGTAAACCCTTAAGAATAACATTGAATTGAAAAATTAGAGGACTTTCAAACGCATGCCTTAGAGCGCATTTTCACACACACATGCGAATATTTTGAAGCTCAATGAAAACCTGATTTATTGGCAGGAATAATCAAAGGACATTAACATTAACAACAATCAGCTGTGAGAACGTCTAAGAATTAAGCACGTAAGAACGTTGCAACGACCAGCTGATCGTTGGTGCATGCATGGATGCAGCTACCCGGATGCAGGCACTTTTAGCAGAAGGAAACAAAATGGATATTTTTTTACTTACTAAGTAAATAAAATAAATTTTTATGGTCAGGATACATTGCAAGTGTGGGAAAAATGTTGTGTGTACTTCGAGAGCGAAGCACATTGTCTCTCTTATGAGTCAATTATTGTACTTTACTCACCCAACACACAAATAACTATTACCTAACACTCTTAAGTTGGGGTTGTAAAAAAGCAAAGAAATTTTAGGGTGATAATTACAGTCAATAATCGTTCATAATATTCTTTGTTTCAAATTATATGGTGTAATTTTTTCTACTTTGTTGATCCGTTGTGCTAACAGCGAAGATGATGCAAATCAATGGCGAAATTAAATTTGTAGGCTTGTGTTGACAATATAGCATTAAATTTAAGTATTTTTTTATAAGCAGATCTAATTTCCTGTCATTTTTTATAAGTCCTAGATTCATAACGAACTGGATAGCTTATAAATAATAATTTTTAATCTTGGAAACAATTAAACAAATAATAAAATCAGAATGTTTTTGGCAATACTTGTTCTTAATGTAAAACCATCTTAACAGGCATAAACAGAGTCGAAAAGCGAAGAGTTGTTAGTTTGGATTAGAATTTCAGCTGGAGTTTCTTGTTTTAGACAAGCCATTAGTCGACGGTGCCATTAACGCAAACTAACTCGGATCTGAGACGCTAACAAACATTTGTGTCGTCGTCTCACTGATCAGATGGTACACTGCGTGTTGCATACTTGATACATAAAAATATTCTTCGAGACCAAATACATTTTAGGAACAAATGTTCTAAAATAAAATATAAGTTAAGAAATCTGCGAGCTAAAATATTGTTCACTTTTAATACAAATCTTTGATTAAATGCGCTTTTAGATGTCAACTACTTCAAAACAACATAAATGTTATTTTTAGGAGCAACATTGAAAACAACTTTAGTTTAAAATAAACAACGCTATTTTCACCCATATCAATATTCATAAATTGATGCCATTCTATTAATAAACAGATCCCTTTGATCCATCCCATTTTGGACGAACCACAGTTTTGATTCATCCGATGTTTGAATCTAAAATATTCAACGTACATTATAGCAATACGATAAACCAGACCCTGCCTGGGCTTTCCTGTTGAAGGGCAATGATTAAAACCAATTATTAAGGTTCAGTAGTTGTTTAAATCTGTGTAAAAATCCTTTGGCAGACTTATAATAAAGAATTCGATGGTTGAAAATTATTCTGATTGTTTGCAATAAGATGGTTTTGGTTATTGGTCATGGTATTGATGGTTTGGTTTGGAATTATTATGCAAGATTTTAAAAATGGTGACTAAATCAATATTTTCTGCATCAGTTTTGTCAAACCAAAAGGTAGCATACAATAAGCTAATGTAAAGGAAAAGACTAACAACGATACAGTCTTATAGTGGTCGGATAACATAAATATAAACGTTTTATTATTAGAAAACAACAATTCTTGTGAATATCAAAACATATAATTTTAAATACATGGTTTAAAACTTAATTTAGTTGTATATTTTCAGACTTTTTGAAGTACAATGTATGTCTCAGCCTTACAGTGTTTAATCTTAAACCCATAACAGTATATCAAGAATTCCACAATTTCGTTTCCATTGTAATTCTTCACCAAAACCATAAACCGGAGATTAAAACAGTCAAGTTGTGGAAATTGACTACGATATTGTTCTGTCGTTTCTGGTTCCCTTATCTCTTCCTTCTTACTTCTTGACTTTAGTATTGTAAAACTTGTATTAAATTACGACAATTCAAAAACGATATTCCAATAAATATTAAGTTTCAAGACATGTGAACATGTAATTAATTTTCAGAAAAAAATATGAAGCTAGTACATAATTGTTGATAACAAGAGATTCGAAGACTGAATGGAACAAATATATAAATTTCTTAATAACACTGCATTAACCACCAGCATTGATCTTCATTTAAAATCAATTAAAGGGTAGTAAAAATTTATTTAAAGTGTTTTAAGCAGTAATTTATGACAAAGTGTATTGAAAACATGCATATATGACGATGATGCACCAATTTGTGTTTCTGCCATCTAACATTTAACGGAAGTGTATCAAAACAAATAACGATTTCGTCCCTGATTAAGTTTAATATACCTTTATATTTTAAAGGCCTTAATGTTTTAAAGTTTTCTGAAACGGGGACTTTGTAGCCGTACGGGTTGAATAGTGTATTACCAAGTGGTTTTACCTACAAATGTATTTGCTACTACTTGGGTGGACAATTACAATAAATAAGGGTCATAAAAATATCGCCACCATATCAAATAACTGTCATGAGAAAACGATTAAAGATTGTTCAATGGTTTTGGTCTTAGTTTATTTTGAAATGGGCGGAAATAAATAAAAATGTCATACCTAAGCATGTTTTGATGCGTGTACCGAAAAAAATTGGATTATCATAAATTTTATTTAACATAAAACTAGCCAATTTAGCACGCATATAACAGTTATGCATTACGTTCTTGCTATGTTGCCTTGTGTGAATTTGTACGTTTTCTTAAGTGTAATATCAAAACAAGTGCGCTAAATTATTTCTAATATTTTTCGATAGTTTTTTTCTAACAGTTGGCTAAAATTTGGCAGTTACTATTTTCAAATGACCACAAAAAAGAAACACTCAAAGTAACTTAAAGGTAACTTAAAGGCTCCTACAGTACAGAGCCTTGCATTAGAGTATTGCTAACTAATCTAACTCCAACTTTGAATACCACTTCGATTCCTCGTATACATCAACTAGTTTTAATCGCATTTAAACTCCAAAACTCCAAATTGGAAATCCCGCTTAATGACTGCCGATTTTCTACGCAGCTCTGATGTTATCCGATGGACGGCGTTATTGACCTTTCGCAAGCCAATTACGACTGCGTGGAGTTAAGGTTGCCATTTAATTGGTTTCTACAGTTCGACGTTCGGCAGAGAGCCACGCGCGTTGTCGAACGCGTTTTCCTTGCAACTTGGCCTCATTCGTTACTTCCTGCTCGTCCAAGTTTCAACTTGCACTTGTCTACACTTTGGCAGGTTCGGGTATTAAGCCTAAATATTTGTGATTGATGGGATGGCTTGTTGATCGTCATTGAGGATTGGTCTTGAGTAATTTGTATATATGAATAGATTTTTCTTCATGGGCGTTATTAAGATATATCGCTCCTGACAATAGCGTGTTGTCATGAGTGAAATTATAGTCTAACAAATTTTAACCTAAAAAAACACCAACCTGAAATCAAATATTTCATACGAGCTCAAATTATTTAATTTGTCACTTTTTTTCTTTCCTAGGACCTTCAATCGCCAAGAACTTTTATCTCGGAAAAATAAACTTAAACAGTCAATAGTGCTTAAACTTGAGGATTGCCTTGGTATATTTACAGATATTAATATTCCGATCATTGAGTCAGCATCTCTCTTCTCAATAGAGGAAGAGCAGGGTGCCTAATAAGAAGTAGGGGTTTCTCCCACTTTTTCACTTGAAAATCTTCCACTTAAGTGAAGCTCTTGACCACAAACAACTACTAGTTATTATAATACTTCGGATACCATTATTAGTCCTTCTGAATCAAAAGGTCCTTTAGAGTCCTTTTAATTCAGAGCATACCAAGTTTACCTTTCAGAACAATTTATTCAATACAGTTTCGCTGTTCTGGGGGTACTTCATGGCTCCGCTCTAGGACCCCTTGCCTTTTTCGCGCGCGCTCTCTCTCACTCTCTTCCTTATTTCGCAGACTTTACGACTCCTGTGCCAATGTGCCGCCCACAGAGACAAGACACGACCCACCACTGACATTCACCTACTTCCGCCGACACCTCGCCCTTGTGCTCCCCGACGGTTGTGAGGGAAGGAAATTTATGACCGGAAGTAATTAATTTGTCCACTCGAAAAGATCAACGTCCAATGAATTGTGTGAACGCCCTATTTCAACACCTTTTCAAGTCATATTGCTTGTCTTAATATTTTCTTGTTCTATTGAACTAAAGAAGAAGAAATTCATCTTGCCAATATCTTACATGAGCATTCTATTGTAAATGCTTTTTTATATTTCCTTGCTTGATTGCACCACCAAATACAAGTAATAAACTCCAGTAATAAAAACTTGACATTTTATAAGGTTTGCAGAGCATTTTTAGGATTACTCCTCATTTAATTTTTGTTGCTTTGTTGATCGTTGTAGTAGTTTTAATAGTGTTACACTTGCAAAATTGTTTTATAAAAATCTTTCCTTATCACGAAATGTAATGTTATTGGAATCTAAAATCAAACCGTATGCATTCCGACTCTTGAAAGAACTTTTAAGAAAATTCATTATATAATATTTAAGTAAAAAAATATATATATTATGGTTATCAAACGCTACACTTACAAACATAGCCTAATGTTAGTGAATTATACATAAAAGCAATATAAAATGTGATGGAAATATATATATTAGGATGTTCACGTATATATTTAAAATGTTGTGGATTTAATCCTTGAAAATAAGGTGTTTTAGTTTACTAATCATATAAAAAATCACATTTTTAGTAAATTTTTATTTTTATTTTTTAAATGATATTTGTATTAGGTAAACAAATATTTTTACCCTCCTGAAAGATAATAAACCTAATTTAACAAAAATATAAATTTGGTTTTAATAAATTATTCTACGTATAACGAAACAATTGGATAGATTCGATTCATTTGATTTATACTGGTGAAATTGAAAATACCTGTATTCTTTACTGAAATACGATAACGAGCAGGTCATAGAGACTTGGCTATCCAAACGCTATCTAACAGGGTGTAATACTCCATGACAACCCTAAATATTTCTAGCATTCGAAGGTTCAATTTACTTTCTACTATGTTGCTTTTTTAATTAATGTAACAATAAATAATTGAATTAGTTGGTTTCCGTAGATACTACAGTGATTTTGCTCACAAAGCCTAAACAGAACATACGAAAAAACATAAGCTATCTAACGGAACAAAGTTCCAAAAAGATTTCAAATAGTAAAACGAATAGGGACTATTATGATCAAATTGGATGTGAAGAGGGTTGTATTGGTCGAACCGACGGCCGGGGTGGCGCTGGCTGCGTTCAGAAGGGGTGGTTCCGGCAAAATTGAAAATCGGTGGCTATATAAATGTTCGAAATGACAGATAATTCATCTATGAACTCACACGAATGATGACATTTGAAATGTTATGTCAAGGAAAATACAACAACCAACTGAGAAAAATCAGTGGCTACCGAAATGTGTTTGGAAGGAAAGAAAAATAATGTAAGAAGCCACGACATTTGAAATGGAAAAATCAAGGACAAATTCACCGACCACGAAAAAATACTAACTTCAACTATAAAACAAAAAGTCCTGAGGAAATGTGACTGTAGGTATCTATTGATGTGTGACTCCAACCGTAAAGCATGGGAAGAGTTCGAAGGGTATCTAACAAGAACAGTTCTTTCAAGAAACTAACTAAAAATTTCTTTCATTACTTCTGAGTATGGTAAAAAAGTGGGAAAATGTATTGTAGTTCATATTTTTCTATTTAGTAACTAGCTGATAGCCCCGGCTTTGCCCGGGAGATTTTTTTTCTTGTGCTCTTGTTGTTCCTTAGTGCTGCATTCTGTTAAAAACCATAGTAGCTATTTCTAATGGTAACCATGACAACTATTCAAAGCACTCCCAAAATCCTTGACATAGGTCCCTTTAGGAAGATCCTGGGCCTAAGCCCTTAAAGATATCAAAACCAAACTAACGTAGTGCACATCATGAGATGCCAAGCTTTAATTTGACATCAAGATCAAGTGTCTACGTAATGTAGTTTTGGCTGCAGCCCAAAATATACCAACACACAACTCTTTTTATATATATTGATTAAAAAAAACCTAGCAAAACTACCTAAGCGGTGAAATAGTTATGATAAACTGATCGTCTAAAGAAAATTAAATATGGCAGGTGTTATGGCTTATATTTTGAACTGTTTATAAGATTAGATGCATTACAGCCAGGAAATAATCACAGCATAAATCCTGACAAACCAAAACGTGTTCAACAATATAATTCACTCAATAAATTTATGTCCACCACCTCTCCTTTATAGCCCCATCAGTAACCCGACCACGTCAGGGCGAGTTGTCTTTTATCAGGTTGTTCGTATCTTTGATCACGTTCTAGTATCTTTTATCACCGGTTTTTGACAATAATGGCGGCGAGGTAGCCGTGTGTGTCAGGTCGCCGGCCTCCGCAGCCGTAAACCGGCCAAGGTCACTGACGTTTCCTCACAGCTGATCTGATTCACCTGCAACAGCTGATCGCAAATCAAACTGTCACCGGTCGCAGTCGGTAAATATCATCTTATTTATATCTCAGCGTGACTTTGGTATCACAGGATCATTGGTTTGGCGGCCGGCGGGCTTACGGAATTGAAACGTGGTGCCAATGGCGTGTTTTTTCCTTGAGATTAAAAAAATGTTGATTACTTTCTGTAAGTTTAATTTATTGTAAATCTTCCGTCACTTTCATGACTAGCCACGCCTCCAGCTGTGATCAAATTTCTTTGTCTGCTTATTTTCTGGCGGCTCCGCTAAGATATGGAATTTAAATATAAAAATATTTCTCACGAGCCTTTTATTTTATTATTCAATCAACCAGCGTAATGCAAAATTTGAATTTATTACTTCGGTTAAAAATTACAATTGCAAGGGTCTATGGAGTTACGAAAAGAATCGAATCTATATCTCTTCGGCGGAGATTCAGCCTATTTCCCCGTCTTATGAGTAGATTAGTGGGAGTATTTATAAAACGATTACGGCACGTTGAGAGGGCATGCCTGATATGATAAAAACTATTAAAAAGGAAGTAATTCCGACTGGTGATGTGTCTCAACACATTGCCAGATTGATCCTAAAGAAAACCATAGTGTTTTTAAAGTTCGAGATTAGACTTAGCTTTCATTGAGAAATTTACTTTAATTTATTCACTGAGCTTTAAATCTATTAATTTTTAATACAATTTCTTCCACCCAAAACACCTTTAAAGTCAAAATTCGACTTGCGTATAATACATTGAAATAAACTATTATAAACGGTAGCATATTGACATGTATGAATGAACTAAATCCCGTAAGCAAACATGTTAACCGTTTTAAAGATAACCATCCTACCCGAATGGGCTTAACAAGAGAAATTTACTTTATTTCCGTACAAAGGACAATCGCCTTCAAGTGACGAAACTTCGCTGCCCGCGAAACCCCTTACCAAGGCCTGCTTCCTCTCTCGCGTAGACAGCATTTATCAAAACAAGTTCATAATATCCACAAGGGACTCAACAAATCACCAGCACCATGACCTACTGAACAAGCCAGACGACCGGAGCTGTCTTAGACAATAGCTTGATTAAGATGTTCATGAGGTCTCAAGGTGTGCAGGGGATAAGGTTCAAACCCACCGTACTTGGCAGAGTCCCGCCCAGTGCAATCACGTCAGAGCGGCTGTAGTCAAAACAGCAACAAACAATTAGTGGACATGTCCTGTCCATGTGAATAATAGCGCTGTAAAACACCGAGGCACGACAGGCTGCAGGCACGCTATCTGCTGGCGCTGGGTAGAGCTGTAGAGCATATCTGTGTCGGCACCGGAGGCAGGCTGGGCTATCTGGGAGACAGAAGTTGGACTCTTATCGGCGATGTTTGATCTTTATAATTCACTCGGTAAATTATAATTTCCCGCTCATGAAGCCTAGCTGGGGGTTGGATATGTTTTCTAGTTGGAATGAAAATTAAGACACATTAACATTAGACGAAGTATTTAGTCCACAAGACTTAATTGGTATTATAACCCTAAAAACTCATATTTTAATAAAAATGTGAAGTAAAATTAATGAGATAAATTAATTTCAATGAATTTTAATTGATTCGGTTCGTGGGGCTCAGAAAAAAAGAGGTAAGAAAAAAGAGAGTTATGTACTTATTGACTCAATTATTTTTAAACAACTAGTCTTTTAATTTTTTTAATTTACATTGAGCACACACTTATGATAACTATGAAATAGCATAAAGTCCATGAAAACATACAGCCTATCTGCGAGAAGACCTTCTAAGTTGACAATTTCGTTGCATAAATATTAAGCGATCTACAAAAGCTTTAGACACATTGATGGAAGAGAAAACATTATAACATTTTCATAAACATAATATACGAAAAACCAATATTTCTGTTATTTAAGAGGCAGCACCAGGAAGGGAATTTGCTCTATAAATGCTACCCTTAAATACACAACTTTTATTCATGCGTTTATTTAACCCATTGTTCACTTGCCCTCCACGGTGTGTTTACAGAATACCCCCAAATGTCCGACAAGGCTTCACTTTTTAACCTTACACCCGGCATTTATTTGAAGCGGTTGTTTGTAGCACAGTAATCGGGTCCTTTGAACACGGTGGAAACCACTGAGTAGAAATATTACAATAAGGTGGATTCAAAATAGCTTACTTAAGCTTGGGTAACCAGTAATTTTATGCAGTCCATGTTTACACTCTACCCACTTTAATACAAGGTTAATGAGTCCGACTCATCTTGACCTATTTTGTGTGAATATTTAAATAATATATATCTCAAATGAACAAATCATTCTCCACACTCAATGGCCTCTCATAACAGAGTGGTTGATTATAGCCCTATTCACTCTAAGTGATATTGGCACTTAGTCGGTGGCAGTTTTGGTTTAAGTGGAACCCACGTCATTCTCTATTAGAGGTGAGATTTAAAGATTATAAAACCACTCTATCATTGCCTTAATTAGTGTAAAATATACAACACATAAAAACATGTATTTCCTTGGCATATTTCTTCTGAATTACGTGTACGTTATGGTTTTTGAGTGCGTATTAACCCTCCATCAATAATTTTATCAATTTCTCTTTTTTATGCAAGAGATGCCTTACTTAGCCTACTATTTACTACCAAGACCAATACGGAAAGAACATGTAGTATACACTATGATAATTGCTATTCAAGTGGGTAAACAAGGAAGTACATTCAACACACACATAGTTTGACGAAAAGCAGCTTGGCCTGTGGGGTCATGCAGAAATCTGGTTACAATTATAAATGAGTATTCGATTCTTGTGTCACTCAAGAGTTACTTGTACCTTTTCAATCCTAAATATCAAATCTTAAAAAGTTTCTCCTCTTTCGAAATCACCTTTCTTCCCTAATTCTTAATTTTTGGGGAAAAATTTTCTATTTCATTTTCATGTCTATTCCAGAAAGCAATTAATTCAATGACGTCAATCAATTCTTTGTTTGAAATTCATTGTTGGTGATGGTGATTTTATATTTTGATTTGGATTTTTGCGGACATCTGCCATCACTGATTAGTAAAAAACAAGTTTCACGACGGGACTCCAGATCTTAAAACGTCATGAAACTTGTCTTTTACAAATCAGTGATGGCAAATGTCCGCAAAAAGCCAAATCAAAATATAAAGACGTCAATCAATTGAATTCCAGTTTAAAGCATAGAGTACACGTTTTCCTGACAGCCCATAGAGTATTTTCTGAGTACTTTAGTATGGATAGATATATATTATGTAACTTATGTGTACGTACCAGCACTAGTGTTTTTAGCAGAAATAATAAATTCAATAATTGGATCACCTGCCACCACATAAGAGCAACCTTTGTCATTAATTTCTTATTGTCTGTTTTTTCTTTGGCTACTGGCTCTGCCGACAAGTGCTGTGTCTCTTGGCTGAGCTGGTGTATGGAAATTCTATGATAATAAATGGTTTCAATGGTTTCAATGGTTTCAATGGTTTCAATTAAATAAACGAGAGTCTAACAATGATAAAACAGGCCCCTGATACGAAGAAATCTTTACATAAAAACTACATAATGAAATGACAACTGTGATTTAAATAAATATGATCACAAGTGCTCACAGGATATGATTACAGTAAAAATATATAAATAAAAAAGATTAATTTCTTCACAAACTAAGCTTGACGGCATAACCTGCTCGTAGTGTGGCAGTGGTGGCAGTGGTGGCAGTATTAGCCGAGCTATCGACGGCGGTCCAGACGGAGCCCTGGGGCGCCCCATTACTTGTTGATCGTCGATATGTCTTTCCGAGCGCTCTATACCCGCCTCGAGCCGAGATACATTCACTTATTGAGTCCGCACGACGCAAATCATTACCGATTGTCGGTCTGTCGCAGTTGTTTAGCTTGTTTTACAGATTAATTATCAATGGATTGATTTTTTTATTGTTTTATGTTTTGAGTAAAGAATTGTGTCGGTTAAAAATTATTTCAAAATGTACACTCGTATTCGAGCATTGACTTTTACCCAAAAAATTGAGGATAGAATTTCTGTTTCTACCAATCTATAATTATTTTGGATCTCAAAAATCCAGCCGCTTCATCAATCTATTATGGCATAGTGAATAATTATGCAAGGTTAGTAGTGAGTGATGGGTATTAGTTTTACAACTATCACATAAATATTAATTTAATTTTCCAATAGCAACATTACACTTCTCAGATCAATTTTGAAAAATCCTTGAAAAATGTTCTAAAAAGAAACAAGATTAAATCTATAAACTATTCTTGTTATTGGAGATATATTGACTTAACTTACACTCAACGATTTTATATTTTCAAATCATTCAAACCAACATATAAATTATATCACTTTTTAGATTTTATGCCTCTGTTAGGGAGGAATTAACTAACATTGAGAGGAAGACGACCGAACCAGGCCAATATTGTAAACATCACAGTATCTCATAATCCAGCGGATTCTCTCCGGTAGACCCTCACGACGTATATAGGTCGAGTTAAATGAGATGCCCCATCCGCCCATGAGGCCACTGTTAATTTTATCACTGGTCTTGTGGATTGCCTAGGCCATATTATTTGAGTCGACCAGTACAACATATCCCCGGCGCTCCGCTCTCCGCCCCATATACAGCGGGAAGGTTGCCACGTTCGGGAAGCATCGTTATGAGGTTCAGGACTGGCCATTAACCAGTGTCCACGTTTCCCTATTGAGATCTCTCAAATGTCAACCGAATCCGCGTATGGCGATAATTAGATGTTTACATTCACTAAATTAAGATAGAATGTTGCGTAACTTGATCTTCTAGGAAAATATCCTTAGTTTTATAGATGGAAATATAACAAGGGTATTGCTGTTTCATCACGAGTAAATTTGTTTCAGTTGGACGAAACCATAATCCTTCTTTCAAATTTTGAAATGCACGCGTTACACAAAGAGTAAAACCTAATTTTAGCCCCAAACTGCACGCATATGTGACATGTGTTAAGTTGCAACTAGCACATATAGCGAGTTGATTTTTAGCTAGATCAACAAAGTCATAAAAAATATTAGAAGGTGTATTTAATTCGTGGTTAGAGTAATACTTCTAGATGACCAAGTGCATGTAAAAACTCATGTAAGTTTTGAATGAAAATTCAGATATTAAATCCATATTACTTATCTTTAAGTTAATTAGCTGGACTACTGCTGGAGCTTTACTTGCAGTGACACTCACTTCTTACAAATATTACACAGCCTATTAAAACTGACGACTCTTCAACATCGATTCAGTAGTCTGATAACTTAGAATCTCAACTGTGTATTATTAAATATGAATTACAAAAGTTTATACTTCACGTTTCAATATTTCATTCGTAATTAATTTTAACAATAAATCCAAAACGATTAGACTTCGGAAAGGACCTAATCAATTTCCAACAAACGTCTCGAGGGAGACCAGTCCTTCCGAGATATCTTTTTAATTTATCGCAGTCGATTACGCAACGTTGCGATACGTCAAAAGTTACCTTGCGCCTGACAATGAATTAGCGAACTTCTCTCGCACAAGGCCGGATATGCAGATCTTATCGAGGTCGGGGCGGGGCGGACGGTCAACCGACCAGAGATGTGCCAAAAAGAACAACTATTCACCAAGAACAGTTCCTGAAAATGATCTCTCCTTTACTACTCTCCAATTGAGGAACAGTTCTCAAGACCCAAAGTTAAAAGCTCCTGAAGCTTACTTGTTGTACGGAAGTGATAGTTACACTTTTAACGTGTGTTGGGTAATGTAAAAGGTAATCATTTCAGATAGTAACTAAAAGACAGGTTTGAATAAAAATATAAACTATTTTTATGGGCTGATCGGTGTTTATGGGGTGGAGAGCGGAGTGCCGGGGGTACGTTGTACTGGTCGATTCAAATAACATGGCCCAGGCAATCCGTAAGCCCAGTGATAAAATAAACAGTAGTCTTATGGCTTTTAATAAAAGACCTAAAAACCTTTTATTAAATCACTGATTGATTAAATGATAAACTGAAAATAGATTAGTAACGGGTCGAAACAGAATACTGTACGAACTACGATGCAAACTACTGACAACTTGGACAACTCATTAATTTGATATGCCCACCACCTATCCGTATTCTAAAATAATAGTTATAGCATTTCCAAGCCGTTTTTCAAAAAACTATTTTCATATAGACCTGAAGTCTTGGGGGATTAAAAATGCCTACTTAACTTCCACTTTAACATCTTTTCCATAAAAAAAGAAATATTAATTTTAAAATTTACAAGGTTTGCCGGACTAATCTACTGAAGAGGCAGCAAAACTTCACTATAAGCTATTCTTTGTGTTTTAGCTATTTTATGGATGTAATGAAAATCACGACGATCCGAAAACCGTTCATTCTTAGAGCCTTATAAATGATAAATTCTTCTCTCTAAGAAAAACATTTTGTTTACTGTCACCCACCACAGTTCCTTCCCAGAAGTCGTTCCACAGTGACCAATTCCCTTCCAGGGGTCGTTTCTCAGTGACCAGTTCCCTTCTAGGGGTCGTTCTTAAGTGACCAGTTCCCTCCCAGGAGTCGTTCCTCAATGACCAGTTTCCTTCCAGGCGTCGTTCCGTCGTTCCTCAGTGACCAGTTCCCTCTCTGGACCAGTTCCCTTCCAGGAGTCGTTCCTCAGCGATCAGTTCCCTCCCAGGAGTCGTTCCTCAGCGACCGACAGCGACGCCGGACTTATGGCACTCCTCTCGGAATCCGCAGTCAATGATGGCCACCCGGCGGCCTCGGAAGTGCCAGAGGTCGGCGCCCACGCGGCGATCCAGGGCAAGGTGGAGGTATTCGCGACAAGATTAACCGAATGGAAATCGCATTGCGAATATCGAATGAGACCACGCCCAACAATGTCAAGGACGTGGTGATCCTACTGCGTATCGTCTGGTCATGTTATATTCATCTGTTGTGGGTTTCTATATCTGATTGAGATAAATGTTTTAAGTGATCACGGGCCTGGATATTGTTCCCGGGTAATGTGTTCCACGTGGGAAACGATTTGAATTCATTACGACAGTCCTTTAAACCAAACCACTTTAGAAAACACAATAAAGAATAATGTTTCTTAATAATGGGCAATTTTTTGTCTTAAAATGATCAGTGAAGCAAACCCCATAAAGTAAATAAAATTTATTTTGAAACATTCTTTCAGAAAAACTGGGTTGAACCCACAACATGTTTGGAGATTCAGCAAGTGACGTCCAGTTCTAGATTCATTTTCGTAAAAGTTTAACTACGTTACATAAAAATGTTGGATGAATATTAATAAAATGTATATAGTACCGTACGTAAGCTGTGCGTAATTTGATTTTATTCTATTCTGAAAAACTAATTAAGGCTATTTAATGTCAATAAGTATCATTAAGCTATAAGTTTATTATTTTTATATTTATTAATTTTTATTAACGTAGCCCTTAATGTTATCAACATTCTCTAGGGTTGCCTTCTCTTCTCGCGCATTGTCATTTATTTATTTTTCAAACAAATAACGTCAGTAACCTAGGAAAAATAAATCGTACATGGTTTTACCAAAGGCAGCATTTAGGCTCTACACTTAGAAGAGGCAGGTGGGAAGTTTTAGCCTTTGTGTATTGAGCTCGAATGCCGAAATGGATAAATGTTTATACGCATCAAACGCATCTGTAAAGCTCTTAGGGTGTGCTTTGGAGGCTGATTCATAATAAACACTTATCCAACTACGCAAAAACTAGGTTAATACAAATCTTTACATATTTATAACATTTATCGCCTTTAGCTCATTTCTGGATTTTCAGTTTAATTTTGCCCTCGCCACACGTTCTTCATTTATTAAAAAGGGCCTTAGTTATTGTTTAGTTATTCTTTTGATAATTGTTCATTTCTATAACAAACTAAATATTGGGTAGCTCTTCTTTGCGAGATTTTAATTTTTTCTTTTAATAAAATATGTTAAAAAATATTTATTAAGAAAAGATGAACTAGAACAGTTTTCAATATTTTTTCACTACTGTATTAGGTATTACTTGGCATTAACCAATTAATAATATTAATGTTAATGTCAACGTATCAACATAAACTTTAAAGTGATTTTCCCGACTAGAGAACCAATTAATTGAAATTACTACTACTGTAAGTAGATTATTCATTTCAGACCTTTTAATGGATTTACATTCCGTTTTTTGTAAATATTCACAAAAAACGACTAAGTTCTAAAACATCCATTATATTCAAAATAAAATACCTCTTAATATAGTCTAAACGATTATGATTATTAGGAATGAAAGAGTAACGATCAAAAGAGAAACAATACTATTCTTTCATTTTGAATTAAGATAAAAATAGAGTGTTGAAAACAGTAGTATAAAATAGTACAAAAATAGATTATATGTCAGTATTTATTGCATAACCGTAGTTTAACCTCTTTAACCTTAGGTAATCAAGATATCACAAAGATCTATTTGAACGGTCTAAAACAGAACATCGTTCACAGCACCTAATTGATTGTTCCACGTGATGAGACTTGCCGAAGCGCTAATTAACTGGGAAGCTCAGTCTACCGCCAATCTATCCGTTGTTGTAGAGCCTCGAGATGCGTCGTAGCCATAACCTGAGGATGTGGTGTCTGAGGGGAGGATGGGGCTGTATCCTAGCAACAATTTTGTTTACTCTTAGCATATGTAATCCTGAACCTCACAACACCCGCCTACGGCACGTCCTTGATTACTTAACAGATAATGGGTTTTAAGTTTAAAAGGATGGTAACCGAAGAAAAGAATACCTGTAGATCATTATAATATGTCTACAGAGGACTTTTTTTATTATGATAATATTATTTCACTCATGTATAATGCCATCCTAGCGAAGCAGGTTTTGGTAACGATAAGATTCAGTGAACTATTAGTCGGAGGTACGTACTTATCTAGCCTAAATGGCAAGGTTTAAGGGCTACAAATAGAGTCTAGGACTCTATATTCAAAATAAAAAAAGTAACTAACCTCGAGTATTTATTTACATTACCATAAAACTGTTTCCATTCAACTTTTTTAATCCCAAATTTCCCTTAAGTAAAGGCTACTTTGTGAATGATATATCCTTTCTATTTCAAGAAAATATACGTTAGAAATACTTGTTAAGGAAGTCGGCGATAAATTGTTCGTTGAAAAGTGTTTTAATGTGTTGCACAGCTAGTGGTCTGTTATTTTACATGCCAAAAGTTGTGTGTCTAGTCAAAAATTCGCTTAAAAAAAAGCTTAGTTAAAACTACCCTGCACCAAACAGAATGTGAAAATAAACTGGAAGTAGTATATTTTATTACTAGGGCCAAATTGACGCTTTCCGTAAGAGGTCAAGTTTTGCCGAGGAGAGGAAAAATTATCGAGTAACGAATAGCAGCTTTAGGCCCGTGTGATGAACTATATTTTTCGTTTTACCGCTCAGTACAACAGGCTATTTACTTAATAAAACCAAAATATTACCTTTAAAGAGAGATTTTATTATTACCAAAATATACTTCCATCTTGCTCTTGCTATTAGAAACAATCAGCTGGTTGTCTATTTCATTCGTGTTAAATTAGACTGACAACAATGAACAACTATGGATGTGTTGAAAGCATTGAACTATCGATTGGTGAACTGAGCGAATTTCACAAATCGATCAAACCGACAACAATGCAACAATGAATTATAACTGGCGCCAATTCTTGGGGCCCAGTCCGCGCATAGGGCGGGGAGTGGGTAGGCTGGGAGGAGAGGGGAGTAGTAGCGGCAGCGGCGGCCGACATTGTACTAGCCTGGGTGCGTACGTTCAGCAGCTCGCACATAATTACTGCTTCAGTGGCGGCCGGCCCATAAGGACTCTCGGACGCCGCCCCCCCCCAGAAGATTTTCAAATATACTGAATTAAATTAATTTACATATGTATCCGACAAAGAGTGTAAAAACCACTAATTTTAATTGTACTGAATGATGAATTCATTTCAACTATAAGCATCGAAATATTTTGCAAAAGTATTTAGGAGTCAACTGCTGTTGCGCGTTTATCTCGCGGACGCTGCCCGGAGCGTCCCAATCCTAACGCATGCTATCTTATGGCAAATCTAGCAGACAGTGGAGAGGGTGCTCTGACGTCATTGCTGTGTTGTGTTATACGCAGTCTGGGGCAGCGTCCGAAGATGCGCGCACATCAGTAATCAGTGCAGCCACCACAATCTGTTTAGGGCATTAAAAAGCTGAACCTTTGCTGCCGTTATTATTGCACGATTCATGTTGGTGCAAATGTTGTTTATTCGTTTTAGTAACCATAGCAACCTACCAATCTCTCTAACCTCTAAACCGTATCCTAAACGTTGAGGGATGGGAGCTAAAGTGAGGTTATTTGTTTACATTCTGTGTTTCATGTGTCTCTTTTACTCCAATGAGTCGGTAACCAGGCTTGGTGATAAGTGATTGTTATTATTTTAATAGTGAATTCAGCGGATATTGGTAGACCATGAAATTGTGAATAGCAATCAAAGGTAAGTGTAATACACAAAATCCTTAATGCTCTTTTAGTAGTTAGTAGTAAGTGAGTCCTCCTGTTAATTTAACCCACCAGCCGCCACTGCTGCTTCTCTGTCAATCGTTATTCAGAGAAACAAGACGCTTCAATAAATACTAATGAAATATTTTATATTATTGAATAGAATTAAAACAGATCATTAATCGCCAGTAAGAGTCAATGTTCCGTCGGTCAATGTTTTTAGGACGACATGTAGTGACACGCTATTGTTGACGGCTGAGAGCAGAATGACAGTGCTGCGCTCTAGCGAGGCGTTGTCGCGCATGCGCACTAGCCGTTTTTGCTACCGCGCATCCACCGCACTAGGCCCCAAGAATTGGCGTCAATTTTACAACTGATAATAAAAACCAATAACCACTCTCGATGCAATCGATAGCTTACCATTGACGCTGACGTACACACGTTTGCAGTTTTAGTACGTTAAAAACGAATAGCTGACGTCTTCGACTACAGCTGATTGTTTCTCTCCCTAGTGAGAGAAACAGCTTCTTTAGCCTCGCAATACATGTTGCCGTTTTCGCAGCGGTATAAGGAAAAAATAGTTTTGTAATCTTTAAAGTACGTTATTATAACAGTGTTTGTGAGTGAATAAAGCAGTAAGACTGGATTTAACTTAAAACCAATGGTTGTTTAAATTATCGTATTTGAAAGCGTTTTAAGGCGTTATTTCTTAAACAATAATAAAATCAAGAACGCTTGGTTAAAAAGAGTTAAAATATATACTTAACAGTTCTATCTGATTCTTTAAATTATTTTACAGTTTGGTCATGGATAACTGAAGCAAGCTGTTTAAGCTCCGCGGCTCAAAAGCCCACAGGTTTTACTCGGAACACCCAAATTTTTGCTATTTTCTTTGAGATTACGAATAACGTAAACAATTTACCAATAACGTTTACAAGAAATGAAAGGATGGATGGACCACAACAATAATTTACTCCCGCTAAAAACTACAAATAGATCACAAACAATAACACCCTTTGACAAATGTACTTGAATTTATCGTGAAACATCACAGCTTTATTTACATAGAGAAAACCGTTCTGTGTATTTACTTCAAAATTATTAGCCAAATTTTATTCGCTGCTCTAAGAAAAAAAGAAAAGACCTCTAAGAAGAAATAGGACCTTAGATTGCATTTTCTGGACATGGTAAATTTAAGAAAAGGACAATGGAAGTCAATTTTTGAGTTTTACTATATTTTCCAACCGAACAAAATTTAAAGCAAACTTCAATTTACTTAGTGATTGCAGCTTTCCATAATATATCAAATCATGCCGTTCCCGCAAGCCGCAGATGTCTGTCAAAAGAACAAATAATGTTTGGTATTGGATCCGACTACAAAGCAAGTATTCACAGAGGGTGCCGAGTTCGCCGATCGGAGCTCCTAGGAATCTGTCTATATTGTTTACAGATGAAAACCTCCCAAGCAGCAAAAGGAATACGAAAGAACCGAACAAGATTAAAACATCTAACATGCAATTAATTATGTTTTTAGGTGCCAATAGTATTATTGGTTTGTATGAGACAATTCGAGAATTCGCTTATAGGGTGCCATAGGGCTAATTTGACTTGGGTCTAGCATACCGACTGTTTTAAGATACCAAACTACTCTAAATAACCTCAAAACAATCTTTCGAAACTCAAAAAAGAAATTCTGCCACAGTTCTGTGAAGGAAAACAAAATAACAAAGAAATTATTCAGAAGTACTGTACGTTAACTTAATATGCTTTCCATTTCAGAGGTGGTTACAAAGTATCCTTCTTCACTGGGCCGAACCCTTTTTAGATTATTTAGCAGGCAACAAAAAAAGTTACAGCGCATATGTTCTATCTTGCTCCGTTTTTCTTCCGTCAGCCACTGCACATATTTTTCCATAATCATCCAAGTTTATCAATTTCTTTCAAATTTTGATTAATCTGTAGCGCGATATAACAGGAAAATCAAACGCGTTTTTCAAGTTTTAGTAAGGAACTTGCAACCGTCGCACAGTGGGGCAAAAGCACTCAATTCCTGGCAAAAATTCAAAAATTGAAGTTATGGACCAAGAGCTAGGACACATTTTATTTACCCGAGTTTACCATGATCTTTGTTATGTTCTTAAGTAAACCCATAATCTTGAGACTCCAAAAAGGCAATTCTTAAGGTTGGTGAGTGGTGGGTGACCGAGTAATGACGTCATCAATATGGCTGCCGCGCAAAAGTGTAACACTTTACAAAAACGAACATAACTTTGCAACAGAGTAACGTAGAGCAATGATCTTTTTTTTAAATTGTTGGTAATAAAATTGCCTTTATTTTATGTCATGTCAATATATATCGTAAGTCTAACGGTTTTCCTGATATTTAACCTAAACTTTACTTTTAGTGAATTTTTAGTATAAAAGTAAATGTTTAAGGCTCAATAACTCCTTAACTGTGAAGAAATAGACAAAATATATAAGAATAAAAAAGGTAGATAATATTATAAGGGTTTTGAAAATACCATTTATGTGGGCTTTTGATGGTGGCTTGTACGATAAATGTGTTAATGTTTAACATTCAACAAATTTATTTTGCCCTGCAACATCTGTATACATTGTGCAGTAAATTTAAGTGATAAAATAGGTGGAGGTAGAAATAATTGAAACAAAAATTATCCTTGTTGTAAATGGTAGGTAATATGCTCCTAATCGTCATACATCCGTAATGTCGCGGGAAACCCCTCAAAATCACGTTTAAAAATGGCGGCTTTTCCCGCCATAGAAAAATCTTGAAAATAGTCTGTCGACTGCATTTTTTGTAAATTTTTTCAAGATATTGACTTTGGACTACCACCAACTAACTATTGTTGGGTGATTGGTTCTTAATTTTGACAGGGTACTCATTTTTGGCCGCCATCTTGGATCCGCCATATTGGATATAAATTATTTTTTTCTCATCTAAAGATGGTGTTGTGACACATCATTATAGACTAGATTTTTACCCTGAACTCAATGCTGTAATCCGTTTAGAAAAATCTCGATTCGTTAAAAAGGTGTGCTCGAGAAACGGCACATAATATACAACCCTATTAAAAAACATCAGCCCTATGCATTTCTTATGGACATTCCGTTACCTGTTACCTGTTACCTCCGAAGTACGTCCCGCAGACCATACTGGCATGAGACCCGTCATTCTTCTTACTTCTACAATATTTCTCTTCAATTTTCTTATTTTCTACCAGCAGTCATTCGACTTTGTCAATCAGGTTTGGGTTGGAAAATGGCAGTGTGGTGGATGGAATTTTAGGAAAAATTAGGCAGGTCATAATAACATTGTTCAATCAAATGTGACATTAGGGCCTTCTTAAATTTCTTTATGTTGTCTACTTGTCTTAATTCTAAAGGTAATAATGAAAAATATTTGGTGCCTATGTAACTGGGCTTTGTTTCAAAGAGTCTCAGACTGTGTTGAATTGATGGATTTAAATTTCTATTTCTTGTGAGATATGGATGTTGATGAGCCTGTATTAGATTATTTTCCTTAACATAAATAACTGCTTCATATACAAAAAGGGACGGAACTGTCAAAATTTGTAATTCTTTGAATTTATCTTTGCAAGAATCCCTAGGCCTAAGCCTAGAGATACATCTAATGGCCTTTTTCTGGATAACAAATATTCTATTTAAATTCTTTTTACTGGAAAAACCCCAAAGCACTATTGAATATCGTAAGTAGCTTTCAATTAAACTAAAGTAAACTAATTTACAAAGAGCTAAGTTATTAAGAGCAACAAGATTCCTGAGAATAAAAATATTTGAATTCAATATTGCTGCAAGTTTGTCAACATGTTGTGACCACCCCAGACCATCGTCCAGCCTCACTCCTAAATAATCCACACAATGTGACTCTTCCAAAATCTCCTCGTCTAAAATAACAGACGGAAGTGATAAGCCAGCTCGCTCTAGACATTTTCTTTTCTGATCTGTTGAAATGAACATCCAATTTGTTTTCTTGGAATTTATATTCAGATTGATGTCGGAGAAATATTGGGAGACAGCGTTGAGCCTGCCGAAAGTCTCTCTTTCAAGTTCTGGGATACTGGAATTACAAGTGAAAAGAGAAGTGTCATCTGCAAAAATTGTCAAAGATTTTTCTGGTGCTGATATTGCTGTTGAAATGTCGTTAATGTATACTAAGAAAAGGATCGGGCCTAAAATCGACCCTTGCGGAACACCTAGTGTGTTTTGTGCTACGTCGGAAAAATAACGTTCTTTATTTCCAGACTGAGAAGTGAAGTTAATAGTCGTTTGTTGCCTTCTATTGCTGAGATAAGACTCCAGCCAACCCAACGCCGCCCCCCTCACTCCCAAATTACTAAGTTTCTGCATCAAAATGCTATGATCCACGCAATCAAACGCCTTAGAGAGGTCAATGAAGCAGCCAATCGCCACCTCACCACCCTCCAAGGCGTCGATGCACTTACTTACAAAATCTATGAGAGCTGACTTAGTTGATTTATTTTTCTGATATCCGAATTGTTGTGAAAAAAGTAAACTATGATCATGCAAAAACTGAACTAATTTTAGACAAACTGCTTTTTCAAGTATTTTAGATACTGTGGGTAGGAGTGAGACTGGCCGATAGTTCTGGGGGAGAAGTCTACTGTCCTTTTTATACAATGGTTTTACCCAGGCTAATTTTCCACTATCAGGAAACACTCCCTCCCGCAGAGAGGCATTCACCAAATGCAATAAAGGTTCCTCTATCTCACTAGAACAAGCCTTGATTATCTTACTTGAAATTCCGTCATGACCTGCGGAATTTTTACTTTTAACCGAAGTCAGAATATACCTAAGATCTTTTAAACTCAAAGGATAAAAGGTGTTTATTTCAAAAGCGGAATCTACGCAGGAATTAACAGGTTTAGAAGTGTTTGTGTTACAAGTAAGAAAAAAACTATTAAAGGTGTTACAAATTTCCTTTGGATCTTGAATTGAAACATCATCAAGTTGCAAACGAATGTTGGGTTCATTGAAAGTTGATTCATTCTGTCTAAATTTGTTAATTATTTTCCAAGAAGTTTTGCTGGGATTGTTTGAACTCTTTATTTCCTCAAAGATATGTTCAGATTTAGCTTCCAAGATCTTATTTCTATACTCCTTCTTTAGCCTATTGTATTCTCTCTTTTTTTCATTACACCTGGTCAATGCCCACTCCGAATAAGAGTTTTGTACTTGAATTTTCATTCTTTTGATCTCATCAGAGACCCAATTCAATCTTTTAGTTCCCCTCTTTTTAGTTCTTTTTAAAGGACAGGAAACCTCATAGTTATATACAATTGTTGAAACAAAATTATCATACATGCCATCTACTGAGTTAGCAGAGTAGACATCTGCCCAATCTTCCCATTGAAGGCGTGTTTTTAATTCTAAAGTGCTCTGCTGGGACATGTCCCTGTATTCAATTATTTCATTAGACTTAAAATTATTATTAATGGGAATCTCAAGTGAAATTGCAAGATGGTCAGAAATGCAAGGTTGTAAAACAGAACTGGTTGTGAATTGAACATTAGTCAAAAAGTTAGTCCGTGCTTTGAATATTATTTTTGATTATTTATCTCATATCTCCAGTTCTAAATAATATATGCCGCATGTATTAGTCTTAAAATACTCAGTGATTTGACGGCTTTAATGTGAGTTATTGATCAATAAAATCGGACAAGTGTTGGTCGAGCTATATAAGGCTTAAAGCAACTAGACAATTAATATTTTCAAAATTGGTTTTTTTGTTGAAGATTTTTAGTGCAGGTTCTAAATGGGTCACAACATTCGTTCTGGTCTCAAATTACTCAGTAAATTATAGGCTTTCATATAAGATATCACTCATTAAAATCGGACTTACTTAATTTGAGTTATGAACCTTCATTCCTAATAAAATCTGTTTACTTTCTTAAACTGAAAATAATTAATGACTCATACATAGAAATCTAACAGAGACTCATGAAGGTTTTTGATCTTAATTAACTCAGTATATTATTGGCTTTCATTTAAGCTTTTATTTATTTAAATCGGTTTAGATTGACGTGAGGTATGGACCTCTAACTAATCTAAAAATTCAATTTTCAAAAATTTCATAATTATTTAAAGATTTATATCCCCAGCCCCAACCATGGACCTGCAGATCAGAATGGTTTTAAGACAACTGGTGAACTATCAGCTTTCATTTAAGCTATAAATAATGAAAATCAGATAAAATTAGGATAAAGTATAAATCTTAAACCCAAAATAAATTTTGAAAAACAATAATTTTTAAGCTGCTTTTTGCCTTATAGCTCATCCAATATTTGTCCAATTTTAATGATCAGTACCTCACATAAAAGCTGTTAAATCACTGAGTATTTTAAGACCAAAACATGCAGCATATATTATTTAGAACTGGAGATATGAGATAAATAATCAAAAATAATATTCAAAGCACGGAATGTCCATAAGAAATGTATAGGGCTGATTTTTTTTTGAATAGGGTTGTATATGTATATTACGTGCCGTTTTTTGAGCACACCTTTTTAACGAATCGAGATTTTTTTAAACAGATTTCAGCATTGAGTTCAGGATAAAAATCTAGTCTATAATGATGTGTCACAACACCATCTTTAGATGAGAAAAAAAATGTATATCCAATATGACGGATCCAAGATGGCGGCCAAAAATGAGTACCCTGTCAAAATTAAGAACCAATCACCCAACAATAATTGGTGGTAGTAAAAAGTCAATATCTTGAAAAAAATTTACAAAAAATGCAGTCGACAGACTATTTTCAAGATTTTTCTATGGCGGGAAAAGCCGCCATTTTTAAACGTGATTTTGAGGGGTTTCCCGCGACATTACGGATGTATGACGATTAGGAGCATATTACCTACCATTTACAACAAGGATAATTTTTGTTTCAATTATTTCTACCTCCACCTATTTTATCACTTAAATTTACTGCACAATGTATACAGAAGTTGCAGGGCAAAATAAATTTGTTGAATGTTAAACATTAACACATTTATCGTACAAGCCACCATCAAAAGCCCACATAAATGGTATTTTCAAAACCCTTATAATATTATCTACCTTTTTTATTCTTATATATTTTGTCTATTTCTTCACAGTTAAGGAGTTATTGAGCCTTAAACATTTACTTTTATACTAAAAATTCACAAAAAGTAAAGTTTAGGTTAATATCAGGAAAACCGTTAGACTTACGATATATATTGACATGACATAAAATAAAGGCAATTTTATTACCAACAATTTAAAAAAAAGATCATTGCTCTACGTTATTCTGTTGCAAAGTTATATTCGTTTTTGTAAAGTGTTACACTTTTGCGCGGCAGCCATATTGATGACGTCATTACTCGGACACCCACCACTCACCAACCTTAAGAATTGCAATTCTGAAGACTATATGTTATGACTAACCCTAAATTAACAACAAATTTGATGGTAAATTTGGGGTAAATAAAAGTGGTCTATCTCTTGGTCTATTAGTCAATTGCAGAATTTTGCAGAACAGTCAGTTCCAAAAAGGTTTCAAAGAGTAAAACGAACAGGGACCGTGGTGAAAGTGGATATGAAGAGGGTTCTGTTGGTCTGCTGGGGCGGCGCTGACCGAGTTCTGAAGGGGAAGTTGCGGCGGCGGCGCGGCGTCGCGGCGTCGAGCCGCGTTCTTGTCACTTGATAATTGAAAATCGAGTCGACAACAATAACACCTTTTGACAATGTGCTTGAATTAATTGGGAAATATTCTCTAAATGGTTTTCTATCTTTTTACATCTATTTAGCCATGTTTTTTTTTAACAAATTCAATAAGTAAAGGGGCTGGTTATTCACGAACTGAACAGGGGTAGGTAGTATTTAAAATAAATAATTTTACCACTGTAAAACCCTTGAAACTCAATGATCTACATCATTTTAATGGAACATTTTACCAAATATTGAAACGTTTTCCCCGAGGCCAGTAAATTGAAATATTGAATATTAAATTGAATTCGTACAAGGCAAACACGGCACAAAAGTTCCATCAATGTATACAAACATTGACGGTAGGTTTATTTACCAGGCAGATCAAACCTGCTCTCTTCTTTGGGGCCGCTTTATTGGTTTACTCGTACTTTTGATTTCAAAAAGCAAATATTGTCCATCACTTATACTTAAGGTAACAGGAAAAGTGTTATTATTAAAAAGAGCTTTACATGTGTAACAATCCTAATTACGTTTGCAGTTTTCACAATCTTATTATTTTTCTGTAAACATATTTTGGTTTATTTTAGTATTTTGTTTAGCAATTAACCCAATTTTACCGAGGAATTCCTAAGTATTCATTCAATCCCATGTTGATTTATAAAATGTCTTCGTCTACAGTTCTACAGACGTAATCGGACCTACTACGTTTTATGGATCCTGTAGGCAAGGCCCAATGTGCATATTATGGGGGTTCCATTAGGTTATCAGTGTGGTTTCTAGAAATTATTGTTATCTTTTTTACATTTTTTTACTTTTTAAGAGTATAAAGTCTATATGTTTAAAGATTTTCCAGTCCATGGTGATAAATTTAAATTCTCGATCATAGCTGAGGCATTTTTCTTTGTGTCCTTAAAATATTTATTTCTAAAACAAACTAGGGTATTATAATAAAAATTATAATGATATACATTAAAACACGAAAAAATAAGCAGTACTCTAATGACGACTTTAGAGTACTGGAGTCACTTTAGAGTACTGGTTCTAGACCAATGAGAGCTCGGCATTTGACGGAAGTAGTGTCATAATAACAATTAATTACGCAATTCGCACATCAGCTGATTATTGCTTTACGATTCATGTTTGAGTTTACTTATCCCATCAGCTGATTGTTCCACAACGATTCATGGTTCAGTCTGCTTATTTGCCTAACCTCAAATTTTAGTTGACCTATTCCATCATTAGTAAAAGTCATGAGTTTTGTTTAACTTCGGGGGAAATTTTGACGTCTGTTGTTGGTCGTAGATAAAATAGTGTATGCAACGATTGTATTATGCCTTTAAGCCAATCGTGAGATATTTAGAACAATCGCTTCGCTCGTGTTCTAACTTAAATCTCACTCGTGGCTTAAAGGCATTCATTATACAATCGTTGCATAAACTACTATTGTAATACCATAATTGGTGCTTATTGCAATGGTCGTAGATAAAGTTTATTTAGATGTTTTTATGAGAAGTCCTTCGTAAACTGACTATGTTTATCGAGCTATATTTATTTCAGTAAACAATATGTCTGGCTGAGATTTTTCGGGATTTATACGTTCAGTAAACCATCCAAACTTCATACGGAATCAAAAGTTGAGTTCCTTTTAAGTTATGCGTTAACAATGAGAAAAGAAGGGGCATTTATTGCCGCCACCATTTCTTTCTTCTCCTACCACTCTTTGCTCTATTTTAATGGTTATGGACGAGTTCAGTTTTGATTGGTGATATTTGTGATTCAAATGTTATGTCATTTTCTTGTTTTCTTTTCAGCATTAGTGTTTTGACTGCTTTTAACTCCTCTGTTTAAGATAAGTTTTTGTCCAGGCTCTCCTGGCTGTGAGATACTAATCGTGTTACACTGTAGTTTTCATTCCACCTGAAGACGGGATCAGATTCCAGATCCCGAAACGTCGTGAACCTTGTTTGTTCCTAAACAGTTATGGCGAATATCCGCAACAAACAAAATAAAAACATTTTCATAGAGTATTAAAGCATGTACTCACTGCCAGGAGAAGCTGCCGGCGATGCCCTCCCTGAGGCGGTCCTTGAGCGACCGCTGCCGGGACGGTCCCCCGCTCCACGCCGCCATCTTGTGGCTCACTCCGCCATCTTGGTACGGTCGCCACTGACCCGCTCACTCAATCGCCAAGGTCTTCAGTTTTATGGGAGTGATATTTTTTAATTACATGTTTTTTTCTGGTTAAATGGCTGCAAAACGGTAGATTTAACGTCAAAATCTTATCGATAGTTGGGGTTCAAAACTTTAAATTTAATGCATATTACGTTTTTTTCAGTTCAGTAAACAATTTGCAATGTTAATTGAATTTTCATAATTAAATTGTCAAATAGTATTTAAATTATTTCAATTTTAGAAGTTAACTAAAAAAATAAAATGTTTCGTTTATTCAACTATTTAAATTATATCGGGAAAGAATGAAACAATAAATAATTATAAATAAAACAGTAACATTATTATGAATAAAAAATATAACAATTAAAATATACTTTCAAAAAAGTTTTCGAATAAATTAAGGAAGCTCTAAATTAATGTCAAGTAAGGTTTTTTCTGACTCTGCTGTAATAATTACTTACATAAATTATATACTTTTAAGTAAGCAAACTTAATTATCTCATAATAACATTGTAGACGGGAAACAACGGGAGGAGAGGTGACAGCCACTTGTATGAGTCCTGAAAAAAGAAAAATTACATTTCACTCTACAATACATTAAGGATTAAACTTATTTCTAATCTGAATCACAAGAGCAACCATGCACTAATCTACGTAAGCTGGATTATAACGAGCAATATAAGTACGCTCTACCTCACACACACACTATCATAATGCTTAAGACTAGGGGAAAGTGTATGAATATCGATCAGTAAACATTTAATACATATGAAATATTAATATAAAGCAGTTAGAATGTATAAAGCTGTAATATCTATCATTAAAATCTATCACAAAATCATTATTGTCTTACTGTGTTTTAATGTTTTGTTTTTATTAAGGTGACCTCTTATGGGCATTTGCCTAGGGGAACTTAATTATTCACCAGAGTTTTATTAAATTTCTGTTTTATTTAAGAAAGAAAAATATTTACATATATTTATACATAGATAATTATGATTCAGATGTAACATTGTAACAATGGTGAATAAAGTTATTGTTTATTGTTTATTTAATTACATAGCTGTGATTTCAAAGGGGAAAATTTGATTGCAAATATTTTGATTAGTCATTATATCTTTTATGAATTATTTAAATCGTTAAAATTTTAATTCATGCAGTATGAGAACTAAGCGAATAACGAAAGTATCGATAGTTTAACATTTTTACGTTGATTAGTTATAAAACCAAGTGTCATGAACATCAGTTATGCTAGTAAAAACATGTTTTACCTTGAGTCAACATAATACACGAAACTAAATACATTTCGAATATGCTTTGTTTTCATTTAATTAAATAATATTCTCTTTGAAAACTGAAACATGCGTTGGAGAGCTGTCCTGGATAATAATATTACCTTAAAATGTTCTTGTCGTTTTATCAACTAGAATATTTTATAATTTATTTCCAGAGAAATTTCAAACAAGTCATAAATGTAAAAGTGGAAGATTTTATGATTATAGCTATAAATTTTGATGATATTTTATAATTTTTTCCCGACTTGCCTTAATATATAATGTTTAAAAAGGATCTGCAATAATTCTCAAGTCCTTTTCGTTTGGGTTTCATAGATCCCAATCGTAGTAGTTATGTGTAATTTGTATTTTATTTACTTACTGTACATTTACTTATTGTCTTGTATGTACTGGTATTTGTATTTAAATTATGTATTAACTTGTAGTATTTATGATACAAAAAACATGTAATTGAATTTAATATAAGCTTTGAATCGACATATCGACATATTTATTTTGTTGGAGTAATCGATAGCTTTAGCAATCAAAACCGAAACAAAATACAAACTAGGATTTTGGAGCTACATAGCTTATATTGATCAGGAAATATGATTTTGTGAATTGCCTAGTTTTTATTTGTTTATTGCAGTTGAAACACCACTGAAAATAAGCTGTAAACACTCAGATATTTATAATATCGTTTCATTAGTCAACGAACGAAACGAGAAGATGTCTGCAAGGTGTTTTTTATTGGTCTTAAATTCTTCATTGTTTCGTGCTTGAGTATGTTTATTAAATATATCGAGTTTAAAGAAATCTAACATTAAAATGGTCATCATTTAAAAAGGATTAAGATAGAGCAATGTTATTTGGAACAGTATTTACCTTGCTAAGAGAAATTTAGTGCCAAGCTAAAAGTTTTCACCTAAAGATAACCAACGTTATTGAAAAATTATTAAGAATTATAGTATAAGCATACAACTTTTTACAGGTATTGCAATGATAACTCAACAAATTGATTATAAAAAATAAAGTAAGGAGCATTAATATACACTATCCCAAAGGAAATGTACCGACATAGGCATAGCATTTGGGAAGGTAAGAGTTTTTGATTATATTTAGTGATATGTTGTCACAATTCATTGGGTATTTGAAAAATGGTACAATAATTTTAAGATAATTATTTCACCCTCCCGTCTGAAAATCATTATTTTTTTATTAATAATTTATATTGAGTTGTATACGTTTTTGACCGCTTATTTAAGACACTTAAAAAATCAATTAGACACATATTTTAGAGAAGCAATTTTCTCTTAAACATTTATACAATGGACATGATATTTTCCACTACGTAAATTCATGTTACGTATATAAGCTCATAATCTTGAATGAGTATAATAAACATTGCGTAACACTACCAAATGTAAAATATTTTTATAATGTAACCAATCGCTCGTGCCAGATAATCTTTTGTAAAATTATAAAATAACTGGACCGAAATACGCAAAGCTGCAGCGCTCAGGCTTTCATGTTTGGACGCTCTCGTCCACGGTTTAAAGAACTAATTGAATGCCTGAGGTTAATAACTAACTGTATTTTTTTAATTTATGATATCCTGCATTTTCCTCTGTGTCTGATTTCAGCGCGAGACTACACGCACCAATTCATATTCGGGAAACAATTAGTATTTACCTTGGAATATTATTCATGCGAAAACACTAATTCCAAAATTATTTATGATAATGTTGAATTAACAAGCCAGGTTTTTATTTTTCTCAAGTAAACACAAAAATACATACAACATGCATGCATGCATGTTAAAGCATGCATTCATCTGAAAACAATATTCGTGCCTATTCTATTTTATCTAAAAACAAAAAGTTTTGTAGATCTTTCCTTTTTCAGCAAAACAAATTTTTTTTAGCTAGCGCTTGTAATTTAATAGTTTTTAACTCGAAATTTTTCCTATTATAAGTAATTTAAATTTGAATATTTGTTATTAATATGCTGTAAAATAAAAGTCAATGTTAACAATACCATTTCTCAATGTAAATACTTCGTGGCATTTTACCGGGAAGGTAAGAGTT
Organism: Flexamia atlantica; assembly: GCA_035578135.1. Lineage (NCBI taxonomy): Eukaryota > Metazoa > Arthropoda > Insecta > Hemiptera > Cicadellidae > Flexamia > Flexamia atlantica. The sequence continues at coordinate 16,295,486 of JAQJVK010000012.1, read as the reverse complement.
AGCATAGGGTCCCCTCATAGTTGAACTTGTGCCTATATACCGATGGTACATATATACCTGTATATAAGGGCTACCGCGACCTTTGGCAGGAATTCCTAAAACAGTTGTTAGTTTTAAGTAACTATTGTACATTAATCATGTTGTAGATTGAAATACCTGTATAAAATGTAGCTTATCTACTCTATGACTTCATAAAATTTCTAAAATGTAAGAAGTATTTACTTTTGTAATTTTATTACTTTTTATGTTTGAGCTATTATACTGTAAAATGTCCGTATAAACTTCAGAATAATACGAAGAGTAACTCATACTGAATAACTCCTAGTTAGAGTTCTGTAATAACTGATGATGTCAATGAACCGGCACCATTTTCGTCGATGCTGATCAGGAATAATCATTTTGCATTACCAGAGTAATGAATATGTAAGTCGTCGTCTGAAGAGTGTTTTAAGAATGATATCATAATCCATTGGGACCTTGTTGCTTAATTATGAAAGTAGTTCAAACTAAAGAATAACAATCGCCAAAAATTGATTCTAAAGAATTAAACTTCGATCTGGATTTCACAAATCAGATTGAATCAAATCAAAATGTATTCATTTCCTTCTAGTTCATTTATACATTGAAGGTTTATAAGAAAAAATAATTTCCACAGAGGTCAATGACCTGTGTGTTAAACTGAGTTTTTCGCTATAGTATATCACGTTACTAGGCCGGAAAGTACTGTTTTGCCCAGACGAGCATGATAGTTCCCGCGCGAGCGGAAGCGAGTTACTCTTCATCATACTAAAAAGCGAGTTACGTGCGATACTTTTCATCATACTACTCAGAATAAAGCATACTTTCAATCATAACGTACCAATACGTTTCTCAATCCTTCAAACCTACTACAACAAACAAAACAAACATTTGCTACTGCTGCCAGTGCTGCTACAACATTCCTTTAAAGAGTAACCAATAAACAAGCATTAAAAGTTAATTTGCTGCAAATCAGCTGATTGATTACTTCCGTTTTCCGTAATTGCACGGCAAAACTTTAGCAGTCCAGAAAAGGTTTTTGCCGGACTAGTACAGCAATGGGTAACTTTCGAGCCAGCAAAAAGGAACAGAAAACAGATTTTTCTGAGTCAGTATAATAAAATAAAATAATTACTCTAAAACAAAAATACTTCACAAGACAATATTCCAGTTATGCAGGGCAGAGGATTTCTTGATTTGCGAATTTTAGACTGACGGTAACAATAAGGAAAGAGTTAGTAACTCTTCCTAATTTTTCCTGATGAGCTGAAATATTTTAAATAACAGTGATGGTCCAATTAAATATTATATACCCATTCCATTATTACGTTTTTGAAGATTTTTTTTCTCAATTTGAAAAATTATCAACTATCTTCTAATGTTTAGTTAGCTACTAAGTAAAAACCATTAGACTATCTCACGAGATTTAAAATTGAATCGCAACGCTAAATTGAATTTGGTGTGGAAACTAACAAGATAATCACATTAACGGAACAAATACAATTATACTCCCTTCTGTTCTAGGAATAAATAGGAGTTATCTTTCTTGCAAAAGTATCTTCTTTTACTTATGATAAAATGAAAATATATAAAGAAATAGATTTACGGTAACTTGGAGGGGTCTGCCGAGGTTCGTGAGATCCAAGACGTGTAACATGAACCTTGATCCAACACGTAACCCACATATAAAAAATATATGATGTCAAATCGAAGGTAAACATATCAAGATTGACTTAATTTACAAATATCAAAGAGGTTACAAAACTAATTCATTAATTCGATTCAGGTTCGTGTTAAAAAACAGAATCCAATGAGTTGTGGTTGGAACCTCGAATTACAAGTTACCCTGCACTAAAAGTTTTTGGGATCGACAATTCAACAATGAATGAGTCGAATTCGGACTGAAAAAACAAATGTGGGGATGTAAATCGTCACATCAAACATGCAAACCTCATTCCAGAATATCGGTCCTACCAGTAAATCATGCGGGTTGAACATCGAAAGTTGAACTCATTGCATTTTCCGCAGTTGAGAACCCTTGGTTAATCTGAATTTCTATTCATTAAAAATTGTGATTAAACTTTTATTTAGTTGTGGTTTAACTGGCTTGGCAATTTTCCTCACATATGATAATTTTTTATATTTAATTGTAAGTTTCCAATGTTTTTGCTAGAAGCAGTAGTGACCAGTCAAAATCTTGGATTAAGGCTCAAACAAATAAAGTCATATTACAAAATGAATACTAAGCGGTATTATGTTGTCACTGAATATCTGAATAAAATCAGTTCGTGGCAAATTTCTACAGAAAAAAATTTAATCGCTTTATGATCAATTGAAATAAAATGAAACGTAGTCATTGGAAACTATCTTATAATTTGTAAGTTTGGTCATCCAAACCCCCCTCCTTCTTCTCCCCAACGTGTTATAATATTATTAAATATGATATTCATATACGAACAATAATATTAATTGAAAGACTAATTGATCTGTTCATGAAAGAGATCGAATGAAATCTAATATAGTTTCAGCCGAAATATTCAAAACCTCTTCACTTAACCGTAACATTTTACAGGTTGAAATGAAAACACCTTATTAATGAACATTGCAAATCTTTCTATCTGGAGAGATTTAAAAAATCACTATTCGCGTAAAAATATTTACAATGAAAATTTTCAACGGGAGGGAGAGTAGGAGGCCGCGGCGCGTGATTGTTTGCCGGCTCTCAGTCACAGCGACTGCCGGGATATTAAACATTGCATTCCTGCCTTTCACATTAACATTTTCACGTTTAAAAGCCTCACTGAAGCAGCTTGAGAGCCCTTACACGTGACTAAAATTTTTATGTATTAGGCAGTTTTTCACAGCGAAAATGTAACTGTTTATATCATATGTCCGATTTGAAAGAAAATACTTGATTATTTATCATTTTGTTGAAACTACTAGTCCCTGTCATTGCCAAGCATTATGTAATAGAGTTATCGTATAATTTAACAACACTTTATAATATAAGCCTTTCTGATGAAAATTAAAATACAAATTAAATACTCTAATATTGCATTGAGCCTATTTCGATTTTCTAGTATTTACCCAAATTCAAGTTATAACTTTTGTTGTCTTTAACTGATCCTAATGCATTCCAGGTTCGGGTTCAAGGCATTCCACTCTCAATTGCTGTTTTGTAGCAATATATATTGTAGATATACAAAAAATTTAAATAACTTCTTGATTCTTCATGGCATTATTCGGTGCCATGGTCGAAATGGCGACCGTTTTAGATTTGTCATACCAATTAGGCCCAATAGGATGAAGATGACGGCCTTCTGCATATCCTTTTGGTCGTCAGACGGAGTTCTGCAGATTTCTGTGAGTTCCGCGCTCGATTCCAAGTTCTATAATTTGTATCAATTTATTCATTAATTTAAATTTTACTTACAATAATCGTCATTAAGATTGGCGTTAAATTTACATCTCTCATGGGCGTGATGAAAAGGAATCGATCGCCATTTTTCATTTCCTATTTATATTTACGTGAATATTTATATTTTATATTTAGGCCTATACTTATACACGTATAAATATTTATATTTGATTTATATCCATACGTGGATGCAGTCTAAGTTAAAATATATTTTAGGGGTTGCAAAACGTCTTTTATTCTTTATATTCCGTTTAAATTTAAAACCTTGAAGACTAAGTTTGATTATGACCCTGTAGGGCTGATATAAATATGTTCAAGGAGCTGTATATGCAACGTACTTGTAAATCAGTAAGTGGCATTCACACTTATTTTGCATTTGTTAATTTTAATTTAATGTGCCCAAATTGTTTGATCGAATATGATTATATATTTCTGGTATTCTTTTAGCTGCAAGGTAACGAAGAAAAAAAGTTTTATTCCTTCAATTAATAAACCGTTCGCACGTGGAATCGTAAAACAAGACCGAACGCAATTCAGAGCGGCAATGGCAGAGGAGGCAAGAATGTCTCCTCCTGATGGAACGCGGCTGCCTCGCATTCCGACACAACAAATCTTGGGCTGAAACGTCATGTCGCCTTCTGCCGCCGCGGAGCAAAGGCTCAAAGACCCTCTGTATACATTGCTGCACCACCGAATCAAACGCTGTATAAAGCCTTTGTCACAAAATCGTTTAGCATACCTTGTACTATCATTTTTATTATTTTTCCTATTGGTAACACATTGAAGTTCATGTTTTAAATTATGTTTATTTTTTGTTGCTTTTTCACACGGAGTTTAATTAAACATATCCACATTGTTAATTTATCTGGGTTATTCGTTTAAAGTTTCATTTAATAAATTCTACAAAGATATTTCATTCAAAGTCGCCTTGAAATGTCCCTTACAGGTATTGCTTTAGCTTATGATAACTGTGATGATATTGATGCTCTATGCGTTTTGAGGCCCCAAAAATTAAACTACAGGATATAAATTCTAAACTTTCTAAGGTAAATTGAGATATTTTTAAATTGAGAAATGTTTAGAGACGTGGTTTGCAAAGGGTAATGCTACTAATGTAACATTGTAAAAACTACCGCTCAGAATTTACATGTAAACCGTCCTCGAATCTCTATAAATATTAAAAATTACATATGTAAAAATTTCATTCCTTTCAGAGCTATTTATTTAGATGTCAGATAAACAAATTTATTAAATATAAGTGATACCAGCCCATTTAGCTTTTAAAATGTAAATTTGTTGTTAGTTAATTATTTAAAAAATATAAGCCCCAACAAATATATCATAAAGTGTACAACTGACATGAAGAATTTATAGAGATCATGAAAATTAATAGGAGAAAGAAACTGTCTCGAGTTTTTCTCTTGTATTCTCCTCTCGAGCCCCAAAATAAATTACATCGTTTGCATATCCGATCATTTTAATTTACTTAAACATATTTTAATTTTACTTCCAAAAAATTTTTTTATCTGCCCGTAAATGACAGTTTATGAGAGTTACGATTCATTGAAGTCAGAAATGTAATCATTGGCAACGCAATGGGTGTCTAAGGTTAGCATCACTGAATGCCGCTCAGTTGGTACCCCTGACTGATAACTTCGAACATTTAGTCTGACATTTTCTTTTTAGTCTGAGCCTCTCTGACCTATCCAATAGATCAAAAATTGAAACTTTTTCCCTAGTAAAAACATAACTTTTTGTAAAAACATAACTATTATCAAAAGCGCATAAGATAAAAATTCTGTTTTTACATTTTTATTACTGTAGTTTATATGAAATTTTAGCATCAATTTTTGTAATCATCTTAGTCTAAAACTAAATACGTATATACATGATTTTGAATAAAATTTTAGTTTCATTATAAAGCCTTCTTAATTTAGCGATTATATGTATTTTGTAATGTCAAAGAATAGAAAGACATCTTCAGAGGCTAAAAAATGTAATGATTTTACATTCCACTTTTTATATACACAGGCGGTTTTTTAACTTTTAAAAAGTATTTTGGTTTTAAGTTTGTAATTTTACTGTATGACGTATTTGGGTTTTGAACGTTCTAAGCTATTGCTGTATCACAAACTATCGAATTTCCTCTAATTTATATTTTTTTACACATAACGATGTGCAATATCAAAGACTTACACACAAGTCTTAACATTTTTTAAACATAAATAAAATTTGATATTGAAACCAGTATCAAATATGTAGGCAGGAGAGTAAGGCGTTGAGCCATCAATCATGGTATCGTTGTGGGTTGGCACCACTGAACGAGAAATGAAAGATACATGATTTCATTGTGTTTGGTTGGCAGCCTTGACTAATCACTTTTTAATTTATTGGTTCTGGAACTCAAATTTACCTCAATATTAAATTTTTGTTTGTCAATCGTTTTTTTAGACATACTCTATTTCTTTGGAGATGATGTAAAACGGCTTTATTTTTGAAAAACGAGGTTTATAAATGGATTTAATATTTTACAAATAAAATTAAAATAAAAAATATTTTTCTCCACTATTGGAATAAACATGGACAAAAAAATCAATGTTATGATTAGTTGCTCTATGCCTATGTGTTACCGATGGTAAATAATAAATTACTTATGACTTTTAAATTTATTTGAATAAAACTCAACTGCACAACATACTAACTTAAAATACTTTGAAAGCTCTTGGATAACGGCCAAAAATATCCTATTCTTACGTTTCTGCGGCATCAGGCTTGTGTACTCCATCGATGGTGTACTCTCGTCCCAATTTTAACCTTGAGGGAAATCAAATTATGTGTCTCCCTCATTTCTTATCGATAGAATTTGGTAAGGTCTTTTTAATTGAGGTAAAGTATACTTTCGAAGATTCAATTTTCATATACCTATATAAGCGAAACTGCACACTCATTCAATTTACGTGTGGAGCATTTAAAAATATCATATTTCACTTATGATGGGTTGAAATATGTTTTTAAGGAAGGGAAATGAAATAACGTTAATGATACTCGCTGAATATACAGGTCTGCTGCATCGGGAGTGTAACAAGTATTTTTTAATTTCTAATATATTGTGATGAATATATTTTATTCGATCGTCAATGTAATTTTGCAATTTATCTTATTCAATTTATGCTAGTACAATAAATTATCTGAAAGAATAATTAAAATTCTTTGGTCATTATAGAAAACTATCGTAAATCTTGGTGCTTTAATCGGAATTGTTTTTTTACTCATACACGATTGTAATAAATACTCAATAAGCAATTTCAACAGGACAAAATAATCAAGTTATGAAAAGGAATTTTGAAGAATTCGTTTCTTCTGCTAATTTATATAAAATTAAATATGTCCCCATTGATCATGGATACTAAAGATAACTTTCTATCTCAAGAAAATTAACTTCGTAATAAAAGAGGTTACTGTTTTGACTACTGCCTGCAACTAAAATCCTCTTGTACAGTCATTACAAAAACCAAGGGAAATCAACACATAGTAAACAATGCTAAAACTTCTAATGCATATAGGGAGCTTCATCTGTCGCATTCAATCTACAGCTTCAAGTGATAAGTCATTACTGCCTACCACATAGGATCAATTATTTACACCATAATAATTAATTTGCGATAATGATATTCATTGCGTCATCTGATAATATTCACTTTGACGTATTTCAACCTAATCTTTGTTCCGAAGTAATCCAGAAATACAACGATTTTTCGGATAAACCATCGTGATCTTCGAGCGTTTGTTTTTGTAAGGGGAGTGTAATTAGTAAGAGGACTGGAGTCGGTGGGGGGGGGGAGTTAACTGGCAGATGATTAATTATTCAGTGTAAACAAGAAACGCTTCTCCTTAACCGACTTAGGAGAAGTAAACAAAACTGGGTCTTTAAGGTGGACATCCAGTAAATCTAGAGCTGGAGTAAATCCAGACAAGTGCTGCATGTATGTATAGCTAATGGTCATATTGCTCAGATGAAATTAAGTGGAGAAGACCTTTTTTATTTTTTTTTCTACTGTTTTAATGTTTCAACAGGGGCAATATTGTAGCTTTTTTTGGAATAAACGTATTGAATTGAGTCCGTGACAACATTTATTGCTTTCTACACAATAATCAAGCATACAAGTATAAATTAATCTAAATTAATTCATAGTCGGCTATAAGTTTCTAAAAAGCCGACAAATATTAAAGTGCCCAAATTTTGAAGAGTTATAATGAAAACATTAGAAGCAAGCTAGAAGAATTTTATTTCTTCAGTGATAAGAATGTTAATACAAACTGACATTATATAGCTAGAATGTATGGCAAAATCAGATGTTGAAAATGCTGCAATATTTTATAAACACTGCTTGAAAAGAAACAAAACCAGTGAAAAAGTAACATAAAGAAGAGGGTTTCTAATCCCCCCAAGCCATCCAACTTCTCCTGCCTGTTTTTGTACTGTTGAAGTTGTCATTTTCTGGATCTCCCTTCCTAATGTAAAATCAGTAAATAGTGTGCTCTTATGTTCCAAACATCTATGCAAATATAGGCTACGCTGTATTAGTTTGGTTTAAGCTTTGAGAAATATAATGGAGTAATGTAATTGGACTGCACCGTTTCCGTTTTTAAGTTCTATTAATGTTTTGTGGCTCATGGCCATTTTATAATGATCAAAAGGGAATTTTAGTCGTTGGAAATTACTATAATCTGGACTTGTTTTGATATACTGATTAATTCTTATTGTACTGATTAATAAAGCAATATCGTTGTTTTGCTCATAAATTTGGAATAAACCCGAATTTCTCAATTTATCAGAGTCTAGACACTTTTAGTTGACTATGAGATTCAGAGGTTGGACACGCTTTAAAACCTTTAACTATTAATGTTTATTTCAACTGAGACCCATTTACATTAGGCTGGTAGCCAGCGCTCACGATCAGCTGTTAAGCAGCAGTTGGCATAAGCTGTGGTAGAAATAACATGTAATACTACGTCAGTGGCGAATTTTTTGTTCAAATTAAGCTAAGTAGAGGCTTCTTTACAACAAATGATCGTCAATGCTTGCAACCAACCTAAGGTAAAGAATTATTAGCACCTAAAATTTGGTTAAATCAATTCATGGCCCTATGGCAACTGGACCAAGTTTCGATCTTGGAGGAGGTTTCGAACGGCGCACGGCGCGACCCTCATTTTGGTAGGTAAGGGTCGTTACCAGACTTGAACAATCCACTGTTGAGAGTAACTTCCTTTTAATAATTGATTTAGAGAAAGTATTATTTATTGAATAAGCATCAAGCGAATATCTTGATTGACAGTTATTGTTTGGTTGGCATTTGTTGAACATTTTTGAAATAAAATTTCAGCAAGGTAGAGGAGATCATATTACACGCCTAAAATAGGAAATAGAGAGAAAATTACATTATTTAACTAGATTATATGCAAATTCAACGCTGTTGTCTCCAACACTTTTTTCTTAGTTTTTAAGACTTAAATAAAATTATTTCAATAATATTTCACTAATGTTTTACTATTTACCGTTTGTAAGTAAAACAGATTAAGTAAGTAAAAAATTTTTATACACATGGCACTAGTAGAAGCACTCCAACAGAGCCTCGACTCAGCTGATGGAAGATAAGCCAAGCAATCACCATTACAGGAAAACCCACCGCGACCTTATGTTCAGTTAATTCAATACGAACAGCTTTACAAATTTCTTCAACATTTTTTTAGTGTTAAATATATTGACGCAACCTTAGCCTTTACCGTTTCATAATAAGTTATTGTAAATAAATTATTGTAAATTAACGCAACGATGTAGTACAAAGATTACTATAGTTCTGACCATGATGTGTTAATCTTTACATACGTGACAAACACATAATTCACGTATAATCAAGGTAGAGGAGAAATAACATATTTCCATATAAGTTTCTATCATATTTCCATGTGGCATGGAAAAACATCCATGTCTAATCTTAAAAATTTGACTCATTTAAAAAGTGGCTTAGACTTAATAATAAAGATGTTTATGAATTAATAAATCAAATTATCATATACATAAGTAAATTTATATCGTTTTGACTGAGTGGAAAATCTTTTATGACTATCAAAATTTCCTCGGTTTTTAACTGAATTAGATAACCTATTGCTCGAAGTCGACCAAAAAATCATATTATAAGAGAATAAAAGATGAACTATTAACTTATATGCTTTGTAAGTTTAATCAAAGGGCTAAATCTAGTAACAAAATGATGTCTAAACTACTGAACATTTCCAAGTTCATTTAATAACCGAAGGAGTTTCCGGTAAACAATATTTTTATTAACACCTGTTCAGTTTTATTCATTTTCCTTTGATCTCTTGTTACTGAAATGTATATTTTACGGCAAAAGATCGTCCTCTGCTTACAGCAACAACCGTCGAATGTTAGGACCTTTCCAAATAGTTTCTAGGTTTAAGTCGAACTGTCCTGTTTTCAGATTGAGAGTTTTCTCTATACGCTCTTGAAAATATGGCGAAATACACAAATTAGTCACACGGGCCTTTCTTTTATAACAAAAAAAGTAGATTTTTTAAATTCTTTTAATTTTTTTTAACTAACAGTCTTTTAATTCTTTAAAAGCAAGCCGCCACAATGCAAACATTTTAACTTTGGTCCGAAGTTGGAAGGAGCACCTCGACGATCTAGTAATGCCGCTTTGTAGTGTACCCATTAAATGTTACATCGGGAGGGTGGTTTCGTTCGTGGTCCCTCCGAACGGCCAATGTCTCTTCTTATTGGTGGTATAATCAGCACCAAAACTGCGCCAAATCCAAAAATAAATTTGCTTAAGTTAGTAATAAAACTAAAAAAAAACATTATGCTGAAATGTATTGATACATCGTAAACTACATTGTAAAACGGTAAACTGATAACTGCATTGAATAAGCACTTAAAACACTTAATTTAGTAGTAACCAAGGCGAATATTCCTAAATTACACAATGAATCTTTAAAAAACGAAAATATAAAACAAAACTGTTGAAAACAATTTGTTGTCATGTCCAAATAGCCAAGCAGCTGTAAAAATAAAAACCGCTCTTTTTGAAAAATAAATGGTAAGTGCTGCAATCAGTGGTTTATCTGTAATGGTACATTTCAATACTGGTCCGGAAAGTGGCTGTTACCGGTACGAGATTGGAATTCTATCGAGCACCGTTATAGCACTTTCGGACGAGTCACGAACGGTACTTTTCATCATACCACCTTTTATTTAATATTTTAAAACTTTTTAGTATGTTAAAAGATTTTGAGGTTATATTAGTGTTATCAATGGTTACATTTCTGTTGTTTACTAACATAACATAATTTTTATCCCTACTTGTTATTTACTGATATTTTTGAATCAACTATGTTTATATTTGTATGTTGTATGTTTGTATGTTTCTTAACATTACTAGTAAATTTTGATTAGGATTTTTGCGGACATTTGCCATCACTGATTAGTAAAAACAAGTTTCACGACGTTTCGGGATCTGGAATCTGATCCCGTCTTCAGGTGGACGGGAATTTCAAACAAAGAATTACTAGTAAATTGATATTTCAAAGCATGACGATATGTTCAGTTGAAAACAAAGTGAACATATCGTCTTGGTAAAATTTCGATGGATAGTGCCTCTGTTTTGAAGCTGTATTTTAGTAACGGCCTTTTTTTTAAATTCTGAGACGTATTGACAAATCTACATAAAAATCCTTTTAATTTGATACCTCAAACGTTAAAATACGTCCAGCCGTTATTGTGGTTTGAAGAAAACCGCTTGCGTATTAGTATATGGATTTAAAAAATTGAGGCTAAAAATGTAACTTTTCTTTTTTAAACGTTATAATCTTTAAATTTCTGCTAAAATTAGCCTAATGCAATTTTTACTACTGCCTCAAACTTGAATTGTGCTCGCCATAGTTGATCAACCCCAAAAGTGTTGTTTTCACCAGCGATCCATGGTGCCACCAAAGTTCCAATACTGCCAGCTTAATATTTCATTAAGGATACAATAATACTAAACATGTTCCTCAGAGTATTTCTCAAAGTTTTAGTTTATTCGTTCTTTATTAAAGAATCGCCTATATAATCCAACCCTCCCTCCCCTTAATTGTAAAAAGGAACTCCTGTTTCATTAAAAGAAAATCCCGGTTTACGTGTCGTAGAATTAAAAGGCAATCTCCCTGCGAATGTTACACTTTCAGGGTAACCCAATCTCGGAATCGATCCTCCAGCAATTTCAGCTCACTGCGGAAGTTCTGATTACGTGAAGACATTTTGATTCCATCTTTATGACAATGGGAATAACACGTCTACATGTAAATGCTTTCCTTTTATTATAATCCTAAAATGTAAAGTTTAACTTAAGAACGTATATTTACTGAAAATGCACTAAAAGATTTAAATATTGAAAAGTCTTTTTGTACATAACGTTTTTTAATACAATTATGATTCTTTGCATGAGGTTATTAATTTTTGTAAACATCCTCTAAGCTTTTTGCGACTTTGTAGCTTATGGCTAGATTATGGATATATACTAAAAAATGTTTTGGAATTTGACTAAAGGGGTCACGGCTTTCATTAATTCCTATGCCATATCAAAATTAAAAAATTGAAAATTTTCTACCACTTCCTCTCATGAGTATTTGGGATTCATAAGAAAATTACAATGCGCTAAAATAATAATTTTGCTGTAAGTTTGCGCGAATTCTATATAAATTTATTTTTAATTTTAATAACGCCCCTGAATCAGGACTAACCTAACATTGAGTTTAAAATGGAGAAACCCAGGATCCCTTAAAGTTGTTTCATATGCACTATACTCAGACCTGACAATGTTGTTTTAAGTGTGTGGAAGATAAAGGAAAAAGAAAGCTCGAAAATGTGGCGGTTTTATTGTGGCTGTAACACTAAGGACCAAGGGTCTGCATATTTTACACCTCTAGGCGTACGGGATTTACTTTACAACTGCCGTGTTGTGATCTCTGTTCGTAAAATATTTTGTTATCGTTCGTTATAGATTATTTTGGTTATTTATTTATCTTTTTTTTATTTAGGTTATTTTGTTATCGTTCGTTATATTTTGATATTGATCGTTATAGATTATTGCCGTTCATTGTCTAAATAAAGGATGTAAAAATTAAATTAGTTTTCTCGTATTTATGAAATAATAATGCTAAGATTGAAAATGTGTCCATGAAAACCAATGTTTGACATAATGCTAAAATGTAAAAATGTAAAAATAGTGTTGAGGTCTAACGTTTATTTTAAAACAGAACAATTCCATGATGTAAAACAAAATGTTTTGAAGTTGTAAAGAAAAAACAAGTCGATTCGTGAAAATCTTTGATTAACCTAAATCAGGATGGATTGGCAAGTGATCAGTCAGGGCTACCAAACGTTCAAATCGGAATCACGTTCTACCATCCATCACGCAGTGGTGCCAACATCACGGTTCGATACCAACGTTTCAAACGTTCCTTGATTTATATTTAACTCATTTTTAATCACCCTTTTTAAAATATAATAAACCTGTGTCAGTAAATATCTGACACACATTTCCCCTTAGTCCTTAATTCAAGTTTATTATCATAGGTATGGCATTATTTTGAGTTAAAAATAATACTCTTGAATAAATTCATATTTAGTGCCCTCACACAACGTGTTATAAAAATCGTTTAATAGGATAAGTGGTCATCGGAGTGATCCATAATTATGTACCCATTAGAATAACACTTAGACAACCTAAGTTATAAGGGGGCGGGGAAGTAAGACCATTTTTCTATTGGACAAGCCTATTAATTAACTAATTCAAAAGATGAAACCAATTATTTCAACTAGATAACACGTAGCTCGAAATCGAGCAAAAATCATGTGGTAAAATAATGGAGAATAATCAGCCTACTTATATACTTTTAAAGTTTAATCAAAGGGCTAACTTCATTAACAAAATTATGGCTTAACTACTGAATCTATTAAAGTTAATTTGATCTACCGCAGGAGTTTCTGGTAAACGTAAACGATTTTTTAGGGAACACCTTCATTTCCCCCTGTCCTCTTTTTTCTGAAATGTATATTTTAACACTGGCAAAAGATCACGCTCTGCTTACAGCAACATGTAGCTGACCGAGAGCAAACACTGGCGCCGTGAGCAATGACTTCCTTTGTTTAGGGATTGCCGCTGCAGCTTATTGATAATTATCGCCAAAACAGATATTGTAGGGAACGGCTGTCTTTAAAGGCAACATTTCCTTTGTGGTAAAAACGCGTAAATGACCCATTACTCTACCAGTCTTTTCATTCTTGAAATGCAACCCACCGCAATAAAAACATTTTTAGTTCCTTGGTCTGAGGTTGGGAGGAGCATAAAATGTTACATCGGGAGGGTGATGCCAGCAGTTGCGATCGTGTTCTTTCCGACTGGTCTATGTTCGTCTTCTTCTTATCGGTGGCATTAAAAATGCACCAAATCCAAAAATAGATATGCTCAACACTTAATCCAAAAATAGGTTAATATATAACTTCAAAAACACTATGGTATATCGAAACTACATTGCAAAACTGGTAACTGCAATGTTTAAGAGCTTTAAAAACTTCATAACATAACCTTAATTACATAATAAATCTTAAAAAAAGAAAACTGTTGAAAACAAAGCCAAACCACCAAATAAAAACTGTTCTTTTCGAAAAATTAATTGTAATTCATTGCTGCTATCTGTGGTTTACCTGTAGAACTATTTCAGAGCTTGGCCATATGTTCAGTTTGTAAACAAAGTAAACTGAGCTTGCTCAAATGTCGAGGAATAGCGCCACTGTTCCGAAACTTCAGCCCTTTACTGTACTTTAGTGACGCCCTTTTTTAAAATTCTGAGACTTGTTGACAAATCTACATAAAATTCCCTTTAATTTCATACCTCAAACGTTAAAATCGGTCCAGCCGTTGTTGCGGTTGGACTGTGAAAAGAAAACCGCTTGCGTATTAATATATAGATAAAAGAAAATCATTTATGATCATTCTGTGTTTCTCCCTGGAATTGGGGATCGTTTCAAAACGTTCAGGTGCAGAACGTCCAGGATGGTTTTGGTAAGATAAGGTTAGGTCTTAAGTTAGTTTAAGTTGAGCTTAGAACATTTTTTACAGTTTTATAACGTACTTGGACGTTCCCCACCTGGACGTTTTGAAACGTAGGCCCTACCCCTAATACATCATTTCTGAAACATTTATTTTAATATTTTAGGTTTTAATTTTAACATTTTTTGAATTGTAACATTTTTGTTCAATAAATATTATTTCCGTAAAATTGTTTTGAAAATGCACTAATATTTTCAAATATATTTGAAAAAAACAACTAATCGGTTCTTTCACGTATAGGTATTTTGTATTTTATGTTTAAGACGCTGTGTCACCTAGCCTAAATGATCATTTAAGAATTAGTCATTCGTTTTAATTTATTTAATTCTGTTGATTGTCATTGTTTTTCTTTACATTATTGTCATCTAAAAATGACCTTTGACAAATTGAATTATTTCATGTTGAGCTTTGATATATTTGCACCAGATAGCTAAGCAAATGTTCCACTATGTTCGAACTAAAAGGTGTCGTTATTTAATTTGAAGGAGTTTTTTTGTACGTCTTTAGTTTCAAAAGGCTATGTGAATTAAATTGAGCATTACTGCTTACATTACATTAATTACTGCTTACATTACATTATTCTTTACACCTTAGATGGTTTAAATTGAAATGTCAAATGAGCATTATTAATGATATGAAATTATTCTAATAATTTGTAACGGTTTAATAGTATATACAAACAGGAAACGCTTAAAGGCGGAGTCTAGTTACATTAGTGGAGGCCTTGATGGGTTTGATGGGGGGGGGGCTCCAGGTGGATGTCAATTAGAGACATTTTGCTGCTAAGTTTTACATATTATTTACGTAAATTTTAAAGCTTACCTCACTTTGTGAAATTAACTATGTTTCCTGTCCATTAATATTAAAATATTCAAGAGGTGATTTTGTGTTGATTATTACATTTTAAAAACCCACATGTATTATGAAAAATTATATTAACACACTCACTATCGAGGGTAATGCGTGCCTGAATCGAAGAGTGTTTGACGGTCAGTTGTCAACTGTTAAAAGAGAACTGGTAGTTAGTTTTTACGTCAGGTGTATAACTTAACACACTTTTTTAACATGACCATTTTATTTTTTAACTAATCCTGATAGTAGTAACGTGGAAAAACAAAACTTTTGCGAGAAGATATTATATGAAAAGAGATCTGTCACACGGACCTTTGTTTGAAAAGAAAATAATGTTACATAGAATGAAACAAGAAACAGAATATGAAAATTAAAACAAACAAAAAACAAAGAAACTACGCAGACCCAGAGGGCTCACGCGATATTGTGCCTGTTTGGTAAAGTTTACTGTAAAATACACAAACATATCACATATTCTTTGAAGTCATGTTATAGCTCATTTTATAATTATCTTTCATCTTTTATTCTTTATGAACTTTTTAAGTGGCTTAAACAAAATAAAATTAGGCCTAGCTTGTAGGATTTGGTAATGTTGACAAACTGTTGAGGTACAAGTAATGGTAGACTATTTATTATAAAATCTACTAGTAGTTTCTACAATTAGAAAAAATTGAAAATACCAATTTTTATAATCAACATATTCTATCTTTAATGAGTGAATATTACTACTTAAACGTGTTATCATTGATTAAAAACGAAAAAATATTACTTTTAGTTATAAAGTCAATGGTTTTATCCTGACTAAGTTGACACGGTTAAAATTGGAACACAATCCCGGACCATTGGATCCTTATTTGGATTTTTTTACTTCTGGAGGAGATTTGGGCGTATATGAAGACTCTAAATGCAGTTTAATGTATTTCCTACAATTCCTATCTTTTTTGTAATGTAACTAACGTGTGAATGAGTTTTAACTAGTTTGATGACTGGTTTGGAAGTCATAGGAACGTGGAAAGCAGAGCTTATATCCTGTCAGTGGAAATAAAACTGAGTTCGAGAGACGAAAACTCTAAGGTCATATAATTAACTGGCTTTTAACATTATGAAATTTCTGGAATATTATTGGTTTTTCATTGAACTCCAAAGGAAGTCTGAAGCCGATGGCAGTGATCGATTTCAGTTGAATGTGCTCTTTTTCTGAATACCGTAATTGACTATGATGAATCGGGTGGCTGTGATGAAGTTGTGATGCATTGGAACAATCCCTTATCGTTTATTCGACTAATAAAGAAATGTATATTGAATGTTAAAAGGTACGGTTAATAAACCTTACAATGACATTATGTTTTTTGCTTTGTGTTTGTAGCATATGGATTAATACTGTGACGCAATGTAGGTACAGGATCGAACTTTCCATGAATAAAAAATAAGGCCTATATACAATTAGGCATATTTCTTTCCAAGTTGTAAAATAAAAGGATAATTTGATAAGATGCAGTGGTACAGCCGTAGCGTTCACGCTATAGTTGATACGTATCAATTAATTATCTGATTGTGATTTGTATATCAATGTCATAAAAATATAGACTGGTACAGATAGTAATTCGCACGGCGCGATGGTGATGGAAATGGGAAGGAAACAAATATATCTTTGATGTATTGATTGCCGTCCCCCGACGAAAACGTCTTATTAACGAAAACATCATATTAAAACATCATATTAACGTTTACTCATCTCAACATTAATTGATGTGAATAGAATGTTTATTTCAACCCGAAATCAAATAAGTTAAGAAAAGACTATTTTCTTATAATCTTAACCCCCCCCCCCCCAGTTTTAACCAAGTTTTAATGAAAGTCAACGTTATTTAAAATGAATTTACCAGTTTAAATATAAAAAATATCAATTTTAACATATGTACATAAGTTTTATTTAAAAAATATTCAACCCCAAATTTATTTTACAACTGACATGTCTTTTGGCACACACACAACCCTCTTAGACATAAAAGCCCAAGTTTGTAAATTCCAAGACGAGGTTTTCCAGTGAGGATGTGGAGTAAAATATGCGGTAGACAAACAGAAGGGATGGCGGCGGATGTAGTGTTTTTATTTGACCGCTAACGCTAAAGACCAAGGGTCTGCATAATTTACACGTCAGATTCACTGCACCGTGCATGCTCATTGTTCACCATGTATAAAACGGGAGTGTTCAAACTATGTATAAACTGGTGAAGTCTCAACCTATTTTTTTATTAATCAAAATAATACCATGCGTTTAAGAGAAAATATATTTATAGATTTTGACAATGGACATTTCATCTTTACCGTGCTCAGGTTTTTTTTGTTAGAAAAACTGTTCATTTACTAGTTAGTTCCGTTCCCTATCTAACACTGACCACATGAATCTTACAATAGATGTATAAGATACAATGATTAGTCAGATTAACAGATTAGATGTTAATGGATTAAAAAGTCACCGCTTATTACTCAATATTATAAATTTGCATATAAAATTATGTTTTTATAATTTTTAAATTGTTATCCCAATATAAACTTCAGTTGAAGAAAACGCTTTCATTTTCAATAAGTTGAACAATATATTAAGTAGTGTAGCGGAAAATTCACTAAAGAATACTATTTCAGTAGTCTGAGAGTCATTCAATAACGATACGTCCATGTTAAGTCTATAAACTGGAAATTGACTATACACTGTAAACAAGAGGAGATATTCGATGTATTAAACTTCATTATTGTTGCCCTAAGGCGAATTTCATACATAACGGCGCAGAACGCAATATAGCTGCACTGAGTACCACGGGTTGCAGCCCAAGCTAGGACAGGCGCTTCGCTTCTGTCAACTAACCTTAAACAAATTTTTTATTCCAAAATTGCTTACCCATTTATCAGGGAAAAATCCCATTGTTGTTTGTTGTTTTATTTCATTGATAAAAATAATAAAATCGAATTTTAGTTTGCAAAATGTCAAAATGTAGATTACTGAATTCACATGTGTGTGAAATGTGCTGTCGTCCTAGTTTGAATTTACTTTATATTTAAAAGTATGTTACTATTTACAGTGGCATTCCAAGTCGCATGACAAGCAGAATTAATATGTTATGACGTTTAGCAGCCTCCACTCATTAGTAAAATCAAATTTTCGGCATCAATATTAATCACAAACCTACCATTTTCAAAAATAAGATTCAAACAATTAAAAACGCTTTATTTAACAAAAATATATAGAAAAAGATAACCCCAAAAATGTAATTAAAAGATTAAACAAATTTAAAGATTTGAACATAAAATCACTTCCTACTTTTACGTATGCAACTAAAACTTCAAGGGTTGCGTCCCCCAAAAATACTTTTGCTATTACTATAAGAGGTAACATAATTACTCGAGCACATATATTATTGCCAGCGCACAATCGTCCTCGACGCTTCATTCAGTGCGTGTGGATGGTTAATGACGGCCGGCTGCTGAAAGGCCAGTCATTATTCACCTGCCGACAGCTCTAATCGGGCGCATTTCCCTTAACGATGGGCGAATAGATCGCACTGTGCCGTCCACGATCTGAAACGGCGCTCTACACGATCTGAAACAGCGCCCACATCGTCTGAAACGGCGCTCTACACGGTCTGAACGGCGCTCTACACGGTCTGAACGGCGCTCTACACGGTCTGAAACAGCGCCCACATCGTCTGAAACGGCGCTCTACACGGTCTGAACGGCGCTCTACACGGTCTGGAACGGCGCTCTACACGGTCTGAAACGGCGCCCTACACAGTCTGAAACGGCGCCCACACCGTCTGAAACGGCGCTCTACACAGTCTGAAACGGCGCTCTACACGGTCTGAAACTGCGCTCTACACTGTCTGAAACGGCGCTCTACACGGTCTGAAACAGTGCTCTACGCGGTCTGAAACGGCGCTATACACAGTCTGAAACGGCGCTCTATACGATCCAAACCGGCGCTCTACACGATGTGAAACGGCGCTCTATACGGTCTGAAACGGCGCCCCACACGATCTGAAATGGCGCTCTACACGGTCTGAAGCGGCGCACTACGTTGGTGATGAAAGACCTGATTGCTACATTGCATTAATTATCACTTGTATTATTGCTTTGCGGAACTCCCTCAACCACCCCCTGAAGGTTAGGGGTCATTTAGTGATTAACAAAGTTAAATTGTTCCCCTTAAACGCTTTAGATTAAAGGGACACTACTAACGATCGCACACACCGAAAAGTGAACCGGTACATTGGCATTCTTTGATGTTAAATGTGGCACTCAAATTATGTAGAGCAGGATTCACCTAAATTGGCCAAAGCATGTACTAATCGTCTTGACAAATATTTTTATACAAGTCACATTGAAAACATTGTTGGTTCCACATGGTATTTGTTTACATTTTCTCCGAACTGTCAAATCGCCACGTTGCGTTTGTTTACAATATTGTTTTGTTGTCATTCTTGGCAATCTTATAGGTTATTGAATGTTTAAAATATCGCCTATTTTTAGAATTTTCTATTTTTAATGAACTTTTTTTACATAGCGGTAAAGTTAAATTTGATTCTATTTCTTGATTGACATTTCTTTTAGTTTGTTTAGCTGCTTGATTATTTTTTACTGGACCAATTTAGATAAGTTTTGAACAAAATGTGAGACAAGTCAGATGTTGACTTGCAGCAATTAGTAAGGGCTAATCATAAACAAACCTATTTTTTGTACACATTATTTGATAATAAAATCTAAGACTATTAATCATGCCGCATTCATGACACAACCTCTCCGTTTTAATATATATTTAATTTGAAAAAGCCCATGAGTAATATTTTAGGCTGCGCAAGAGAACTCCCACGTGCAATATTGCATCAGAACTTTTGCTTTACTGCAAGTTTTATGCTAAAACAGATGTTTGTTGGCAATGTTTTTAGCACAGCTGGATTTTATGCTTAAGTTCGTAAGAAGATAATAGTTTGTTTACTTTAGTTTTGGCCAAAGTAGTGGGCACTTGGGGCTGCTGGCCCAATCAAACTTTGACAGGCAGTCAATTTTTTGACAGCTACTTCCGGTCACGTGACCGGAAGTGACGTCATAAGCTGTGACGTGTATGGGTGGGTATTTAAAGTTTAAATGCCCTGCTGTGCTGGGTATTTAAATTTTAAATGGCCGGAAGTGTGTCAAGGTCTTTTGGGGATGTTTTTAAAAAAGATCTTGCATTTTCGGAAAATCCGAAAATGCAAGATAATTTTTGCTTCTTTTTACAAACTGTTGTTTTGTTGATTTTCACGTCTGTTAAAATACCATGTAAAAAATGGAATTGACAAATTAACAAGAAAATATCCTGCTACAAAGTATCCAAATAAAGATGCAATTACATAAACATAAACTTTAAAATATAGCGAATGTTCTTCCTTTTTATCTGTTAGCATTTCCTGAACAAGGTAACCAAAATTGTAACCACATAAAAATGAAAGTAGGCAAATAATAAATTTCGACGGGTTCACAAAAACCAAGTTGTAAAGTAGCGAATTTCTTTCTTCTTCCATTGTTGAATTTTTAGTCGAAACCAATTAATGATAACATTATTGCTTGCGCATCAGAACTAACAGTTGATGAAATTTCATTTACTTGTAGACTTGTAGTAGTTTCATTTGTAGTAGGTAATTGTTCGGAAGTTGGTGTAGATGTAGAAGAAACAGTATTATCTTGAAGCTCAGAGTCCATGTGTGCTCGGGTAAAGAGCTGAAGCTTTAATGACGTGTGGTAGCCGTGTCCTACTGTGCATCAGGAGTTGTTGGTGGTGGGGGGTCGTTTGTTTCTTGCACTGAAATGTAGATGGAATCATAACTTTCTGGAGGATGTACTAAAATTTGTTGTATAGGATCTGCATCAATAGGAAAACTTTGCGTTTCAATGCAAAGTCCATCTTTAATAAAAGAAACATATAAAACAGAACTCATGTTTATTTAGATGTTTACTCTGCCAGTTCTACTAGGAAACTGATGTGTCAGTAGTGGCGCTGCAACCTCCCTTGACATGTGCAGCTCGGAACATCTGCCCTCCCCCCACCACCATGAGAGACTCCTCGCAATTTTTGGATTTGTAGTGTTAGTTCTAACGTAGGTGTTGTAGGGTGAACATCTCAGTACTAAACAATTGTTTTTTTTTAACATTTGGCTTAAAATACTTATTTAACTTTGTACAAGTTACAATATTTTTAAAGATGCTACTTTATTATATTACCTTAATACTTAGTTATAATATTTAGTTAAAGAAATCGAAACTGTAGTTGCGATTAAAAATAGAAACATGGTTTCTTAACATTTGCCTTAAACATATTTGTAACAAAATATCGTAAGAAAATTTTTACAACATATTTGAATTAATATGTTTGCAAACCCTATCATGCGAGTTTTAAAAGATAAACGAGACCGAGTGTGCCGGGTTTGACCTCGCATGCTTTCGCTTGTTGCCGACCAGTTAGCAATACAACTGGTTGACCTTGCGCCGCACTTTCGCTTGCGGCCGGCCGGCGAATACAGGTCGTCGTCCTTGCTGCATCACCCGGCACACCTGTCCTTGATTGTTTAACACACTCTACACTCTACACTCGACAAGTTATTCTTTCCTTTGCCACCGTCCTAACAACACCTACTTCAATTTCACAATGAACCGCTCCGAGTATACCGAGATTTGGTATAACTGGTTTTCCTATCTTCAACTGCTTGGGGTACGAATTATTCAATCGAACAACAATCGTGATTGGTATGATGTTACAACCACTATTGCTCGAAAACCTTTTCAGCAAGTTTGGAAAAACATTCTTACCGGCACCAAAATTCGCACCGAACCACCCAAAATTCGCACCAAACCACCTCTATCACCTGTATCTTCAAACGTACCCCAGCAAAAAGTTCATCTAAAAAAACTGAAACTTAACCGAAAATATGAAATCTTAAGACATTTATCTTCTTCTATTTTCATTTTTAATTCTGAAAAAACCAAAATTTATGTCATTGACATTCCCAAAAAAATTCCTATTCCCCTTAACCCTCGACACTTGATAATAAATAAAAAAGGTGCCAAGTTAAACATAAATATTACCGAGTAAAACCTTTTCCCACCTCCAAAGTCCACCCTGGTGGTAAAAAAAAGGCCCTTCTAAGGGCCGACCTAAGACTTTCAAATTTAGGCTTAAGTTTAAGTATCAACCCTTGGTGACTAACAAGGGGTGGTTTGCGAAAGCCCCTATGGGACTTAGAGGTACACGGACCTCTTGTTAGTCACCAAAGGTTAAGGCTTTAGCGAAAGCTCCCCGCTATTGACTCAACCTTTGGGACTTAGAGGTATGTGAACCGCTTGTTAGTCACCAAGGGTTGAGGCTTTAGCGTCCAACCCTTTGTGACTTAGTGGTACACAGACCACTTGTTAGTCACCAAGGGTTGAGGCTTTAGCGAAAGCCCCCCGCTATTGACTCAACCTTTGGGACTTAGAGGTATATGAACCGCTTGTAGTCACCAAGGGTTGAGGCCCTAACTTAAGCCTAAATTTGAAAGTCTTAGGGTGGCCCTTAGAAGGGCCGATTTTGCCACCAGGGTGGACTTTGATTGAGGAGGGGAAGGAATATAAGGTTTAATTTAATATATTTATTCTCAATTTTCCACCCTCCGCTGTTATTAGTAAAAATTTTGGATCTGTTGGGACAAGTGGTGGTTTGGTTTTTGGAGTTGTGAGGATATAAATTTTCGTCCTCTCCTCGTTGTAGATATAAATTTTGTTTTCTTCAATTCTGTACAGGTTATATTTTTTGTTTTTCTTTAATTCCTTTAGCCTGATGTTCTTTACTGGTGCGGGATGAATTGTTTGGGGGGTGGGGGTTTCTTTGATTGGTGCGGGTTGAATTTGTTGGAGGGTAGAAGAAGGGTGCAGTCCGCACAACTCCATCCAGTCTTCAGTTAAAATGTCGTCACAAATTGGAGCGATCGGAATCTCTTCAATTTGCGGCGTTGATGTTTCTGTAACTGGTGTGGGATTCTGAAATAATTGGGGTTGATCTTCATTAACAGCATCAGCTATTATTTCGTTAATGGAGGAGGAGAGGACGGGAGTAGAAGATTTTTGCGGAATAAAATCGTTGATTGCAGAAAGGCTGATCGATACCGGGATGGAATGTTGCTTCATCAGAGGTTTCTTGAGCAGACCCAGAAGAATAGGGCAGGATGAAGAGGCAGATGAGGAGTCCATAATTAGATAAAGGAAATAATAAAATGGATATAATGAAATAGAAAAACGTGGGAATGGATAGTAACAGCGATGGTGGCGAGTGGCAGAATAACACAAGGCGGGCGAATGGGGTGCTTATAGGCAGCAGACACAACAACCTTGTAGTCAAGGTAGTGACCAGGTCCAAGTAGGCACACAACAACCTTGTAGTCAAGGTAGTGACCAGGTCCAAGTAGGCCAGACGAAGTTGTGAGAGCGGTGGCTAGCGACCCGGCCAAGGCTACCGGCCTCGGCAGAGCGACACGTTGACCTACTAGTCAAGGCTCGCTAGCGAGGTCGAGTCTCGAGCTCGCTGATATAAGCAAGCGCGCAACGTATCTCTTTGGCATTACGGTGAAGGTGTAACTGGTCCGCTTACGTGGAGGGTTATGCTGTAACGTAATGTTCGCCATGGTGTGTGGGATGGCTTATGTCAAGCACACACTGCGTTCGGCTATTGTGGGAGAGGCGCCCTCCTATAATAGTCGGTCGCAATGGCAATCCACCTACCTTTCCATTTCCTGCGTGGTTTAATTGTCAGGGTTAATATTACGGTGAGGTGTGTGAGTTCGCTTACGTGATGATCACACCGTAACTGTAATATTAAGTTAGGTGTAATATTATAGGGAGGTGTGTGAGTTCGCTTACGTGATGATCACACCGTAACTGTAATATTACATAGTATAAGATAGAATAGGGGGAACGTTAGGTAGGGGTTAAGATATGATAGGGCGGTGAGGTGTGTGAGTTCGCTTACGTGATGATCACACCGTAACCGCATGCATGATAGCATTTAAGGGGTAGCATAAGTTATAATAAAGTAGTATAGAAATAAAGTAGTAGAATAAGGTAGGGACCCCACGCTTCCCCACCCCCCTTTTTTATAATTTTTAAATGACCTTGACCTAGTTTTGATTGTTCTACTTTCGGACTTAAAATTATTTTAAATTACCTATTTTTTAGACTTAGATATTTTAATTTCAAAAGACTTACTTGTTTGACTTATATATTGATTGATTTTAAAACTCTACTTTTGAGACTTAAATATTTTGTTAAAGTTTTAAATAACCTAAGATTTTAGTTTTGTGTTGTATCTTTTATTAAATAATTATTATTTTTAACATTTGGGTTTTTGTAAGTGTTTTAATTTCTGTTGATGGTGAGTTTAGTTTTCGCGTTGGTTATTAATATTTTTGAGTTTTAGCGTCATAACTTTTATACCGTTGGTTTAATCAAAAAATGTTACTGGACCTTTTTTGTTTGTCTTTTAATTCCGCTTAATTTGACTACCCGCACGATAGATTTGGAGCATTTTTTGTTATATCCCCCCCCCGCGAAACCCCCCCCTCCCTCCCCCCCCCGCGAAACCCCCCCCCCCGGAGCCCCCCGCATCCCCCCGCATCCGCCGGCAAAACCGGTTACTTGATTTCGTCGCCGTTCAACTTTAGAACTGCGTCGCCGTACACGATGGCAGTGGATATAACAAAAATGCTCCAAATCCATCGTGCGGGTAGTCAAATTAAGCGGAATTAAAAGACAAACAAAAAAGGTCTAGTAACATTTTTGATTAAACCAACGGTATAAAAGTTATGACGCAAAAACTCAAAAATCGAGGTTATAGGCAGTGGATATAACAAAAATGCTCCAAATCTATCGTGCGGGTAGTCAAATTAAGCGGAATTAAAAGACAAACAAAAAAGGTCCAGTAACATTTTTTGATTAAACCAACGGTATAAAAGTTATGACGCAAAAACTCAAAAATCGAGGCTATAGGCAGTGGATATAACAAAAATGCTCCAAATCTATCGTGCGGGTAGTCAAATTAAGCGAAATTAAAAGACAAACAAAAAAGGTCCAGTAACATTTTTTGATAAAACCAACGGTATAAAAGTTATGACGCAAAAACTCAAAAATCGAGGCTATAGCCTTGGGCTCACAGTATATATAAGGTGTGCTGTAGTCTTGTGGTTACATTTGCCATGGAATCCCTCATGATCTTTGGTGCTGTGCACAACTTTGTCGAAGCCAAAAAAGTACTATGGTACATAAGAACGTATCATAGCAATCTGAAGTGTATTAGTGGAGTACTTGAAGCTGTTAAAGCAGACGGTACAAAAATCTGTTGCACTTCGGATTCTATGGATTACGAAGGACTCGAAACATGGGTCCTTTATTATGTACAATTTTGTACAAAAATTCACATCAAAGTTGACACGGACTAAAGGGGTTTTCTAGGAGGAAAGAAAAGAATAGATACCAACAATGCATGTTGGTAGCTATTCTTTTCATTTTTCCGCTAAGATTTAAATGACCTTGACCTACTTAGGACTTAGAAAATTTTCACTAAGTTACAATTGACCTTCAAAATAAGTAGGTCAAGGTCATTTAACTTTAAGCGGAAAAAAGAGAGGAACAGTGTTATTAATTAACACTGTTCCTCTCTTTTTTCCTAAAAGGCAGGGGGAGAAGTTCCGTTAATGTCTACTTTTATGTGGCAGAATCATATCCATCATCATCTGATTCATTTTGAAAGTTGATGTAATCTACATCAACCCAAAGATAATGGAATCCTTGTTCAAAAGCCATAGTATCAATGTATGTTTCAAGTGTTGAAAACCAATTCGGATCTACGAAAGGGTTGATGGTAACTAATAAACGTTGATATGTTAAATTTACCATTCTTTCCCCAGTAACATTAATCGTAAGAAAATTAATATTCTGGAGGACATGGATTAAATTTAACATAAATTGAATATGTTGTTGAGGAGTGCAAAAAACATTGTAAAACATACGGAAACTTTCCATGATTATCGGTGAGGGAAGTGATGCCTCTTCATATAATCCACGGTTTATATATACATTTTCCCCACCATAAAGTTTTAAAAGTGGGTCAAGGTCATCTGAAGATACCCTATGAACGGGGAACAGAGCAGTAAGTGGTTAGACCACAAACTGCTCTGTTCCCCGTCCCTATTTAATTTCTCATAATTATATGTGTTTATAAACACATACAATTAATTTCATATTTTGCCAGGGGGCAGAAATTGCAGAGATGACATTTTTCTTGAGGTGCCGGCATTTGTAGTTTATACCCAATTATTCCGCTTCTATAAGCAATAGTTCGATAAAGCTCTTCCCCCGGGCCGGCAAGAGGAAGCGCCTGAAAAAAAAAATTATTAGTTTAAAGAAATTAAAAAAATAATATATTGTTAACAAAATAAACAATGCAGTTAATGAAAAAACGTACCATGTGACATACGGCACATATTCTGCCAACATTTGGCCCTTCAAACCAAATTTTGGTTTTGTAGACGCATCGTCTTTTATGCTCATAAATGAGCTCTCCTTGCAAAATTGGCGGCAGCGGCTCTGACACCCTTCTGATATGCCGGAGCATAGGGTTATCGGTGCAGATACGCTGCAGACACAACTCGTACAAGGAGCTCATAGTTATGGTCTGGCTATGCAAACCTCAAAGCTTTAAATACGTACCAATCACCTTGATGGCGAAGGTGATTCCCCCTCCCCCCGGGTTTCCACTATATATTGAGCGGATAGAAGCTTTATAGAATTAATAGTTTGCTACATTTTGAATCAACAAAACGTTATGGAATCTTTCCAAAAATACCTGATTGATCAAAGATTAAGTAGAAACCGAAGGGAACAAAGAAGACAACACAGATTAAAAAAAGCTTTTGAAAAATTAAAATTAGTTGTACCGGAAAGTCAAAAACAAAAAAAAATTAACAGACAATCTATAGTTCAAAATGCAATAGATTACATTAAAAAATTGGAAGAAGACTTGAAATCACCAACATTTAACTTAGAACAACAAGAATTTGAACAATCCGAACAGACATTTTTACAGGATATAGAAGAATTCCAACAATTCGAACAGAAATTTGTACAGGAAATAGAAGAATATCTTCAAACTTCGCAAAATTTAAAACAAGACATTTATGAAATTTTGTATCAACCTTTTGAAACTGTTTCCTTGCCAATGTTAGAAAGCTTGGATGAATATTTTTTTGACGTCGAAAAGTAGAGGGGGTAAATGGGTGGGGAGCTGTTATAAAGGCAGGGTAAACAGAGTAATCTTTACTTTCTTCGGATCCAGCGCTATGGCAGGCACTTCGTCTTCGTCCAGGTCTTCTTCCTCGTCATCAAGAACATCATCATCATCTGTTGTTTCTATTGTGAAACAAAAATCTCCTTCTCCAAAAAAATCTTCACCGAAAAAATCTCCTTCTCCAAAAAAATCTTCACTAAAAAAATCTCCTAACAAAATTTCTGAAAAACTTCAAAAACTTCAAAAATTAAGAAAATCCTGTTTTAAGAAAGAACAATGTGCTCATATTTTAAAAAAAGGAGCGAACAAAGGTGAAAGGTGTGTGAAGTTGTGTAGTGTAGGTGAAAAATTGTGTAATTTGCATAACAAACGTGAACCTTCCGAAAAAGTCAAAATTCAACCTTCTAAAAAAGTCAAAATTGAACCTTCCAAAAGTGAATTGCCAGAAAAAATTGAAAACTATAAAAGAATTAAAATCAACAGATTGAAATTAAACCACAAATATGTTTTTGTAAAAAAGATCAGTAACAGGGATGTTGTTCTTAGATGTTGTGATGAACTCTACTTGCTCAAATTACCAGTAAATCTTCAAATTCCAAATATCAGTAATGTTCATTATTATTTAGTAAGAAAATCTCCATCTGATAAAGTTAAATGGTCAAATTAAACACAAGACAAAAAAAATGGAGCGGGGGAATAGACCACTTTGTAATTCCAAGAGAATTACTTAGCGGTCTATTCCCCCGCTCATAGGGTATTTTTGAATGACCTTGACCTATTTTCAAAATTTACAATGGAGGGTTAATTTCTTATAAAAGCGGGATAACAAAATGACTTTTTACTTTTTACAATCTAGTCCTAAAAAGAACAATGTTCGTATATTATTAAAAAAGGGTAAACGATGTGTTGTGTAAATCAAACATTATGCAGTGCGCACAACAAATACCTCCTTTTGTTAAAACTGAGAAATTAGTGTAAAAATGAAATAAAAAAAAAATAGGAGCGGGGGAATAGACCACTTTGTAATTCTAAAAGAATTACTTAGCGGTCTATTCCCCCGTTCATAGGGTATTTTTTGGTGACCTTGACCTACTTTTTACACTTATAAATTTTCGCTAACTGCTATTGACCTTGAAAATAAATAGGTCAAGGTCATTCAATAATTAAAAAGAAAATGGAGGTGTACGGTTTTACAGAACCGTACACCTCAGAAACCTAACAGAAGAAAAGCTAAATCTACCTATATATAAATGACCTTGAGACTTAGAAATTTTCGCTAAGTCTTTTTGTTGACCTTGAAAATAAGTAGGTCAAGGTCATTCGATAACTAAAAAGAAAATGGGGGTGTACGGTTTTACAGAACCGTACACCCCCGGAAACCTAAAAGAAGAAAAGCTAATTTACAATACAATCTGCCTAGAGTTTAAGAATTAATAAAAATAAAAAAAATAAAGAAATAAAATTTAGTTTAAAAAAAAATAGCTAGACAGCCCAGCGCTGCACATCATGATTACAGTGTGATCATCACGTAAGCGAACTCACACACCTCACCATAAGCGCACAACGCTAAGCTAAAACAAAAATGTTATTTTGAAATAGCAAGTTGCTTAATTAAATTTAGGAAAAAATGTTATACAAATATGTTTTTTATTTCCTAACACTAAAGGAGCCAGTGTCTCGCCATTAGTGACGCAGAACAACTGAGGTCTAGCGAAACTCCGGAGGTAGGCGAACTACCCATCCAGCACGTATAGAGGTTGTAAGTGACCCGCTTTGGTGAGCGTAATCACTACAAAAGCGGTAGCCGGTTTTACCATTATTGGTTTTACCATGCAAAAGATGGAAGGAGAAAAGGAAAGGAAATTGGAATTGAAAGGTGTCCCTAACTAAAAAGGAGTACAAGACAAGAGAGGGAATGCCCTCAACAAGCTTGTTGGAAAAAGGAAATTGGAATAGAAAGGTATTAAAAACATATCATATAACATTCCTAAAAACAAAAATTTTACTTTAAATTTAAACATTCCAGGCAGAAATATATTGTAAGTAAAAGAAAGATTTTAAAATAATACTAACTACCAAACCAGCAAATTAAAAACAAACTACAAACCCTAGGGTATCTACAAGCACAAACAACTACCATGCCTTAAAATTAATCAGTCCTACGTCAAGATGTTATTATACAAATAACACCAAGATATTTTCACCAAACAGCAAAAATGATAAAATGTTCAGGGCGCCTTCTGAACATGTTACCACCTCACTGTCTAGCGAGCAACTGATGCCGAACCACACGCGCAGATCCCGGACCCCAACTCGGCTTGAGGTCATCCCCCCTCCTCGCTTACCC
The DNA here is from genome assembly GCA_035578135.1 of Flexamia atlantica. Lineage (NCBI taxonomy): Eukaryota > Metazoa > Arthropoda > Insecta > Hemiptera > Cicadellidae > Flexamia > Flexamia atlantica. The sequence goes on along the minus strand of JAQJVK010000012.1, from coordinate 16,265,340 downwards.
CCTCCCAAACCACAGGACCCTTACTGCGGGTTTGGTTTCCATCATTCTTTTGCCATTGTTCCAACAGGCAACAACATTTCTTTCTTTACTTTACATTGGATTTGTAAAAATTTTAAGTGTTAAAACTTCTCAATATTTAATATTTTAGGACTTTGAAAAATTTTCAAACCTATCATTCTTTTGCAACTGTTTAAACAGGCAACAACACTTCTTTCTTTATTTTTACTTTACATTGGACTTGTAAAACTTCCTAATAATTCATACTTTCGGACTTAGAAAAATTTTCAAACATTTGCTTCAACATTTATTTTACAATATCAAGTTTCTTTTATAATGCCTCCAACAGACAACAATTTTCCTTTTGGATGTACAATTTGTGAAAAAATATATAAAATGGTTGAACCAGAAGATTTAACGGATGACGAAAGTATTTTTGAAAATAGTTTGATTCCAGTAGAAGATACATCTGATGCTACATCCGATGCTACATCCGATGCTACGTCTGATGCTACAAGTGATGAAGAAAATATTTTGGAAGTACCAGTAGCAATAGGCGAAGAAACACCGTTAACACATGTTGTAACAATTAACTATGATCCAGTACAATATATACATGCTCTTGTTCGGCGACGTTTGTTTCCGGCATCGGACATGGAGGAAGATGAAAGCGATAACGATTTGGAAATAACATATTTAAACAACAGCAATGATGATCACACTTACGACGCATAATATATGTATTATTTTGAACTTAAATTATTTGACCTTGGCACTTAGATTTTTTTAAACTTCCATTATTTGACCTTGAGACTTAGAATTTTTTTAAAACTTCCATTATTTGACCTTGAGACTTAGATTTTTTCTAAAACTTCCATTATTTGACCTTGACACTTAGATTTTTTTAATACCTGCATTATTTGACACTTAGATGTTTTTTTAAACTTGCATTATTTGACCTTGACACTTAGGAGTTTTGAAATATAAGAAATTTAACTGTTATTAACACTTTTTGTGTTTAATACAGAAAAAGTGGTGGGGGTAGTCTATAAATAGGGGTAGTTTAAGAGTGGTTTTTATTATTACTGCAACTTTTGTGGAGAGCACACCTACGTCATGTATTACTGCATCAGTTGTGAAGAATCTTTTGAAAATGAAAACTTACTACAAATACACAAAGAAGTGTACCATAACAACGAAACAAGAAACAATGCAGAAGAAGAAGATTTGGAAGAATTAGATCAAATGCTGGCTACCCATCAACAACAACTAAATTCAAGACCAAGTGTTATTCAATACGCACCCGGACCATCTTTGGATGTGGAATTATACGCCCGAGCTTTACCAGGCAGTGTAGTAACTCATTTTAAGATTGACAATGCTCAATTGCAACTAGCACAATTTATATTGAAAGCAAAAACATTAGTAACAGAAACATTGAAGAATGAACTAAGAAGATTAAATTTTATAAAGTTTGGAATATTATTAGATACTGTATTTACAAATGTTCAAAATGAAACATCACCAAGAGGATTTTTAACTAAAAACAAAACCATCATGTTTGCATCGGATATAAGCTCAATTGTGGATGATTGTTTTGAAGAACTTTTAACAAAATTACAAGAACATGAAGGAAGAGGTTCTGGATGGAGTTTGTTAAGTATAACAAGCTTAGATGTGAGAGTTCATAAACATGGATATGGAATGAGAGGTAGTAGTTATATTGCTTTGCCAAGGAAGATTCAAGTAACCAAATCTTGTGTTAATGTACAAAATGAAAATGCTGAATGTTTCAAGTATGCAATGCTTGCAAAATATGTAGAAGATCATGTAGAACGACCGAGTAGAGCATACGATGAGGTTTCCTATATGTATAACTTTCAAGGCATGACTTATCCTGTTTCAATTCAAGACATATCAAAATTTGAAAAGAAAAATCCTTTTGCATCTGTAAACATCTTTGGCTTAGATTCATCCAACAATGTCTATCCCTTACGTATAACACCCACCGAACGCAGAGATCATACCGATTTATTATTAATAACAAAAGGTGATATTTCACATTATGTATATATTAAAGATTTCGAAGCTCTAGTTTGCAAACAGTTATCAAAACATAAAGAAGAAAAAACCACTTGTAAAAGATGTTTTTGTTTTGTAAACAAACCATTAAGAAGAGGTGGTTCAGAATGGTTAATGGAACATCAAAAATTATGCAATGGAAACTATGAAGTAAGAATTAAATTACCACACCCTAGCAGATCACAAGTAAAATTTGATAAAGTTATCCAACAATACAGAATTCCCGTTGTAGTGTATGCAGATTTTGAATCTTCATTGCTTCCACTTGAACAAGAAGAAGGAGAGGAAATTACAAGCAGAACAAAGTATCAACTTCACAAACCAAACAGCTACTGTTTAATAGTAAAATCCACTCTGCCTGAAGAACATCTTCAAGAATATGGTTTGACATCTACACCAAAGATTTATCGTGGAGAAGAAGCAGCTCGATACTTTGTTGATGATTTATACGACATCGCTGGGAAAGTGGAAGCAATGTATAGCAATGTGGTTCCTATGTCACCTATGACACCGGAAGAAATTTATCTTTATGATTTGACAACAACATGCTATTTGTGTAACAATCAATTTACAGAAACTAAAGTTAAAGTTCGCGACCATGACCATCTGACAGGAGCCTACAGAGGTGCAGCTTGCAACGGATGTAACATCAACTACAAACTACCATCTTTTATTCCCGTGGTTTTTCACAATCTTAGCGGATACGATGGACATTTTATCATTCCCGAATTAGCAAGAGACAACGGTGAAATAGACGTTATAGCACAAACTATGGAAAAATTTATAAGCTTTTCAAAAAAGGTGGGCAAAATTAAACTTAGATTTGTTGATTCTTTTCGATTTATGCCTTCCAGTCTTATGAAACTTTCTGAAAATTTAAGAAGACAAAATTTAATAGAAACAAGCAAAATTGTACCTGCAGAAAAAATGGATTTTGTTCTTCGGAAAGGAGTTTTCCCGTATGATTACATCGATGGACTACATAAATTTCAAGAAACGTCACTTCCTCCACCAGAAGCTTTCAAAAGTAAACTTACCGATTTGGACATTTCACCTGAAGACTATCAACACGCATGCAGAGTTTGGGACGAATTGGAAATGAACACTCTGGGAGATTATTCTGACTTTTATGTAAAACTTGATGTGACCCTTCTCTGCGATGTGATGGAAGAATTTAGAAACACCTGCTTTGAAGCTTACGGATTAGACCCTCTTCATTCTTATACTTCTCCAGGACTAGCTTGGCAAGCTATGCTAAAAGAAACAAAGTGCAACCTTCAATTATTAACAGATATTGACATGGTGTTGATGATCGAATCGGGCGTTAGAGGTGGATTGACCCAAAGTGTTACTAGACATGTTAAAGCTAACAACAAATATCTTCCAAACTACGATAAAGAAAAACCATCAGTGTTCTTAGGATATTTCGATGCCAACAATTTATACGGATGGGCCATGTCTAATCCACTTCCTTTTGGAAACTTTGAATGGGTTAATCCAGACTCTATTGGTGATATTTCGCAAATTTCAAAAGACGGAGACACCGGATACATATTGGACTGTGACTTTGAATATCCAGAACACTTGCATGATCTTCATTACGATCTTCCGCTCCTTGCAAAAACAGAAGTTTCACCAATTGGCAAACATCCAAAATTAATGATGACTCTTGAAAATAAACAAAGATACGTAGCTCACTTTTGGGTTGTTCAACAAGCACTCCAATTGGGTTTACGTATAACCAAAATTCATAGAGTTTTAAAATTTTCCCAATCTTGCTGGTTAAAACCGTACATTGATTCAAACACCAGAAGAAGAGCAGCTGCAACATCAACATTTCAAAAGGACTTTTTTAAATTAATGAATAATGCGATATTTGGAAAAACATTGGAAAACAAAAGAAAACACAAAAATGTTAAATTAATTACAGATCCTATAAAACTAGAAAAACTTGTACAAAAACCAAACTTTGGAACATCCGTTATCATCAATGAAAACCTTGTGGCAGTATCTATGAAGAAGACAAGCGTGAAAATAGATCGTCCGTTGTACGTTGGAATGTCAATCTTGGATATTTCCAAAACCCACATGTACGATTTCCACTACAACAAAATGGTCGCCTTCTACGGTAGAGATAACATCGGAATCGCCTACATGGACACGGACGCTTTCATCTACTGGATTCTTACTGAAGATATGTATTTGGATCTTCGAACATTTGTTCACAAAAATGAATTTGATTTTAGTGACTATCCAAAAGATCATTTAAATTATGACAATGATCGGAACAAAAAGAAACTTGGAAAATTTAAAGACGAAGCAAATGGAATTTTACTGAAAGAACTTATTGCACTAATGTCAAAATTGTATTCACTACAATTGCATAAAGAAGAAAACAATATTATTAAAAAAGCTAAGGGAGTAAAAAGTGTGTATCTTAAGAAGAATGTAAATTTTGAACACTACAAGCAATGCTTATTTGAAGAAACGACTATAACTGCAAAATTCAACACCATCAGAAGTTTCAACCATCAACTGTACAGCGTAACAGAAGTGAAAAAAGCACTCTGCTCCAATGATGACAAACGACACATTCTTCCAGACAAAATTCACACTCTACCATTCGGCCACTACTCTCTCAATCCTATCAATGAGTAAAAAGAAAAAGAAAAAAAGAAAAAATAAATAAAAAAAATAAAAATATAAAAAAAGAAAAAAAGAAAAAAAAGAAAAAAAGGGGAAATCACAGCATGCTCGCTGTGATTTCCCCTTTTTTTTAAAATATGTTGAAATGACCTTGAACTATAAAAGTGGATGCAGAAAAAGAAACACTCAATACTAACTTGACTTTGTTAGTAAAATCATCATGACAGACTTAAAGGAAAAGATTGTTAATGAACTTCATAAACCTGCAAGAATAAAGTTTCCACGACGAAATACTGTTGTAAAAGGAATAAATGATTTATATCAAGCAGATTTAATTGAAATGCAACCGCATAGTAAAATAAATAAAGGATTTAAATACATACTTACGATTATTAATTGTTTTACTAAAGTTGCAGATGCTTTGCCATTAAAAGACAAAACTGGTAACAGCATAACAAAAGCTATGGAAGTAGCTATAAAAAGAGATAAAAATAAAATTAAACATTTACAAACTGATGATGGGAAAGAATTTTTTAATAAACCTTTTGCCTTGTTAATGAAAAAATATAACATAAATCATTATTCCACAAATTCTGAGAAAAAGGCAGCTATAATTGAAAGATTTAATAGAACCTTAAAAGGTGCAATGTATAAAATGTTTTCGAAAAGAGGTTCTTACGTATGGGTTGATATCTTACCAAAATTAATAAGCGATTACAACAACAAGTTTCATAGAACTATCGGTATGGCACCTAACAAAGTGAATAAGAAAAACGCTAAACTAGTTTTACGACGAATTAAAAAGAATACACAGCCAAAAGCGGAACAAAGAAAACCAAGAAAATTTAATGTAAATGATAAAGTTCGAATTAGTAAATACAAAGGAGTGTTTACTAAAAAATACCTGCCCAATTGGACAAACGAAGTTTTTACAGTGTATAAAGTACAACCTACTGTACCGGAAACTTATATTTTAAAAGATAACAAAGGAAATTTGTTACAAGGCGGTTTTTACGGACATGAATTGTTAAAGTCAACAGTAGGCGATGTTTATCTTGTTGAAAAGGTGTTGCAAAGGAAAAAAGACCAAGTTAAAGTACGTTGGTTGGGGTTTGATAAAACTGAAGACTCGTGGATACCTATAAAAGATTTGATTTAGTTTTAAATCAACTTATTTACTCTTCTGCCTTTGAATAAGATGGAGATTGTTCACCATAAAGATAAATTTAATATTAATAACATTGATGATTTAACCGTAGATAACGTTAAAATCAACAATGGTAAACACGGCAGTTTATTTCCAAACACTGTACGATGTATAGTCAGCGGTCCTTCAAACTGTGGCAAAACTAACGTTGTGTTTAACTTAATTACAAACACAAAAGGATTGCGATTTAATAACCTATATATTTTTTCAAAGTCCTTACATCAACCAAAGTATCAATTGTTGGAAAAGATCCTGACTGATGTGCCCGATGTTAACTATTACAAATTTAATGCTAGTGACAGTGTTATGCAACCAGACCAGGCTAAGCCGTATTCTGTATTTGTATTTGATGATGTATCTAGTGAAAATCATGATACTATTAGAAACTATTTTGCCATGGGAAGACATAATAATATTGATAGCATATATATCGGACAAACATATAGCAAAATTCCAAAACAACTAATTAGAGACAATGCAAATATTTTAGTTTTATTCAAACAAGACGATACAAACCTAAAACATATATACAACGATCATGTAAATGCTGATATGTCATTTGATAAATTCAAAGAGCTTTGTGGAAAAGCTTGGGCGGAAAAATATGGATTTTTGGTAATTATGAAAGATAAAGCTATAACAGATGGTCGTTACCGCATAGGTTTTGATAAATTTGTTTTAATACATTAATTAACAACATTATCGTACAAGTCTTCATGGTGTAAACATGGTTAATCAGGAAAAGCTATTAAAAGAAATAAAATCACTTAGTGATTCTATTAGACATAAAAACAGAGCGTTAAGATTAGGAATAAGTGAAAGAGAGAAATTTCTGGAATCAACATTTAAACCTATTACTGAGCCATTAAAACAATTAGGACAAAATGTTAAACATTCAACATTTAATTTTTCCGGAGATGCTATTTTACCCATTTCAAAATTTGAACAAAAAGAAGAATATGAAAGTGATACAAGTTTTACACAACAAGGAGAAACAACTGAAGAAGAAAGCGAACTAGGTGAAGAAACGGATGTTTTAACAGAAAAAGAAGGTCTTTCTACAAGCGAAGAACAACAAGAAGAAGAAGAGCCTATTAATCCATCCAACTTGAGCAAATTGGGCTCGGATATTGCGTATAAAGGGCCGCTTGCAAGACAATTTGTATTAAAAATGTTACATTCTGCACAACCAACTCGAAAATATCATACTTTTGGTGCTAGAATAGAAGAAAATGGGCTAATGATTGGAGATAGCAAACTTGATGTAGACGAACATGACAATATTATTATAAATAATAAACAATACAAGGGTACAAAAGGATTGTTTGAACTTATTTTTAAGCCGAAACCTAATAAATATACTAAAAAGGATTTAAACATTTTTAAACAAATATTGGAGGATACAAATGCGCATAAGAAAAATTATTCTAAAAATTTCAATGTTCATAGAAATGCATCAGAAAAATATAAAACTATTATTGCTAAACTTTTCCCACCAAAAAGAAGGGAACCCATAAAAAGAAAATCATTATCTTCTGCTGAAATAAATATTTTACATAAAAGAAGAAAAACAAATCAATCAAGTTTATCAGGAAAAGGATTATTAAAAAACTTGTATGATACTAATATAATATACTACAACGATATAAACAAATTGGTTGACAGAATGAAGTTGATATATGAAGCTAAACAAGCCGGACATAGTGGTTTAGAAAATGAATGGGTAGCTTTGGTCGGCGAACTGCGAAATCGAGGAGTAATTGCATAAAAAAATATGAGTATATATAATACAAGTATAACTGATTAAATATTCAGTATAACCATGAGTGTGGATAAGTTTGGACGGTATTCCGAAACTGGAAGCAAATCAGGATCTTATGGAAAAAGAGGTGGTTTATCACTAACATCCGATGGAGATTATGATATAAATAATAACAAACGGTTAAAGTTTGTAAATGATCCAAAAGATGATAATGATGCGGTAAATTTTAAAACTTTAAGAAGTGAAACATTACCTAGCTTAAAGCTTCAAAATGAAGTGTATAACGCTAATTTTTATAGAATTGTAAATCTTCCAAAACCAATAGATAAGAATGATTCGGTAAATAAAGAATATCTAATGTGGTACATAAACCAAACCTTACGATATGATCCTAGGAGTAATAATAAAGTATACGATGCAAAAGATCTTAGAATAGCCAATATAGCAGATCCTATTAATGATCAAGATTCAGTTACAAAAAAGTATTTACATTCAGTCATCCCTGAAAAAACAGATAAATTTTCCTTTTACAACTTTGTAATACATGATATTGGAGACCCTAAAGATATGAAAGATGCTGTAAACCTTCAATATCTTACAGATCATTGTATTACGCATGATATTAATACAATTGATTGCAAAAATAAAGTGTTAACTAACGTTAAGGAAGGAACTGCAAAATCACATGCAGCTACAATAAGTCAAATAATGAAATTAAAAGATAACAAATGGAATGCGGATGCAAAAATAATTACTAATGTTAAAAAAGGGTTGGATGAAACTGATGTAGCAATAGTTGGACAAGTTCCTGCATTAAAAGAAATTTCATCAAGAACTGGTCAACAAGGCTTTGATTGCAAAGGGAAACCACTAGTCAATGTTGCAGAAGGAATAAGAGACAATGATGTAGTTACAGTAGCACAAATGCATCAGAAGGGACACATATACTATAATCTTTTTCTAAGAAAAGATTTAAATAAGCAGTCTTTTTTTGTGAAGACTTGCGATTGACTAGCTTAAAAGACCCTATTAATTTTACTGATGCTGTTAATGTAAATTACATTGTAAGACTCTTAAGTGTAGTATTATATGATATTTATAACACAATAAAGCCCATAAAATCTGATCAAAAATTAAATTGGGTTAAAAAGAATGTTATGGAAAAATATTTTTTAAATAAGGAAACTGATACTTTAAGAACTTCTAAAGATGATGATGATGAAGAAGATACAATCCTTCCACAAAACTGGAAAAAAATTTTTTACCCATAAACAAACATACTTATAAATAAACAATGTCAAAGGATAAGTGCATCATTCATTATAAAGCATTTATAAAATAAACAAGTATCGACATTTCCTTTCACTATAAAAGACCATGTTGAAAGTTCAACGCATCAGTCATAATCGACACGTTATAAAGAGAGGAAGAGGAATAGCATCAACAGCACTTTCTCTTATTACTAAGCCGGTTGGAGCTATAGTTAATAAAGCTATCGATTTATTACCTGTAGAACTACATTTACCAGGAGGTTATCAATATTGTGGTCCTGGAACAAAATTAAAAAAAAAACTTGCTAGAGGAGATCTTGGAATAAATAAACTTGATCAAGCCTGTAAACAACACGATATAGCATATTCAAAGTTTGCAGATACTAAAAATAGATCAATAGCGGATAGAGCACTTGCTGAAAAAGCTTGGCAAAGAGTAACATCCAGTGACGCTAGTATCGGTGAAAAAGCAGCAGCTTTAGCGGTATCAGCAGCAATGAAGGGTAAAACGATGTTTGGAGGTGGAAAGAAGAAAGGAGGTGGAAAAAGGAGAAGAAAACCTGCAAAGAAACGTGGAGGAAATATAAGAAGAAAACGACGATCCACCGCAGGTAAAAATAAAAAGAAACAAACAATATGGTCAATGATAAAAAAAGGAGGAGGATTATACCTAAGACCGTATCGTGTGTATTAAACAGAAAAAAACAATTACTAATTCCAAATAAAGAATTAACAGATAAAGAATTAATTACTTATGTTTCTTGTTTAAAAATTCCATTTTTTAGAGGAGTGTTTATGAAAGATGCATTACCTGTTAAAATATGGAAAAATGAAACCGGAATAGTAAATTTAGATAATAGTAAAGGATCAGGCACTCATTGGGTATGTTATAAGAAACTAGGATCAACTATTTACTACTTTGATAGTTTTGGTAATCTCCCACCACCAAAAGAACTACAATATTACTTTAAAACAGCTAAAAATGTACTATACAATTATAAAAGAGAGCAACCTGATGATACGGTAATCTGTGGACATTTATGTATAGATTTTTTAACAAAAAGCGTTAGTCAACTTTAAGATGTCTTCCTATACAGTATCATTAACTGGAACTTCATCTACTTTGCGAAGTGTTCTTTTCCCTGCGTTACGTTTGGAAAAAGATAAATTATGGGAAGCCGCATTATTAGATATAACAACTTATAATTCTATTCCCAACGTTACTGAAAATGTTAATGACAAAATACATTATTACAAAACAAAAGATAAAAATACAAACAAATATTCAGATATACAAGTATTTAGTTTACCCACTGGAGCATATGAAATTGATGATATAAATGAAGCGATACAAAATCATATGGGAAAAGATAATATAACAATAAAAGGAAATAACAATACTATGAAAGCTGAAATTAAATCTAAATATTATATAGATTTTAGCAAAGAACATTCAATTGGTAGTTTATTAGGATTTCCTAAAACAACAAAAATTTTAGAACCTAATATTAACCATTCAGGTGCTAGAACTGTAACAATAATGAAAGTTAACAGTATAGATATTACATGTAATATTATACATGGTTCTTATAGAGATGGTGAAAATACTCATATATTGCACACATTCTATCCAACGGTCGCTCCGGGTTTTAAAATTGTGGAAAAGCCACAAAACTTGGTGTACCTACCGTTAAACACCAGTTTTATTTCAGACATTGTGGTGAACACACTAGATCAAGACGGAAATCATATTGATTTTAGAGACGAACCTATAACTATACGAATACATATAAAATCAACCGTATAACAATGGGGTTATCATTTAAAAAGAAAGAGCTGACTGGTAAACAAGTCAGTAGCACTTCAGCTATGGAAGGATTAACAAGTGATAACATTCGTTTTCTAGAAGAAATTGGATTAAAACTTATTAATAATGGAAATATTGGATATAGCGCAGGGTCCGACATTCGACGAAACCTTATGGGAAAAGGAATATCATACGCACAACCCTTACGCTTCATCAAAATTAAATAATAATGATGAAATTAGAATTCCCATACAACAACAGGATATTTATACACTTCCATGTGAAAGTTATTTGTATATCGAAGGAAGAGTAACAAAAAGAGATGGAAGCACTGCAAGTACTGTTCCGTTCATAAATAACCCCATGGCATATTTGTTTGATGAAATAAGATATGAAATTTCCGGAGTTACAGTAGATTCAACAAAAAAGGTGGGAATTACAAGTACATTAAAAGGATTAGCATCTTTAACACCGAGTGAAAAAATATGCTGGCCGCCGCAGGATGGGTAGCACCCGATTCCAGTACAATCACTCCAAACACTTCAGGCAATTTTGACTTTTACATTCCTTTAAGATTACTTTTAGGCTTTGCCGAAGATTACCGAAAAATAATAATAAACGTAAAACAAGAATTAGTTTTGTTAAGATCATCAAACGACAAAGATATTATTATGGCGCCTGATGGAACAACGGAAGCTACTTTAGAATGGAAAATGCAATTAGACAAGATTGTTTGGAGAGTACCGCATGTACGGTTAAACGATCAGAATAGAATTTCATTATTAAGAACTTTAAAATCAGATCGTGATATCGTAATACCATTCAGAAGTTGGGAGTTTCATGAATATCCGGTTTTACCGGAAACACAACGTCATACATGGACTGTAAAAACTTCTACTCAATTGGAAAAGGCAAGATATGTAATATTTGGATTACAAACAAAAAGAAGAAATGAAATAACTAAACATGCTGGTGAATTTGATCATTGCAAACTTACAAATTTTAAGGTGTTTCTAAACTCTCAATTCTTTCCATACGACAACTTCAACATAAACTTTACAAAAGACAGGTTTAGCGTTTTGTACGATATGTACGCAAGATTCCAAAATTCATATTATGGAAAAACAAACACACCTTTATTAACGCCAAACCAATTTAAATCTAACTATCCGATTGTTGTAGTTGATTGTTCAAAACAAAACGAATCTGTAAAATCTTCCAGTGTAGATATAAAAATAGAAATGGAATTTGAACAAAATGTACCCAAAGATACATCTGCTTATTGTTTAATTTTACATGACAAAATTGTTACATATACACCTTTAACAGGAATTGTAAAAGCAGTTTTGTAAAATGAAAAGGAAAAAAAATACCCCCACCACTCGGTTATAAAAGCAGGAGCGGGAACGAAAATTGTTTAGTTTACTGTCTACAGTTGTATGGGTAACATCGTCTACAGCATTATAAACAAAATGAGTTCTTTATCAGTTGTACAAGACGTTTCCGAAACAGCACCTTTATTGGAAAATGATGATAAACATTTTGAAGAAAATATTGTAAAGGAAATTGATGACTTTTTAAAGTTTGGAAAACAAAATAAAAAGTTGGAAAATAATAAAAAAAAACGTAAGAAAGAAAAGAAAACTTGAAGAAAATATTCCCCCAAACATTTTAACTGAAGTTTTCCTTCGCATCTTTTATCCTATTTCATCTTGCATGAGTAAAAGTGTGTCGATAGGATTGGTAAAATCATTAGACTACTCTCCCGCAGTAATCCTAAGCCATGGAACAAAGATGGTTTTATTTTCAGAAAATGCTTGGGATTCCTTTTTAAAACATCTACATCTTATTGAATGTTATTTAGCCAACAGTTTCTTTGGAAGAAAAACTAACATTCGACTTTTGGATTGTGACAATGAAATTGACATTATTAAACATCGTGGTCAACAACAAGTAAGAATTAGAGACTCGACACAATTTGAAAATAAAATTCTTCTAACACGTGAAGAATTTTACATTTTAAACTATGCAACATCACCTATTACCAGGTATATGAAACAATTAGTATTTTCAAGCTCTGTTATTAAGGAATATCTGGTAGATGCATGCGAAAAACAACCAGAAAGCACTTTACAATACGGACCAATAGATACATCCATCTTTAATAGAATACCTCACGAAGTGGAAATGTGGAGGCAGTTAAGAAACTTTGAACCTTTTACTGAAGTTGCAACGGAGGCTACAGAAGAAGAAACCAACAACAACAACAGTACAGAAGAAGAAACCACCAACAACAATAATACAGAAGAAGAAACTTTGCTAGGTTAAAACTACAATGTAATTTAACAAAAGAATAAACCGTGGGGTAGGCCTACTGGGGATGGTGCCCACGTTAAACATACACCAACGCGCCTACAACTGTACGGCCTGGTTTATATATATATCTAACCTACCGTGGTGTGGAAAACAGTTGATCAGCAGACACCATGATGAGCAGACAGGATGAAGAAATGGCAGCAAAACCTTGTGTAATTGAATTTCAAGCATTTCGCGGAAACGATGATAGATTTATCATAAAAGAATTGGTAATTTTGGATTTGCTTACACAAGTAGCATACCCGTTTTTATTTGAAGCACCGTGTTCTGTCCATGAACTAAAGTCAAAAGCTAAAATAACAAACAGATGGCTAACAAATAATTTTCATCATATCCATTGGTATGAAGGTTTCCTACCGTACAACAATGTACACAAAATTATGTTTCATTTTTGCAAACAATTTACACACATATATACCAGAGGATTGGAAAAAAAGAATTGGATACGACAGTACACAAACAAAGAAGTTTTAAACATAAAAGTGGACAAAACATTTCACTTTGATGCTAGAAATATTTGTGTTTCTACAATAAATCCGAAACACAACCAATCTCAATGCGCATTACAAAACGCGTATCACTTGGCTGCTTACTTACAACAACAAACGGAAGAATGTAGTGGGGGTTCCGAAGGTTATATAAACGAAGAGGCAACACACCCCGAGTATCAGTCTAACTCCATACTCCGAACAGACAACATCTCCTGTGAAGGATGGCATCACAACAGTTTCTCCAATGTTTAGTTGAACAATTCAACTTGCATTCAAAATCAAATACTCTAATTATCAAGAAATGTTCAGAATTAAAAGAACAGAAACATTATATTGTTCATGAAATGAAGAAAATTGATACAACGCATGGAGACGCAGTCGTCGCATCTTTATCCGATGCACCATATACACCGGGTGATGAACCAAAGTTTCAAGTATATCTTCCAAAACGATTCGTCCAGTTGCTGCAAAATGAAGATCTGCGGGAAATTCAACCAGGATCATTATATTTGGTGTCACACGGAATGAGCGGAAACAACTCTACGGAACTAACTCTGCACATCGCACAAAAATAACATTGTAAAAAAATGTTTTGAATAAAAAGATAAAAAACAACAACATATCAGTATATGTTTTTATATACTGATATGTTGTATTTTTTTAAAACCTCAAACGGATGACCTTGAACTTTTAATCGATAGTATTATTCGATTATTTTATTCGATAGTTTTATTCGAATACTTTACATAAATACGAAACTTTAACGTTGAGAGGCTCAGTTCTGTTTAAGACAAGCTACAACCAACATGTCATCCAAAAGAAATAATCTAACACTTATAACTTATTGTTGCAAAGAAAAATGTTTTAGAATACCTGAAGAACAAGTTGACGGAAAAGCTTGTACAAAATGTAATTCTTTCAGCTATTGTAAATGTAGTTGCAAAACATATCAAAAGAACCGGTTGGATAAACTAGAAGAATTGCAACATCGACTCGGTCTATTGTGGCAACGATTAAATTCAAAGTGATTAAACAAACACCTGCCATTACCCCCACCACTACCCCCACTACCATCGGAGGTACCTGCAGCACCGGCTTTGCAATAGTCATTCCTGCTACACCTCTCGTCGAGTAAACAACTCTAGTCATGTCTCTCAACATTCGCGGGATTCACTACAACACTATCAATCTTACAACCTACAAGGATTTGGAAATTTTTAGTGAAGAACTAAAACAACTTATAACCACTGGGTTTGGTTTATCTTTAGAACTTTATGCAACAAACAATCAAAACGAAAAAAATGTGTTTTTGCCAACATACAACAACAAGAAGAATGAAAATAAACAAGAAATTTCAGCACCGACAACAACTTACTTTTCAAATTTGGGAGCAAACTTTACTAACTTGTAAAATAATACTTTTGTAAAAAAAAAACAAATAAATAAAAAAAGAAAATATCTTGCATTTTCGGATTTTCCGAAAATGCAAGATCTTTTTTAAAAACATCCCCAAACGACCTTGACACACTTCCGGCTATTTAAAATTTAAATACCCAGCACAGCAGGGCATTTAAACTTTAAATACCCACCAACAACACGTCACAGCTACGTCACAGCTGATGACGTCACTTCCGGTCACGTGACCGGAAGTAGCTGTCAAAAAATTGACTGCCTGTCAAAGTTTGATTGGGCCAGCAGCCCCAAGTGCCCACTACTGGCCAACTTACGTGAATCCTACTACAACTATTGGTAAAGACAGCTGGTAAAAGAGGTTTTATAAACAGCTCTTCTCTAGAACTTTTATTCCCATATTAAATCTTATACGAAACTTAAAGGGCATCTAGGGCTCTTCCCTTTAATATATCATCATGAACTGTATTTCCTGCAAAACTTCACGTCAAGCATTTTTCAACGACACCTGAATTATTAAAATGGGTTCAGTACAGTAGGAGGAGTCTTGATCATAGAAAATCCAAGTGTTTTAAATAAGTTAGATTTATGTTTAACTAAAATCCAACATATTTATATGTCATGCTAAATGACAAATTATAACACAACTGATTAAGAATAATTTGATAATAAACAATTTTTGATTTGTCACTCTAACAAGTTTTAAAACATAAGCCCAAAACATTTATTGAAAATAATTTCGTCATACATGTAACGGAGGACGGTACCTTAGGTGTGGAAGAGCCACGTGAACGAAAATTGCATTTGCTAGAGACCAGCTTTGAATATCAGCGCCTTTGAATAACACGGGAAAATGTAATAAACGTGGAGTCGCCGGCGGGCTGCGTTGCTTGGCCGCTCCTGCGAGGAAACGTTGAAGCAATCTTAACAATATCTCTTACTTTGTCTTTAGAAAGAATAAAAAATAATAAATGTGTAGTGTTTTTTCGCATTTTATTTTTTTATGATCCGGTTGAAGTGCACACCCAAAGTTTTTCCCAGCGCCTCATATTATTTTATAAACTGTTTGGCGTGCTAGCATTTACTCGTTATGTTTCAGATTACCTTAAGCACCTACTGATACGCGGTGGAGTAATGGAAGTCGTGCAAAGATCTCTGCATTAATTTAAAACCTGCCGTTGATAAATCTTTTAATTAGTACAAATATAACTGTAAAACACTTAAAACCTAATAGTATTGCAACGGTTTATTATTGAAGGTAACCTAGGTTTCCCCATCGCAATATTCCAGGACGCTAGTTTTGTACATTACTTTGGCCTAGGACTAATGCCTAGGTCACGGCATTATCACGTATGGCGAAAAAGCCATTGGTGATTGGTAGGATTTGAATCCGGGCTCCTGAGACCGAAATCAGGCGTTTTAAGCACTAATTATACAATTCAATTCAATTCAATTTATTTACATCAAATTGGTTCATACAGTTTGCTGAAATTCAGCGGTGAACATATGACATGCCAATACATAAAACAATCACAGGAACTAACAACATACAAGTAATAAATAATACATGGTAACAAGTAATAAATGGCTGTAATTCTGAGGCTAAAAACTCTTCCATGCTATACGGACATATTTTAATCAATTTACTATAGGCCTAGATAGTTCTCTCTTAAAGGTGTTATAATACTTATATTTTCGTCTCTCAGAGATGGCGATAGTTTGTTGTAAACCTGGATGGATTGGTAATAGGGCCCCTTATGATATAAACTTAATCTATGGCTTGGATTTGAAAAGAGATTTATGCCATGTATTATAACTGTGAGTCCTTTTACAATTTTCAAACAAGGTTAAGTTATTTCTTATAAATAATGCAGGATCTAGGATATATAATGCAGGAAGGGTTAAAAGACTGAATTTTTTAAAGACAGGTTTACATGATCCTCTGGGACAAATGCCCACCATAATTCTAACGGCTCTTTTCTGTTGTTTAACAATCTTTTCAGCTGAAGGCTTCAACTTAGGCTACAAAAGAGAATGCCTTATCTTAAAACTGATAGAAAATAGCCGTAATAAACTAAAATTACTGTTTTATCATCACATACTTGTCTTATGACTTTAATATTGAACAGAGCTTTATTTAATTTATCAAATAATTTGTCAGTATGATCATACCATTTTAAGTTATTTTGGACCGTCATGCCAAGAAATTCTGTTGAGCTAGTAGAGGAAATTGAAAGATTGTCATTTGAAAATGGAATTACAAAATCATTATTTTGATTAAACACAGTAGAAAATACTAGTATTTTTGTCTTAGCACAGTTCAAATGGAGACCATTCTTACCTAACCAAAAATCAAGATCTTTGACTGTAGATGATATATTCAGAACTAGTTCTTTTTTGTCCATGGCTTTTACTAAGGCTGTTGTGTCGTCAGCAAACAAAATTAAATCTGGATTGAGTATGAGAATAGATCATTGGCATAGACTAAGAACAAAAATGAGCCTAAAACGGCGCCCATTTTTTGTATTTCAAAAGTACACTCTCTTGAAAGGAAATAAATATTTCATGCAACACTGTCCGAGGTCTGCATGTATGGGCCATACCTGGGTTAAGGGTAGTGATACTTGAGTACTATTTTAGAATTACTGAAAGTAGAGTTTCTTATGATACAAACGACGAAAAATTATATTTGACGAACTAAATATTCATACCTGGCCGAAAAAAGTTACAGAGTGTATAATTTGCTTTAATGAAAATCATTTAACTGTAGGATTATATCAAACCAACTACTATCATATAATTTAAATAAGTTGGTTTTGATAGTTTTCAGTTGTTTCTACCCGCAGGCAACTCTGGTGTACAACCAAACGAGAAAGAACGTAGATTTCCAATTCGAGTGCTTCCAATTCGAGGGGGGGGGACGGAAGCTCAAGACGCTAACTTTTTAGACATGTTTTGAGATTGATTAAATTCTACCTTGTTTGAATCTTTTATAATGTTATTTACATGTATAAAACTCACTGATAACAATATCAAAATCGAACTTTAGTTTTCAAAATGTCAAAATGTACATTAGTGAATTCACAACCCTCCTTCCAGGTGTTCAGTCAATATTGCCGTCTCAATACAACGTGGGTCTGGGAAATATCTTGCGATTCTCAATATCAATACAGATGCCAGGAGAATATCTTTCACAATTGAAGCCCCGCTACATTTTTCTTTGGGTATTCAAATGGCGTTTTCCAGATAAACATGCCTCAAGTTAAAACCGCTGTATTTGATACCTTTCATATTCTTACTCAAATGAGAGGGATTTCAAAAACGGGTGTTGTAGTAAAAAGCTACAATTAGTCGTGTAACTAACCTTACCTATTTTCTACTAAAAAAACAAGGCGAATTGAAAAATATTTACTACTCTTTGCTCTTAAAGATTACTTTTGCAGCGTGAAAAGTATTTTCCTTAAATGTGCAAGACAGGAATGAAAAAAATACTTCTGTCCACATTAATTCTTGAGATTTTTTTAATGCTTGTGAGTTAATTTATCAATACAAACCTGCTTCGTCCATATATAATCAAATATCTAGAGCCCATCTAGAGTTATTAAATCTTACTTAATCTTTTAATTAAAATTATTTGTTACTAGCTGATCAACACGGTTTCATCCGTGGAAAAACAGAAAAACGTCCATGGATTTATGATTTATTTATTTATATAGATTTACTTGGTTGCCATGAAAACTTCATAAGCTTCCCTGAAGGGTCAAAATAAAATAAAATTCGCTTTTTAGAAGATTCCTGTTTAATTTCAAAAAGACTTACGCTAGTTTTAATTCGTCTTAAACCTTCTCATATGTGCATACGATACAGAAAATAAGTTTCAGCCATACCAGTACTCTAGTTTTTGCGTGAAAAGCGGTCTAATGTGTGATGTTAAGCGTTACCAACAGAGTGACAGAAATTGAGATAAGGCTTGATTCGGATTCTCTGAGCTCCAAAACGCAAAAATGACCAATAATTTCATAATTCTATGCAATGTACAGATAAAACTCTCATTTCATTTATATAGAAGATGTTATTTAATATTTCTTTACTTTTTGATAGTCTTTCAGTGTATATGTAAAGTTTATTATTTATTGTTAAGACATTAGCTGTTTTAGGTTTGGTTTTGGTAAAATGCTTAAGAACAAGATGATCCGAAAACTAAATATGCTTCAAAATAGAACCACGAACCCAGTTTCACTTTTGCTGTAATATATCGCATTTTTTACTAATAGCCAATAATATAATACAGTTGAATAAAATATTTCAAATTAATATTGAATTTAATACTATGTAGTAATTTAAAATTATTATGCCTACATAATATTATGGGATTCCCAAAACAATGAGTTCATTGGGGTGGTCTGCAGTTGAATTTCCATTACAACACAATAACACGAAGTAAACACGATTTTTCATTCTTTAATAATTTCCTAGTTATAAATCAGTAGACTCGCTAAGTTTGTTTAGATTTTCTCCGAAAACACTCTTGCTGTAATTAATAACTTCTAATAGGGATATTTTTCCATCGATATCAAAATTGATTCTAAAACTTCTCTATCTCAATCAGAAAAAGATTTGTAGCAGCATTTTACAAATTAGGAATGCGTATTAATACAGAGTACGAACGCCTAAAAGTTCAAATTATAGTTTGACTATACTCAACCTAGGAAATATGGTGTTCACCAGCCTAGCACAAGAAACATGACATTCAGTTGAAAGTGTATTTGAATATCAATGCGACTGGAACCCACAGTCGAAGTTTCTATGCTCAGCATCACACAAGCATCAGCGAGCTTTGAAATTACTTGCAGTAAAAATATGGATTTTTAAAAATAGATATTTTTAGATAATTTAATCGAGTTTATAGATTATTCAAACTGCTGATTTCATGTTTCCTTCATACAGAGTGTTTAGGTGGTGTAGAGGCTCGCAATTGTACAACGTCGAGCAATTGTCTACTCATGAACTTCGATTAAGTATGTTTTATTATTATTTTCGGGTGATAAATTTTAATATTTATATAATTACATTATTTCAATCTCAATGTCAATATTTATAATTTCAGTTATTTCATGCTGTGTAAAAGCGGTTTCACTACAAACAGTTCACTTGACTTATCTATAATAAGAATCGTGGCGTTCATTCTTCAGTCACTTTAAAAAGAAGGAACCCCCGGTTCTGGGCTATAAAAGCATGTACATAATTTTATGGTACATAATTTTCTGAAATACGTAGCAAATAATTTCAGGTTTTCAAGAGCAGCGTATGGGAAACTGCTAGAAAAAATCAATATAATTTTGTTTAAAACTATTGCTAAGGTAAATTACTTGTATACGCATAGGGTATTCTTATGCTTTATTAACTGTTACAAATATTTTCTAGGCCTTTTTGTTTAGAAAATGCAGCCGAATCGTAGAGAAAAAACTTAATATTCCTAAAATTCTAATTTTAGGAATATTGATGCCTGGCCATGTTAAGTGTAAGAAAGGGCCATGTGACCCTAACTTTGCATGGCTAAATAAAGAATTTTCATTT
Source organism: Flexamia atlantica (assembly GCA_035578135.1). Taxonomy (NCBI): domain Eukaryota; kingdom Metazoa; phylum Arthropoda; class Insecta; order Hemiptera; family Cicadellidae; genus Flexamia; species Flexamia atlantica. The sequence goes on along the minus strand of JAQJVK010000012.1, from coordinate 16,244,714 downwards.
CATTTCATTTTCATTTAATTTTAAATTAATTAAACTAAACCGCATCTGAGTACTTCAAGACGGTGTGGGAGAGACGTTTTAATAATAATGTTACTGAAAACATCTAAGAAATATGTTAGATTGGCCAGATTAAAATGTAAACATGAGTGCCTAGTATAAGAAAATCTATGATACAAACTCGAGCGACAGGATCAACTTAAACAATATGGTTATGATAAGAACATAGTGTAGTGTAAAATGTACTTGTATCCCGATACTAACCGTGTCGGTAGTAGTTTGTTGAGCCACCCAGTTACCTTAACTACGTTTGTTCAGGTTCTCTTAGTGATATCGTATCCGCTTCCCTGTCTTGTCCCTAAATCCAGCATGATTCAGCCCTTTTTTACGTCTAACTTGTTACTGAGAAAATACATGAGGGGACATATTAGTTTTATAATTAATTTTATTTCACGTTAGGAGCATTATTTAATTCTTTTTTTTATTTAATTATTTTTCTTTTAAGTCTGTTTGATAATTTATTCATATTAAATAGCCTCCAAAGCTGATATGAAAAAAACAGAGAACAGTCAATTTGATAAGAATTAAAATTTTTTGAGAGTTAGATTGTTCGAACAACCGTCTTTGTTTCAGCACTCCTGAATAAATGTCATTCAGTATTGCTTAATTATTGGCCCACACTGAAAGGCCACCTGGTTGTATCATGTGCTTAAAAGTTATTATTGGTGGGGTCGTGATATCCAAAGTTCATAAGTACGGTAGAAAAAGTATTAGACCTACTATTACATTTTCTGGAACAGATTTTTTGCAGCAAAGAGAACCAACATTAAGTTTAAATATTGCACTTACTATACAGTATTAATTTACTCGCGACTACATTTTAATACGTTTGATAATAAAAGCAAAAGACATATTCAACTTAAATAACGAACATTTATAAAGATTCTAAAATACCTAATTTCCATCCAGTGACAGGCTTGCGAGCGGATCGAGAGTGGTGGAGGCAATATCACTGAGGGCTACATAAACCTGAACAAACGCAGTTGAGGTACCTGGGTGGCTCGACGAATATTCCATACTCTGTCAGTACCGGACTGTATACATATTGTACATTATATTACGTAAAGTGTAAAACTAAATTCTTTGTTTCTTCTCATATTGTTGTTTTATAGTTATTTCTCTTGCACCAGTAGTAAAGAGTATACCTGAAAGCTTATTCAAACTGTTCTATTACAGTTTTAAGTCAATTTGTGTATGCTTGATGCACTTCGATTCTAATTTCTAAAATATTTATTTGCCAAGTTTTCTTTATGTTATTTTCAAGAAATAATTGTGTTTAAATGACTGGGTCGGTGGTGTCCTGTGATCCAGCTACACCTACGTGGAGGTCACGAATTGTGGAAAGTTATGAGCGATGGCTTGTGGACGCAGTGTTCCCTAGTGGGCATTAACGTCCGCACTATCGAGTACAACGTTCATAGGGCCGTCCTCATAATTAGAAAAGTTCGTAAATTGTAAACCAGGCGAAATTGTGGTTTTGATCCGCAAAATTTACGTACCATTGGCTGTTGAACTATTAATTAACAGTCCTACCTAAGGAACATGTCGGTCTTAGTCAGTAACAAGTCTACAAGATCGCTGCACAATCATCCTACTCTCATCCTTCACTCATATTCGCCTTAAAATACCCTTTTCTGGTGGTTGGCGGCCAATAAGGTAGTATTGTAATACTAATCATTTTTATTTACATAACAATTAAAACGCTTTTCTAAAATAAACATTCGTCCTCATTGTATTTGTTATTTATTTATCTTCAAAATACAAAAAGAGGAACATTGTAAGAAAGTTTAAAATTAATTAAATGTAATAACAATATTTTGTTCAGACAATCACTGAAACAATAGGTTCACTACAGGCAGCCCCGGTGTCCGGCTGCATGTAATATAGTCCGAGCAAAATAACTTGGCCTACTGAGCCAAGTTATTTTATTGGAACTATAAGTCGTTTACAGAGGAACATGATTAACAGCCATATTGCTTGATATTTATAAAGGTATATTAAACAATTATATTTTTTCCACTTACGTTTTTAAGTATGTATCATTCCTACGCTCTTAATTACGATAACATATACTTTACCAAAAAATTATGTGTACTTTACCTAGCAATGATTGTAATTGATTTCTGTATTCAATAATATTATTGAGTTACTAAATAGTCTATTAATCTCACAGCAACAAGCATCTTGTTGACGATCACACTAAAACGAATGGAACCATAAGTGCTATTTTACTATTATAGTAAGGTACGAAAACATATAATTTTTTGGAATTTTATTTTTAAAATCAATATTTTTATAAAAAATATATTTTTCTATATCTGTTTCATCTTTGTAATAGTATATCTATTACACAATGCCCTACTAACAATTTTTACTTCTTGTAGGAAAATAGAGAAATATTAAATTTGTCATACTTGTATAATAATAACGTCAATTCAGATTTCGGCGCAGCACCGAAGGTTAGATTGCACTGCATACACAAAAACATTATTGACTTTGAGAGCAAACTCAATATTGCCAAGTTATAAAACTAAAGCTTATCACTGCAGCGTTGACTCAGTCGCCGTTAAAAACCAGCGCTTATGGAAATGCTTGGCGCGTGGGCTCTTTAACTCATTACTTCCTGAACCCCTTTCAGGAGAAAAACTTTTTAGGAGCACTGCTAACGAGTATTTGTTTACAATAAAAGCCTCTAGTTTTCATTGTTGCTTGGTTGTAAATTATTTCACTCTAAGAAGCGAGAAAGTTAATTGTAAAGGTGGGGATGGGAATTTCAGACCTACTTTACTAATCACAATTTTGCCTATATTTTAGGTAAATATTATATCACTTTCATTTATTTTGCCTTATTACAATTTTGGATTAGCTTAAGGATCCAAACACTAATTTTACGATGTATTAATTAAGGTCTAATTGGATTTGAGCTTACACAGATACAAATACAAATTCGAGAATGAAACAAGACTGAATGAAATGTAGGACAAAAGACAGTCACATGCCTTCAGAATATGAGAAAGATGAACCCACTCCTGTATAATAGCTATTGTTTAATACTCTGTTCAACTTTTATATATACCCGCCGCGCCGATGCGACGTCGCTTATTGTTTCTGTCTTGTTTTCTAAAAAATAAATTCAAAATCCTTCTCTCAGTTTAAGTTTTATGTGTATATACATAATTGTTCTGATACATTAAAAAGTCTATAATCTAGTTTTATTTAAAGAACGGTCAACGATGTAAAAAACACACAACCATTGGAAGGAATTCATTCAAGCTCATTGATGCACTTGATTAATATTATTCTATATATCTAAGTTTTAATTTTAAGTCAATGGTGGGGGTGGAGATGATAAAATCTCCCACATCTTATACACGCAAAATAGGTTGCTTACACAACAAGTATATACTCAGTTCTATTTCGGTTTGTACTCAACAGTAATATATTTAAGTTATTTAGATTTTTTATTTTTTCTTCCATTTTTTAAAACACGAGTGAACATAGAAGGACACCTTAATATGTTTTTAAACAGACCTTAACTTGTCCTAGGATTATTATAAAATTATGGTCATGTATTTAAAATTCAACATGTTAAAATTAGTTATAAAAAAAATACAATGTGTTTTTTTTAACGCACCCCATTTTTAAGATTGAATAATGCACATATAAATATTAAATGAGTATTGTTTTATTGATCTTTACATCTTATACAACCTATTATTTACGTTTGATCACATTTAGTTTACATTATGTGCTCAAACAGTCCGCCATTGGCATTTGTATAAAGTTATGCTCTTTCAATCAAATTGCCGAACACGTGTTGCAAGGTGGCTCTTTGAATTACTTGCATTAAATTTGTTATATTTGTTTTGAGGTGCTGAATATCCTATGAATTGTTTTCGAAGGCCTTACTTTTTATGTATCCCAAAATAAAATAATATAGTGGTGTCAAATCCAGGGATCTTGGGGGGAATCCTTCACCGAAAAAATAAAATTTTTTAGAGCAGTTTTAATGTGTGTGTCTTTAAGCACGATAACTCGCTTGAAAATGGTACGATCTGAATTGAATTTGCCACAGACATGAAAAGTAGTAATTATCCTACGAAAGCAATTCACAAGATATTCAGCGCCTCAAAACAAACATAACAAATTTAATGCAAGAAATTTAAAGAGGTACCTTGCAACACGTGTTCGGGAATCTGATGGAGAGAGCATAACTTTTTACAAATGCCAATGGCGGACTGTTCGAGCACATAGTGTAAACTAAATGTGATCAAACTTAAATAATATGCTATATAAAATGTAAAGATCAATAAAACATTACTCATTACACATACATATGTGCATTATTCAATCTTAAAAATGGGTTGCGTTTAAAAAAAGCACCCTGTAGTTACAAAATGTCTTCATGTGCTGAGAAGAACAAATTTTATATAAGCGGATTACATTGTAATAAGTGTAAATCTCTAGTTTGAAACGGGGCATAACACTCCCTTTTTATGAATAGATACTTTGTATTTTGTATCCAATATAAAGACGGTTCTAGTATGCTGCCGAAAATAACTAGATAAAAATTAAGTTATTGCAATACTCAATAGTTTTTAGGGTGGCCTTGGAATACCCCCGCTACGTTTGTAGAAAGAAGGAACGAAGTGCATTTTATACTTTATACTTTCAATTGAAATGGTGACCTACAAGGTATTTTAAGCCAAGTATGAATGAAAGATGAGTGGTGCGATCTTGTAGCCTTGTTACTGCCCGAGGCCGACGGGTTTCTGTAGAGACGACTGTTGATTAATAGTCCAATAGCCAATGGAAACTAAGGGACCTACAGTTTAACGTAGGATCCGAACCACAATTTCGCCAATTTCACGAACCAACTGGTCTAATTATGAGGATGGTCTTCTGGATTGACACAATATTCACCGGTTCGGACGTTAATCCCCACCAGGGAATATCGCAAATTATTTCACACTAAGAAGCGAGAAAGTTAATTGTAAAGGTGGGGAATTTCAGATCTACCTACTTTACCTACTTTACTAATCACAATTTTGCCAATCCATCCATCCATCGCTCAAACTATCCACAATTCGTGACTTACAAGTTGTTGGGTTACAGGACACGCCACTGTCCCAGTCCCAACCCTGTAAACTCACACAGTATATTGGATATTAACAACTAAAAAAACACACTAAGCTAAGGTACATTTGAAAAACTTTACACAAATAAAAAACATTTGATCATACAATCCTAATTTATTTTCAATGTTTTTTATAAGCTCAAACATATATTAATTAAGCAAGAAAATTCAGTAAGAATTTCTCAAGAGGTTACATAACTGAGATGTTTACTCGGCAACAATATGACGGGATTCCTTATAAAACCTCAAGTGATACCTTATAAAACCACGATGTTGGGCGTCTGATGGATAAAATGCCTGAGGAAAGATATTTATAACAACTAATTACACAGTACTGTATTTATTCACATTTTCCCAATACCGTCATTGCATTACGTATTTACCTTTTGTACTGTTTTATGTCTAAGTTGACATTTTTCACTAATTCCACTATTTTTTATACAGTATCTATTATTAATTTATATCAAACTGTTTCAGGGCGTTCAAACATTTGCTTGATATCAAAAACAATGTTTTTACTCATTCGTTGTGTTATCTGGCCATAATGGCATGATGCAAATATAAAGGAGTTTTTAATTTTTTTATTTAACACAGGATAAAGACCAATTTCGAAACGCTCGTTTAAAATGGAATATTTCGCGCCAAGGACCGAAAATGAGGTTTTACAGGTTCAATCGAGAGCTGCAACCCCTTTCCGGCCGAGGTGCAAATGCTACCCAAGGAAATAAACACTATATACATAAAAAATCTGAATATTTATTTGAAACTAAAATAAAACTTTGAGTGTATGATACTCCGTACGAAAACTAAAGTGTTGCGGCGAAATGTATCGTAAAAGAAATATCGACATTCCGATATTATCGGGACCAAAATATCGATATTCTTTTCCACATATATCGGAACTAAAATATTGATACTTACGATTTATCGATATTTTTGTGGACCCAGGACCGAAAACGTTTTCGGCCCTGTGGCGGCCAACAATGTGCTTCGTTCCGCGTATTTTGCGTAGTGTGGTGAAAAAGTTGTTATATATTTTTTTTACTTAAATGGAGGATTTCATCATTGATCGTCGTTAGTTATTTTTAGTCAGTTATTCAGTAGTTATTGTCAGTCTCTCAATCGGCCTGGCTGTAGTGACCAATCGAAATCGATCGCCATTTTCCACATGTTGTGTATATTTACCGTATTGTTTGTAAATACAGTGTAAGTGTAAATATATTTCAAGTGTTGTAAGACGTTTTTATTTAAATCCAGTTAGTTATTTTAGATTGTTGAGTACCCAATTACATAACAGATTTTAAATTTAGATATATCACAGAGAAGTAATATATGTTTACTTCTCTGTGGATATATGCATTGTATGAAGAGATGATGTAATGAAAACATTTTACTACACACCTACAATATTTATAAAATCACAAATAACATAGAGGATAAAACATCTTGGGGTGAAACAGCCCAGCAGGGATCATCTGTTATGGAATTCAATAGAGCTCCTCCTCGTGGACAAGCTTCATCACTCGGACTGTCTGAATACACTGAATAACTACTGTTATATTCCAGAGACAACTTCCAGTTGCGACACTTATTAAATTTTGCACAAATTTCATTGTACTTAAGTTATGTAGTATTTGTTCAACTAAATGTTCACGATGTATTTCTATCTGTCCACCTTTTAACCCTCCTTAGTAGTCGCAAAGAACCACCAAACTCTTAAAAAACGTTTGTCTCACAACGGTACAAGTTATACGGTAGACGTTCTAAGAGTAAACTTACATAATCACTCCTCTATACTGCGACAAAAAGGCTTGAGTTTTGTTTGTTGGCCGCCTTCTCACAAGTGCGAGATGTGATTTTATCGATGGTCAGTCCCTTATCGGCCACTGTCAACTGCAGCCGAGATGTTATGGATATCTTTTAGGCATGCGTTTTGTGAGTTTTTCATAGCAAATCCTAGTCTCCAACATCACAAGTTATTTTAAACTCGTTGGGGGCCTTCTGTGGAACAGTTCCTTTAATCGAGACAAACATATTTTGTCGTATAATCTTGGATCTCGGGAGCGCCTAGTTTTCCTTATATCTGTTAGTATTTCTCAAATAAGCCCGAAAAACTACAAAAATCATCTTCAAATCTGCAGCAGTGAAACTCAACATTATACATATAAAATAATTTTTTTTAATTTGAATTATCTTTTACGATTTATCAAAATGTCTTTATACAATTTTTGAGATTATAAAATATTTTGTTAACAGTAGACGGACGGGTAAAAAACAACGGATCTCCGATGCGCCTAGTTTTCCTTATATCTGTTAGTATTTCTCAAATATATCCGAAAAACTACAAAAATCAACTTCAAATCTGCAGCAGTCAAACGCAACATTATCAAGAATCAAGAGGTTTATTTCCAGAAAAAAATACATTATTTACAAAAAAAAACTTAAAATATACAAATGGAAGTTATTCCCCACAAGACTATACGTCTGTGTGTGGGGAAGAGTCTCTCAGTCACTTTTTGTTTATACTGTACAAGGAAAAAACTTAAACTATACAGAAATTATACAATTTAAACTTAAAACAACTATTGGCTATAAAAAAAGAGCAGTGGAACACTTTATAACAATCATTTAGGGCAATTTGGTGCATAATAAAATTTTTAAATGTAAAATAGTAATACCACTATTACTACTTCTACTAATAATAGCAATAATAATGATATGATACACATAAAATACATATTATACATATAAAATACATTTTTAAAATTTGAATTATCTTTTACGATTTATCAAAATGTCTTTATACAATTTTGGAGATTATAAAATATTTTGTTAACAGTAGACGGACAGGTAAAAACAACGTATTAGTATTTATTTCATTTTGGTTGATACCAAATACAAACGCGACGATGAGACACGCTTAATAAATTGATATTGTCTTTGTAAAAGCAGTTTGGAGCTATCAGATATTACATGATAACATACGTGATGGTTAATTACAATGATAGCAATGTTTTGGTTTCATTAAAGCAACTATAGCATATTACGTCGTCTATTGTTTCTATTATAATTTTGATTGTATCATTTATGAGGTTTTGTTGTGTTATTACTAAATTTTCGATTAATAAGTTAGTCGATTAATAGCCGGGTTAAAAAGGTGTAATTTTATATCCATAACGCCTAATCGATATTTTTTCCTCTGTTTTGCTGAAACTGCATTATAGCTGTGTCATAGAGAGATCCCATCCAATACACATAGAATAATCACAAATCTATATGTATAATTACGTAAGGAAAATTGTTGCAAAGGAATAGGGGGCGTTTTGCACATATGATGCTGGGAGAGGGATGGATCAAATTGAAGGCCTTGTTGTCAGGGTCTCGGGAAAAATACTGGTATTTCTTTAACAACGAAATTAGAAATAACATGATATATGTGCCATTTAAAAAGCATTGGGGTCTAAAACTCCTGTTTAGCTTACGTTAAAAAATGTACTTGATTTAAAGCCATATGCTAGATATTGATAATTTTATATTTCAAAACCAGCTACATATCAAGATTAAATGAACTGTAACTAACAATAGTATATTTCACTACTAGTCCCGAAAGTAGCCCATTTCGGGGTAAGATAGTGATTTACTTGCGAGGCGTAAGCCGAGCAAGTAAAACACTATCGAGCCCCGAAATGGTACTTTGGTGACGAGTTGTGAACAGTACTTTTCATCACGATGCAAATAAGTGACCAAACTTATAAAAAATTATCCAACATTTCATAATTTAGTCATTTTTCTATAAGTAAACACAATACGGCTGGACTGTCTCTTTTAGTTTATAAAGTCAGCTATGGTTGAACTGTCAAATTAAGGGATTCGTTTGTTTGGGTACGGCAAAACTTTGTTTTGGTACGGAAATGGTTTGTTTGGGTACGGGAATGAAATGTTTGGGTACCGAAAAAGCAGCCGATCATTACTTGTTTTGACGTAAGGAAATCGAGAGTTTTCGTAGATCTCAGCAGCTGTACGGTAACGGGCAGTTTTCGTATACAAAGTGATGAAAAGGTTTTTTTCTTCTATATTTAGCTGTTTTTGCTTTTATATTTAGGTTAGCCAGCCACTAGTTCTGTAAATTTCAGTAATTAATTTATAAGCATACGATTCAACTGGTAGCACGAATAACCGTTTTATCTCAAATATATACCAAAAGCAAATTACAATAATTACATAATAAATAACCACTTCCGTTAATGCATGAAGACTAACGGGAGGACTGAACATATTTCATCGACATTTTTCAATAACCAAATGCTGTTTTCAGCCACCAGTCGCCAGGACGCGAGTCTAACGGTTATTATTCTTCAAGTTGCATTCAGCGCCTCAGTATTGACATTCAAAGCTGGAGGCCCGGCAACGCAATTTTCCCCTACGTGACTGTCGGTAGTCACAATTCTATTCGCTAGGCCTAACACCTAGCGAGTTTTAACTCCTCCTCAGGGTTTTGGTATGACCTGATATTAAACCGACGAATTCTATGTTTGAAATCAAAGATTTTTCAGAAACTTCCAAAAGTTTTAGGAATTTTAAATAAATAAGATAATATATAGAGTTTTCAATAACAATACAACATAAAACAAATTAACATTTTTCAAAGCTATAACATAAATATAATAAATGTTACTACGCATATTTAAAAATAAAATCACAGATGAACCACACACAGAAATATATTTGGTTAGCCGAATATAGCTGAATAGCTGAATAAATATCTACAGAAAAATATTCTTACCTAATATCTCCCTAACTCTAAGTAAAGTAGATAGCAAGAGTCTACTTTACTTGGTGTAAGTATATTATTGGCGTCCGTGTATTTTCAAAGACCACTTACTAAGATTTAGATGGTCACGGCTTTACAAAGGAAACAACAAGTGCTGCTATCTGTAAGTTATCCTAAACCATTTCAAACCATGTCCACAGGAATAACTGTAAACAAAGTGAATTGAGTTCCACTGTCGACTATTATAGTAGCGTAACGTTTCTAAAAAAGTCCTTTCGTTCTGAAAAATCTACAAAGAAATACTTTCAAGTTGACAAATCAAACTTTAAAATCAGTCCAGCCATATCGAGTTGTGACTCCGAAGAAAACTTTATTGTTCATTAATAGCGGGTGCCAAATTTCAAAGCTGCCACATAAGAGAAAAGTATCATAGTTCACAAGTTCACACATCATCACTGGTAATAAATAGTAACCTACCTACATATCCTTGTAATTCCGAGGACATATCCCCCTGGGGAAGCCCACCATAAGAAGTCAGAAAAGATAATATTAAAAGGCGTAAATTTATGTACATAACAATAAAGATCCTAATGCCACAAACCGGATTTCAGAAAACTTATTGGGTCAAAAAAGGCAGACAATCAAATTTTCTAAATGTGACATGCGACAAAATTTAAATTGCGATTATGAGCGTTAGGGTCGTCCGTTAAAGATGCGCCTTGCAGCATTGTGTTGATTTCAATGTTACATTTAAAGTCACTCACATTTCGTTCCATACTTTTCACCATCGCTTTTGCATGGTTTTCCCGTAAGGTACTAGGCGTCCCGTGGTATAATTACGTATTGTTTGAAACGTATCATATGAAAGGCATAGTACCCTAACATGTCAAATTCCATCTAAAAAGGACGGCTCTATCGCTCATAATCTCAATTTCAAGTTAGTCTATTGCAGCGATCACAGAATAAGACTTGTACAACTGTGCTCGCCGGTCGAGTCAGACCAAGTTTGATTGGCTTACTTATTTTTGGTCTGGTTTACAAAACGGTACTCGTATTCTTCTAAAAGAAATTTGTATTATGATGTACATGTATCAGATTATGCTAGTATTTACCATTTTCTTCTGACTCCTTGTGGGTCGTACCAAGGCCACACTAGTGTGGCCTTGGTCGTACACAAGAGGGGCCATTCAATTGGCATCTGCTCAGTTTGTAAGCAACTGTCCCCAGTTACTGCGTGAACTTGTTCTCTCTCTCTTACTGTGTGGTTGTTTTCTCTGTTGCGATTTAAAAGTTTAGAAAAGCATTTCCAGAAATTAACTGCACTCCTCACCTAAAATTATTTGTGCAATAATTGTGCAAAGGGTATTTTTGGTGAGAGCGCAACCAAGATGAATGACCGAGTAGAGTGTAACCCCTTCTCGACGTACACCCTTCAGCAAAGACACTTTGCACGGTCTGAAAATAAATAGTTTTTCCTGCAGTGTTTAAAAACTATTCGGAAAAATTTCTCCTAAAATCTCGGAAGTGAGTTTATATAGATTTAAAACGATTAAACGTTCACATTTAAATCATTGAACAATGACAAACCTTTTCCAGTGCTCTTATTATAACCTAATTTATTCATAAAAGTATATAATACTATTATAAATGCCTAATGGTTTTACTGTTTGTGATTCTACGTTGAAAGTAAAGTGGAAGTGTGCAAAGTAAAAGTGAGAACGCAAAGTAAAATGAATACGGGAATCACCTGTTTGGCGACGCATATTGTAGCGAAAATGGCCACTTTCTCATTAAACATTTTTTATTAGGATGGGTGGATCTGAGAAAACTCCGTTTTTGTCCTACAGCCCCTATTGTTATTGTCATGGACAGTTTAAACCAAAACAGCTAATCCATATTTTTATATTTTTCTGTTTATCCGAGCAAAGCATGCCTCCCGGTACAAAACTGCCGGTTAAAACAGTTCTCTGCTCTTTTAGCTTAATTTGTTGATTATCAGTGTGCAACAAGTAACTTATTTTCTCTAGTCTCAAAACACGTTTGTTTTACTTATCCTATATGAAAATTAACCTTTAAAGTTGTATCTGCGCATTTTTGACCACTACATTTTTTATAACCGCGTAAAAAGTTCGAACATGACAAGATAACCCTAAAAAATTCGCTCAATGACAGAGTTTTATACTTCGTTTACGAACACCAAGCACGACTTACCGCGGCTGGCGGCGGCGGCGGCGAGGACGTCACAGACACACGCGCACTCCCAGACGACCGCGGCGGCACTGGCCGGCGACGCCGGGGGTGGGGGTGGGGGCGGGAGCCACCCCTACACTCCACGGGCCACAGAGGCTGGGGGTGGAGCACAACCAGGTGAAGGTTGGCCAGAGGTCGTCATCCATCATCTCGTTATTTACTAAGAAATAGTTTTCAAGGGCGCCATAATTGCGGGCATTAGAATGAGTAAAACAGATGGTCACTTACACCCCCGAGTCTACTGGTCTTAGTCTTTATTTTCGTCTTCGGTCTTGTCTTCTGTGATTTTACAGGGAAGGAAAACATTGTTTAATAATTTCGAAGCTTGCAAATTATGATACGTTTCCCCAGCGAAAATGTGTGTTTGCCATTTTAAAATTGAAAAATTAAAATACTCAAGTTTTGGTTTCCAATATTGAATTTAGCTTGATTTTCAAATTATTTAAAATTTAGAACCATTGTTCTTTGACAATTGGTTACTGAGATATATGCAAGAATAATAAACACAGTACGTTGCCTAAATTTTAACCTCATGGCACAGATGAAGTATATTATTCGCTTTATGGGAAATAAGCTGAATACCGTATAATATACTTCTACAAAATATTACAATTCACAAAAAACTTAATCGGAATTGAACGCCATTTTCACTGTTTAGTCTATATTCACCGTCTTGTCTGCAATTACAGTATAAGCGTAAATATATTAGCGTAAATATATTATTGAGCTGAGCAGTCTCAGCTCTGCTCTGATTGGGTGTGGACGTGCTCTCTCCTGACTGGTGATTTTTGATACTTGTGATTTTTGTGTTCTTGTTTTTCTTTTCAGCATAGTCTTTTTGAGACTGCTTTTTTCTCTGCTTTAGCTGTGTTTTTGTCCCACTTTTTTCTAGGTTTGTGTCCGTTTTTTTCTAGGTTTTGTTCCACCTGAAGTCGGGATCAGACTCCAGATCCCGAAACTCGTGATACTTGTTTTTTACTAATCTCATGAAGTTGTCAAGGCAACCTAAACATTAAATCAAGAATCCAAGGAAGTTTTTCTGTTTTTCCACGGGTGAAACCGTGTTGACCAGCTGGTAAACAACATAAACTAACTATGACTACAAATTTGAAGTTGTAAAGTGCAAGGTCAGAGCTAAATATAGGTGTACGTTTTCAATTAACAAATTCTGAGAGATGGTATTCCTAGACAACTGTCGAAATCCATTCTTCTATGAGTTGATGAAATATTGTTGAGGTTATTGATATGAAAAACTCGTAGACGGCTGCGAAATACGATAACGCGTATCTGTCGGTCGCGGATAAACGGAAGATGTAGCTTTTTGAAAATCGCGATCTGCCGCGAAATACGATCGCGCGTATTTGCCGATCGCCGATGATCGGCAAATGTAGCCTTGCAAAAGTCGCGGTCGGCTGCAAAAAACGATCGCGAGTATTTGCCGACCGTAAATAAACGAAATGCAACTTTGCGAAACTAGGGATCGGCCATAAAAACAGTCACGCTTATTTGCCGACCACAAATGAACAGATGTTGCTTTATTAATTGTGATAAGTTACTAGCGAGCGGCCGAGATAAAGAATCTGTCGATGGCGGATAAACGGCAGACGTAGCTTAGCGTGACTCGCGATCGGCTGTAAAATTCGATCGCACACACGTCAATCGCCGGTAAACGGCGGGAGTAACCTTTAGACCGATCTTGATTCTCGCCCCGCAATACTGTTTGCCCCGAGCCGATGTCTCCTCCAGAGTAGCTCTTGAAACGACCCGACTTGACAAATCGGTTGTACATACATCTAGTATCATCATACTGAAATTCCCAAAAAATACAATTTGGGCAACATGCCGCGATCTTAAGAAAAACAATTTTTGGTTTGTTTTTCTAATTTTTTTTAATTAGCACGCCAAGTGTAAGAGATACAAAAAAGTGTGAATGGCGTTTTTTGTAGGAAATAAAAATTTCAATAAAATTAGTATATTTTATGCATAAGAAATATTAATAACTGTTGACATTATTTTTTTTTTAATTTGTAATTTTAATACCCCTGTCATAAGGAATAAATGTAAAATTCAATGTAAAATACATTCCCAAAAATGGCAAGTCACTTTGACTTAAATGAATAATATATCTTTTTCAAAATTCCAGTGATTTGACACCTCAATCATCAAAATTGGTTCATAATAAAAAACCTGGGTAAGCTCGCAAAAATGTTTCCTTATGGTAATATTTGTCCTTGAGGAATATAATCTTTTTTGAGAGCTAACCCACGCCTTTATGGCGACTTTTGAAACGACCCGACTTGACAAATCGGTTGTACATACATCTAGTATCATCATACTGAAATTCCCAAAAAATACAATTTGGGCAACATGCCGCGATCTTAAGAAAAACAATTTTTGGTTTGTTTTTCTAATTTTTTTTAATTAGCACGCCAAGTGTAAGAGATACAAAAAAGTGTGAATGGCGTTTTTTGTAGGAAATAAAAATTTCAATAAAATTAGTATATTTTATGCATAAGAAATATTAATAACTGTTGACATTATTTTTTTTTTAATTTGTAATTTTAATACCCCTGTCATAAGGAATAAATGTAAAATTCAATGTAAAATACATTCCCAAAAATGGCAAGTCACTTTGACTTAAATGAATAATATATCTTTTTCAAAATTCCAGTGATTTGACACCTCAATCATCAAAATTGGTTCATAATAAAAAACCTGGGTAAGCTCGCAAAAATGTTTCCTTATGGTAATATTTGTCCTTGAGGAATATAATCTTTTTTGAGAGCTAACCCACGCCTTTATGGCGACTTTTGAAACGACCCGACTTGACAAATCGGTTGTACATACATCTAGTATCATCATACTGAAATTCCCAAAAAATACAATTTGGGCAACATGCCGCCATCTTAAGAAAAACAATTTATGGTTTGTTTTTCTAATTTTTTTTAATTAGCACGCCAAGTGTAAGAGATACAAAAAAGTGTGAATGGCGTTTTTTGTAGGAAATAAAAATTTCAATAAAATTAGTATACTTTATGCATAAGAAATATTAATAACTGTTGACATTATTTTTTTTAATTTGTAATTTTAATACCCCTGTCATAAGGAATAAATGTAAAATTCAATGTAAAATACATTCCCAAAAATGGCAAGTCACTTTGACTTTAATGAATAATATATCTTTTTCAAAATTCCAGTAATTTGACACCTCATCATCAAAATTGGTTCATAATAAAAAACCTAGGTAAGCTCGCAAAAATGTTTCCTTATGGTAATATTTGTCCTTGAGGAATATAATCTTTTTTGAGAGCTAACCCACGCCTTTATGGTGAACCAAGATGTAATGATATAATGTTCTGGCATTGATCCACTAAGATGTTACTATTGTTTGACATGGTATAGGAAACTACTTACAGATCAATAACTTGTTGCAATGAAATTTACCAGTTCGTTATCTTTGATGGTCATATGACAACTTGCAAACATTTTTGCCACCAGGAAAAACACTGAGGGTTTTCACTTGGACCTAAATAAATTTGTTTTCATGTGTAACAACAAAATCAAATAAATTTTATTAAAGTAATGACATAAAACTAAACATTTGGTAAATTTCCAGACTTGGATTGAAATTTAAGACTGATTCCAGACTTTCAAGATCTTCAAGACCAAGACACTCTCAAGAAATTATTCAGTTTCAAATTTGTTGGCTTTTACCTCCGATCACTATTTGAATTGATTCTAGTTTATGGCCACACGTGTTGTGTAAAGTAATATGTTTAAGTGTGAATGTCTTCAATGTTTCAATGCAGTTTTTAAGACACCTGTCCTGCCCTCATAATTTAAATAGCCTTAACTCCGAAAACCCAAATTTTTCAGGAATACACATTTACATCAGAACCATGTTTGAACTTTTAAATCTTAATCATTCAATTTAAGAATGGCTTAGATTGATGGTATTGGTTAATTATTGTGATTATCCATATGTTTAGCAGGAAATTTAACAGTAAAAACAATAATAAAACTAAAAAAAAGGAGTTAAGGTCTTTTTGATTATGAGCTTGGAGTATATTTTGTAAGGCAAAAAGCCTTAACTACAATGTTTTACACGTTGTGATTTTATGTGTAAGCTGCCTAATGACACGTGTTAAGTTTTACCCATTTATAAACAAATTCATTAAAATATGATACCCTAATTTAGGTATGGGGTAATCTGTTGAATTATTAACTTTTAAAAATCTGGAAAAATATTGCTTTGAAAATGAAAAAAATATTGAATGCCAGAGGCATTTAAAACTTAGTTTCACGATTTTCTTAAAAAAGAAACCAGCTACCCAAGCATGCCTTAAGTTACAAAAGACAATCACCCCCTCTAATTACGGTCACCTGCCTCGGCTGTTGATTATTAATTCATCCAAACGTAACTTAGTATAACAGAAAGGTTTATTTATGACTAAATTTAATAGCAAGATTTAATAAATTTTTAACAAAGTTTTAATCATAACCCTTTTATTTTTACATTTGGACTTTTAAGAATTAAAAATCATTAGGCACGTGACTATGATTAGGGCGGCTCACCTTAAAGATTTAAAAGCAGAAGGACAGTAGTAAAAAGTTATTTAATTTTACAAGTTAGTTGAAAATAACATTCCCAGATCACAGAAAACAAAGTTTACAGGAAAGACACATAGGTAGTCAAGCGAAAAAATTGACACATAAAAATACTTGATTGTATGGGGCAAAAATTTCTTCACGTGCTACTTGTTACGTCTAAGTTGTGAACAATGAACATTAAATTTTAAATAGGTTACCTCCACGGATCATAGTCCACGGATCATAGAATAGAAAGTTAAACAGGACTTTCAAACAAGAAGATAAGCAAACAAATTAACACATTAAAATTCTTTTAAATAATCACGTGCTAGTAAAAGAGTTAAAATAGGCCTACTTTTAAATAATCACGAGCAACTGATCAATTTAAAATAGGCCTACTTTTAAATAATCACGTATGACTGAACAATTTAAAATAGGCCTACTTTTTAATAATCACATGCAGCTGAAAAAAGCTTATTAAAACTTAAGTATCAATTTGTGATAGTGAAAATTGAAAATTATAAACACATCATGCAAACCTAAAGTAAAAATTAGGAAAGGACAAAACAAATTCACATTATTTTTTATAAAAAAATTAGCAAAGCTTTGAGGCCTAGTCAAATTATAAATAAGATACCTCCAAGGAACAAAAAAGTCAAAGTTTACATACAGTATATAGTCAAACAAGAAGACAATCAAACAAATTAGCACATTAAAATACCTTACAATAATCACATGCAACTGAAAAAACCTTATTAATGGTTAAGTCTCAATTGTGATGTTAAAAATTGAACATTATAAACACATCAAGCAAAGCATGAAGGCCTATTCATCATCCGATAAAACCAAGTCAGGTACGCAGGCTTCTTTCAGATCTAGCCAGAATTTTCTTCGATTTTCAGGCATCAGTGGACACAGCTTTTTTATTATGTCGTTTTTCTTCTCTCCACAAACTCCTCTCGGTTCATATTGTTTTTGATAAACTGGAAAACCATTTTTAGTAATTTTTGATTTTAAAAAGTCCAAAGTGATTTCATTTTCCTGATTAAAATTTGTTTTGTAAAAAATTTTGAGACTTCCTCGACGAGCACTAATTTGAACCATTTCGTTCAGATAAGGTCTAGGGTTTAGCTTTGAAATTTTGTACATAGACGATAAGTCTTCCCACTCAGTGAAATTAGATGCTTCCATTGATCTCACCTCTACCTTTCCGGAGTTTGCTTTCGAAACAGCGTCCTTAAAATCCTCGAAATCGTATATGTGTTTTTGTTTCTTCATGGATAGCTCAACTTGGTGGTGGAACGAATCCGCTGACATGAATGTATGTCCGGGTTCCAGATATTTCAGGCAGATTTCTTGAGCCGAAATTTCATCGCTGTTCACAATGAAGAGAAGGAATGATAAAAGGGCCCAGTTTTTATTTTGTCCGGCACAGTTATCAAGCCACAACGTTATTTTTTGTTTGTCTCTTTGGCTCAAAAAAAATGAATGGAAAGTGCTTATTAGTTGTTCTTTTTTCCTTCCTGCTACACCTTCATGCCAAATAACAGCCACGGTTTTTTCTGTTGGTTTTTCGCCTAATGGGACAAAACTCTCATTAAAAGCCACAATTCTACGAGTAAACATTACTGTTTTCATAGTTTCTATTCTTGGAAGCATTATAACTTTTTGGAGGTCACCAGAGAAACAAATGCTGTTATCTGATTTTGACGAAGCATCACTTTTATAATTATTTCTTGCTTCTTCAGCTCTTTTCAAATGGTTAACGTACTTCAGGCAAATTTCACAACTTAAATCTTTCTGTTTTTCAAGGTAGTGCGAGGGGTCGTTAAATTTGTATGTCTCACAAATTTCGCATTCTTCATGACCTAAGCATGCAGAGTGTTACGGTATGTGTCATATGAACAAACAACATTTGGGTTTTTAGTCAAGAAATCTTCATGCATTGAGAGAATGGTAATGTCCCCTGGCAAATATCGTCTGTTCGGGGCGTGTTCTCTTCTATAGTGAGCAATCGATGGATTGTAGGATTCGATATGGTTTATAATAGCATTTCTATCAATTTTTATGGCACTTTTCACACCGCGCTTGTCTTTGGGTGGTGATATACTTTCACAACTTTTGTCGCTCTGATTACATTATGTAAAACAGTGTCATTGTTCTTTGTAAAACCTAAAGTAGTTAGTAAAAATGTTTTACATACGTCATGTTTTTTGCCATTTATATCTGGAAGAGTGTAGTAGAATGAGACTTTTCTCTTGCTGTCGTCATTGCCCCTATGGCGGTTCACAACTTCTCGTCTTGAGCAAGATAAAATAAACATTCTTCGTTGATCAGGAGAAAGTGACCAAATCTGATTGTTTATATTTTTTCTCTGGTCTTCATCAATTTTGGAGGTGCATTTCTTCCGACAACTAGTTGGGCACGGAGGTTTTAGACTATGTTTAGCTCTGTTGTGTTCTAATTTGAGCTGTTTGCGCATTTGAGGTGTTATCGATTTTGGTTTCCTTTTTCTAGGTAAACCTTTTTTAGTCAAGGCCATATCCTCAGCATTAGCTACGGTTCTTTCATTGTTAGGCGCAATATTTTCTTCGTTTTCATCGCTGTAATTCAAATTGTTGTTGGTTGGTTCATCTGCTGTAACAGGCCTACTCCCTTCATTTTGTGTTGTGCATTCATTTAAGGTGGCATAAGGCCCTCTACTAGTTATCGTGTTACAAGAACTGTCTCTGTATTCCGGATCGTCGACATCATCACTGTCATCAGAATTCCATTCTGATTCTATGTTTTGAGGACAAAATTCATTAGGCTTACTATTTTCCGTCTCGCTTGACAATTTTGAATAGCATAGAGGCGAAAATTCAGTCTCCATACAGCAGTCATTCATAATATTATTTGTTAGGTCTATGTCAGGCATTTCATTTTCCGTTGTGGACTGTTCCAGATTAATTGAATTGTTAATTGATTGATTAATTTCACTACAGTCTGAAACTAGTTGGTCTTGTTCATTATCAAATAAGTTTAGCATGCAATCATTTAGGACATTTTCTGAGGGCAATCCGGTTAGGCCTATTTCATTTTCTGTCAAATCAGGATCAAGCATAAAACTTAAGTTATGAAAACCTTCATTAGCAGGTTCCATCAGTCTATCTTCGGAGTCTTTTAGGGGGGGAACAACTATCACAATAATAGGATCATCAACTTTTTCAGGGGACGAAGTTTTTGACGTTTCAGCTGCTGCAGCAAGCTGCAGTAGTTTTAGAGTTCTTGAGTTGCTTCGCAACATGATTTAGTAAGGCCTATTTAAATTACCAAAATCCTTTTTAACAAACTCAGCATGCCTACTTACTGTCTACCCAGCTCCATTCAATAAATAAAAATAGTTTATTAAAACCAACACCACATGCAAAACTAACTAAAACTAATAACACTCCAATAATGCATGGTATCTTCAATACAACCCTTTATAAGTTATGAAATATTTAAAACCTAATGGCACTAAGACACTAACTAACACTCAACTTCACTTAAACCATAGCCATCTCTCTGTCAAATAAACTGTTTACAAGAGGTTATGTTTATTAAGAAAGGAAGGCAGATAATGTTTGTTGCTGCTATGACAACCAGGGCCAGTGAAGGTAACATCATAAAACAAAAAGCCTTAACGTTATGTCAAAAAACCTTAACTCCAACTACTCATATGAATAATAAAACAAAAAACCTTAACTCCCTGTCATAGTACAAAAAGCCTTAATTCCAATGGATATAAGGCTTTTTGATTTATTATCTGGAGATAAGGTTATTTGAATTATTATCCAGTAACTTTTGTGGACTTAAGGTATTTTTTATTAATATTTTTATTTAATTTAAGTACTTAATTTATATTTTTTGGGCAAAATTATTATTTTTTATGATGTAATAAGACCTCAAGAATCCAAAAATAACATAATCTCGATTTTGAAAAAAATGGACTTAAGGCCTTTTAGATTATGAGGGCAGTGTCAACCTCTTCAGTTATTTTATGTCTTTCAACGCCCTGAGGATTACCCTATTGTAGGGTCGAAACCAGTGGTGTCATGGCAAATTTTTCAGTGCCGGAACGGTGCGTCCGGCCGGGGTATTGGATACCCCCCCCCTGTCACCGGCTGTGAACTACAAGTAGCAGAATTGCTTAGCTGCTCAATATATCGTTTTAACATTGTAAGGTTTTTATTCTAAATACTAAATACTATCAAAAACATACGTATCTTGGTGGGCGCCTATATTTAAAGCCACATAAATATTACAAACTTAATCACTATAGCAGTTTCTCCTCTAAAAACATTGCCGTTTGCTTTGCAATACATTTTGGATAAGGTTAAAAGAAAGAGTCACAGAGAAAGAATATAATCACGTATAATATTGTTAAACAAAAAAATCATTTGATACGTATATTTGTTCATGAAGCCATGAAGCCCAATTTAGTCTCAGTACTCATCATTGTTATTCATTTTAAAACGTCCTAAATGAAAGCAGCAAATGGATTTTTCTCTTCTGGAGAGTGTGTTGCCCGACGTATTCTTGTCATCAGCTGTCCTATGCTTTCTCAACCAGGTTTTCACGTATGGTTCTACGTTCCATTCTGTGATTGATGGTCCATGGCGTTTTATGAACATGAGGTTTGACACGTGTTTTGTCAATAGTCTTGAATGTAGATCTGTTATTATTTGGTTCATCAAGCTGAACCCTTGTTCACATTCAGCTGAACTGCACGGTATAAGTTTTGTGCAATTTAATAGTAGAGTAAGGTCTTTGGGTATTTTGAGCTGTCCTCAACATAATCTCGGAAACTGTTTACGACTCTATAGATTTGCTGAGCTCAAGCTTAAACCTTCTACAAAGATTATAATTTTCCACCTCACCGTAACACACGGAATTGTCTTTTGGCCACTGATCAGGCTCCAGTACTTTTAAATCAGCTAAAAGTGAGTCGTATGCTTGTCTGTTGTCTTAGGACATACCTGTTGATTGTGATGTTGATTCATGACTAGAATTTCTTGCGTAGATGGTCTGATCATAGCAGCATCTAAGTTGTCTTGAACATGGATATAATTTTAATTTTAGTGAAATAATTTATTTACCATAAAAATAATTGGTTTATTCACAGTTTATTTTTTTAACGATATATTAAACTTTCATTAAAGTTAGTAATATCTCCAAAACCAGTGCCGGAACGGCGACCATGACACCACTGGTCGAATCCGGTCGCTGGCTCTTCGGTTGACAGTCAAACAGACGGAATAAGGTATTTTAACCTCCAGAATTATGAATCAGAGGAAAAGAAAGGAACTTCAGCCTTTGATGTGGGGCATAACAAATGCTTGAACAAATTTAACTTAATAGAAAAACAAAGAAAAATTGATGTAAAAATAAATCATTTTAAAAATTTTGTGCATTTATTACGGTAAAAATTGTCCCTTCCTCAAAAAAAATGCTAGCATCCAAGTTCTAGTATGCAACATCAACAATTTATGTGACAAGTTTCCAGATAAAACCATTTCACCCATATTATTAAAAATTGAAATAAATGATATTTTGTTGTGTAATTCAAAACAATTGTGAGAGATAAGGGCAAACAATTAATAAAGCACAACAGGACTGGTCAGGTCCATCAGAACTATTTTTATTATTATAACAACCTGTATGTGTACATACAAATGCCAGTTGTATAACAACCAAGAAGTGAATATATTAATATATATATAATATTATATATAATACTATAAACTAACTGTTAAGGCTATACATTGTTCGACTTAATTGTGGATATTTTTCAGAATTTGCTTTTGGCACAATACAATCAATAAAAGGCACAACAAACTTATACGTTTGAAAAACTATATAATAAGAAACAGTTTTAAGGCAAAACTAAATAAATTAACTGTCATACTGGTATTTTGTTGATAATGTAAGATTCTAAAACATATTCGCTGAAGAGTCAAACTACACACGATTCCTGGTTACCACCACCCTTAAAATTTCCCTCATATATTTTCCTTTAGAGTATTCAGCCCTTCCTACAGATGCTGAAGAGATAGGCACACGATTTTAAGTCTCACGATTCAGATGTGAAAGGCACAAGTTCCGGAAAACCACTTCAAAATGATCCACAATTAAGTTCGGTTACGTAAACGAGTAAATTATAAAAATTATAGTCGTTACACACTGTAGAAACATTAATGGCTATTGCTATGTACATTTGCTTTGTACTACACTAAATCAGTGATGTGTAAAAAGGTAGGTGATGATGGCAACTAACGACTTATGCTCTAAGGTTATTATCGATTAATTTTTTAAAACTCATCACACTAAACCGATGGTCGCTACGAAAGGCACAATAGGTTCAAAAAGTCAAAAAGGTTAGTCGGGGTGTGCGACGTGGATGCAGGCGGGTAACGGCCGTCACACAGGCTTTTCTGATAACTAAGCGTATTAAGTAGCTGGTCACGCCTCCTTAGTCTACAGCTTAACATCTATCCAAAACACTGAAATATGACATTTAATACACGATCAACTAATATTCCCCTCAAACAAAAAATATAATGTTAAACTTATACATAACACAAGATTCCAGACATTTCATTATTTTTTCACGTGTCAAAGAGGAGTTAATAAGGTATTTTTTTACCTATTCAGTTTTTTTGCAAAAATAATAACTGATTACCCCATAAGAATGGTATTAATTTATCATCAAACTGCGATAAATTACAAAGATTTACCTTGTCGTAACAACATGTAAGTAAAGATGAGGAATCGTATTTAATTTTATCTGATACAGTGAATAGTGAATACTGAAATTTGTTTTTAAAATTGGTTTTAATAAAATATAGGAAATTACTAATGTAAATTCTATCATTTAACAAACAAATGAAATAGATTTAAATATTTTAATGAAATACATTTCCAAGACAAATACTTATAAAATTAAATACAAATTACATTAATGGGTGAGAAGGTACTCAAATTAAATCTATAACAGGTTGAAGATTATTGGATTGTTTCAAAGTGTTTAACTTCCAACAAATATACAGTAAATGTTTGTGGAACCAGCCAGGTAGCACCATAGAGAAGAAATTAGAGGAATATTCCGAAAGAGTGACTGGCCTTTTAGAGAGTCTTGGGGTGGTTGCAAATTTTCTCTTTACTTCTAAATCTTAAACTTTACTTAATTTATATTACAGTAGAACCTTAGATAGACAACAGATAACAGAACAATCTCTACAATATACTTACTTTTCAAATTCACTAGAAATTGCCTTAACACATTGACTGCTATTAAAATGTGGAAAAACTTCCCCGAGAGCTGAAATTTTTTATGGATATTTTTTAATGATTATACGTTAGGAATGTTAAAAATGGATATGAAAATTGGTTTCCTTAACAAACACGTGTTTTTATGACGTCATAATACTTTGGGGGAATCCCGCGCTCAGCTCTCGGGCAACAGATAACGAAAATAATTGCACTATTTCTTCAATAAACACTTATCTTTTGTCATAGAATGTTGGAATGCGATATCCCAGCAAGACAAAAATGAATATCAAAATTGGTTTCCATAGCAAACACGTGTTTTTTATGATGTCATAATACTTCCCGGGAAATCCCGCGCTCAGCACTTGGGCAAGAGATAACGAAAATTCCTGGCGAATCACTGTCACTAGGAGGGACTATGCTTTGCCTACTAACGCCATCACGATTTGAGGTTAGGCCTATAACACAGTGCTACGCACGAGAGACGGTTCCCGGAACAGTGCTAGCTGGTCACTGAATCAATAGAGAATCTATATTCGCAGTGCGGGCAGCTCCGCGGCAGAGGTTTGGCGCGCGGGATTTCCCGCGCGCAGCGTCAAGTGAGTTAACACTCAATATTAAATCAACCTCTCTTACTCAACAGTTTTTGTTTGAACAACCTCGATAATATGGCTTTTTTCGATTCACGTCATAGCTCTGAACCTCAATAACACGACTTTTTTTATTAATCAACCTCAATGAGGCAACTCCAAACTTCATATTACACAGTTCTCACACTTTGATGTGTAACTGTTCTCATGGTGAATCGCCAAAACTGGTATTTTGGGTCAAAAAACATCCGTTCAAATTCAAGCCCTAACTTGTAAACCCCGTTTCCCCCTTCTCACCCTCGTCTAAGTTTTTTACAAGTCACACTAAACAAAAAAAATATAGTAAACGAGACACATGTTGTTTGTTTTCAGTTTGTTAAAATAAATGGGTGATTAATTATCCTGTTTATATTATTGTTATTATTAATGTACATTGTGTTATTGTTGCCTAATGGAACAATGTCTGAAAACCACTGATTGTTGATTCTGAACGTAATGTAGTTTAAACTGTCAAAAAATATCCTATGAAAAGTAAATTGCATTTATTGCTTAAGAATTTAATATTCTGTTGTACAGTCACACTACATAATTTTTTAATGTATTTCTGTACATAATTTATAAAACCAAGTTTGCTATACTATTCGTTTTTGGAATAATAATAATACTAAAACAAACTTTACTTGTAACCAATGTTTACAAGCAAGGGGCTGCTCAAAAATACACTTATTATAAAGGATTTTGAGAGCAACCTTGATAACACAACAAACAACCTTGGCATCACCACCCTCAATAAAAAAGAGAACTCGATAAGAAGACTGTTTTCCTAATCCCCTTCAGAGTCGTCTTATCAAGGTTCTACTTAGTAATGTCTTTGGCATGATGTAAACAACCCTATACAGAAGCAGGGCTTTTGACCGTTAGAATCAAATAAAAACAATGATCTTATTTTAAAAAACCTAGTCAAATAAAAAAACAGTTTAGTTCATTACGAAAGTAACTAAAATGTTATAGTTAAGACAGTAAAATAAAATTTAGGACAAATTTCAAGATCTGCAAACAATGGATGCAAAACCTTAAAGTTAGTTCCAAACAAAATTTGGATTTTGCAAAAAAAAATACTAATGAATATTTATTTTAATATTATTTAACCTCCAAGTCTTGTAGAGCTGAAGATACCCAAGGGAAATAAGGGTGAAACATTGTCCTCAGTGTAATTAATTTGGTATGCTTTAGGCACTGAGTTTTCACCAAATTAATTGGGCAATTAATCAATTGTATTGTAAGAAGCAAGCTTTTCTAATTTTCCTCTAGCCAAAATTGTTGGATAAATATGTAACTATTTCCATAGAGGTTTCACATGGACACAGATTTTTGGAATCAAACTGAGATGTTTGGGTCCCACATTCTTGGGTTTTTATCTAGTGTACCCCATTTCTTTATTGATGTTCAGGTTAGGTGATATCCCTTTTATACCTCTTTTTTAAAGAAATCAACCTCTGTACATTCTATCTTTTTGGTTGTACCTGATTTTAAAATATTTAAAAAATTGTACATTGATGGAGATTTTATTCTGTTACAGCACTTAGAAAGAATTATGATGAGGTTTTTAGAAATCAATTTTTTTCACAGTATGAGTTAAATTAGAAAGTCGTAGTACAGATGAAGTAAATTGATTTGTCAACAATTTACCATCAAATATAAACCACCTTTTACACCAGTAGTTAAGAAATTGCTTAGGACCACATTGTTCACTTTAGTGTTAAACTCATTTGTATACACAAAACAATGGAAGAAAAACACTTTCCTTCAAATTCTGATTGACAAAATACGTGACCAGCTTGAGAGTACACAAAACATGAAATACTAACAAAAATATAATCAACACTTGAGACAATCTTACATTTCCAAAGACAAAATAAAAACCTATAAAACCTTAGAACTTTGAGTTACTAAAAACCTATAGACTAGGAGTTTTAACAAATTGAAACCAAACTCACATCAATATGATAAGCAAATTATTAATAAAGTACTGCATAGGTAATCTATACTTAATTATAAAATATATAAACTCTAAATCATCCCAAACAATCAATTATGTAAATTATTATGAGACTTTGCTTTGTGTGCTGTTCACTAAAATATCTGTAAGATGCATTGTATTAGAAATGAATGTTAAATATTAGATTTAAAACATGACCTGCCAAAAAATATTTTGGGAAAATTATGTAATATCATCAAAAGGGTTGACAAACAATGCTTTGAGCAAGCTGATAAACAACTAACTACTATTTACAAAATATACAATAAAATGGAAAAGATAAAAACGATCCTTATAAATAAAATGACAAAAATGTACAGTCTTAAATACATTAGCGCAGGGGAAAAACACCTGATGAAAGAAGCACACTAAGGTATAACACTAGTAAAGCTAATACTAATGAAAATGGAATATAAGTACCAGTATATACACTGTAAACTTTAGCAAGAGGAAAAAAAGTTACTGACCAATAAAAAGTGCCTAATGCTCAGTTTTTCAGAGAAACAAATAATATATAAACTATAATGTAATGTAGATATGAAAAACAAAACAAATGTAATAGACCAAACATAACTGACTTTACCAAGTTGACTAAAATAAATCTTTCTAATAGGTTCATTAAGGTAATACCACCAAATGAGGAGAGAGTGACAACTGATCTGATATACCCCGACATATGTAAAATATTCAAGACTGACAGAATATTAAACAATCTACAATACATTAGACCTTACACACATTTCCAACCATTCAAAACAATACAATAAATCAAGATTAAAACATGAACCAATAATAAATAATTAAAAAATAAAGACTACAATTACAATTTCAAACAAGCGTGATAAACAATCTTACATTTTTAAAACAATGTAATCAATGAACAGTTTTTGTGTAATAAGTTTCCAGTAATGATGTGTCTGGTTGAAAACAGCCTAATAAATGGTTTAAAGTGGTTAGATAAAATGAATAATAAAGGTGTTGTAAAAATCTCGGGAGACTTTGTGGGTTCATTCCCTATATCAAGACATAAATATTTTGTAAAATTACCAAGGGCCTTCGGCGCTTAGTTTTATGTCTGTTCATCTCAATGTTATGATTTTGTTCCTTATGTCCATAATTTTTATTCAACTAAAGGTAGAAATTTCTTTTTAGAGGACTCATTAGTCACTAATTATACTCTGGAGACCTAGGTGGTATCCCCATGTTTAACTTGATACAAGGAACAAATCCACAAAACATCTCTGAAGAGTTTGGAAACACGCTGTGTATTAAACAAATAAGTACGTAATAAATTCTTTTGTTGTTTGTGAAATTTCACTGAACTTAAGACATAAGGACAGTTGAGCCATAAAAACTGCCAATTCTAAATAAAAACCATAAAAACACCCCTTGAGGAAAGAGTCATAGCACATCAAAATTTAGGAAAAAGGTTTAACTGCTACTTCCAGCTTTGATTCTGATTCTAGCCATGATTACTTTCGTTAAACAATCACACAATTTACTACACACTAATAACAATATCATAAATGGTTAAAATACTTCAATCCAGAAGCAAAAAATCTTGTTTTTAGGATAAAAAAGAAGAACTAATTTATGTACTCACACATTATTGACTTTGACTTGAAATAAGATAAGTTTTGCAAATTTGATAGTGATAATTTAGTCATCGTTGCCCCAAGCAAAATTACTGAGCATGTCATCAGTCCTTTCAGAGAATCCTAATCATTTAAGACCATTTAAGTGATTTTTTATAAATCAACAATAACGAGGAATAATCGGGAAATACAAATATAAAATTTCTTCATATACAACTTTCTATGAGCCTTAAACCGTTCTAAAATTCTACTTCAGATATACAACTATTGAAACATCAAAGGTGATCCTGAAAATCCCGATATTTCCACATTTACAAATCAGCAAATACTTATGGTTTTTAACTTTCATCTTGTCAAATGTACAAAACTAAAAACGAAGAAGCGTTATTTTTCAACATTCAAACAGAGAAGAAAGGACAGAAAGAAAGTGTTATCTGAGAGCGTGGGGGAGGCGGTGGTAGCGGCTAAAACAGAGAACTGTCCATGAAGAGATCGTTGAAGCCCTCCTCGTTGTCGAGCGTGAAGGAGTAATCGGACTCGGAGAGCGGCGGCTCCAGCGGCAGGAACGGCTCCGAGCCGAGGCAATGCGCGAGGTCGTCCGCCTCTGCAACACCACAACACACTCACACGTCTCAGCTGCACTCGCTGGCTTTGCTTGTGGTACTTTTCAGTTTAAAAATGAAAAAAATAATCTAAAATTATATAATTTATTTAAACTTGTGAAGAAGTTGACTACTTTTGTCATTACTGTTTTCATAATTACTTTTCAAGGTTACAAAGAATAGAGGTAATGAATTTAATAATCAGAAAATAGGGGAAATTTATTTTAAACAAACTACATAATGTTAAGCAGGTGCTTTGAGGAAGGGGTTCATAACCAAGAATCTACAACAAGAGTTAAAGAAAACTGTTGGTTCTGAGGGCAACAAGTTTTTCCGAAAATGTATTGTAGAAAAGCTAATGAAAAAATTACGTATAAGTAAATTGAAATAATTATAGAAACTGAATATAAACTTTATTAAAATAAAACTACTTGACTAAGTTGACATGCTTTCATTATTGCACCAAAGAAAATTTTCAGAACTGAAAATATAGTCCAAGAAAAAACAAGGAAAATATTGCAAGAAAAATACTGTAAACATGGTTCCAGACATCTTGAGTCAAAACCCAAGTTTTCTACTTTTTTATGATAGTTTGTAAAATTAAGTTTTTTATGAAAGAATATTTTTGCTTGTGGCAAAAATTCCTTTCCATTGTTTTAAATGTTTATTTGATTAATGTAATTTTTTTTAGTCTTGAGTATAGAATCTCATGCTCCACAAAAAAATCATAAATTTGTAATAAAATACATAAAATTGCAAATAATTTTTTTATTTGTAATTTTGAATAAGACAAAGATATGACATATTTACGGTATTTTCTAACATTATAGAACATTGACTAAAGTTTCTATGTGAAACATGTTTTTAGAGAAAAATTGGGGAAACATTAACCCATTAGCCTTTTCATTATTGTGCTTATGGGCATCACTGGTTTATCCTATTAACCCTTTAATATGCCAATTTTTCTGTTTTCTTCTCAATTTTTAATTGTAATATGTTTATTTTGTCTGGTTATGACCTTTTGATTATACATATGAATTGAGAATAATAATTAATTAATAAAAAATTCAAAAAAACGTGTCCTCCTCTATAGAAGGGTAAAAAGAAGCAAAACAGGTGTCCACTGCAATCCCCATTAAACCTACAAATGCCGTCAACTTCCACCCAAGCCGGTCACCGTTTATTTTAGGTGGGCCCTCCCACCAACTAAGCCACACATTTGCAAGCCTAATGGGGATTGCGCATGGACGGGATTCAAACCCACGCATCTCAGAACGGCTCCAACGCTATACTCGTCAGTATAGCGCCGCAACCGATTGAGCCACGTTACCATGGTCGGCCTGGAGAAAGATTGGCGCATAAAGCCTACAGTCGACCATAGCAGAAAACCAGTGAACTACTAGGCCAGATGTTTGCAAAATTCCCCGATAGATAGCAGCATCGAACGAAACAGCGCAGCTGCGGGTGGAAACGTATCACGGAACGGTTCCGTGATGCGAAATTTGGGCTCACGTCAGCTGTCACGGAACAGTTTCGTGATGCAAGGCCAATGGGTTAAAAATAATAAGAAATATAATTTTTGCCTTCAATAACATTTGTAACAAATTTAATAAACATCAAATATTATGTGAATTTTATGCTAAAAAAGTAAATCAAACATGGCCAACATTTTCCAAGATGACGGTTTAAGCACACCAAAACCCGTAGAACACAAAAGGCTCCATTTCCAACATGGAGTCAGCACGCTTCATCGACGTCGTCATCACTGCGCCACAGTCAAATGTAAAGCGGGCAATCAGCTCGCACAGTGTTCAGGAAACAGTCACCATTGCCTTCTTTGCATTTAACTCTATCGCAATGACGACGATGTCAACGTTGGGTGTGCTGATGCCGTGTTGGAAAGGGAACCTTTATGTAAAATGTCCAGCTAACCATTAGCAACTACTGTCAATCTAATACTGGCCAAACTTGAGCCTTAGAAAAAAACACACAATGACCAAAAAGTGCCCACTGCAACACTAACCATAAAACACAACAACCACAACACCACGACCGAGGCACACTTAGATGTTGGATGGACTTACCGCTTAACAGAAGGAGGGGGCGGACACGAGGCATGCGAACGAACGGCCATTGCCGGGGGTAGCGGCACCAAGCGACATGCGGAGCCAAGCGTTAAGGGACGCGAGCTAAGCTGAATGCTATGGTGCTACAGTGGCGTAGTGAGCTGAGGCACTCACGCATACAGCTCAGCGCGCGCCCACGACCGCAGCTGTTAGTCATGCTACATACATCGTCTCGGAGTCCTCGACTAATTAGAAATAACCCCCCACAGTCCGGGCATATTACTCAGCTGGTAGAGGCTTTGGCACGTAATAGGCTTAGGGTATATTAGTTAAGTTGAAGGGAGAGAAGCAATTGATTGTGAAAGTTCTCTTTTCTAGAAAAAGAGGTAATTTTGCAAGGGTGAGTTAGAGATGTGTAAATCAATTTGTCATATTGAGGTCAAAATTTTTTTGAGTAAAATTTGTTTAGAATCTGTCAATAAATGTCTGCGAGTAAACTGCTCGGTTATTTTAGCGAATAGGACTCCTGTAATGTAAGTTTTTTTACTTACACAGGATCCAAAAATTAATAAATAAATTGTAAACAATCTAATAAATTGATCAATTTAATTGATCAATACAAATTAATAAATTGATTGTTTATAATTCATTGGATCCAATCTTATTGGATGGATGATTTTGATTTATTGGATATGTGACCTTGCATTTTCAGTTTATACTATTAGCTAATATTGAAGAATACCTTGACAGTTATTTGGAATCCCATTACAATTTCAAAATGAATTTTGGTGTACTTTCTCTCATGAAGTACTATAAGACATGGTTCTACCTTGAAATTTGAATTCACAAAAAGTGTAACAAAACAACTGATGCTTTCCTCTTTAGTTTTTAAAATATTATAATTTGTAGTTAATCATTCATTAATTATTAATCATTAGTGATTCATTACTTTCAACAATACCTTAGTTCTAGATTCCTCAACCAGCGTGGTAACAGCCCATTTCTTATCTAGTTAAACCCCTGTTAACTTATCAATAAAATTAATGTAAGGTTAATAACACTTAGCATCGCAAGCAGAATGGATAACATTAATTGAGGAAAAAACAATTAAGGTTGAGTTAAAGGAGTTTGTTAGACTTAAGAAATATTAATAACCCATTTTAGTACACATAACATTTCAATACACTTAGCACACAAACTACCAAAACTTATATAACATGGATAACACATGAATTTGAAATTATATGGTGATGACAAGGTTTTGAATGGAGGTTTGTGTTAAATTACTCAAAAGAAAAAGTCATAGTTAAAATCACAAAACCAGATTGGTTTTTCTTAAAATCAATGTACTTAAAAATTCAGCCTCCTGGGAAAACCCAATACATCAGCATGCAAAGTTGGTATACCATAATGAAAAAACCAATAAGAAACAATGAAAAAAGTAAAACGATTTAGTCATGTCTGTTGATTTAGTCTTGGTTTAATGAGTCCCAAAGTTCTTCAGAAAAGGATAAATTTTTATTTGTTTAAAATAATAATATTTGTAAGATTTTGTGGCTTCTAATCATATTGTTTTTCTTAATTTATTTAGTGAGTTACAAATAGAAATCTTACGACTTTCGATCCATTTTTGGTGAGTTTATCTTCTTGTAAATTAAAAATAACAAAATAAAAAGGGTGTTGTTCACATTCTTTTTTCTTTTAAAGGAACCATTTTACTCCTTGAAAGGTAAGAAAATAAAAGTTTTGAATTCACAGGTTCTAAAATACTACACGGGGACAGAAATATTAAAAGAAATTAATAAATTAATTTAAATTTATTGTTGAAAGAAAAGCTTTTGGCTGGGATTTGTTTGGAAAGGAGGCTTTCACAGCCAACCCACCTGAAGACCTGGTGAGGAACAGTACAGAAAGAAAAAAATGAGACAAAACATGTGATATTTTGTCTAAATTAGAGACTTCAACTGTTCTTACTCAAACTATGTTGTGACGTCCCTCAATGGTACTAAAAACCTTGATTTTTGTTGCATTATAGTATTGTCTATCTAGACTCTTTTCTTGCTTGAACTCCTTTCTTTACTTTCCAAAAATTTCAATTGTTTTATTAAACATTGCTTTTGAATACTTGTTTACTTAAAACCTTTACTAACCACTTACGTACACTAAAGTTAATAGAGACTTTTGTTATATTAAACAACAGATATTACACATAGCAAAACTGTATATTACCTTATTGCAGCCTGGAGTCACTGACATCTTATTAAACTATTAACTACACGTTTCTTTCCTTTCTTCTAGATTCCAGCGCAAGAGAAACAATTTTAAACAATCTGTATTTCATCGATCATGAAAAATGCTATTAGATTATTATATTGGTTTTGTTAACAAAATGTATGTTTTAAAATAACAACCAAACAAGTTTAAAAGAACATATTATGTGAGTTTCATGAAAGATTTATTTTTACTATGGAGGGATTGAAAAATGACTACCTACTAGTATATGGGCTAGCAGTTAAGTAATCTACAATACAACTATTGCATATAATATTTAATACTTCTTCATTACTTTCAACAATACTAGCTGTTCTGAATAGCATTACTTCTTCAATATTTTCAATACTTTAAATATTTTGAATAGGCAAACTTAAAAAATAATTATCAGCAAACAAATTAGCTTACATAAGGCAAACTATCTGATGAGTAGCTATTGGACACTCGAATACAATACCGTTATGGCTTGTTGAGAGCTTATTTACTACTTCCATAACACCCGAACACGTTGACATTTGACGAAGCCGAACAGAAGGTCAGTCGTAGATCCTGTCGGCACATCAGGACTCAGACTGTGATGTGACTGGCGAACACAAGTCACAGCCGGAGCCCCGACAGCAAACAGGTGCGTCACGTCTCCACGAGATCCTGATCTTTACACTATCATCCTACATTGTCTACAAAAGAGTTATTTAAACCTAAAATATATTAAGCTTGAAAAATATTATATTTCTTATTTTAAGAATAATTTCTTGAGTAGCATGAAGTGTTGTTTCTCATACTCGATATGTATAAAAATGTTTAGGACACTTAAAATACAGTAAAGCCTCGGTAATCTGAACCCCAAACCAAAATCCCAACTCGAGGTTCAGAAATGAAATATTATCATAAGACTAAAAATTTCAAAATACAATACAAATGAATGTTTAACAAATACATCTGAAGAAAACAACATTGTTAAAAAAAAGATGGTTGCATGTGATCAGGGGGTATGAATTTTGCCATAAAAAGATGTTCATGGGGGATTGTGGATGTATTTTTGCCATCCTCAGTTGATCCAAATATTCTGGTCATCCCATCTAGGTCAGTTCCATTAGTTAGGATTATCAAGGTTCTACTGTATGTTAACACCTATACTATGTAAACTTACATGACAGTAAATATACAAAAAAAAACGGTAATGGCTATTGATTTTGCCAAGTCACACTGATCACCATCAAAGCTTCATGAGGGAGTTCAACGATCCAGATAGTTTTGAAAAAAATATTACGGTTTTCATACTTCATATTGTTTCCATTAAAAAAAAAAAAACATTTAATGTTTATTCCACATCAATTTTCAGATAAACTTTAATAAGTAGTTATGTAAAAAAATGTGTAGATAATTATCTAAAAAAATGTTAAATAAAGATAAAAAAATGTGAAAATAAAGTTCTAAAACATGATTAGGTTTTTAGAAACTAAAGTTATAATTATAATAAGTATAAAATAATCTATCAATCAGATTTTACAAATGAAATTCCTTATGTTTTCATGATTGTATCAACTCAATTAGCGGATACTCCTCCCTTATATTGCTACATCTACAGTGGACCCCTGTCAACCATCAACCTTGGGACCGAGAGTGTGGCAGTTAAGAGAATAGATGGATAACAGATATGTCAGATATACCTGTACAGTAAGTGTAGATTAATCTATTACGACACATTAAAAGTACAGTAAAGGTGACAGATAACAGAGAGTGATGCTTGATAAGAGGTTCTACTGTACTGATATTTTACCAGGAGAATCGCCCACCCATATCATCAGGGTAAAAATAAATATCAGAGTATTTGTAAGATAAGGGTGATATAAATATGTAAATGTAAGAGTAATACATTAGGGTATTTATTTCAATACTGCCAAAATTTCTCTACCATGGCACTGTCTCTTTAACTGAGAGATTTGACACCAAAATACAACAGTAAGATTTGTCTTCTGCGATTCTACCAAGAGATTTTTCTTCTGTGATTTGTACGAGAGATTTACCGGCCATGATCTGGCGAGGATATATAAACACTATTAGGGGTGGGCGAGCATTGGATTTTGAATTCGAGTCGAGTATTAAGCCAACTACTCAAGTATCGAGTCGAGTCGAGTAGTTGATTGTGAAAAGTAATGTAAAGTTCACTTTTTTAAAGTAATTAGGTCTTCAAATTACAATTATTTAAAACTAATTGTTTTATGTAAACCAATTAACTCCACAATTTTCTTCTCTTTTTTACAAATAAAATGAAGCAGAAATGAAGGCTGTGTATTATTCAAAAGATAAACTATGAATGCAAATTTGAAGTTGTAAAATGCAAGGTCAGAGCTAAATATCGCTGTTAGTTTTCAATTTCTGAATACTGAGAGATGGTATTCTAGATATCTGTTGAAATCTATTCTTCTATGAGTTAATGAAATACTGTTGAGGTTATTAATACGAAAAACTCGTAGACGGCTGTGAAAAACGATATCGCGTATCTGTCGATAAACGGCAGATGTAGCTTTTCAAAACTCGCGATCTGCCATGAAATACGATCGCGCGTATTTGCCGATCATATCGCCGATGATCGGCAAATGTAGCCTTGCTATAATCGTGGCCCACCGCAAAAAACGACTGCGTGTAGTTGCCGATCGTAAATAAACGGAATGCAACTTAGCAAAACTAGCGATCGGCCGTAAAAAACCGATCACAAATGCTTATTTGTGTAGTTAGCGAGTGGCCGCGATAAAGAATCTGTCTGTTGAGGATAAATGGCAGATGTAGCTTTGCGTAACTCGCGATCGGCAGTAAAATACGATCGCACACACGTAAATCGCACGTAAGTTCGATCACACGTAAATGGCGGGAGTAACTACTCTACCCGTTTTTTCGGGTAGTAAGAGCTACCCGACTCGTGCTCGAGTAGTTGTTAAATTTCGGGTAATTACCCGACCTCCGGGTACTCGCCCTCCCCTAACCACAATTAATTTAATATAAAAAATATGTTAGAATGTACTTTAAATTCATGGGAAAGACAAACAGGTGAATGTAACCATGTTTATTTCAACCAGAGCTAACCGATTTAACTTTAAAACTGTGTTGTTAAATTGTATTTTGTTGTTGTTAGTCACAGAATTGTAATGATTTCCTGCCTGCAGGGGTGCATAAACGTTACGCCGTTATTTTTATTTAAGTACATTTGTTTTCTGCAACAAGATATTTGCCAAAAAAATTTTGCCAAAGACAACAAAATTTGCCATTATTTAGCCCACAAATTTACGATCCCGGATATGAGAATTTGATAATGACAAGAGTAAGGTAATTTTATATTCTTTCTTCACTACGTATGATCAAATTTCCTAACCAAAGAATGGAATCCCTGAATTATTATGTCCACTCCTGGCCCTAAAAAATGTCAGCCTTTTACCAATTCCCTGCAAAGTCGCACTATGAAATATTCTAACGACTTAAACTTTTAATTTTTTTAAATAAGCAAATTTGTAGATAATCTATAATAAGTTATCTTAGAAAAATATCGTGTTATCTTATAATCTCTTAAATCATCAGCATCAAGTTTTAATGTAACCAAAGCAGACGTTATGAAATCCCAAAACTTGCTAATTCTATGCTATTCTCCTTATATGTTAAATTTTCGAGTTCCCATCATCCTACAATTTTCCCAATACCATCAATGTTGATTCGTAAAATGCGCTCGCTAACGTAATTATATCCTCTCTACACTAAAAAATATTTATCATACAAAACTAATAATACCACTAGGGCGCCAAGATGTGATTTATTTTGCTTCAGTATTACATGATTGCTCTGCTCAATGTGAGCGTGTTGCAAGATCATTCACGTTTGACATTTATTTCCAATTTCCAAACCCCTCTATTTAACCTTTGTATCATTCCCATTATTCTTTGCAGCAAATTCACTTCCAGATTTATCTTAAATTTCAAAAAACAAATATCTGTTTCGCACAACTTCAGTGCAGGCCAAAAAGTTACTTAATAATCCTTTTGGGCTGGTCACAGGGGTAGGGTCCTTCGGCTA
The DNA here is from genome assembly GCA_035578135.1 of Flexamia atlantica. NCBI lineage: Eukaryota > Metazoa > Arthropoda > Insecta > Hemiptera > Cicadellidae > Flexamia > Flexamia atlantica. The sequence continues at coordinate 16,207,395 of JAQJVK010000012.1, read as the reverse complement.
TTTTGAGTTTGGTTCCGGTGGTATCATCTGTTAATTTAGGGTGTACAAGGATTTTTTTCAGGTTGGAGGTTTGTCTGAAAACTGTGGTTGGTGGTTTTTGAAGGAAGTCTTAAAACCACCAACCACAGTTTTCAGACAAACCTCCAACCTGAAAAAAATCCTTGTACACCCTAAATTAACAGATGATACCACCGGAACCAAACCCAAAATAACCAAAGGATCCTAGCCCTGTGACCAGCCCAGATGCAAAACATGTGAAATTAATAATCCTTTTGTTATACATGATCCAAATGCTCAGCACTAAAATCTATTGTTTTAAATGTTGCCAGTCTGTCCAAGTGCCCAATAATTTAAATGTAAAGTATTTTAAGATTACATAATTTTAAAATTTTACAATTTTAGATCTTTTATACAATTTACTAAGCTTTTACACAAATGGTGGTTATATAACACTTTAGTTGTAGCTATATCATAACATTAAATTAATATTTACATGTTGAATGTTGGGACTGAGTTTTTCCACCAGGAGCACATTTTTAATGAAAATTAAATTTATAAATCTCCAAAACTTTCGGTAACAAATTATTGGGCAATCACCACTAGCAGTTAGTCTTTAGAAGACAAAAAATCTTTCGATAACAAATTACTGGTCAATCACCACTAGCAGTTAGTCCTTGGAAGACTAACTAACGTGGTATAATAGATAATGTTGTAGAAATTCATATTTAGTACGCACAACGCAACTGTCATGAGATGAAGGGATGAAAAAGTAATGAAAGCAAAATAAAACTAATAACATAACATTATTATTTCTAAAACTGAATACAAAAAGGTATATCTAGGTATTTCTTATAAAAATATGAGAGGTAAAATATGCAATAACTAAAAGTTATTTAACAAAAACACTAAAATGCCATAAAAATGGCTCATGTGCAGGAATTCAAGAGTGTTCTATAAAACACCCTTTAACATGTTCAGTCTTCAAAATTCTTACAAAATTAAGTAGGCACCCAAAAACATAATTAACTTAGCTTTAACATGATGGAACTTAGTTTAATTATCAGAGTTTTTTTTTATTAGTTCAAACATTTCTGAGACTGTGTGTAACACAATGACTGCAGGCATGCAATGGTGCATGTCAATTGGAGCAAATCTAGGGATAATTTGTTGAGTTTTGTGCTATTTGTTAACTGTTACACGGACGTAGATCAACCTTGCAATTCTTATTTCAAGCAAACTAAGTACAAGGTCTGAGTGGAAAAATGTCAATAACAAGGGTTGACTTCTGCAGTTAAATCACAAAAGAAAATAACAAAGATAATCTTCTAGGCATCTGAAAATTAATTGCTGTTGTAACACAAGCATATGTCCTGTAATTTAAAATTAAAATTGTTCAAAATTTTAATTACAAACATGTAATTAGGGATGCAACATTAGTTGTTAAATACTGTCAATATTGATTAATACTGCAAAAGGATGAAACTTCAGTACAAGTTAAAAACTCTCACTTAAATCTGAACAAATCTTATATACAATATTGTCCGAGTAAATAATGTTTTAAGTTGTCTGTGAAAATGAACAATCCTGGATTATTTAATACGCTCAGACTAGGAATACAGCAAAGAACTAGTACAAAGTGTTATTAAATTGATGATGAGTTGGGTCCTTTTGTTTAACATTTCAGCTTTTACCATTACCAAATATTTTCAATTTGGCATTAAGTCTACAAAATAACAGGAACAATAATCTCACTAACTAAAAAATTTGATGAGACGACTTTTAAGAATGAAAAATTGTTGAATGGGATCTGTTTACCAGAATATACATAAATTGTGGTTTTCAAAACTTAAACTTCAATTTAAGTTATGGTAAGCACTACGGGCAAGCAGCACTTGACTGTATTAATCCTAGAACGGCCAAACGACTTTTTTAGTCGTTAGGTTACGGTAAGATGGTAGCCAAACAGCTTTTATAGTAGTTTGCTACAGACTTTTGTTCTAATCAATATTTCCTACTTTTAAATTGCAGTAATCACAAAGACAATTAAACCATTGGAAAGATAATGAAATTAGCTTCAATTTTCTTATATAATATACTCATTTATGTTTACTATAATGGCAGGATAATTAGATAAATATATTGAAATTTTGACCTTCCTGTTCCGCGGCACTGCCGAGCGAGCAGTGGAGGCAAAATGGGCCATTTTGTAAAATTCGTGGATGTTTTATTTTTCGCCGTAGAAGCTAGAAGGTTGTATCACTCAATTCATTCTTCCTTTCTCTACACTTCGTCTGTTGAAAGATTTGGTCTAGCGTCATTAGTTTACCAGCTGTGATTATTTTACAAAGACACGGTAAACTAAGACGGTAAGACTTTTCTGTGGGGCCAGACAACTTTTTTAGTCGTTTGGTTAAGTATTTATTATTCTGCTTGTAGATGGAATTGTAAAAAAAGAAAAATACAGAAATGAAGAGGGAGAAATCCTCTACCGATCTAAGTATAGTTGTAAGTTTCCTGGAGCGATATTTTGGTTTTTGCAGTTGGTCAAAGTTATGGAATGTCTCAATTCGTCAGAGCACCTTTTGTTGTGTTGTAGGCCTATCGCGTTGCAGCCAGATGATTCTTTTTTGCGGTGCACAGCTGTAGGTTATAAGTTTGTTTTGTTAGTTGTGACTGCTTTAGTGAATAAAAATTATTGTTATTATAGTGATATTAGAAGGTATTTAGGTGAAAATCAGTGATAAAAAATGGAAGAAAACTTGGACTCCAGGTTTTTCGTGAGTTGTGAGAAAGATAGGCCAAATAAAATTGTTTATAAACAAAAATTGTCGTTTCCATGGTTTACCTACTAAAAAATATTATTTTCTACATTTTTCTTATTGACTCATTTGGTATGATAAAAGGCTAATATAATCGATAAAATCAAGAAAGTAAGAGTGTTTTGAAGAAAATCTTGCTCTGATATCAGAGCATGACAGAGCGCCGAGTAAAAAAATGTTCTCTTTTTTATATTTTACCACTTAAAGACCTTATAAGTTGTTTTATATCGCTTAAACTATATATTTTCTGATTCGGCACAAAATTTCAAACATTTTGTATATCTTGGAATTTTTATACACCTAATAATTATTTTTTTACGTGTGATAGAAGTTGTTAGTTTTTTGTGTGATATCCCGTAAGTAAAAACGAAACTTATTTTCAAACTGAAATACTATATTTACGGATAAAGTATAAATACGGATATTTATTTTTCTTGTTCTATGTTTACTGCTCTATCAGAATATATGTGTTTTTATTATGTTTTAGGTCTTTTACTATGCGTAGGCCTAAAAAGTACATAAGCATGCAAAATTTAAAAAATGTAGGGTTTCACATTTTACGCTATAACTCAAAAACATTTATAGTTGTTTAAAATATTCTTGTGTTTTTGTGTAAGGAAATAAATTTCAAACAACTTGTATATCTTGGATTTTCTTAAATTTTTTTTTTAATTTTTTGGAAGGCCTTACTTTTGAAATTTAGTTTTTAGCAAGTGTTTGTTTTTTTGTTTTTGGCATGTACCATTTTTGTTGAAAAAAGGTTCAGGGTTTGTTAGTATATTTAGATTCTACAGAATGTCCCAAATCCAATGGTATATAACGTTATATGTTTTGGTAAAAAATAGGTATTTTATAACAGTTAACATAAAATGCTGCACGGAAGGCAAAAACTGCCTGGCCCCACAGAATCTCACCATTTGGCCTTTCTAGGGTTAATGTTTGCTTGCAAAAAGATTAGCACTATGTTCAAATATAATAATTCCTAATAACAAGAACAACTATCTTGTCAAAATAGGTTATAATTCGAGTAAGTAGTTTAATTTACTCAAGAAATATTACTAGGACACCATTATAAAGGCAATGCAACTAGTTTGCATAAAAACAAACTAAATATATAACATTTTTACAACTCACAAAAACTACTTACTGGCTAAGTAATGGCACAAATAAATAGCGAGCACACATCGGAATAACCTAGCAAAAAAAAAAACAAAAATAAAACTTAATGAGGGTGAAAACACAAATGAGTCAGCTCAGCATCCAATCCAAAGCGTTGGTGATAGGATAAATAACACTACAAGGCGAGTAAACGTTAGGATGCACTGCAACCAAGCGGGTGTCTACGGGCATGCAAGGTTACCGGAACTGTGCTGGTCCTCGGTTTGCAGCTGGTACGGCTGGAGGTCATTGTCGGCCTCGGAGATGAGGGCGTTGCGCAGGCGGCGGGCGACGTCCGGCCCGGCCAGGCCACTGCCCGAGGGTAAGGCCAGCGGGTACGCCTCAGCCCGGATCAGCAGCTGCATCTGCTCCTGGCTCAGCTGGTCGGGCAGCAGCGCCTGCGACAGACGGAACAAACGTTACAATAACTGAGGGCGTTGCGCAGGCAGCAAGCGATATCCGGCCCGGCCATGCCACTGTCCGAGGGAACGGCCAGCGGGTACGCCTCCGCCTGGATCAGCAGCTGCATCTGCTCCTGGCTCAGCTGGTCGGGCAGCAGCGCCTGCGACAGACGGAACAAACGTTACAATAACTGAGGGCGTTGCGCAGGCAGCGAGCGATATCCGGCCCGGCCATGCCACTGTCCGAGGGAACGGCCAGCGGGTACGCCTCCGCCTGGATCAGCAGCTGCATCTGCTCCTGGCTCAGGTGGTCGGGCAGCAGCGCCTACGACAGACGGAACAAACATTGCAATAAAGTACTGATGCCATTTACATACTTAATTAATGTGCTGGGGGAGTTTTTTTTGTGATCAAGCTCCTCCTAGAGTTCTGAACCGATTTTAAAAATTTAGGTGTCGTTAGAAAGAGTTTGGCGGGAAGTTTTGCAGGAAACAAAATTTATGAAAGTTAGACAAAAGGGAAGGAACCCTAAACCCCCTTAAAGTTTCGCAATTGTCAATAAGGTGTAATATAGGAATAGAAATTTCAAAAATCGACTAAAATAAATATTGTTTTATCAGCACTGAACGAAAATTTATAGCTCATGAGCAGCGCAGGTCCAACAGTTTACACTAAATCTTTTAATCGGTGATGTTGATTTAATTGATAATTTATCAATATATATCAAGGAGTTTTTTTTTTAACCTCTTGCAAACAACTGTACGTAACCAGCAATAAGAGGTGAAGTGTTAATTCACATTTTGTAGAGCATGTTTTATGACTTCAGTATGTTTTAAAATGTTTGAGACAAAAAAACAATATAAATTATGCTGGTCAGCAAGATCAACAGATGTTTATGAGCTGCTTTAGCTGTAGAAAGCTTACACAATACAGAGTACTCACTGGATGATGAAGTTCTCCAGATTGCAGTTATGCGCCAGCTATAGATATCAAACAGAAAATTTGACAGAACACTTTCAACACCTATCGGGTCCAAAGGTAGCTGCCCGGCCCGACTTGGCCCGTGTGACACTCAACAAGTAAATTCATTTTTGGGTTATTTCTATCTCTGGATTGGTTGGATACAGCTGGTGACTTGTAAGCTGGCACTTGGGCCTGACACAGGCAGTATAAGCGCAGGGGTGGGTGGAGAGTGGTAAAGTTAAGAAAAAGACCGGTCTGCACACATACATTTGTACATGAGCAGTTACAACAAAGTGGTGGATGGTCACAACATATTACAATAAAATATAAAATAAAAACCTAACTAAAACAAATTTTTTATATATGAGAAATTCGTTTAACACGCTCGCGGCGGCGCTCCCATGCTGGACCCTAATGCCTGGTGGGAGCGATCGCTCCCAAGCTGCAACACGTTACAATAAGATTTATTTTTAAAACAGGATCTGAGCTTAAAATCCGAAACTTTAACAGCACTGCTGAATAGTATATTGTATTCTGTGCACTGGACAGTGCTGCTGCTACGATAGGCGTGGCAGTTACAGTAACTATAAGTAAGAGCACCATGATGGCAGCAAGGAACGCAGAATATCGTGCTGCCGCGAACGTGTTAAACTGTAGTATGCTCCGTTGACAAGGTGCAAGTGAAGCTTTTTAAATATTTCATTGTTAAACAATTGATTTATATAAGTAAATAAATTATTACAAATTTTCAAAGCCATATAGATTGGGCTATACATTTCTAAACGGTGAGATGGGTATCTGAAGAAGCTGAAAAGGTAATTTAATAGAAATATGTTCAATAAGTGAACTCCTCCACCCTGGCCGCCATCACCATCATCATCCCCTACCTGATTCACCCCCAACTCACCACTTCGCTGGAAGGCTGGCTGCCGGAGGTGGAGGGTTGACTGTACTCGGGCTGGGAGGAGGTGGATGCGACGGCCGCCGCCGCCTCCTCCTTCACCATCACCTCCTCCACTGGCCCCGGCTCCGCCTCTGGCCCCGGCCGCAGCGTCAGCGACTTCTCCGCCTTCTCGTCCGGGCACAGGAACACCTCGATCTCGCCCTGGTCCGTCTTCAGGTGCATCTGGTACTGGAACACGCAAACCGACGATTAACCGTTGAAGTAATCAGTTTTCAGCTGTGGATGTGCATATTTTCAGTTTTCAGTGTTTGGAGGTGTGGCTGTCGGTGACATTCCCAATACTTGAACTAATGACAGGACACAAAATCTGTGAAGCGTACCGAGGTGTGAAAACCTTGAAACAGTGGTTAACGACCTTCTTATGCATAATTGCCACTTTATCAGTGTCTTAAAAACTCGATAAATGTGCCTTAATTGTTGGGGGTAGGAGGATTAACCACTCACCATTTTGCACAGCTCATTAAAATAATTAAAAGAACCCTATGATGGAAATTAAAGTTAACACTGCATTGTACATCTCCAAATTAAATAATTCTTAATTTTTTCAGTTGACAAGGGTTAGCTGTAGGCTCTGTATATTATCTTTTGTACCGAAGCTCCTTACTCCAATTTGAGGTCAGAATGTTAGAGAAGGTATTCTAAAACAGGAAACACTTCAGCAGGGTGATTAGGAAAACAATTATTACGTTAATCCAAGCTAAATCTGTATCATCATCCTCTCTCTAAAATGCAAGATTTAACGTAACATCCAACATTTAACACTTACAACAGAGCAGTGATGAACCAAACGGAAGAAAAGTGTGATATTACCTGTACCTCTTTGTTTTCTTTGTTGTAATATACTTCAGGTACTTCTAGTTTTGACTCTGGTGGTGCCTTGATGACCAAGGTAGTCTGCTTGTAGGAGAGAGAGTTGCGCAGATCTTGATACGTAATGTAGCCGTACCGTTTTTCCTCATTCATTATTTGGAGATCATGTGCTGAAATCAATGTCGGGGTAATAATTGAGAATGATTGATAGGATAATTTTATAAAGATTATTACTTGATTTAAAAATTGTTCCATTTGTTTGCTGGATTATTAAAAAAAATTTATGCTCAACATGTTGCATACATAAAACAGACATGGATCTCATGGATGGACATATGTTCAATGTCCTATACAAGAGCAGTGAGGCAGGCTTTACAGCTTTTGGAATACTGGAGGGGCGAGGATTGGAAAGATAACAGTAGGTTACAGGATTTTTGAATTCTTAATGCCAGGTCTAATGGTACCTAAAACTAAGATTGGGGAGATTTCAAGAAAATTTTCAGGAAAATCAAAACATTGTCCTCTGAGCAAGAATTTTTCTTTATTTCCGGGAGCAATTGGAATGGGAAGGTTTAACTGGTCCCAGGCAAAAAAAGGTATAATTTTTATAAAGACACAAAGAGACAAAATTTGCCAGAACCGTAAGCCAGAAAATAAAAGGGAATTACTTTGTAACTTTGTACTTTGTAAAATAAAACAAAACTGTAAATCTTAATTAGTAAACAACTACCATGAAATTTCCAAAAGAGGGACTACATGTGTTCAACGATTGCTGGTAATATACAGAGGTAACTTGACGTAAGACACAAATAGTGAGAATAGTAGAGACGCTCGACCTCGGATGATGAAAAGTACTCAAAAAATGCTTTAAAAATGAAGTAACTTAATGGGAATTTTACTAAAGAAAAATGGAACAACATTCTGGCACCAGAGCACGTCTGATCAAGAGTTTAGTGGGTTTTACATTACGAAACAAATAAAATAACGTGTACAGGCCTTTTGCAATGTACAAAATTTAAGATAGCCAACATTTGTTAAAACTAACCGTTGATGATAGGTTACCAAATCATAACTAAGATAGCTATTCAGAACTTTTGACCGATTCTTTTCAAATGTACCTTTGCTGTGAAACACTACTGACAAATAATGTACAGTTAGAAAAGGCATGTTACACATTAGCACATGAAGCATCTATTTTAAGCCATGATAAACAAACAGTGCACCTGTATTCCTGATGAGCTGGTCTAACGTTCTCTCCTGCCGCTGAAGGTCGTCAATCTCCGCCTGCAGAATATTCTGCGAGTCCATGGGAATCTGACCGCCCCTGCCACACAGCTCAGTTCAATCAACTGATAAGGGTTAATGTGCATCATTACAAAAAGAATTAGGTTATTAAAAAGCCCTATTTTTTGCTAGGTTTTCATTAATTTATTAAATAACCTAGTATCAAAATTTTCCCCACAAGACTCCCTCGGAAGGAAATTTCGCTAAAAAACATTTTCAAATCAGTTTACATACATTACTAACTTGTGATTAAGAGCTTTTCAAAATATAATTGGTTCAAACAGTTCACTGTACAGCCATTTTCAAGCCATAGGCTACAAGTTTACTCTCTTTCTTCAAATAATAGTGTCAAATAATTATTTGAAAAACATATTCATATTTAAAAGCACACAACCACGCACATACACTCACAACGAATAGGCCTAATTTTTATCTGACATGTGAGTGGGAAAATGTATGTAGAAAAGGATTGATTCCCATAAAAGCCAAAAGAAACATACACTATCTTTATGAAAATAAAATATAGAAACAGTTTTTCTAAGAAAAATTCACTCATCTTAAAGCAGCGGTCTTACTTCCATTGTATGTTGTTTTTCGACTTCTTCTCGAGAATGCCTATTCCCTCTAGCACATTGGTGATGTCATAGATTCGCCTCTTCTGCACTTCCAGACACTCGGACGCCACATTTAGGTCGACCACGCCTTTTGGTGAGTTTTGTAAAAGGGCGACAAACTTCTTGGTGAGCAGACCGAGTGAAGTGTCGTACCTCGTCAGTGCAGGCTTATCTGACAACACAGCGAGCAATTAAAGTGAAAGCTTTTTAAGTATTTAGGCTCAGGTGTAAATAAGCCTCAGACAATCAAACTGTCCTCAATATATTTGTTCACAAACTTTTTTAAATACCCTTAAAGCAACTAGGCCTGAGTAACAGTTGTTACATCCAAAGTGAACTCAAGCGTGTCAAACAATCCTTAAAAGAGTGCTAATATTAAATACCAACGAAAAAGAACAATAAACTCAAATAGAACAAGGAGACTCACTTTTGCTAGCGGGGCTAGCACTCGATGCACGAGCTTTTTTGGTTGACTTTGGTGTTTTGAACCCCTCATCGGCAGAGGTGGAGTCTAGGTTGAGCCTCCGTTTCACCGCCTGCAAACATCGTTTCATTATGATTTTAAAAATCGAATACTATTGCTGTATCAGTAATGCTATGGTGTTACATCTTCATGTTCCATTGTAATCTACAATAAATTGAGAGACTGACCAGAAGGATAATCTTCTGTAGCCTAACAAAAAGATATCAGTCTAATAAAATTAAGATAAATTCCTTGCATAAGAGGTAAACAATCATTTTAACATTATCCTGTTGGAGTAAAAAATGAGTAGATCCTGAGAATTCCACAAGAGACTTTCTACTTCTCGTAATTTTAATTAAAACCACTAAAAATATACAGGTACACTAAATATAGGCCTACAGAATATCATTGAAAAATTAAGAGTGTATGAGAATTTTTTATGGATTTTTATTGAGTTTTAAATACATCTTTTTTTTGTAAAATCTGACAATATAGGTAGCCTAAACTAAGTGAACAGAAAATTAGCCAAAAATAGACTCCTTGAAAAACGGGGAGTGCATGAGACAACTTCTATGTTTTTAATGCATTTATAAGTTACGTGTTTCCAATAAAATTGTTTTGGCACTTAAGAATTTGGAATCCAAAATTAAAAGTATACTAGTGTACGCTTAAAGAAATATTTAAAAACCAACAAAATACAGTAGGCTATCGTAAATTAAAAATAACCTGCCCTGCCTAAAAAGGATCAACTCAATAATCCTTTACATAAAACCATTGGAATTTCATGTAAATTATAAACTAATAATATCAATATATACTATTCAAAAAGTGAATCAAGTTAATTCTTAACCATTTTTAGGTAAAAAGGAGAAAAAATTTCACTGTTTACAGCTGATGTATAACTTATATAACACAGTAAATAATACCAACTAAAAACTACTGCAGTCTTGTTAGAAATATTGAAATAGAACAATTAAAAACTGAGAACTGAAACATGTTGTAAATGAAACGACAGACCTGAGAGCGCGGCGGCTGCGTCGGCGGGCCCGTCATGATCTGGTTCTGCGGCGTCTGCCCGTACTCATGGTCCAGCAGGTGGTACGGCGACGGACTGGTCATCACCGTCTCCACCATCTCCGCCAAGTCCACGTACTCTGGCACACAAGCACAAGTTATATGTGACAGCCACTCAAGCACAAGTAGTATCTAACTCAAGTATAAGTACTCATACTCTGACGTCCACACAAGCACAAGGCTCAAGAATGAGTCCTTGTAGCCTACGAGTACTCTGAAAGTCACATAAGCACAAGTTATATCTAGGCCTAACTCAAATATTCCAGAAACTCTCTCAGCCACACAAGCACAAGTTATATCTGGCAGAAGTATATGAACTCCATGTACTCTAAGAGCCACAAAAGCACAAGTTATCTCTAGCTTAACCTAAAAAAAGATGAACACGTAAAAGAAAAATTCAAAGAATTAGAGATCATGACAGTAATTAGTCTTTATATTTATGAAACAATCTTATATGTAAAACAAAATGGGAACATTCCTGAAACTGGAAATACAATCCACCATCATAACACCAGAAGTAGTGGGAAAATTAGACTCAGCAAGCACAGATTGGCAATATTTGAAAAAAAACCTAGTCATTCTGGATCAAAATTTTTAAACAAAATTTCGCCTATCATAAATCTTAATTTAAACCCATTCTATTCAAAAACCTTGATAGGTTAAGAACCGCTACTGTATGCAAATACAGTAGAACCTCGCTAATCCATCACCTACGGGACCGGGGGCATGGTCGGAATAGCAAAAAGGTCGGATTATCGGATGAACTCATTTTATTGACATGAAAACGTACAAAAACTGTATTTCGAACGGAAAAAATTGCATTAAGAGTGTTTAACAAGCTACTGTATTGTAAAAAACGACATTAGGACCATAAAAAACTAACCGCACCAAATATTATTGCTCTACTGAACGATATACGCACTCCCAATGAGTAATACGTCATCGATAGCAGCCAACCTGAACGAAGGAATGCTCCGGAAATGTAAACAAACATCAATTTCCAATTGCGTGATCGGTCTAACCGATGAGAAAACCCCGCTGAGGGCGAACTAGCGGAGGCCTATTTCCCTTGCGACAAGGTCGGATTAACCGAGGAGTCGGACTCTCGGAGGTTGAGGTTCTACTGTATGCTAAATTATCCAAAATTTTGATTTGCAACTTTAAAATATTTATCATTTCCATTTGTGTTAAGATCCTGAAAAAATTAGGCATCCCTCATCAAACCAAAAAGGCAAGATTTTAGTTTTTGACTTTTCGTGGTAAATCTTACTTTTGATATACTCAACTTGGAAAACTGAAAATGGCCACCATTTTGAATTGGTACAAATAGAAACTTGATACCCATGACTAAATTGATCCTAATAAACTTTATTTATTTCATAAGTTTTTATTTTTATACCTCAGATAGGCCCAGTTCAAAAGTTATGCTATCTGAAAAATATATTGGCTGTGTTGAAAAAAATCAAGTATCTGCTAAACGTTCCAAAATTTCTAGAAATATTTTGATTTATCTTTGGAATCCAATTCAATGCAGCACAAGTCATATTTTTTTAACACCTTGTACTCGATAGTAAAGAATGATGAGATGAATCCAAGCTCCAATAGTTGTGGGGAAGCAAAGAGATAAAGTAGGCCTGAATAATAAAACCTTTCCGTTTAATGAAACATTGATATGTTTGCGGCCTACAAAATAAAACCTTTCCGTTTAATAAAACATTGATATTTTTGCCCATATTTCTCGTCGTTTTTTTTTCTCAATAGCTTGCAAGTGATGATGTGATACTCACCGAGCTTGACTGCGACTTCAGACACCGGGCCACCATCATCCAGCTGAAGTACTCTCTGCACATGAGACATCTACGAACAAATAGGCTGCTAGAGACCAATCAAAAATAAATGTAATGACAAAATGTACAGTATCATTTACAATCAACCTAATTTAATGAATAAGCACCTACATGTTTCCCATTTAGGCCTTCTGAGATTTTAATTGACTTAATCAAAAACAAGTAGCCTATGCTTAGCCTAATTTATTTGTTATTCTTTTTAAACATATAGGCCTAAGTACAGTAGACCCCCTGTTGGCCGACCTCGTTTTAACCGACGATCGGATAATCCGCCCTTGCTGGTCAGATATTGAAGATCGTTTTAACCGACCCTGTTTTGATAACAGTTCGATTAACCGCTCTTTTCTAGGAATTGCGGCAGTTCCGTTCCCATATCCAACGATGGGAACTTTACGCTCAACTCCACAGGTTGTTTCTTACAGGTTAAAATATTTTGAATACAGCATTCATTAATTTATTACAATGTCAGTTGGTGCTTTTCAGAGCGCATAGTACGATAAACGACTGTGAGTTTTCGTTTTCGTATCCGGAACCCATCATATCATTCATCAGTAGAGTAAAAAAACACGCACATTTTATGTTTGTGTGGGTGGGGAAGAGGGGGTAGACAACTCAAAGTCAAAGTTTTTGCAATGGGTTTTTGTGACTCAAGTCTCCAGCAAGAAGCTATAAATCAACTGCCTAACCCATAATATTGCAATGATTGCTTGCTTCTTATCACTAATTTTGACAATCAGTAAGTACTGCATTTTGTAAAATTTGTTAAAAATATATGAACATGTTATTAAAAGTGTTAACATAAAACATTTTTGCCTCGTCTAATATCTAGTTTATAAAATGTGACATTTATACAGTAAATATTTTGAAAAATAGGTTGATAATTATAGTTCATTTTCTAAATAAACCAAAAACTGCTTTAGAATCATTTTAATGGAACCTTAAATCAATAGAGCTTTTATTTTTAGGTGTTTAGAAGACTACTCGTTTTAACCGACCTTTTAAGTTATCCGACCTAGGTCCAGTCCCGTCAGGGTCGGTTAAGAGGGGGTCTACTGTAATAAATTTGGACATAAAAAACAAAAAGATGAAAAGGCTAATAATGGGAGGCAAGTCGAGTTTCTGTTAGGGTTTGAATAAAACCAGCAACCATTCCCTCAAGCATTATCTATCAGAGTTGGACCAACTTGTTATTTTGTAGGCTTAAGTTTTGTAAGCTAACATTGCTAAATCTTAAAAAAAATAAGAATTCATACTCAGTCGGTGGGTATACAGTATTTGTTGCTTTCAATGATTTTCACATTGAGGTAGTTGGCAAGAGTGCAAGAGTGTTACTTTATATGCTGTCTATGCCAATAGCTGTTTACATACGAGAAATACTCAACCTTTATAAGGGAAAGCGATCCCATTTCCTCAAAACTCTGGGTATGCTGTGTGTTGAACCAGTATCTTGTAACCAGTTTTTGAAAGGAAATTCACCACACAAAATCAATGCCTTATATGTGCTATGAATTTTAATTATTTTAGTAATTTTTTATGTATTAACTAATGAAATACCTAGAAATGCCTGTTATCTTGTATTCCATTGACCCTAATTAAACTTGTATATTCTGTAAAGATAGTTAAATTTTGCACCTCCCTTGTCATTTGACAAATAATGATGGTTTTTGAGATACTAAGCTTTGAATACAAAAAATGTCTGCCATTTTGAAATGTACACAGCAGAAACTTTATATACAGTATCAAAATAGGTCTTTTGCTATTTATCACATTACCAATTTGCAAATTGATACTTCTTGTACAGGTTTAAAAGTTTAACCCATGAGCGGGCACTTCACCAGTGCAACGGCAGAGGGCGCATGCGAAGTTTTACCCCGCAACACTAAATTGCACAAATTTAACCAATTTTACTAGTTTTATAACAAAATATTCTTTTTAAGTATTGACAAATTCATTAGGAATGAGAATTCATCGTTGATACCATTAACTGTTCAACTTAATGGGTGTAACATTTCAATTGAACATAGTAATTTTTTAGTATAAAATAGGTATTACTGTCCGTGTTACAGAAGAGGGAGCTCTGCAAACTGACACGGCATCATTGAATTGCAAAAAATAACAAGGTACCAACGGGGGGGGGGGGGGGGGTATAAGTAGCTTTGGAGGATTTTTGGAATGAGGCGCGTGAGGTAAGGGACTGGATAGCCTACTGCCAACATCCATTACGCCTGTTTATTTAAAAAAAAAGTGTGGAGGAAAACTTTGCATGTGCCCGCTCGAGGGTTACGAAGAAATTATCTGAAATGTAAATAATGTAAATGTAAATAATTCTCAAGACCACAGGTTAACTGATCTTCCAAAACTCTCAATAAGAGACATTTTTAACTTAATAGATGGCTTAAATTCAAAAAAAATCTCCTGGTTTTGACGGCATTTCTTCATTTTTGCTTAAAAAATGTAAGTTTGTATTGTGTGAACCACTCTTGCACTTAATGAATAGTGTTTTAGAGAGTAACAGCTTTCCAGATGTATTAAAAGTTTCTGTTGTTAAACCCCTGTTTATAAAAGGTGATAAAGGTATGGTGCAAAACTATAGGCCTATTGCTCTGACATCAACTTTTAGTAAATTAATAGAAAAATATATTTTAAGTCAAGTTTATACACACTGTGAGAGATTTAATTTATTAAGTGACTGCCAACACGGTTTCAGAAAGGGTCGGAGTACCATTTCTGCTGCAGCTGAATTTATCCACATAGCTTTAGAAAAAATAAATGAAGGAAATCAAGTGGCAGGTGTTTTCTTAGACCTGTCCAAAGCTTTCGACAGGGTAGATCACAAGATTTTGTTACACAAATTAAATAAATTAGGAATAGGTGGCAATCTTTGGGAAATATTTAAGTCCTACCTAGTTAACCAAAGTCAATACATAGAAATAGAGTATGATAATGGAGAATATATAGATAAGAGACGATCACTAGTTAGGAAAACAAATTTTGGCGTGCCGCAGGGGTCCATATTGGGGCCATTTCTGTTTACTGTATATGTTAATGATTTTAACTTTGCAAAAAATGATTTATTTTACAAATAAATGTCACGTAACAATGTATGCCGATGACACTTCTGGGTTATGCTGGGATGTAAACAACTTACTCCTCACTGAGAATGTAAAATTGTTTTTGGATCAGGCTAAATTACTGTTTGAAAAAGATAATTTAAGGGTTAATATTGAAAAAACAGAATTAATGGTCATTAGTCCTAACAGGTTAGTTCGTGAGTTTGAATTGGATGATAATAATTTAATTCTTAAGGCAAATCCTGTTAAAAAATTTTTAGGTCTTCATTTGGATACAAATTTAACCTGGGAATTTCATATCTACCATGTTTGTAATAAAATCTCTTCCAGCTTATTTTTACTTAGACGAATTTCCTCTTACATGTCTGCAGATGCTTTAATAATGGTTTATTATGGTTTAATTTACCCTTTTTTGTCTTATGGTTTAGTACTGTGGGGTGGGACATATGAAGTATTGATAAAAAGGATTTTTATTCTACAAAAGAAGTCACTGAGAATAATAGCTAAGACACCGCCTAGATCCTCTTGTAAACCTTTATTCAAAAAATACAGAATTTTAACTTTGTATGCAATGTTTATATTTCAAACTGTTTTGTTAGTGAAAAATGATGTTAAGTTTACATGTTTTAATTCCGATACCCATAGTTATAATACAAGGTCTAAGAATGATTATCGTATGTTTTCTAGACATTTACAATTTACTGCCATTAGTCCTTATGTAAGGGGAACCAAATTTT
The DNA here is from genome assembly GCA_035578135.1 of Flexamia atlantica. Lineage (NCBI taxonomy): Eukaryota > Metazoa > Arthropoda > Insecta > Hemiptera > Cicadellidae > Flexamia > Flexamia atlantica. The sequence continues at coordinate 16,191,190 of JAQJVK010000012.1, read as the reverse complement.
TCAATCTACTGCCACAAAATATTAAATCTCTTACTGGAAATAGTTTTAAAAATAAATTAAAAGACTGGCTTATTGATATTGCACCTTACCACTTTAATGATATCAAATAATTTTTTTTTATTACTCTTAAGCTGCATAAGTCTTAGGCCTGGTTCTTAGTTTTCCATTTCTTCAATTAACTACAATTTCAATTTTCCACAAAAAAAATTATGAGTTTTGCACTTAGGTATATTTTATTTTGACTACCGTATGTATATGACACATTGTATATTGTATGACAAATTGTAAAAATTGTACTGACTATGTCTATGCTATTCTTGTTATAGTTCTGGGCAATAAAGAATTTGAATTTGAATCTTAAAAAATAATCTGTCTTACAGACCGTCCGAAAGGAAACTGAGAATTAAGACCTAAATTAATAGAAACTTTTTTCTTTATTTTTGTTACAAAAATCTAAGTTTGTGACACAGGCTACCTTCAATATTATCCTGTGTAATAAACAGATGCTCAATGTCTAAGGCCTAAGTCACACTAACTAAATCGCCTAGGTGAGTTTAGACCATTTTTCATGTCATGATTTAGTTCAACAGTTAGACCTAAACAAATTAATTTAGAAAGTTTGCTCTGATTGAATGTTAAGGTTTAGGATTTGCAAAAGAAAAAATATCAAACAGCAGAAAACATCACTATGGACAATAGTACTTTAATTAAATTATTATGTGGCGAAAGAAATGCCAAAACCTACCATTTTATAGGCATTGAATGGGCAAATAAATATGCTAATGAAATGCTATTTCAAACCTTTAATATTTTATAAATGCAGTGCTACTTTTTACTCATACAAATACATTTAACTTATGTTGTTGGTAATCTAATAGGGGCCTAATTAATTTTCAAATTTCGCAGACATGTTTTAATAATTTGTGGTAATTGTTGACGTTAATTTGCTCACTAAAATTCATAGAACCAAGTTCATACGATTATTTATAAAGTAATAATTTGATATCTTATGCCATGTTCTAATGTTTTTTGCATCGTCCAGTTCCACATGAAAGGGTAGACAATTGTAGGAAAACTTTTAAATGAATAGTAGCAATTAGACTAGGTTAAAATCACAGTAAGAACAGTAAAGGTGGACAAAAATAATGCAATCCTAGGGTAAAATGGCATTATAAACATTCAAAACAATTCTTTGAAGTAGGAGTAACTGAGTGAAACCAGTGAGTGAGTTAAAGGAAAGGGATGGGTGGCAATTAGAAGAGTCTCATCGCCGCGCCGCGCCGCGACAGCCACTCACGGCTCTTCCTGTCACATCATGTGTTCCGCCAGTGCCTCGATGATTTTTATGTGTCTGCTGGACACTGTCTGTGTACACTCAAGTAATGAATACATCGACGGTGTCATCACTGAAATGCAATGATCCTTGTGTTGTTACTGAGATCCTTACCTAACCAAACCTAACCTTAACATGACCTATTAGCCTACTCTTAATAAAAATGTTTTCCTAAAATTATATACCCATTGTAAGATAAGTGTACGATAAAATGTTGAATAAAATACAAGAGAAAATAACGCAATTGCAGTCCCAGACTGCTTCCTCCTCTTTAGACTCTAAATAAGGTATGTCTCCTTAAAAATTCTAGCCTACTTTAATCGCCTACTTTAATTAGGCCTAATAAAAATTGTTTCCTTACAAATTACCCTATACATTCATTTCACATTAGTTTGTTCGATATGGACAATTTTAGAACATGAGGGGGAGATATCAAATAATTATTAAGAAAAATCTGCTTAGTAATATTGATGTTCTTTGTTTGAAATTCATTGTTGGTGATGGTGATTTTATATTTTGATTAGGATTTTTGCGGACATTTGCCATCACTGATCAGTGATGGCAAATGTCCACAAAAATCCTAATCAAAATAAAAAGAAAAATAAATAAATAACTTTGATTAAATAGGGCTGATGGTTTTACTTCTTGTAGCCTAAGTGTAAATATTGGTAGAACATATGGTTGTGGTTATAAAAACTAAGAAATCTGTTAGGTGTGTGGTAAAAGCCATATCCGAATAGAGCCATCCATATACAATATGCGAGTAAAGCCCAAATCTGAATAGAGCAGGGCCAAGCCAAGTCAAGCCAGAGCCAAATCCAGTATGCCCCCGATGTTTAATTGCCTACTGGGATTATGTACACACCTACTATTCCTGGATAGTAGGTTGCCTGGGATTAGGAATTGTTTTCTATGATATTCAGAAAAATGTCAAACATGGCCATAAATCTGTCATAACAGCAAGATTCAAAAGATGAAAGTTAGCAATAAACCCACTGCTGTCAGTATTAGAGTCATGAAGCCCATCCGCAACTATAACAAGAAAAGGGAATACTTAGGCAAGAGAAGAATTCTTTTAAAGGAAGGGACAAATTTTAAAAATTTACTTCAGCTCTAGCTGCACTTAAGGGATCCTATTTTAGCTGTAACTTCAATAGAATATAAGAATTTACTCCATTTTGATCCTGCTAATCACACTTTGGGCCTATTGATAACGGATGAGGCTGATCAAAATCAATCGCTATTTTCCTTCTAGGCCTAAGGTAAGTAGTTTTTTTTAAGTAGGCCTATTTTTACTATCTTGAATGAAGGCCTAGCCTAAATAATTACAAATCCAGTAAGCGATAAGAAATTCGAGAATACGCCTGTTTACACCCACAACTGGGAGAGTGGCGTGTCCCGTAATCCAACTACTTGAGGTCACGAATTGTGGATAGTTACAAGCGATGACTTGTGGATGCGGTTTTCCTTAATGGGATTAAAGTGTTTGCTGCTGAATACTACGTTCATCCATATAGTCGTTCTCATAACTAGATGAGTTCGCAATTAATTGGCAAAAATTAAGGAACATCCCGGTTTTAGTCAACAACAAGACTAAGAAATCTTGCCACAATCATCCATAAAACTCTTATTTGCCTTAAAAACCCGTTAACTGGTGATCAGCATCTTACATGGTAATGTAGTAAATAGACACAACAAATCAATAGTAGTATCAATAAATCTATAGTTAATTAAAAACCCTTTAGATGCACATCAAACTCATGTGGAGAACCTATGAACGGTAAAACAATCTCTACTGTTGAAATCATCTTATTGATAAATGTTGCTCAAAATGCACTCATATGATTTTTCTACAATGCTCTGACAGCAAAGCAATTGAATGTTTTTTATTCCATTGTTAAAAAGGTAAGCTAGATGGGAGGTCTTACAAGTGTACAAACAATGATTTTACAGTGAAGAACAGATACACACGGAAAATCTGAAATAGAAAAAGTCTTAGCCTAGGTTATGTGGGGACTCAATGTGAAAACTAGATGATCATGAATATGCATGACAATTCAATGCTTAAAAACAAGATGCAACCTGAGAAGCTAAGGAATGGTACAATTTAGGTTATTTTTGGAGAGTTAGGCTAATTCAACAACATCTTGTTATCAGCCATCTATATAAAAACACCTGTTCACAAATTCCCATCAAGGGACACTTTTTATAGTCATGATACGAGGCATCGTTACTGTACTCTACGAGGATATAGATGTACCCTTCTGCAGGCTATCAAAAACAAATAACTCGTCCCCAACACTTGCATTGAAGATTTACAATCACTTGCCCACTGCAATGAGAAATCAATAAGTTGAACAGTTTTTGCAATGCCTTGAAAAAGCTGTTATTCTTCAACAAAAAGTTGCCGTATGGCAATTCACCCACTGCCATAGTACGTAGATTAAGTTTCCAACAAGGAAGTTGTATATATAGTGTATCGAGAAGTTTAAGTGACGTAACCTATCTGGCTCTGCTGGTCTCGGTCAAGAGGGAGGTAATTATCAGGTAATTAGTGAAAGCTAAGGATAGGTTTAGATAAGCATATAAGTTACTTTTAGAATATGGCATGTAGATGAATTTGGATAAGTTGGGTTAGGTTTGCATTGTTTGATTTTGGATTGTACTGTCATGCTTTTTCTTACCCAACCCAGTCCTTACCTAATAAAACGGTTTCAAACCAATCCTAACATATTCTACTGTTGAAATCATCTTATTGATAAATGTAGCTCAAAATGCACTCATATGATTTTTCTACAATGCTCTGACAGCAAAGCAATAGAATGTTTTTTATTCCATTGTTAAAAAGGTAAGCTAGATGGGAGGTCTTACAAGTGTACAAACAATGATTTTACAGTGAAGAACAGATACACGGAAAATCTGAAATAGAAAAAGTCTTTATGTTTCAAAAGTAGCCTAGGTTATGTGGGGACTCAATGTGAAAACTAGATGATCATGAATATGCATGACAATTCAATGCTTAAAAACAAGATGCAACCTGAGAAGCTAAGGAATGGTACAATTTAGGTTATTTTTGGAGAGTTAGGCTAATTCAACAACATCTTGTTATCAGCCATCTATATAAAAACACCTGTTCACAAATTCCCATTAAGGGACACTTTTTATAGTCATGATACGAGGCATCGTTACTGTACTCTACGAGGATATAGATGTACCCTTCTGCAGGCTATCAAAAACAAATAACTCGTCCCCAACACTTGCATTGAAGATTTACAATCACTTGCCCACTGCAATGAGAAATCAATAAGTTGAACAGTTTTTGCAATGCCTTGAAAAAGCGGTTATTCTTCAACAAAAAGTTGCCGTATGGCAATTCACCCACTGCCATAGTACGTAGATTAAGTTTCCAACAAGGAAGTTGTATATATAGTGTATCGAGAAGTTTAAGTGACGTAACCTATCTGGCTCTGCTGGTCTCGGTCAAGAGGGAGGTAATTATCAGGTAATTAGTGAAAGCTAAGGATAGGTTTAGATAAGCATATAAGTTACTTTTAGAATATGGCATGTAGATGAATTTGGATAAGTTGGGTTAGGTTTGCATTGTTTGATTTTGGATTGTACTGTCATGCTTTTTCTTACCCAACCCAGTCCTTACCTAATAAAACGGTTTCAAACCAATCCTAACATATTCTACTGTTGAAATCATCTTATTGATAAATGTAGCTCAAAATGCACTCATATGATTTTTCTACAATGCTCTGACAGCAAAGCAATAGAATGTTTTTTATTCCATTGTTAAAAAGGTAAGCTAGATGGGAGGTCTTACAAGTGTACAAACAATGATTTTACAGTGAAGAACAGATACACGGAAAATCTGAAATAGAAAAAGTCTTTATGTTTCAAAAGTAGCCTAGGTTATGTGGGGACTCAATGTGAAAACTAGATGATCATGAATATGCATGACAATTCAATGCTTAAAAGTTCTGGACAGCCTTACTGGCGGGTGGCGAAAATTGTAATCTCCCAAAATGTCTGCTAAATAAACATATGTTTTGGTAGAACTGTCAAAACTTTGTTTACGATTCAGCTCACTTACACAACAAAAGAATGCTCTGTAATATTTCACCGAGAGATTTCTTACGCAGTTAAAATTTCTGGAAAATATTTGCGCAATGCATCAGCTGGTCTTTTAGTTTGGCAACCTTTCATCTTAAATGATTTGTTTACAATTAAGAATGTGTTTCCACACTTTTGTCGTCGTACTTCATGAATTGGTTGAGCTTGCAAGCATTTAACATTAGTTGCACTTGCGGTTGCAGCAAAAGATTTTCTTGTGCAATGTACCTCTACATAGAGAAATGACCATGTGATTTATTGCCAAAACACTGCAGATAATAAACACTAATTACGACAACAGCGCACTCACTCACCCGCCCGTAAGGCTGTCCAGAGCTTTAGTAACCTAACAAAACGCAACACATCATATACCTAACCTAATGAAACCAATCCCAGCTACCTAAATTAACATACCGTAGCCATTCTTTATATAAATATTCCCCAATTAATCATAATGCAACCTAGCCTAACATAAAAAATCGTTTTATAATTTTGGATCTTTTTGCTCCATCTTCGTTACTACCCTATAAGATCATGAGATTCCTTAATTCCTATTTGGCTAGCAACTACCATTATTTTGAGTAGAGTATGACCTTCGATGGCAAGACAAAACCAAACAAACTAGAATCTTTTTGCGAACTTAAAATATGTAATCCAGCTAGGGCCTATGCTAGAAACAAATTGTCACCAAACATATGCTTTCATATAACATTTGCAGAAAAAGGAGAATTCTGCTGCTATGCAAGCCAAAGTTCTTCGAATGCAAAATAGTATTTATAAAGTTTGATTTATTGAGGACTCACACTTTTTAGGAAATTATTAGTAGTACATGTTTTGGCCAACCAATAACAAAAAGCACATTCTCTACCCACGACATGTTTTGGATAAAATTGTTCATTGGCAAGTTCTCATTGCTTTTCCGGCTGAATCTTTGTTAATATCTGGATTACATCTTAAATTTCTTGCATATTGACTTTTAGCTTGTTCTCCTCGTTGAGCACCATAGTACAGTAAATTTTTGAAAAAATTGTTGTTTTCCTGATTTTTTGGACCATGCAAAACAACTATTATTTCCAGAATCAGGCTAGGCCTATCATTTAATTTTAATTAAATAATTTTCAATTTATGTTTGAGTATAGTTACAAATAAAGGTCTTCAATCAATGTAGCCTATTCATACATAAACTGATTAGACAGGAAAAAGTTCCTTAAAATATAATGGCCCTGATCTTCACTGATCGACTTATTTTTAATATTTCATCTAATGTGGAATCTTTTATGGAAATTCACATCTCCCGCAAAGTTATTCCCATCTAATGCAATAATTTAAACAATTCCAGTTTAATATTAAGTACAACCTAACCTTAAAATTCTAATAAAAATCTTTCCTGAACCTGGCAACTAGGCTATAAAAAGCATTACATTTATGTACAAATAAGTAGGGCCTACTCCCAATCAGACGGAAAAAAAACTTATGTAAGTTTGGCTGATATTAGGCTACATCAACAGCCTCCAGCAAAGTTTAATTTTCAGCCCAAACCATTTCACTTAATTTAAAATATGCTAATTTAACCTGCTGACCTACCTATTTCAAAGTACCGTGTACATAAAAAGCATAAAGATTTGTATATTGCGAGAGAGAGAAGATGGAAAAAAGCTAAATCAACCCCTAGGGAATCCCAATTTTTGGCAATTCAACAGACAACCTCTCAAGCTCTGTTATTTAGGCCTACCATTAATTCCATTGAAACTTTCGGACAATGTTACTTATACAGGCGATGCATTACTAAAATAATAAAATCAGTGTTATTTAATTACAATCAGTCAGTACAATTCCTAGGTACAAACCAGTGAATATGTAAAATATATTAGATGAACCCAGCATCAAAAAATGTTTCAAGTTCTGATGGAAAGAGTACAGGAAAGGCAACAATCAGGCCGACCTACATTAGACTACCAGTTTGGCGACTTTAAGAGAATTTTCTACAATCAAACCACAGCACAGTCAAATATTACTCAAAACAGCCTGAATTTGACCATAATAATAATTCAGAGAACCACTTGTCTAAGTCTTCAGTCTCCAGAGCTTATACATACTGTGCTTGTCATTAGGATTACAAGTCTTACCTAGTCATTAAACTCAATAAATATGTTTGAATTGAACTGAATTGAACTCCCTTGAAAATTTAATATTTTCCTCCATCTTAAAAGATGATAATTAGGTTGGTGAGTTATCGTTCCACAAACACGAACTGATCAAAACTTTGGTGGGGTAGATCTTAGATTTTCAAACCAATAAGGCCAACCCCCGACTCCACATGGCAGCAAAGAACAATGTTGAAAATACAGTTTTCTAACTCTTAATCATGTAATCCTAGGCTAGTTAAGTTAATAACCAGGGGAGTTCAAATACCAAGTAATTCATGCCTACATGTTCAAATACGAAACGGGTAACTGTAGACCTTACTAAGTAAAGCCTATCTCAGATTAAGAAGGTCTAGCTTAAAGGGCAAATTAATTTATGAGCCTTTGAAACCTGTTAATAGCCTAGGCCTACCCTATAAGTTGCAACTTCCGGCAATATCATTAAGCGTGTGAGTGAGTGCGCTGCTGGAATTCAAAATATGTTTTTAGCCGATCATTTACCTGCCTGAAGTTATAGACAGTTATGCCCTTTGTTTATGTTCTCCAAATCAGCTGATTAAGTTCTTCAAACATAGGCCTACCCAAGTAAATGTGCCTCTCTCTGTTGGAAATATGTTCAACTAATTAGCCTAACTGTGTAGAGGAGCGGAGGTGTCTTTAACATCAAGTCATTTATACGGCTGGAGTTTCCATTTTTCGCCACCCGCCTAATGATTTGGCCAGAACTTTAAGTAAGGCTTTGGCTTACTGAAATACAACAAACAAAGGCTTTTACTTAGGCCTGTGCCTAAGAGTTAGCCTTTTCACTGAAATATTTGAAGGTAGGACTTAAAACTTCCAAGACTATGGGCGGACATATCCGCTAACATTGGTGGATATATCCACCAACTACTTTCAGATTTCCGGACTATAGGCGGAGATATCCGTGGATTGGCCTAAGAAACACTAATCCAATTTTGGGCATAACTTAAGCTAATACCCTAATAAATTTTATGAACAATAACTATCAAAATCAAACATTATTAGTCAGGTAGGCTACTTAAACATTTTAAGTTGGTTCCTTAGGAACTTCAGACCTAGGCCTTACATACTTTGTAACTTGTTGGTAGCCTACTTTCTTTTAAATAGGCCTAAGTTTCTTTACAATAAAATTTAAAAATTAATATCTTCACATTTACGAATTAGGTTATTTATACAAAACACACACACACACAGACAATTTATTTCCTCATATTTTTATATATTTTAATAATAACTGTAAAATAGGCTATAAGGCCTATCAGTGTGATGAAGACGGCCTGCGGATATATCCGCCAATAAGATTACTTTTATGGGTAATTTGTAACAAAAAATTATTTGAAGCTAAAATACAGTAGGCCTGTATATCAACTGTAAACATACAATAAATACTAAAAACACCAAAGTACTTGTTTAGACCCCTACCTATTATTTTTTTGTTTTTATAGCTTAAGTGGTCAGTCAGGGAAGGATTAGTAAAATACAGCCATAGGCCTAGGTAGTCCCACTGTAGCTCTGAAAAAAACCTTATCAAATGAAGTTAGGCATATATTATGTACCAATCAACAATTACCCAGCCTACCCTAATAACTTAAGTTAGGCCTACATAGCCAAGCCTAACTCTGCATCTTTAATCTGATACCGGTAGCCTACTTTTGTGCCAACATTTATTTGCAATTTCCAAATATTTCCTTGAATGCCTCTGAATGTTGTAATGGTCCTTGCTGGCCAAGTAACTTAAGAAAAACCTAAGATAATACTCTATGATGGTAGGCTGCTTGCCCTCCCACATTGGGATAGGAGTTTTTTAAGGCTACAATGAGATTGTCTTAAGGCATCTAATTTCTTCATTTTAATAAATACTATAGCAGCCCTCAACCCCTGAAACAAAAATTTAATGATCCTATGAAACCCCACTAAGACTAGCTCTACAATAAGGTAATGCTGCACCAACCTAGGATGATATCATCAGAAAGACTAAGTCTATCAATTTTGTTCATACCTTAGGCTATAGAATTTAACAATATAAGTTACTCTAAATAAATAACATAACGAAAAATCCTTTAACAAATGGTGGAAATAAAACTATTACTTTTGTTCTACCATGCTCAACTCCATGCAGGTATGAACTTAATAGGCTGCTTCTTTCATCTTATCACTTATTTTATTGTTTAAAATCAACGAAAATATCCACAATAATGTTAGAATCTCACATAAGAAGTTGTGAAGTAAATTAGCTCGAGTTACGTATATTGCCTACGGTGACAAAAATAACGACGCATCACATCCTGTGAGGTCGATTTTCATACCTCACATGACGTTAAAAAACCAATGATAAATCAAATGTTTCAACTCAATAAAATCAACAGAAGAGGAAACTTACACTTTGAAGGAATGTATGAGATTCTTTAAATCCTTAAAGGAAGTCTGCCAAGGTGCTGCATATTCACCTTTCCCCCGATGATGCCGACATTGAACATCTAGGGTTGGAGTCTATTGTCTGTCCACTTTGCAAGCTACCGTCACCGCATAATTTTGAGTCTTCGTGTTAACCTACGAATCCATTTGAATACAATTTTTCCACTGTATTAAGTGACACACAATACTAACCGAACATAACTTGTATAAAACTGATTAAATTTCAACTAACCCTCGTTAGTAACCGCTATAATGCCACTCGACAACTTTCGAACACCAAGCTTGTTGCAGCCATCTGCAGCAGCTGCTTCAGCCAGTAGCATCAAATCGAAATGGCGCGAAAAGGGAATCTTTGTATTTCCCGCAAAATCAAACATACGGAAGAGCCCTGTGACAACCAGACTCTAAATTTTAAGGCTCGTACAAGTTGTGTGTTAAACTTTAAAGGAAATAAATAAGTGATTTATTTTTAAATATGTATATTAAATAGATATTATGCACTATAAACTTCAAATATTACCTGAAAATTGCACAAATCTTCTTTAAATGTCAGGATGCTTGCTCCATTACGTTGCTGTAATGACAGTGGCCCAGGTGGGCAGCCATTGCTTTCCACAGTTCCTAGACCTGGAACAGCGGAGTAGTACCAACTGCACATTGGCGGGAAAGATTCAAAATTCAAAAGAGAAAAACTTAAATGTACACCTTGTAAAGTTAAAAGTTTATCTTTGATTTTGGAGATATTAAAATGTTAGGAGGACATCGTGGCTTTGTAAATTTTTAGTTGCTTACATTTTTTTTTTATTAACTTTATTTAAAAACTGAACTGACTGCTGTTTGTAATCCTAGATAAACCCTTTGTAGAAGGTCGAGCTCACATACTTGCATACTTGCAAGTAAACCAGATTATTAATAATAATTGTTTTAAATAAATAAATACAAAAATTTACTCTAAAACTGTTATATTAAGTATTATTTTAGTTACGGTACCTCTGTCCTAGGGCAAAAAGCAGGCGTAAGGTGTTTTTTAATTTCCTGTGTTAATACAATTCACTTTCCTTTTGAATTTTTGTAAGTATCTGATTGACCAAGCTTTGCTTGGAATATTTCATCTTCATTTATTTATTTATTGACTTAAGCCCAATTGCCATTTTCATGGTTGGGTTTATAGTGACAATATAATAAAAGCTATAAACTAACTAAAATATCTATTTTATGAACAATGATTTAGTCTCCATTTGCGAAATAGTCTTCAATATTATTAAATAATGTTTCTTCAAGTAATTTTTTCAAACTTCTTTTGAATTTGGAAATTTTATTAATTTGCTTGATGTTTTCTGGTAAATTATTAAAGATTTTTATTGACATGTATTCTCGGACCTTTTAGCGAATTTCCTTAGAAATAAGGTATTACCGTCGTTTTAACAGAACAGAATGGACAAAAAATATCCGTTCAGGGTAACCTCAGCAATCGTATTAATATTTATATTAATTGACAGCTTTTTATGTGTACTTTCTGGATATGAAGTGGGTTTATTGTGAAAACGCATTTTTACCTGCAAAAATCACGATTTGTTTCAAAATTTAACATGGGCTTATATGGGAAATAGAATTTTCATTTCTTTAGTTTTGTTAGCACGATAACTCTCGTAAATATCCTCCGATCGTAACAAAATTTGGTACAGACATCTAAAACTAGATTCTCCTGGACGAGTTCGTAAACCAGCCACATAGACATATCCTAAGTGGGGTAAAGGCTCCATTTTACCCCCCAATAATGGGTTTTTTGAGTTTTTCAAATTGAAAAATTATATTTATCCAATTATTGTTTGCGCCATTGGATTTAGCTCGAAAGAACAAACAATTTGGTATTTTAAATCATTCCTCTAAGTCCATTGTTCTCCAGGTTCTCATTTTTTCCCTGTTTTTATAGTATCAGGGCGGTAGAATGTTGGCTTGGTCAATTTCCTATTTACTCTCTACTGAGGTTTTCAAGGAATCGCTTTGAGTAATTTCACAGTTTATCAATGTATTTAATAGGATTTTGGCTTTTAAAAAATTTTATGTTAATATAATTTAAAAAGTAAACATTCTTGCCTACTACATTATATGAAATCTTTGTGTTTTTTCATTTTAGTCATTTACCCAAATTGTTTACAAAGGTTTTGTAAAACAAGCTATAATTGCTATAATTTTAATATATAAATATATCACTTGTTTATTTATTTTTCGTAATAATGGATTGATCACTGGATATTTTGTAATTGGAAATTCGCTGAGCACGCAGGTTTGCTGTGACATGGGTATTTGATAATACGATGTTTTGCATGTTGGTATGTTGATTTGGTTTTTGCCAACCAGTTCGTCCCAATTTATGAATATAAAAGCCATAACCGGTTATGACTGACTCACTCACTGATCACAGTTTCTTAAAAACTATTAATACCCCCGTAGCAGCAGACTTGCATACTCAACGAATTTCAAATGTAAAACAACACATTTCAATCCAACATAGCGAGATTTTACATGTTTGGTAAGCTCCATAAGAATAACATGGGGAATGAGTATGCAGGTTTGCTGCAACGGGTACGTTAAAACTGGGTGGTTTTAATTCAATAATTAGTAGATCTGAACTAGACAAAGCCATATACCAAGTTTTATTGAGATATGTTGAGAAATAACCGAGATATAGAATTTTACTTATTTCCCTTAAGGTTAACATTGGGACAATGTACTGTGTTACCACTTTCAATATCTCGGTAACCAATGGACATAGAGCAGTGATTCAAAATATTAATTTTTTTTTTTTTTGAGCTGTATTCAATGGTGCCAATAAAAATTCGGTAAATTTGATTTTTTATGTAAAAAACTCAAAAACCCCATTTTTGGAGGGGTTTATCCCCCTTTACCCCCCTTCCGGTGATCCGATCGGGCTGGTCCACGAACTTGTCCGAGTGATTACCACTTTACACGTCTGTACCAATTTTAATTAAGATTGGACCATTTTTACGGCTGCTATCGTGCTCACAGACACATATATAGATAGATAGATGATAGATGGATAGATATATACATATAAAAATTCAAACAAATGGTGTTTTTGCTTCTGGTGGCCCCAAAACGAAAAGTTATCATGGTCTCGGGCTTAGGTCTTACCATGAGACCTGCGGTAATAGCTTCTTCCCTGTAGGGGAAATTCGCTAAAAACTCCACTTTTAATCAGTGTCATGTAAGTCAGCGTTATGTATGTATGTGTTATGTATGTATGTCTCACATGGGTATGGATTAACAAGCTGTTGGTATTTAGCATGAGAACAATAATACTCAATACTCAATTACTATATGAAATTATATTTAATGCACAAGTTCATCATAGTGAAGACAGATGAAACTGTAAACCAACAAAACTATAGTTTACAAGTTCAATTGGCTCAAATTAACTTTTAAAGCATAAAACTTTCTTATCTATCAAGTCCCAATTTATTACATTCAACACTGAGATATATGAGGATTTATGACAAGTCAAAAATCAAAATATAATTGAGAAATCTTTTATCTTTGAAAAGTAACTTCTTTGACAACAGTTGTTCTCATCATTGCATGTTGCCATGGTGGCAACAGTGAAGTGGGGGAATGTGTAGGCCCCCCACGAGCCAAAAGCTCTAGGCTCTGTCTACGAGTGGCTGTGTTGTGATTATCAGTTACCTTATCATCTAAAGAGCTTAGCTCGAATAGAAAAATAATGTGGTAATTAGAAGAATTTAATTGTTGTGAATAGTTTTAATGCTTCATTTTTTCCAAACCATCATTGGTGATTGTAAAAGAGAAGCAAATTGGATAAAATGTTTGATCCTCCTGGAATGGTAAATATTACATTCAATGACAACAAAACCTTTAGTCAGACAATGCTTTTGTAAAATAAGTTAAAAGACATTTGAGTATTTTCCTTATAACTATTAATTCTTTAACATAAAAAACTATTTACATTTTCAATAGGATTATTGTTATTTTTATTATTTTATTCATTATAATGCTTATAAAATCGAGCTCACATAATTAATTTGCTCTAGAGTAAAATTGCAACATCACTATGATAACAGAACTCTGACTCATCTGGTGATTAAAAAGAGCAAGTTGACACTTTTCAAGTACATTTAAAAAATATGATGTCCTGTGAGTGTGAAATTATTTTTCTAATTTTGATATATTTATGTTAGTTATTTTTAGCCAATACTTCGAAATTCTATGAAATAAAAAAATAACTACATTCATTCTTAATCATTCTTAATAAGACAGGTACCTCATGGAGGACGTTACCCTGAATATGAGTGAAGGATGAGTGTGATGATCGTGATGATAGTGGCGCGATCTTTTAGCCTTGTTACTGACTATGAGGTTGGCACGTTCCTTATACATATTCATATACATATACATTATACATACACGTTCCTATCTATACATAGGAACTATAGATGAGAAAAGTGCCTAAAGCAGACAAAAAATATCCATTTTAGTACAACTTCCCAGGGCCTATATTTTTGGAATATTTATGGTTTATTAATGTCTAAAACCAAAATACCATTTTTTTTCAAACTTTTTTATTTGTGAAATTATATTTTTTGCTTCATCAAAAATATTAAAGTTTAGAAAATTATATCAATTTCAAGTTCTGTGGATAGCAGAGGTGCCCAGAAGAGGGGGATATGGCGCTCAGGGCACCATCAAGTAAAATTTTGGGGGGGATTTTTTGAACTATAAAAAAGTATTGATTTTGTGATGATGGTAATTGAAAATCAATGTAGTATAAAGAACTCCTATATACATTGTTAAAAATTCTAGTATGTTCAGAGAAGGATGACCGTTATTAAGAATACTGACAAATGTATTGTTATTTGAAATATCATTAACTCTGCAATCGCTCACATTATTATACTGTAAACATGCGAATATTTAACCCACTGTACTGTATATGAAAAACAGCGGAAATAACTTTGCGAACGCCATGAAGAGCTACAATCACGCATAATATCGGCCGCGATGGTCGGCTGCAAAATAGTTCGGCCATTGATTGCAGCAATAAAAATAATCAGAACTGAATAAATAAAGACACAGAAATACTTTTTTATAAAGAAATTAAGAAATAGTTGTTAAAAATATAAAGAAATTAACTTTTTTTACACATTTATGAAATGTTATAGAACTGATTTTTGTGATTTTGTAACTGTTAACTGAAATTTTAAAGATGCAATTAAATATCTTATTAAGGTTCAGGATTTTTGAGAGGTATTGACTAATATTTAATATACTTAGCGTTTTATTGATTAAAATTTATAATTGATTTATATTCATTTTCATCCAGACAGAACAGCTGATGGTTGGATTTGTTAGTTGATAAGAAATTATTATTATCATATTATGTTTTGAAATGTACTGAATGGTATAAGTGAATTAAAAAACTTAAAACTAAAACACGGTTTTACTAATTTATAATTAACTTATTCGTCAATTCGACGACACATTTTGAGGAGGCCATTGGGGTCCTCAAGGGGGCTGCACAGTAATCTGGGCTTAGGGCCGCAGCGGCTGTAATTCCGGTGCTGGTGCCTAGTGCTGCAGCTTCTCTTTCACAATGACATTTATCGAACAATTCATTGGATAGGCCATTGACCACGTAGTTCCACAAGGGCCGGCCTCAGCTCAGCAACAAAAGAGGATTATTTTTATTTTGGGTTAGACCCACTTTTTTTCATCCACCGACCCTTTTCTGACCTAAAGAGGCTGGCCCGTCTGGCATTTGCCCGAATGCCCTAATGGCCAGTCCGCCCCTGCAACAGGAAGATGGTCTCCTGGTGATGTCACACGCCCTGGCTCCACGCAGGCGATATGGGAGATAGATAACAGAAGGAAATTAAGTAGTGTGTTTTAGGTTTTAGTTAGGTAGTCCGTGAATAACTTGTATAACAGCTTAAAGCTATTTCTTAAAACCTTTTTCCCCTTAAGTAGAGGCTTTTTCTGAACATACTTTGTTCAGTATAATGGTTGTTTTAATCTGAAATTATGTGTTATTCATTAGGCCCTCTAAAAAGGATTGTACCTCCTCTAACTGTTTGTAATATTCTGATTTTTTTATTTATAAATCAAAAGAGTAGATAGTATAGGTATGTGATGTAATTAATTAGTTGAAATAAATAAGATATACAACATTTTTATAATACATCTCTTTAATCAGCAGATTCTAAAAATTTTGCTAGTAGTTAACAGAAATGGGTATTTTTATTTACAATTGTTTTTATTTTATTGAAGAGCCTCACCTAAACATTTCTCCGGGCCTCAAAAAGTCTGTCAGCGGCCCTGTCATCAAGGAAAATAGGACAGAATTTGTGTTCCATTTATATACTTATATATAATTTATTTATTTATACAATTTTTACAGTGCTATAATACAGCCAAAGCCAATTACACTAGAGCATTAAAATAAGTTAACATAAACAAATATAGAAAAACATGCAAACAGTATATACATATATACTGTGTACCTTTGTCAATGATCCCTGAGGCCATCAGCTGATTCTTTAGCCACAAATAAACCCACAAAGGAGCAGACTTACCAGGATCATGATCAATCCGACCTCTGGAATATTTCACGATATACCAACACTCTAAACCACTTGGTTTACTCGGCGCATCCAAGAGTTCACTAACCGGAGCCAAATTTCCAGGAGAGCCTCTCCGAGGAAGAGCTGCGGACGACTCTGACGAGTATACTGAAGCTCGCAGAGTGCCTGGTGTGTCACGGGACCCTCACACCCAAGGTCGTGCTGTGTGTGGTGGGCCACGCTGTCTGTGAGCCCTGTCACCAACGACTGCAGAACACCAACAGCAAAGGGTGTCCCCTGTGTAGAGGGCCCTTCAGTCGTGAACAGCCTACTCAACTCATAAGCCAACTCATCGAGGTGCTGCCTCATACATGCAGGTATTGTATGATTACCTCATTAAATGTTAGTTTTGTCTCTTTGTTCTTCTGGAAAATAATTTCAGACGTCCAAAGGTTAAATAAGTTAATAACACAGTTAATAAGAAAGTGTTAAAAAGAAACTTTTTACAATGATTTATCCTTCAACTATTTTTTCTTGAATGAAAACTAACTGAAGGAAAGAATTATATTCATACTCCGATTGTGAAATTAGACACTTTTACTAAAAAAGATTTATTAATTTGTTAGAAAAAATTTAGGCATGCACACAATAAGTTTTGATTCAAAATGTTTTAAAGATTTATAAAGTAATTCAATTTACTTAGTATTATTATACAATTGAGTTACAGTATACTAAGTTGCTGGCCCGGTAAATACTGTTCTACTGAGTGGAATTTCTATGGTAATAAGGAAAAAAGTACTTAGGAAGCTATGTACGATACTTTACACCGTAATACAAGGGAAAAATGACATTATTTTTAGCATAAACCATTACAATTTTTAATTTGAAAAATTTGATTTGCAGTTACTGACAGAGTAAAATTTTCGACGACAAATAGTCACAAAATCAAAAACCAAATACTGTACATGTTTCTGTAATTTTTTTAATCTACTTGAAAAATTTCAAATAGGACCATAAATTTATATATATTATTTTCATTACTCGATGAAAAATGGTTCAACGTATATTCAAACATCTACTTAAAGATGGAGAATTTCATGATGGAATGAGTTTTGATTTGATCATCAAAGAAACATAAAATTCTTATCAAATATGGTATGCACTTGCTGGAAACAGTGATAACTGTGAAGATTGATTTTTATTATCTTCAAACTTCCGTTTTAAATTGTTATGTTACTGAACACTGAAAATAGCAATCTGTAACTGCTATTTATTTTATTTTTGGTGGTCTATCAGATGAGGCCTAATGCCTTGGTAATAATAAGATTTATCAATATCAATCAAGGTTTTAGATTTTATATATTTTTCACTTTTGTTGTATAGGTTTGTTTTAGATGTTGATTTATTCTTGGCAACTGAATAAGAAAAATTAAACTGTAGTAAACACAAATTCAAATTACTGTAATATATACTTTCCAAAACTATGTCTTGTGTGTCTGAAAGCGATTTGTCTAGATGGGATTTGAGGGTGGGATTGGTGAAATGACATGACCTTCACACATATTCTGGTTAAGATATGCAGTGAGTGGAGCAATCCCAGACTTAAAGTCAAATTAATCAGATGCAGCCCTTACTGACTATTAGACCATCCTATTCATTTAAGACCTTTTCATCAAGGTAAAAATTTAATACAGTCGACTCTGGATAACTAGGACCTCGATAACTCAAAATCTTTGATAACTCAAACTATGTTCAGTATCCAAGGAAAACCATGTCTAGGTCAAAATAAAAACCATGTGTAACTTGAAAAATTTTACAATCATATTTTACTTCTGTAATTCAAAGCAACCTTAAAAATTACCCCTATAACTCGAAGTTTAGTAAATAGGTCAAATTAAATTTGGACTTTACTTCGATACATTGAAATTTACCTCTACATCTAAAAATTTACTTAACAGACGTCTGTCCGTAAATCAAAACTCCGACACACAGGTCGCAACATGTCAATGAGTCATACCCGGTCCAGATCATTATTCTTTACCTCTGTGACTCAAATTTTCATTTGGTTACTTAAAATATCTAAAAATGTATCAAAAATTATCTCAGTAAGTCAAAATTAAGTAAGATTTTCTCTATAACTTGAACTATGCCTAAGTCAAACTATGCGTAGCTTGGAGAAAACGTAGTCCCGTGGCATTTTAAGTTAGCCAGAGTCGACTGTAGCCCAAGTAACCAATCAAAAGAATGTACAAAAATAAAGCTTCTAGTCAATGTAAATAGTCTAAATGTACAACTTATCAAAACTGAAATTGAAGTCACTTTTTCGTACAACGTTACTTGTAGGCACAACAGAATGACATGGCTTTCATTTTGCAAAATCAGATGTTAGAAAACCCTGTTCAAGCAAATGTTAAATGATACATTTCTGTTCAGGCACAAAAACTGTAAATATTTCGTCCAGACCAATGATGACCATGAGAAGTTTTGCACCTTCAAATTGACCAAATGTCGATACTGCGATTGGTCGGGGGCTGAGAAGAAGCTTGTTGACCATCTAAAGCGACACCAAGGGATTAAAAAGTATTTTGTTCCAATACTAGGGGGCCTTGAGAAAGGGATTCCTTTTAATCCCAAGAGATCATGTTCAGTTTCCACACCTATCATTGCAGATGGCCACTTTTTCTGGGGAGTGATGAGAAATGAACCTAAAGCTGGAAAATTAACTGCATTTTTCCAGCCAGTAGGCATTGGAAAAACTGAAGTAGAGTTCAAAGGTTCTGTGAAATTAGGCTCAAAAGGTGGATATAATGCTGATATCAAATTAAACATGGATCCCAAAGTTGATTCATATAAAGAAAACTGCATTTCGATTCCATCTTCAATTCTTCATAAATACACTGATGGTGAAAAGTTGGACTATAGGATTACTGTTGAAGTAATTAGATTAGAATCTCTGGTCACCTCTGTGCAATCAGGAATAATGTCAGGACTTGAATTTTTTAAAAACTTACCATACAAGTTTAAGTAAGCTAAATAATACTTATGTTACCTTTTTACACAGTGTAATTTTTAGAAGAAAGAAGGAAGAATATGAACTTAAATCATACTATTTTATCAAAATAAGTTTTTAATAAGTTTGATTTTTTTATTTGAAAGCAATAACTGAAGGAATTGGAAAAACATGTATTTCTTTATTGTGTAGATTTTTTATGTATTTTTTTGTGTTTTTTTGTATGTTATGTAATTGCTATCTACCATAGCATATTTAAAAATAAAAATTTTAAATACTCCTCTAATTTCACTATCTCATTATTCCTATGATTCAATTCCTTTATGTAACCCTGGATAAGAACTGCTGTTCAACTATAAGCTATTGGTATTGATAAGTAATTTTTGAACAAATAAAAACTAATTTTTAAATTAGAAAGGATTACAACTTCAACCAATGTTTAGAATGTATTGAAATTTTTGCCGCTGTGTCTAGCCTTGTTGCCGCACATATACGACAGTGTGTGGCTGAAATATCCACTCCTGCCCACAGTGATACCCGGGTCTCACTGCCGACATATCACATATTTCATTTTACTATGTAAAATCGTGGCATCTATTAAAAATCCAGCCAAGAAAATGAACTATTGGCCACACCATTTTAGGAATGTAAAAGTTTTCTCCAAGATCTATTTATGACTAAAGGAGAAACAATAATTGCCAAGCCTAGAATGAGACCCTACAACTACTTGACAAACCAATAAAACAATTGGAATGGAACAAATTTCTTTAGGGAGTCTCTAATCTACGATATCGCCTGCCCCCATGCAGCAGCAGAAATAGAACTAAGCCGCCTAAAGAGGATTATTTTTTGAAAAATCCTTCATAGCCCCAGGGGATAGCCTTCTATTAGGGTACGTGTTTGGTCAGTTACTCATATTTGAATAAATTTTAAATTGTATAAATAATGGTATATTCTGGGCTCATATCAAAACCCATCTTCAGCCAAGTTTAGTTACGACAGATTGTTGAAAATTTATGACTGTATGTTTAACAACACTACATACATTTGAAATTATTTTTCCTTAAAAAAAAGTTATAGAAATTGTTGTTTTCACAGTTTTTTAATCTATATATAATCATGTAAGCGAAACTTCTGCATATAAATTGTGGTCGTTTAGGTTGGTTCTTTTATCGCAGGACGATGAAAGAGGTCTTAAATTAAAGGTTTTGATGCCAGGGGCTCTGTAAAAATAATAGAATTTCTTTTAATTCACCAGCAAATGAAAAATCGAATAACTTATCTACCATTTAAAAAGCATTGTGATCTAAAAAGTCAGCTTTGTTTACATTAAAATGTACTGCTGCTTCATTCAAAACCATGAGCTAGAAAATAAAAATGGTGGATCTAAAAGCCAGTTTACTATGATAGTATTTTGTACTATAATAAAGAACAATTGTTTTGATTTTAATTTTTCCTTATTATGGTTAGGGAATTTTAGCCCCTTAAAGCCACTTATATTATATTTAACATGTTATGGTATTGGTTCTTATTTTTCGCTTGACTTCCTCCTGAATTGATGGTAAAACACCCGAACCTATTGAGGCACTGGGTTGGGAAATACTTTTTTTGTCAAAAACTTAATTTTCTTACAAATTACCCTTTTTTATAAAATCTTACACTACAATATGGTATAAGACCAACATGCATGTGTAGATGCTTATTTTAAATGGAATATCAGGAGTCTGAGCTTTTCTTCGATAAAATCAAAACAACTTGAATATATCAATCACCTATTTAGGTTAAAAATCTCCATAATTGATAACATGGGCACTTGAAAGGGCTGTAGGATGGAAACTGGATTTTTCTTAGTCTTGTGACCAGATCCAATTGATTTCTTGTGGCCTAAAGCCCCAGATGGAATAAAATAATCCTAGGACAAAAAATGTTGCATGCACAAACATTTCTTGTTTTAGGGTAAAACATTATGAAACACGACTGTAAAGGTAATACCAGCCTTGTAATCAAAATTCAATCTTAAGTTTTGGTTGGTTTTTCTTGATGTCACGAAACTTTTTACTGCAATTGTCTTTCTTTGATATTCCATGACTAACTTGGCAACATTTTAAGACTGTGTCAATCCAAAAAATGTTCATATTCATTTTTTACCTTTTTTAAAAGTGTAAGTAAAATTATAATGGGATTGTGCATATCTAGAGGAAAGTACTTTTTGAACGGTTAGCTAAGATTTGCCATGTATTGAACACGAGTTGAGGAAAAAGGACCACAAAGTAAATGTTTGCCTATAAATTAATGATGATGACAGTTTTTTTTCTATAGCAAAAGCGAGCAGATTTATTTGCCAGGATTATTAACGTAAAGTCCTATAATCAAAGGCAGCTGAGTCCAGTATCTACCGAATGAAAACAGAAAACCTAACAGTCACTATCTTGAAACTGGCTAGTTTGACATAAACTGGTTATAAAGCAGATTGGAGTCCAATAATTATTCTCACTCAGTTCAAGTAACGTAACCCAAAAGAGTACTGTATAGCCTTATTATCAATCATCATGACAATTTGTAACATTTTTTATATATAATATTTTGCAATATATACAATATACATTTAACAATACATCAGATAAAGTAGTCAATTCATGACTATTTTGTTACATTTGACGATCTTACCCATTCCATAGTGGACATATTAAACAATATTAAAAGTAAATAGCCGAAATAAGCAGATTCCCCCAAAACATATCCTGTTTCAAGTCCTGCTTTGCCTCTGAACAAGATCAGCTAGACCTGTCAGCAAGACGAATAAATCCTATCTCCTTATTTAAGAATATGAAAAAAGTCAGCGCAACTTTGAATCAGAAGAAATAAAATGGCACCTAAATTGGTTCAATCATTTGAAAATATCCCAGATCTATTCGCAAAAATGGCATTGGCCATTTAAAAAGTAAAATAAAGTCAAACCTTTTTCCTGTTCATGCACAAAAACTGTGACTAAGTTTATTTGCAAAAAAATCATAGCTCTACTTGCAAAAATCACATTGGGCATTAAATAAATGTAAAGATTTGATAACATTTTTTTTCTGTTCAGGCATGAAAACTGTGACTATTTTGTACCGACCAATGATGACCATGAGAGGTTTTGCACCTTCAAACAAACCAAGTGCCGATTGTGCGATTGGTCGGGACCCGAGGGGGAGCTGGTGGTCCATCTCAAGTCTCAACACACCCAGGCTCGAGCCCACTTAGATTTCCCATCTGGAATGGCAACTCCTTTTGACCCAAAGAAAGAATGTTCAGTATTCACACCAATCTTTGTTGAAGGAAAATTTTTTTGGGGAGAGATGAAAAATGAACCAAAAGTGGAAAAACTAACAGCAGTTTTCCATTCAGTAGGCAATGGAAAAACAACTGAAGAATTTCAAGGCACTGTTAAATTAGGACTGGATGGTGGTTATAAAGCGAATATTAAGTTAAACATGGAACCCGAAGTTGATCCTTATAAAGAAAATTGTATTTCTATTCCACCTTCCATTCTTTCCAAGTACACTGATGATAATAAGTTGATGTATACACTAATTGTTGAAGTAACTAATATGACCCTAGAATCTTTTACC
The DNA here is from genome assembly GCA_035578135.1 of Flexamia atlantica. Classification (NCBI taxonomy): domain Eukaryota; kingdom Metazoa; phylum Arthropoda; class Insecta; order Hemiptera; family Cicadellidae; genus Flexamia; species Flexamia atlantica. The sequence goes on along the minus strand of JAQJVK010000012.1, from coordinate 16,167,944 downwards.
AGTTCGATACAGTCAGGAATAAAATCAGGACTTGAGTTCTTAAAACTTTTACCGGATAAATTTAAATGAATAATACTTTGTTTCCATAATAACACAATTTGGTCCTTCATTTCGGTACTAAGGTGATCTTAGTCAGCACTTTTGAAATAAAGTTAATAATATACCCATATTCATATTTTATTTTCATTTATTTCCTTTGGCAATCATTTTCAGAAAAAAATTAATATTAGGTCCTAATAGATGATAGTTTTAACTAACAAATGTGTTATTTTCAGTATATGATTGACAAATTAGTACTGGTAAAATACGACATTAATAGAATTAATATTTTAGTAACATCCTACTTCATTTCACTTAACAGTAGAACCCCTCATATCCGACCATGACGGGACCGGGCCATGGTTGGAACAGCCAAAAGGTCGGATATCGGGAGGTTTAGCAAAAATCAACTTTCCCACATCAAACGCCAGGATATTTATAGTTATTTATGCTTATTTATAAATATTTACAGTTGATTATAAATATTTATAGTTATTTATAATTATTTATGAGTATTTATACTTATTTATAACGACGCATAGTGTAGACGAGTCACTCTTTCAAGGCTGAATAGGCTCATCAACAGCGCAGGAAGCCTGTTCAGACAGTGCGACACGAGGTCGGATATTGGGAGGAGTCGGTTGTGGGAAGGTCGGATATGAGAGGTTCTACTGTATTAAAATTTTTGAAATAGTAAAGTTGAAGCACACAGATTATTTACTGTGACATTAGTCCATCGCAACTTGATCATTTTTTTTATTTCCCATCTAATAATTAATTTGTTACCTTTAATCTGTGCATTTTGCAAGAGATAAATATGGGATACAATTCAAAAGACATCTTTGAAAAGTAAAATATATTTGTACTTAATATACTCTTATGAATCAGAAATAACAAAAATATGTTGCACAGTCTTACAGAAAAATATAAATTACCTGAAATGATTTTATATTTAATTCCCTTAATATCGATGATGGTTAATATCACTTATGCTCTTCTTCCGTATACTGTTTTTTGGGAATAAAAAATCTCATTCTGCTTAGCTTGGTTCTTCATAAAAAGATTCTTCCTGAAAAAAATCAGAATAAGGTTGAAGGATAAACTACGCCATTAAGTACCTACAGTTCTGGCCACAGCAATAGGCGGTTGCGCTACTAGCGTTCAAAATATGTTGTTTGGCTAATCATTTACCCATCTAACGTCAAAGACAGTTATGCTCTTTACATTCTCCAAAATCAGCTGATTATTGAAATATGTGATGATTGATTTTGTTTTTTCTTTATAATTTTATTGGTTGACATTTATCTAAAGAACTTATCCTAAGTTGTTTTATGCATTTAAAAGTCATATTTAGTCATTCTTCTTTGAGTTATTGTTTCTTTTTTTATTATCTTACTGTTCATTCTTGTTGATCCTCTTAACTGAACTCAGTTAATTCATACCCAAGTAAATATGCTTCTATCTGTTGGAAATATGTTAACTATTTATTTGTAGAGGAGCAGAACTGTCTCTAACATCAAGCCATTCACACAGCTGGAGTTTTTTGACACCCGCCTAATGCTGAGGCCGGAACTTTAATATGATTACAGTAGAATCTCACAAACTTGACACCCAATAATCTAACACTGCTGTATCTTTAAAGGTGGGTTTCGGGGATCGGTATTAGCTAATTCTGATTCCTAATTAGCTAATTAGGAAATTTTTCGGGATGGGATCGTTTTAACGATTGCAAATAAACATCGGGTGTAGCTTCGCAAAACTCGCGATCGGCCGCGGAAAATGATCTTGCGTATTTTCCGATCGCAAATAAACGGCAAATACAGCTTTGCAAAACTCGCGATCGTCTGTTAAAAACGATCGTGCGTATTTACCGATCGTAAATAAACGGCAAATGCGGTTTTGCAAATCTCTTGATCGGCCGCGAAAACCAACGCGCGTATTTTCCAGATGCGGATGAACGGCAAAAATAGATTAGCGCTGTTCGCGAACGGCCGCGAAATAAGCAGGCGCATATCTGTCGATCGTGGATTAACGGCCGATGAAGCTCTACGGAGCTCGTGATCGGCCATGAAAAACGATCGCAAGTATTTACCGATCACGAATACACGGCAAATCTAGCTTTGAGGAATTTAGGAACGGCCGCATCCTAGCCGATCGCAGATTAACGGCCGATGTTGTTTTACGAAACTCGCGATCGGCCGTGAAAAACGATCGCCCGTCTTTGCCGATCGTTGATAAACAGCAAATGTAGGATTGCTAACTCGCATTTGGATGTGAAAAGCAATCTTAGTTATTCAGTGATAGCGGTTAATCAATGGAAACAACTATAAAGGCATGACAGTGATGATTGTCCATATTGTCGGCCACATTGGTCTGCTACAAATAGTGGTTTTGCCCATTGATTCAATTTTCTAAACTAATTCAGATGTCCTTGAATCCCAGTCGAAAGTATGATTATTTTTCATAAATAAGTAAAAAAAATTGACAAAAGTAAAGACTTTGAAACTTTTAAGACATTTTTTAATACATAGGTAGTTAATATTTTTTTATTTTTTTTACATTTTTATATAAATTTGTATTTTATTTATAGTTAACCATTTCATTGTGTTACTATTTTTTTATGTGTTTCAAATGTTTGCAATTTTGTCAACTGCATATAAGTTAGTATTTTTTCACTTAAATTTATTTCTTGAAATTTTTTGAGTTGGGAAGGTTATTTATACATGACATTCTTTAACTAAATGCTATTATTGTAATTAGAAAAATAAATTCATGAACGAGCATTTCCCGAAGATTTAGGGAAGACAAAAATCCTGTCCCGTCCCGTCCCGAATTTAAGAGGGAAGAAAAAAATCCCGTCCCGTCCCGTCCCGAACTGAAAATCCAATCCCGTCCATCCCTAGTTTTACTCATGTTTTTACAGATTCTACCATTCAAGCATGCTTAATTTTATGTTATTTATGAATTTGCAAAAAATTAAAAAAATAAATACTTTTATTTTTTATTGTTAACAATTAATTGGTCAAAATGAATAGTGTTTGCCTGACAACCAAATTCAAGTTAATTTGATAAAAGGCAAAACCTTTTACAAAATCATATTTCAAAAACACAATGCCAACAACAGTAAGTAATTTTGTCAAGAAAATATATTTAAAATTTATGACTCCTGTGCGAGTTTGTTCAACAAAATAATCATAAATACTGCGTGTCCCATATGCCCCAGCCCCGTTTAATAACTTTTAGACCAAAAGAGATAAGTTAAAGATAGCCTAGTTTGCACACAGTTTCGACCAAAAAACTCCTTTTTGCTGTACATATTGCCCCTCTCCTAAAAACGTGGATTTTGATTAGGTTACCCTTTTTCTAATGCAAACACCCATCAAGTGATCACTCATTTTTAAGAAATGGATAAAAGAGGCAAAATGTCACAACCCCAAGTTGAATATCATGCTCCCAACCAAGTTATAAACATTTGAAAATTCAAAAATGTGTTGTTAAAAAAACAACCTCACATTAGAGGACTGCATCATGAGAACAGCTTCTAAACTTGACAAAGATTGTTAAAAGTAGTTGTTACATGATTTCAGGCAAAAATGATTTTTTTTATTTGAGGTGGGGGTTTTCATTCTAATCATTCTAATCATTCTTAATAAGACAGGTACCTCATAGAGGACGTTACCCTGAAAGGAGGTTGCCTCATATCCAAAAATTAAACCTCTATTTTTTAAACCTTAATTTAAAGGTCCTGTCAAGAATATACATCAGTGCATACCCCGAAACAATCCACAATTTTTTTTAAATTTACAATTTTCTCTCAAAATTTCGTGTTTTGTAAAAAATATGCATATGTAAGGAAATTTTCATATAGCGTGTAAAATCAGTTTGAAATCTGTACTGTTATTTGTGCAGATAATTTTTTTAACGAACCCTTCAAGATAATGGTAACTTAATAGGGTTTAAAGTTCTGAATATGGGGCAACACCCAACCTAAGTTATGATGTTGTAGGTACGGATGGTGATGTAAAAATTTAATGAAAGTTGCTTGTTTCAGAAATCGTGTAAGAAATATTTCTAAGTATTTTCATAGAGTTTAGAAGCTTTTCGCATATGCTGACTCTTATTTGAGTTCTTTTCAAAACAGACGTTGAGACAATTTTATTAATATATTTTTCTAGCATATTATTAACCTCAGGTTTGCGGCATTCTGTTTCTTTCATTATGACCTTTATAAGAGAGACCTCTTAATCGGCGTTTCCATTAGAAAATTTGGGGCAATCAAAATAATATTTTTGTGAGAGGGACAGTAATAATGTTCACATGAGGGATAAGTTTTTTTGGTTGAAACTAAGTGTTAAAATATCATTAAATTAATTTTTTATTTTGAATTTATTTCATCAGTCCGAGACTTTTGGGACGTTTAGGAAAAAATCCATTTACCTAAACAAGTAGGGAGCCAAAACATAAGTTGACAAATTTGCCTGGTTGTGATGCAAGTTCATAAGCAAGCAATGTAAAGTAGCCTTAATTCTACAAGTTATATTCCTATCTATACTGAAACTTCCAATAAGCCTTGAAAACATGCCCAAAGTTTTGACTGTTCAACTCATTTAGTTTACTCATTTTAGCTGAGGTTTAGGAGACGATTTGGGAAGTTTGCACATTTTGCTGCCTGTCTAATTTATCTCGCCCAAGAATAAGTTATCTAATATCTAACTCAAATTCACCACAATTCTTTGGCAATTTTTGTAAATTAAATGTTGGGGACCAGGGAAATATTTGAAACACAAAAGAAATTAAAGTTAAACTAGCCAGTATTCAATTTTTTTAGAGGCTATCAACATTGCTGTTCAATATTAACTTTAATTAAGACTATTCCAGGTTTAAAGAATCTAACTATCTTATTTATTTTAGAAAAACCAGTACACAATGAAATGGTTTATTTTTACAGTCACAGAGCTCGAGGAGAGAAAGATATACTGGAACAAAACATGGGCCTTATACATATACTACTGGTTTGTCTTAAGATAATTGAGTCCTGCCATCTGCTGCCAATACCCCCACAAAATCTCTTTTGCAGAATAGAACATGAATATAAAGCTACAGACGATCCTGATACTGAGCCTATAAGCATCATAGAGCCAAGACATGAATCTTCAAAATGAATTTCACCAAGTATATTATTTATTGTATCTAAAAAAAAGATAAAAAACTAATTAAAAATACTAATTAGTTTATTGATATTGGGTTAGATTACATGTGTTAATGTAATGTCAGTTATTTTAAATGAGTAAACATACAATTTAGCTTTACCAAAATACTGTATTAATGCATAAACACAATGGACCAGGCCTGTTACGTACATAAATATGAGCTCGAAAAGCTCTAGCTAAAAACATTTGAGGATCAAAAAGCCACATTTGTGTTTTTTAAACCGTCCGATTTTTTCGTCATACTGAATCAATACAATATAAACAGGCATTTTTATTAGCTCACATTGATGAAATTTTTTTTATAAATTTAGAATCAATGTCACAGAATCTAGAGTCCAACTTATCAGGCTAGAACCTGTCAATCGCATAATCCAGGTTCCACTGATAAACATTTCACTTTTCTCTAAAATTGTGCCCTCAAAGATTTGTATTAGACCCAAGATTTGTGGGATGGTTAGCATACCCACTGAAGATACCAATTCACAGAAAAAAACATGTTGCCAGTTATAATGATTTGGTGACTTAGTTAACAACTAAGTCCCGGTTGGATTCTAGGCACCACTTACAAATGAAGGGGAACCAAAGAGTGACTCAGTCATCCTACTGAAACTCAGTAAACAGAGCCACATGCACTTTAAAATTGGTTAAAGCCCATCCTCCATCAAAGAAGATCTGAGGGGAGATTGGTCTTATAAAAAAAATACTGAAGGAGAAGAAGGAATGCTTTCATGTAGCTCCTGGTATACAACAACCTGTTCTGGTTTACATCAGTATTAGCAACTGCCGTTGCAAATGGTATTCACTTAAAGTGGTCCATTAACTCTCATACACGTATCTCAGACACTTTTCTTCAACTCCACTGGTCACCCAAATGAACTGTTTGATGCTCCCAATCAAAATATGAGCAATTTGTCATTTAGTCTAAAATTTCAGCAAACAATCTAGTTATGATTATAATTTTGTAAGGTGAAGTAGTTGTGTAATGTTGTTGTAACTAAAATTACAGCAACATTACACAACTACTTCACCTTACAAAATTATAATCATAACTAGATTTTTGTATAAGATCCATTGATGTAAATTAAATATTGGTAATTTTTTTCAACTGGTGATGGCTATATACTTTTTAATTATTTCCAAAAATAATAAAAAAATAATTATAAAATCATACACAAGTAATTAAAAGTTTGAACATGAAAGGCCACTTATTAGTGGGTCTAATGGAGCAGAAGTGAGACCGGCCGCAGTCCTCTGCTCCCTGAGCGTGAGCATGCATGGTAAGTAAGACGGTCTTGTCTCCAAATACTAGAGGTCTGTGGGTACCCGAAAATTCGGGTAGCTTCGAGTAATTACGTGAACCCGAGTTGTCGGGCGGGTTCGACACGTCTCGGGTTTTATTTGGGCGGGTTTTTATTACACGTCGGGTCGGGCGGGTACCTACTACCCGAAAGAAATCGGGTTGAAGATACCCGACATACTACCCGAAAAAAACACGAAACTTTAAAAATGTTCAACAGTAATTAATTCGCGCAAAGCTGTTGTCTTACGACATCCACGCAATAGAATAACGTGAGGAACAAAGACGGTCGCGATCGTGATGTCAAACTAAGAAGCAATATTCACTGTACGTCTCACTCAGACAATCAGCCGTCTCCTTGCCGGCTCAAAATTATCGTATGCTTACTGCTTATTATCGTATTCTCGAATCCTCCTTTTGATGCAATGAAATAGTCGTACCAGCCGAGCTTGTGATACGAGAGGTCTTATCGAGAAGATAATTGTTGCGATCTATTTTTGGATACGTTCATGTCCTTCCCACGAAAAAATACACAAACAATAATCCCAGAAGTGTAAAGAAAGGACGTTGACAGGTGAAAAGAAATATTATCTCCAATTAGGTGGAATTCGGAAAGTTTCTGCTATATTTAGTTGACCTTGGAGGAGCACAAAAAACACATCAGTCCATTGTTTAATCGTAGATATTCTCTTGAACGACAAGGGATAGAAGTTTCATTTTTGTCTCATCAGTTTTATAAAAATTAGACAAAAAGTATGAGCCATCAAATGTGGTTGTAGGACAAATGGTTTGGATTTTCACATTTCGTTGAAGGGAAAAGACGAACGCACGCACGCAAGCAGATAACGCAGATAACACCGGACTGGCGGACAGGCTAATTGATGAGTAAACAAACCCCCCCCCCCCCACTTCCCCCCTCCCACTGATAAGGAGACTGAGAAAGCTGTTTTTTCTAGCTCTCTCTCTCTCTCTCCCCCCCTTCTCTTTCCTCCCTTCCTCTACTCTGGTAATTTATGGTTTCTGCCTATTCTTCTATATTATTTCTTAAACTAACTATTATTTTCTTCATAGAAGTTTCATAATAAAACTAATTTTATGATGAAAATAAATTATTGTTGATTATTGTTCTTATAAAATATAAATACTATTTCATTGATAAATTATGAAATAATAAGTTGTCATGAATATTGAATATCTATTGACTGTATTGGTTATTGTATATTGTATATATGGCACCATCTGGTGCATTACAATGTTTTACAAAATTTTCATAATATATATTATAACATTATTAAAATTTTAGCTTAAAAAAATCATTTGTATCATAAATACAATGATTTGTAAAAAATGTCTTCATGTACTTTCTAAATTGGAGTTTTAATTAATATTAATCTTTAATTTTAATTTTTTTTCTTTTCATTAACACGTTAAGTGCCACGCCGCCCCGATTGGAGCGGCATAGGTAGGTCGGGCGGAGTGACGCGCCGCTCCAATCGGGGCGGCGCCCTGGTTGTGCAGTCTTTCACCAAATTGCCGCTAGAGTTCACTGGTGGACCTCTAGCGGCAATCTTACGAACTAAATCGGCAAAGTCGATCCCGTGCCTCGCAGATGGCGTTGCCGTAGCCTCGTATTGCTCCCACAGCCTTCCTAATATACTTACAAATTTGCTCTAAAAACGCCGCCCCGACTGGAGCGGCGTGGTTTCACTTCTTGTAAGTGTTGTACATTTCATTTGCTGTAACTTAAAAATAGACTGCGAATGCACAACTAATATTAATAATTCACTAAAACTACGTCAGTAAGTGTTATTTTACCTGAAAATTAATTCATAAATATTTTCTAAAAAAACCTAAATCCCATCGTAATTGTTATTTTTGGGTGTGATTGAGAAAAACGTTTTATTTTTATTTTAGACAAATTTATTTACAAAACAAGAACCTAGAACCTTTATGAAGGTTCTAGGTTCATAACCAAGAACCTACATAACCTTCATAACCAAGAATCTACTACAAAACAACTGGAACTGAGTGAAGGTCACGAAGTCAAGGCGGGGGATGAGGAGTGGTAGGGGAGGGGGAAGACGTGTAAAGCCCGGGGATGTGTACAAAACCATATGTTGTAACCAGGTTTGGCGGGAAACTAAGTTACTGCCAACTTCGCGGGGCAAAATACCCTGAAATACCGAAAGATTACCCGGGGTCCGATCGGGGCGGCACTGATTTTTTCTAGCAATATTTTGCTAAAAAATTTCACTGCCGCCCCGATTGGTCCAAATTTTATTTTTGGTCAAAATCGTAATTCTTTTTATGAAAACCTTATAACTACGATAAACAAGTATAAAAAACATCATATGGTAAAAAAAAGAACTACATTTCTGTTTGGCACTGCGGTAATGTGGCTAAAAAACGGCGTGGCACTTAACGTGTTAATAAGAATCTTTTAATTTTTTATATTTGATGGTAACTTATTGTAAAGTTTCATATTTATTTGTGTGTGTAATTGTGTTCTTTGTGTTTTAGAGTATCTTGTTCGTTGTCTAGCTTCAATTCAAAATATTTCTTGTCCCATGGTCATGTGTAGTGTTATTTTCTTCATGCAAACTGTAATTTTTTCTTGTATGTATATATGTAAGTAATGTGAATGTTATGTTAGATTTTTACTTCGTAACTGCTTGGTAGTCCCATCAAAATTTAATGAAATCAATGTTTTGCTGACAAATGATAGCCATACCCGACCCGAATTTTAACTAAAATACCCGAACCCGACCCGAATTTTTTTTCAACTTACATACCCGAACCCGACCCGACCCAAATTTTTATTCCACTTATAATATCCGAACCCGACCCGACCCGAAAATTGATGGTAATCTACTACCCGACCCGAACCCGACCCGGCTTGAAAAATCACTACCCGCAGACCTCTACCAAATACATTTGTTAATTTCTAAATATATTTCCTTTATCGAAACGCACCTGGACGGACCCAGTCCACCATAGTTTGACGCTGTCCTCGAACTTGTCCTTGGGTCTCTCAGAGGCGAACACAGCATCCTCCTCCTCCTCCTCCACCAACTCGGGTATGTAGCGTTGGCCCGAGGCTGTGGCCACCACGGGGATGTGCCTGTGGATGCTGCGACCAGAGATTTAAATTAATTCAGAAGAGAAGAGAAGAGAGAACTCAAAACTGAAACTAATCCAAACTTAACTAATTTTTTAGTTTTTGGACGGAAAAATTAAAAAAATAGTCAAAAACTTGAAAATTAAGAAAAATTTAGGATGTTTTCAAGGTTTACTTTTAAAATTTGATTCACAAAAGCAAACAATTTATTTGATTCCAAATAAACAAATGCATTACAAAGAGGACCAATATTATGTTTTATAAGTTTCATATAGTAACAATTTCCTTAACAAAGACATTCCTACATATTTCTGTAGCGTGCTTAGGAAAAATTATTTTGTCAGTCAGGTCTCTGCCTGCTTTTGCCTTAAAATGTAAATGTGAATTGCTTTGAGTTGCATATTTTTTGTTGTCTAGATGGTGTCAGCATCTTACATGGAACTATAAAAAAACTTTTTCTTTTTATTTACTGTTCAATGTTATTTAAATGGGACAAAACTATACTATTGGGGCTTCCTAAAAGTTTATGGGTCTGTGAACCGACCAACTAAGGGATTCAAGCTAGCCTCAAAGATAAAAGCACATGTTCCCACATTATGATATTACACACTGCATTATTCAATCAAAATACTATTCTATACCTATTAGTTTTTCAGTACCTATATAAATCATTACCTATTAATTTTTCAGTAACTATTGAAAAATAGTCAGTTTTTTTTCTAAATCTAGTAAAAATATATTAAAATCAAGTTCACTACATCCCGGCTTTCGGGTTAAATAACACTAAATTAATGTTGCAGCTTCCCTTGTGATCACTTTCACTAGTGAATTTTGTTGCTAACACGAGTCCTTGCTGCTGTGCTGCTTTGTTACAGTATTAACAGCTGATAATTATTTGAATCTATTCTATTATTTGAATTGTATAGACTTACAGGTTTATAGATTATAAACTATAAGATGATTGTAATTAAGCCTACAAATCTCAAGTAATTTGGCAATGTATGTGTTATTCAACAAATCGATCTTGAAAACCAGTAAAGTACTCACTAATCTTAGCATTACAACTGTGAATTAATTAGTATGTAGGTAACAAACAACATAATAACCTAACTTTTTACATTATACATAAATTGTTATTTATTGAAGACAAACCTAAGACCGTTTACACAATCGTTGTGTGCATGCCATTTTGTCAGGGGCTCCAACACGACATTGACACCAGCAGTTGGTGAATTATTTGGTATCACTGACTGCAGATCCCAGACTCTTACGTTCCCATCACTTGAACCTATTAAAAAATAGATGAATACTTCAACAAAATGCACCTGTCTAGTTGAAAAATAAGTATGAATTGATAAACAGTAATAACTGATTTGATCATGAATTTATTGCTAAAAACTATTTTTCCTTAAGTAATCAGTAACTTAATTTTGATTGAAGTATAACCAAAATATATAAAGTTAAGTGTCTTGCTACAGCAAAAACTACAAGTCGTAGATACTTGATCTTGGTGTCAAATTCAAGCTTGGTATCTCAGGATGTGCACTAAGGCGGTTTGGTTTTGATGGAAGTGCTTTGAATAGTTACTCTGGTTATCATTTGAACCATAGCTCCTATGGTTACTAACAAAATGCAGTACTAAGAAACAACAAGAATACAAGAAGAAAATAATCTCCTGGGCAAAGCTGGGATTATGAGCTAGTTTTCTATATACAGTAGGCACCCTCAAATCGACCCTAACGGGGCTAGACCTAGGTCGGGTAACTTAAAAGGTCGGTTAACACGGGTAATTCCCTAAACATCTAAAAATTAAAAGCTCATTTGATTTAAGGTTCTATTAACATCCATCTAAAGCGGTTTGTGGATTATTGGGAAAATCAACTACAATTTTTAACCTATATTCCAGAATAATTCCTGTAGAATTGTCAGAAATAACCCCAAAACACGGTCAAAACAAACGAAAATTCACAGATCTTTATCATAATCTGAATACTGAAGTGCATCAACTGTATGTTGTAATAAATTAATGAATGCTGTTCTCAAAATATTTTAACCCATAACAACCTAACGCAGTTGAGCGTTACGTTCCCATCGCCCTGTATGGTAACGGAAATACCACAATTCTTAAAAAAGGGCGATTAAATCGAACTAATCTCAAAACAGGGTCGGTTAAAACGATATTTGGTATTTGACCAGCAAGGGCATCCACCCTTGGATAATCTGATTGTCGCTTAAAACGAGGTCGGTTGAAAGGGGGTCTACTGTAAATAAAAATGTAATTTTTTATAAACATTCATGTTTTTAAAAGGTTAGGCTAATTATTTTTCTTAAGTCATTACAACATAGATCAAATATATAAAAGACATACTACTTTATTCTAAATGTCAAAATCATGAAGCCTTATCTGATTTTATTTTATCAAGTCCAAACTGAATTGCCTAGAAACCCTTCCAAAATATAATCCATATTTCAAAATAATGCGGTGCCAAAAAATGGCAAGCTCTGAGTGGCTTACCAGAAAGTAAATAACGGCCATCGACCGACAGGTCAAAGTATATCCGCTGGTTGGTGCAGTGCGGCCGCCGCATGATGTACAGGATCTGGCCCAAGTTGCGCAGGTCCCAGCAGAGTATCTCGGGGTCCTTGCGTCCCGCGGCGTACAGCCGGGAGCCGTCCTGCGAGAACCTGAGCTGCGTGAGTCCTCCCGCCTGGCCCGCCAGCAGGCACATCGCGTGGCCGTCCGTGCTGTACAGCCCTGCAGGGCACGGAGTACATACAATAACACACGTGAAAGTTGCACTGCACACTACAAAAATGTCAAGGAGATACAGGGTGTTTCTTTTTTTTAACACAACCCAAAACTTTATTTTATTAGTGAAAGATTATTCCCCCCCAAGATCCCTGGATTTGACTCCACTATATCATTTTCTTTGGGGATATATAAAAGTACGGCCTACGAACACAATTTACAGGATATTCAGCAGCTCAAAACAAACATAACAGATTTAATACAAAAAATTCATAGTCGTACCTTGAAACACGTGTTCAGGAATTTGATGGAGAGAGCAAAACTTTGTACAAGTGCCAATGGGGGATTGTTTGAACACATAATGTAAACTAAATGTGATTAAACTTAAATAATAGGTTGTATAAAATGTAAAGATTAACAAAACAATACTCATTTCATATTTATACTGGTCATTGGCTGTTAGGTTACTAATTAACAGTTCTGTGAAAGGAACATGTCGGCCTTTGTCGGTAACAAGACTAGAAGTTTATGCCACAAATAATGCTTCTCTTTCATCCATACTTGGCTTTAAATACCTACCTGGGTAGGTTGCCATTTGAAGAAAAATTAAAAGTTTTAAGAACACTAGCTGATCAACTGGGTTTCATCTGTGGAAACACTCTCTTGGGCGTCATTAAATTGGTTCCATTTTAAAATTACCATGACAATTACATAAGCTTCCCTATAGTTTAACATTGAAACTTTGGAGTACCAAAGCACGTATCCCTAGGATAATTTTGTAAATCCGTTTCTTGGCATGCATCTATAGCCTAAGGGGAGTATAAATACAAAATTTCAGCTCTGTAGGTCTTATAGTTTTGGAGATTTACTGACCGTTATAAAACCTCTTCTCCTTCATACATGTTACTAGCTGATCAACTCTGTTTCACCCAAGGAAAAACATAAAAACCATTATATTCATGATTTTATATTTTATTTATCATGACAACATTCAATTATAATTTTATTAGGTTGCCATGACAACTTCATAAGCTTCCCAACCGTTTAACATTGAAACTTTAGGGTACAATAAGGCGTAGCCCTGAGGAAATTAAAAAAAAATCTTTCTTAGCGGATGCCTACACCCTAAGAGGAACGCCCATGCAAATTTTCAAGGTTCTAGGTCAAGTAATATGGGATGTACAATTATAGGTGAGTGGTATTTGACAAATATGAAATGAAATGAAATGAAATGAAATGAAAATGAAATGAAAATTCTTTATTTCACCATGCAAAGTTAGGGCCACATGGCCCTTTCTTACACTTAACATGGATTAATTAAATATATACAAAATAATAAACAGGAGGATGAGCTACTGAATAACAAATATTTACATAAAAATATAACTTAAAAATAAACTTGTCTGATATTTACAGAAAATATATACAAAATCAGCAAATAAAAAAAATATTTTCCAATCACACACTCAAGCACACATGCATCAGCAATCGCGCAAACGCGGAAACCCTAAGACGCGCCAGCCGAGACCAACCGCTCAAGGTAAAGTGTTTTCAGTGCCGCCACAAACTGGGAGCGCTTATCATGGGATCTGACCTCCATGGGTAAGGTATTCCACAGACGGCAGGCGGTAACAACAAAACCCCTGTCATAAGCTGTGGTCACATGATGAGGTATACGCAAAGTGATTGAGGAAGAATGTGAAATACGGAAACTATCTTGAGACACAAATTTAAAATCGGTTTTAAAATATTTGGAAAATTGGTTTTCAAAATTGAGAAAAGCAATGAAAGAAGTTTAATTGCTCTTTGATCATGCAACTTCAAAATGTGTGCCTCAATGTAGCATGGCGTGATATGCTCATCGCGTCTAAGACCATAAACATATCTCAGGCAATAATTCTGAGATCGCTGGAGCATACCCGCTTGAGCAACTGTCATGTCATTGATCACGGAGTTGCAGTAAGTAAAGTGGGGTAGTACTAAAGATTTAATCAAGTGTAGTTTAGTATGTTGTGGTAAAAAGTTCTGTAATTTTTTGAGTGAATGTATAGAGGCAAAAACCTTTTTACGTATGCCAGTAACTGCGTCATCCCAAGAAAGTGTGGAGTTAAATGTCACTCCAAGATTCTTTACTTTGTCATAGTACGGTAGTGCATTGCCACCAACCGTGATAGGATTGATGGAGTTTTGAATAGAGTTTTGAAGTAGAGGATGGCAAATTACAATCGGTTTAGTCTTTTCATGATTTAGTCTCAGTCCATGGCTTTCAGTCCAAGTAATTATTTTATTTTCGTCCTCATTTATCTTTCCAACACAGTCGTTTACGTTAATTGCGGTAAAATTGCAATAAATTTGCAAGTCGTCAGCGTACATGTGGTATTTGCAGTGGATCAGAGTTGTGTGCATGTCATTAACGTATAGTACAAATAGCAGAGGTCCAAGGATTGATCCCTGAGGCACACCGCATGTAACAGTCTCCCAGTCCGATCTTGTATCTCCAACCTCAACACATTGCCGCCGATCTGACAGATAAGATCTCAGCCATTTAAGAACATTTTGAGAAAACCCTATGGCCCTTAATGTCTCCACTAATAAATCATGGTTGACACAATCGAATGCTTTAGAAAAATCAAATAAAGTTAGAATCGTTTCCTGTCGTCGTTCCATAGAAAGTCTAATGTCTTCAGTCACTCGAAGGAGTGCTGTTTCCGTACTATGTGCTGTTCTAAAACCAGATTGATAGTCAGATAAAATGTTATTGTCCGTGATGAATTCAGTGATTTGACAGTGAACGATTCTTTCCAGGCCTTTAGATAGAGCGGGCAAAATGCTAATCGGCCTAAAATACATAGTAGAAAAGATCTACTATCATATAGTAGATAGTAGAAATATTATATATAAATTATTTTTATTAAAAATTTTAATCTTTCAGCCATTGCAAATATATAGATAAGGCAAAACTGCAATCTTAGTTTGTTTTTAATTTCTATTAACTACATACACTATGGGAAACGTGCTTGAATTTACTTTCTATTTATCACTGTAGTTACTCTGGTCAATATTGCAACAGAATTTTTTCCTGCAATATTGCATGTACCTAATGTACCTGCAATAAGTGTACAACCACTTATAGCGCATCAGAGAACCTGAGGCATTGCTCTTAATGGAAATAACTGGCATAAGGTAAAACCCAACCTAACACATTTTTGCCAATTGGAGTCTACCTTTTCTGAGTGCTTAAACACATTTCAAAAAGATTGTAAAAATCAAGCACAACTAGGCTAGGCAAACTTTAAAAAATATTTTATGACTCCAAAATCTCAAACAAATTATGTTTGTTCTCAAACAAATTATGATTCTTTAAAATTTCCCAAATAAAACATTGAAGGAAGTAAACTTTATTGCAGGATACTTTCAGTTTACAAACCAAAATACAGTTAATGTAAAAAGAATAAATTACTTGATAAGCTGTTCAATGGCTTTGTCAACTATTTTAACTAAGGACTTGTCTTAAGCTTTATAAAATTATCTTGACGACCTGAACAAAAGCAAAATCGTCTTTATAAAAAAACACTTAGAGTTAAATCAATTTTACCAACTGTTTTAGAGTAAGACCCAGCAGCAAAGATGTTGACCATACTGGGGTTGATTGCAAAACAGGAAATTATTCCACGTTGCTCACATAGCTCTGAAACAAAAGAATGATAATTGAATGAATGAATGAAAGAAACGTTTATTCCAAGAAATATACAGCTTTACAAATATAATCATAAAAACATAAGTCTATAGCAATATGCAAAAAATAAATTAAGAATTTTATTAAAATTTTATTGGCTGCTAAAGAAAAAAAGGAATGGTCATAAGGAATCAGCAGACATAGGCAAATGCCTGGGCGTCTGCTGCGTTGCAGCATAAAATATCGTAAGTTTGACCTCGTTATTGGAATTTAGTGTGTAATAAAAATAATTAATGAAGTTATAATTAGGAAATTTATTGAGGAAAGTTAGTTTATTTTGAAAAAATAAATTTAAAAAAAATTATGGTAAGGAGCAGGTACCAAATTTAAGGATGGAATATTAGAATTGTGAAAGGAGGTGATATGATTTTGTAATATTAAATTTCAATAAAAACCATCTGGGTCTACGCAGTAATCAATGTTTTTTTCCTCTCATAATATGTTTTGTTAGTTGATTTGTGAAGTTATTTTGTTTTTATTTTGATAATCAGGAATGAATTTTTAATTCTTATACATACTAGTGGATCCGAGCGCACGGAATCGTGCGCTACTCTAGCAGAGCGATAATTCAAATGGCGACAAATTTAAAACACAATCATGCTAACACGATCCGTCTTGAGGGTTATGTTTACACAAATTAAAAAATAACAGCAATTAAATTATCCAGCTGATCAAAATGTAAACAATTATGTTCTTCATAAGGATAACATGGGAACTTTAAAAGCCAATGGGGCAGAGCCCAAGGGACTTTTTCAAAAATGTAAGGCCAGTTTGCAAATCTACGCGACACGCTCTTTCCAATGAGCCGTCAATGATCAAAATCGGTTAAGAAATGACGGAGGAGTTCATAAGACAAATTTTGTGTTGGCGTATTAATTATATAGATGACATGAATAAAGTGGTTTTGAATTGAATTGAATGTAAGATGGGGTATAGAAGTAATCTACAGTAGTAGTCCAGTCAATCTGTTCCTAAAAAGAGGTGATAGCGGAAAAAATTAGGAGAAGGCTGAATTTTTCACCATCGACTACTACCATATAGACAAGCTTCTAGCCAAAAGTCCCCACCCCTACCCCTCTTGCTTTCCCCCCTACAGCCCATTATTGTTCTTTAAGTTTAGAAAATACAGTATTTTGTAAAAATGACTATATCTCAGAAACCATTTGAGATATCCTTTACATTGTGTTGTTTTTGGATTCCTCATAAAAAGCTCTACAAATAATGTTATTAAGTGATTTATGATTAATTTACTCCTTCTACGTCTATTTTCCTGTTTTATTTAGGAAAAAAAAATTTCCTTCATTTTTAACCTAAAATATTTATATATCGCTTAATAATAGTGCTCAAATCACATCCATTAGAAAACTGTTTTGCACTAAATATTTTCCCCTGTTTATAAGCTTTAAAATGATATCATACTTGATCAACTTTTCTCACATACTGCCCTGCTAATATTAGTTTAAACACATTTTACAGCGCCTGCCGCGACTGCGTGCTATGCCGCCAAAGTTCATTCAACCTGGGGGTTTAAGGGGGAACAAACTAGGAAAAAGCTACATTTTTCACCATCGACTACTACCATATAGACAAGCTTTTAGCCATAAGTCCCCACCCCTACCCCCCTTGCTTCTCCCCCCCTAACCCCCCCATATTTTCCATGTCTAATAAATGCAGTATTTTGCTAAACTGCTTGTGTCTCAGAAACCATTTGAGATATCTCTTATATTTTGTTATTTTCAGATTTTTCATAAACTACTCTAAAAATAATAACATGAAGTGTTTTACTTTTAATTTACTCCTTCTATGTCTTTTTTCTAGATTAAATTGGTAAAAAGCATTTTTCTTCATTTTTAACCAAATTTGTTTCTATTTCCCTAATATAAAAAGGCTCAAATCAATTCCGTTATGATTCTCTTTTGCACTAAATATTTTCTCCTGTTTATAAGCTTTAACAGTATACAATAATTGACTTGCTTTTTTCACATATGTATTGCCCTGCTAATACAAGTTAAACATGTTTTATAGCGCCTGCCGCGGCCGCGCGCTACGCCACCGCAGTTTGTTCAACCTGGGGTTTTAAGGGGAGGTGGAAAAAAGAAAAAGCTGAATTTTTCACCATCGACTACTACCGTATAGACAAGCTTCTAGCCAAAAGTCCCCTCCCCTACGCCTTTTGCCTCTCCCCCTACAGCCAACCCCATATTTTCCAAGTCTAATAAATGCATGCTGAATAGTCTAGGCGTCAAAAAGGTATAGAGGGAATTTTTTGGAACACAATTTTTACACTTCGCAGCTTTGTTTGGACCATATAGGAGGTGAAAATATCAAAAGTCCCCGTCCGTGGCCCTTGAGCGGGGGGAGGGAGGGGGGTCTGAAGGTACCATTTTTAGGTTTTCCTAATTATCTTGAAAATGATAAACTTTTAGCATTCCCTATTAAATTTGAAAATTAAAGAAAATTAAATTTCCTGTAGGCAAAGTATATGATGTGTCTACTTTGGTCCAACCATTTGCTAGGCAAGCACTAATTTTATTAACATTTAAACAATATCCCTTCCATAAGAAATACATGTAAATTTGTGGGTAACATACATGCCCAATGGGGCAACGCTTTTTCACCTAACGGAAAATGAACAGCATTCAGGAAATGTTGACAAAATTTCGGGTAATTTGACACCTCAATAAAAAAGTTGGTCCAAAATGAAGGTGTTTGAGAGCTTACAAAAACGTTATTTTCAAGGAATTATTATGTATTTCGTCGATATTTCCTGAATGATGTTCATTTTCCTTTAGGTGAAAAAAGTGTTGCCTCATTGAGCATGTATGTTACCCATAAATTTATATATATATCTTTTGGAAGGGATATTTGTTTAAATATTAGTAAAATAGTGCTTACCTAGCAAAATAGTGCTTACTACCAAATGGTTGGACCGAAATAGACATATTATATACTTTTCTTACAGGAAATTTAATTTTCTTTAATTTTCAAATTTAATTTTCTTTAATTTTGATATTTAATAGGGAATACTAAAAGTTTATCGTTTATAAGATGTTCATAGGAAAAACCAAAAAATGGTACCTCCAGAATGCCCACCCTTCCCCAGCTCAAGGGCTACGGACGGGGACTTTTGATATGATCACCTCCTAACTAGTCCAAACAAAGCTGCAAAGTCAAAAATTGTGTTCCAAAAAATTCCCTCTATACCTTTTCTTTGCCTGGACTATTTAGCAAAATACTGCATTAGACACTGCAATCAATAGACTTGGAAAATATGGGGTTGGCTGTAGAGGGGGAAGCAAGAGGGGTACGGGCGGGGACTTTTGGTTAGAAGCTTGTTTGTACGGTAGTAGTCGATGGTGAAAAATTCAGCTTTTTCTTATTTTCCCCTCCCCGTAAAATTAAGCTTCAAGTTGAATAAGCTTCAGTGGCGTAGCGCGGCCGCGGCAGGTGCTGTAAAACATGTTTAACTTGTATTAGCAGGGCAATATGTGAGAAAAGCAAGTAAATTATGATATCATTTTAAAGCTTATACACAGGAGAAAATATTTAGGGCAAAAGAGATTCATAAAGGAAGTGATTTGAGCCTTGTCATTAAGCAAAATATAGATATATTTTATTCAAAATAAAGAAAATTGTTTTTCTCCAAATTAAACAGGAAAATAGATGTAGAAGGAGTAGATTAATCGTAAAACACTAAATAACATTTATGAGAAATTCAAAAACAACAAAATATAAGAGATATCTCAAATATTTTCTAAGACATAAGCAGTTTAGCAAAACACTGCAATCAACAGACTTGGAAAATTTGGGGGGGGGCTGTAGGGGGGGAAGCAAGGGGGGTCGGGGTGGGGACTTTTGGCTAGAAGCTTGTCTATACGGTAGTAGGCGATGGTGAAAAATTCAGCTTTTTCCTATTTTCCCCTCCACTTAGAACCCCAGGTTGAATGAACCTCAATGGTATAGCGCGTGGCCGCGGCAGGCGCTGAAAAACATGTTTTACTTGTATAAGCAAGGCAATATGTGAGAAAAGCAAGCCAAGTATGATATCATTTTAAAGCTTATACACAGGAGAAAATTTTCAGTACAAAACATATTCATAATGTAAGTGATTTGAGCCTTGTTATTAGGCAAAATATAAAAATATTTGGTTTAAAATGAAGGAAAATGATTTTTTCAAAATTAAACCCGAAAATAGACGTAGAAGGAGTAAATTAATCGTAAAACACTAAATGACATTATTTTTATATTAGTTTATGAGGAATCTGAAAACATCAAAATATAAGAGATATCTCAAATAGCTTATAAGATATAAGAAGTTTAGCAAAACACTGCAATCAATAGACTTGGAAAATATGGGGGGCTGTAGGGGGGGAAGCAAGGGGGGTAGGGGTCGGGACTTTTGGCTAGAAGCTTCTCTATATGGTAGTAGTCGATGGGAAAAAATTCAGCCTTCTCCTAATTTTTTCACCTAAAAACCCCAGATTGACTGGACTATAGTGGTGGACACCAGATCTATTTTTATCAAAACCAATTTTTATTTGTTCATTCTGTTCAAAATGTCGTTTCCTTATGATTTGCATAAAAATAAAACATATGCAAGTTGAAACTTAATAAAATTAAGGGAATGAAAGAAAGAAATATTTATTTCAGAAAAGCATGTAGACAAAATAGAATATGAAGTGACTGAATATAATTAATCATACATAATATAATAAAGTTTTAAAAGATGAAAAGATCTGTCAGTGAGTGTATTGATAAAAATGTATAACGTGACTCTTGATTTTAGGATTACCATCCAGCCTAGACACACATTTCAGTAATCTTCCAGATAGACCAAGCTGTAATTGGTTATTGGCCAATTAACTATCCTTAAAATGAATCAAATGATCACTATCAAATACACATGGTTACATAGGTCCTCTCACCATATATACTTAGAACACGTTATTGTTAAAATAAGGACTAGACAAGAGTGCATGAAATAGGGTGGACGGCAGAAACTATAAACTCATAAAATTGTCTGCTAATCCTTAGCTGGAATGACTGAATGAAATATCTTTGTTGAACTGTCAAAACTTTGTTTACGTTACTCAGGGTGTTTTGCATGAAAATTTGCTTACTTTACCATATAGTTGATTAACACGTTCGCGGCGGCATGGGAGCAATTGCTCCCATGCAGAATCCTAATGCCATCCTGGTGGGAGGGATAGCTCCCAAGCCGCAACGTGTTACAATAAGATTTATTTTTAAACCAGGATCTGAGCTTGAAATCTGAAACGTTATGAGCACTGCCCAATAGTATATTGTATTCTGTGCACTGGACAGTGCTGCTGCCACGATAGACGTGGCAGTTACAGTAACTATAAGTCAGAATACCAGGATGGCATAGAGGAACGCAAAAAATCGTGCCGCCGCGGATGTGTTAACAACCCAAACAAATGACAAACAATAATTTCGCTAGCAGCGCACTCACTCACTTGCCCTATTTGGTGCCCGCGATTATAGATACTTTATCAGTAATATAAAGAGATGAAATTTCTATTAACATTCTGGCTGAACCATTGCACCTAAAAGGACGAAGTATTGCATGTGTAATCCTATGATAACAAAAGCACCCAAGTATATTTGATACCTTTAGTCGACATACTGTAACAGTCCCTGCCAGGCAAGTCGGTGTTGAATATCTTGATGTTGTCCTTGTATCCGCACAATATCCGGTCTCCGCAGAGGCTGAACTCCACACTCAGAGCGGCGTGCAGTTCATCCTGTCTGAACCAAAGCAGTCAGCACATCATAATTGTTGTATGAACTGAAATACCCCTGTAGCAGCAAACCTGCACACTCAGCAAATTTTGAAATGCTTAAAAATGGGTCTGCAGGTTTGCTGCTGAAGGTATGTTTGAAGATTAAGTTATTTTAAATCAATATCCAGGAGAATTCAACAAGAAGAAACCATGTACTAAGATTTACTAGGAGTACGCTCCTATGTCGCGTATAGGTCGAACGAAGCGCGGTAAAATTAAATGAAGGGTATTGACTAAAAAATCATATATTTAATTTCGTAAGGCGATTCTTTGCGTCAAAATTGTGGGCGCTTGGCAAGTCGTAGAAAGGTGGGAGAGGGCTAAAATTAAAGGTCTCTATTCCGTGATGGCGGGAAAAATACTGAGTTTGCTTGAAGCTTACTAGAAAATGAGAAGTAACGTAAAATATTTGTCATTTAAAAAGCATTGGGAGCTGCTTTGTTTAAATAAAACATGTGATATTGTTATTTTATTTTAAAGCATGTTCTAGATATTATCATATGGTAGATCTAAAAGCCAGTTTAAAAAGGTAGATCTTAATATTTGAAATAAGAATTGTTGTAATTTAAATTTTCCCTTATTAGGGGCTTATGCCCATACAAGCCACTAGTAAATATTTAAACATATAATTAACTACTCATTTATAGATTAAAACAATTTTCAGGGTATAAATATGATGTGGTTCAAATTTCAAGACTTTTCATCAAATAATAAAAGGGGAGTTAGTTCACAAAGAGTGATTTTCAAGTCGAGTATAACTCACTTCGTTCGAATTAAGATGAGTGAAAAAATAATATAACAATATACAGTGGAGTCCCGAAGATCTAAAGACTCTGGATCTGAGCCATTCCCGGTTAGAGAATATTTTAGATAAACCAGAATTGTTACTCAAATTTAAAAATTAATTTGAATTTTACGGCCGTTTGTTTACTTTGCAAAGATTTTCACAGACTTTCATCTGTCGTTCTTCTGTGATTGATAAAGATATGCGATCGTCTTTCACAAACCTGCTGCCATGCAAAATTCTGCAAACGACAAATACACAAGTTCAAATTAAACAGCCCTTTGCTCATTTTACTTAGTTATTCATGGAATCAGTAAATACGCATGATTGAAATAATTCATGGTCTTTCTCTTCATTGGCCAAGTTATATTCATTACCTGCAATTAATATGTTTCATCTACCTGCTCGGTCTATAACCTTAAAGTCCGAGAAGTTTGATACCCCTGCAGTTACCATAAGCATGCAGGTTAGCAGGATTTTAGGCTATTATAAAATATATCTTAACTAGATGAAGTTAATAAAAGAAGAAAAGAAGAACACAGACGAAAAATAGAAAATAAGATGAAGTAAGAAGAAAGAAGTGAGAAGATGAAGTGAGTGGTGATGGTAGATGAAGTATTTTAAGTTTTAAATTTTACTATTAATGGTTTAAAATACCTGCTTCAAAGTAATCCAAATAGTTGCCATGGCGACCATTTGGATTACTTTGAAGCAGGTATTTTAAACCATTAATAGTATTCCCCAGGAATCCGGAGGCTAAACAACTGAAAATGAAGTTTCAATTTCATTAATAACTCACACATTGAAACCTCGGTACGAGCAACGAAGTTCTCCAGTGAATGCATCCCATAACTGAACAGGGGCACTGAAACTGGTTGTCACAAAGCTGAAACAAACAACAGAAATCAGGACTGTATGCTGGTAATGAAATCTTTTTTACTCCTTTTTTTAAATAAAACTAATAACTAAAAATTTTAGATGCTGCAATGATCATTTTGCTTTCCGACCAATTACTATTTTTAAAATTGATATTCTTAGGAATGCTATAAGAATTGCAGGATATCAGTTAAGAACAACTGAACTTCACCCTTCAACTCAGCATAAAACTGTAATACAATCAAATAAACCGGTCCCCAGCACCAATTAGAAACAAGATTGGCAAAAGGCTGAAGAAATATTAGATATGATTACATTTACTCAGTTTATATGAGCCTCCTTGCATACTCTTAAGGCAGGTTGACATGGTATGATTATTCTCGGACCGAATGAACTTGAGAGATTACTTGGATGCTGTTCGGATTGTGCAACAATACAACCGAATAGCTCTTATGTAAACAACTCGGCCCGAGTTAGTCAGACGGAACTATTTTCTCGGATGTGAGTAATGATTTTAAATGGACTTATTTAACATTGGATACATTTAACAATTCAATGTGAATGCAATAGCTAGCTCACAATCCACCGATTAAACTCGGGCCGAGTAGACTCAGATTGAACGTGCTCTAAATTGGACTGAGTAAAAATCAAGCTCGGTCTGAGATTAATCGGACTGTGTCAACCAGCCTTTAGCTCATGGGGCCATCTTGTAACAATGTAGTGATTACCAAGAACAGTTTTGTATAGGCCTACACACTTTTCAACAACAGATAGATCCAATGTAATACCGCTCCTGCCTTTTCGATGACCATGATGTTGTGATACTCCCAGGAGCCAAGGAGATCCTTGCCTGGGTAGAGAACCTAGAGGAATGGTTTATAAAATCTTTTAGGAAGGAATGGAGAGGCTTACTAGGCCAGCAAAAAAAAGAAATAAGCTTGCTGATAGGGCTACTCACGGGTCATGGTCTGTATAGCTCCAGGAGCAAACGTGTCCTAAAGCTGGAGGAGTGAAACTAAGTGTGAAAAAAGGACGTTTTAGGTCAAAGGGTAGTTATACCCTGGACCCCTCAGAAAAAAAACCCATAGGCCAATTTGCAATCATAAAAAATAACTGACCAACAAGTGGCTGGATCTGTCGAGGTCATGAGAGGGTACCAGGTGTAGTCGTAGACGAGGCCGCCGATCTTGGTCCGCAGAGAGGGCTGCAGCTCGGGGAACTCGGCCCGGGGGAGGCAGTGGCAGTTGTACAGCTCCAGCGGGAGGTCGAACAGCCTCATGGTCGCGTCGTCGCTGTTCGTCAGCAAACATGTCCCATCTGGAGACCTGAATGAAAAAACTTTTAAAGCCGGTGAAAATATTTTTCATTTACCTTCTCAAAAATCACTATTTAAGATGGTAAAAGTTCTCAAGTTTAATCAACACAGAGTACCTAAATGAAACTATAAAGTGAGAGGGGGGGGGAATTACACTAATTATTCACCAGCAAAAAGCCTGTTGCTTGTGAAGATCTGAGAGATGAAAATGAATGTTCAAAGTGAGGTTAACGATTCATTGTTAGCCGAAGCAATTTGGTTTTTTTGTCCCGGTTTCTTTCTTATTGGATAAATAATTTAGGCCTAATTTAATTTTAGGCCTAATTTGTTTTTCTTGTTTTTTAATTGTTTTAAGATTGTCTGCTAAATAGTCCAGACGCGCAATAATGAAATAATGAATTTTATTTCCGAAAAAAATAACAAGTTATCTTTACAATAAATATGATTTACTTAACTTAGCCTACATGAATCATTGACGGTTGAATCAGACAGAAATAGCTATGCTCTTATCCCAAAAAGATGTTCAACACATTCCAATTATTTCTAACTGTAAATCGATTATATGTTTGTAGCCTTTATGTGCCGGTGTAGGTTTACTACTTCAACCAAACCCTGACTGGATATATGTGTCAACCAGTGGTGCTATCTATTGATGACAAACGTGTCCTATTGAAGTGGTATCAGACTTGGCCTACGTGATGCTTCTACATCCGTTCTAGGCCATACTTACTTACTTACTTACTTACTTGATACTTGATCCTCTTTCCCGTAGGCTCTTCCTGAGCTTTGGGAGTGTCATCCTCTTCCCAGGGGGAGGGAAGGGTAGGTTAGGTTTAGGCCTAAGGTGGGATTTGGTTTGTTTGGCTGGCTCTGAGGGAGAAAAAGTCATCCAAACTGTAAAAACAGTTTTGGATGAGGAAACACTTTAGCTCACTCTTGAATTTGATTATCTTGTCTATTGTCTGTATTTTCTTTGGAAGTGATTGAAAAATTTTCCTACCTATATACTCTGTTTTTTTTCATAAAGTTTAAGATTGTGCTGTTCAGATAAATTGTTCTTAAATCTAGTGTTGTACCTATGGGTTACATTTATATACTCCGGAAGAAAAGATTTAACATATACTGCAATTTCATAAATGTAAAGACAAGGAACTGTCAAAATTCCCAATGAGACAAAATGTTCCCTGCAATGTTCCCTTGGATGTAGTTTGAGCATGGCTCTTAAAGCTTTTTTTTGACATGTGAAAATTTGTTTTAAATTTGTTTCCGAGGCACCCCAGAGCGCGATGGAGTACGAGATGTGCGACTCGAGTAAGCAGTGGTAAACACCCTTCAACAGGCTTAGGTTATCCAATGCCCTGAGAGTCCTCAAGACAAAGGTCCCCTTCGCCATCTTATCTTTGATTCTCAACAACTGCTCACTCCAGCTCAAACCATCGTCCAACACCACACCCAGAAAGTTTGCTGACTGAGCCTGACACAACTCTGCATCACCAATCTGTAGGCTTGGTACTCTATTAAATTTTGATTGCCGCTTTTGATCAGTTTGAATACAGAGATAGTTTGTTTTGTCTGGGTTCAACTTAAGCCGGTTTTCCTCGAAAAATTGCGCCAATTCGTTTATTTTGAAAAAGGATTCTTGTTCTAGAGTATCCAAATCTCTGTTTTTGGTGATCAGGGTTGTATCATCAGCAAAAATGAAAAGATTTTCTTCTGGCGTTTTTACTGTGACATCATTTATATAAACTAAAAATAACAGGGGCCCAAGTATTGATCCTTGGGGCACACCTGCTATAATTTGTTTTTGTGTGGATCTAACTGATTGGATTCTATTGGTTGTTTCATGATATATTTCTGTAACTTGTGATCTGTTCCCCATGTATGATTTAACCCAATTTATTGCCAGGCCACTGATTCCCAGACTCATCAGCTTCCTGAGCAATATGTCTGTATCAACACAATCAAATGCTTTTGATAGGTCAGCAAAGCAGCTTATTACTGACTCTCCTGCATCCATTGCATCAATACAGTCGTTTAGAAAATCAATTAGTGCCAATTTAGTTGATTTTGATTTACGACAGCCGTATTGCTTCCCACATAGCAGGTTATTACCCTCCAAGTAGGTCACAAGCTGTTCGCAAACCACTTTTTCTAACAATTTTGAAAAAATGGGGAGGAGTGATATCGGACGATAGTTGCACACCTCGAACTCATCCCCCTTCTTGAAGATTGGTCTGACTTTCGCCATTTTGCAGCCATCCGGAAAGATTCCGGACCTCAGTGAGGAGTTGATTATATGGACCATTGGTTTGAAAAGTTCCACTTGGCAGTACTTCACCATTTTCATATTGATATTATCTATTCCTGTAGAGCTTTTTGGTTTAAATTTTTTCAAGATACTTATCAAATCATTTTCTGTTATTTCTTTAAAACTACTAAGGCCTATTCTATTGTTTTGACTATTTCTGGGGACGGGCTCCCTTGTGGCGACATTGAGTCATTTAACAATTCTTTTGTAACATTTACAAAATAGTCATTTATTGTTTCACAGACTGTTTTTGGGTTGTCTATAATAGCGTCCTTAATTCTAAGTTTAATATTTTTCTCCCTCTTGTTTGCCTTACCTCTATGGTTGTTTACAATATTCCATGATTCCTTGGCCTGATTTTCTGCCTCACCTATTCGCCTATTGTACCATTCTACCTTTGTCAATTTTATACATTCTCCATATCTACCCTGTGATTCTTTCATCTGTTTTTTGTTAAAATCTGTTTTATTATACTTCCACCTTTTATGATCTTCTATAGAAATTCTCTTTAGTTCCTTTAACCTTTCACTTCTCCATTTAAGTTTTGTTTCACTTTTAACTTTAATTTCTTTGAGAGGACAGGCTACTTCTACATAATAATTCATTGTTTCGATAAAAATCTTGTATTTTTTATTAACATCATTTTCATTATATATTTCATCCCAACTCTCACGCCGCAGCCTAAGTTTCAGTTCCTCAAGATTTTTTTCTCTAACAGACCTAACAGTTTTTGTTTTTGTTTGGATCGAGTTTGTTTTTATCCCTAGCAGGCCTATTTTTATTGCCATATGATCTGAAATTAATGGTTCAAAGACACTAAATTCATTATCTGTGAAATTTGTTACAAAGTTATCTATGCATGTCGCCGTTGCATCTGTTACTCTGGTAGGCTCATCTACTACATGTATTAAACCATAACTATTTATTAAGTTCAAAAATCTTTCTTTTTTTGAGTCATTTTTAAGCAAATTTATATTCCAGTCACCTCCAATGCATACCCCTAAATTTCCATTTTCTAACCTAAGGTCCTCAAAGTAACAATTCAACTTTTCATAAAAAGCATCTATATCTGCATCTGGACTTCTATACATTACTCCCACCACTAGCCTATTTTTCCCTATCTCTATTTTAATTTCAGTTGATTCAAATACCATTTCTTCGGTAAACTTCTTACTAATATTCAATACCCTTAAGTTATCAAGCTTTAAATTATCTTTTTTATAAATAGCTACTCCTCCCATCTTATTTTGTGTTCTAGCAAAGAAACTAACTAAAGTGTAGCCATGTATAGAGATCATCTGTAATTTGTCTTCTGTTAGGCCATGTTCACTTATAAGGAGTAAGTCTGGGTTTTCATCATCCACTAAAATTTCAATCTGCCCTACTTTTTCTTGTAGTCCTCTTACATTCAAATGCAAAATACTAAAAATACCTATTTTATTAGTTTTCTGGTTTTTACGTTTCTTTCCTACTTTTTTGGTTTGCCTATTTTCACTTTTTGAGCGAAAAGTTTCTTTGTTTCTTTGTTTATTAGACTGCTATGCATTATGCTGCTATGCAGCTTTGCATTAGACTGCTAGCCATCAAGCTAGCAGTCTAGTGCAAGTGAAAAGTCAATGGTTATAATGAATTATCTATATATGAATCATAATGTGTACATACAATAATAATATAGGCCTCTCAATTATAACAACTTTGTGAACACAAATACTTAGACCTACTTAAAAATGGAGTAAGTTAACTTACCATTTGCAGCCCTTCAAGAATATCTCCTTGTGCTTCATATCTGTAGGCCTACATCTAAATTCATTCCATGATCCTGTAATTGCTTTTAATTTATCAAAGTTAAAAGATGGCACTGAAGTTTTATTTATTGCGAGAGAATTTTCACTTGGAAAATTCATTTCACTTTTATCGTCTGTTCTTTTGCAAAGAACTTCTGAGGAACTTGGGTTTATTTCAATGTTTTCTTGATCCTGAACCTTGATGCATTCCATGTTATCAGTTCTATGGCCAACCTCTTTATCCATAAGGAGTTTCGAAAGTTACCAAAGCTCCCAGATCTTTAGTATCTCCCCTTTCAAAATATAGGTATGCTTTAGGAGAAAAATTTTCAATTTAGGAAATTTTGAGTTTGAATAATACCTTAAAATCTTCACTTTTTTTAGGCCTACCAGTAAAATAGAAATCCATCCTTTGCTTTACCTGAAACCAATGATAATTTATTTAATAGCGTTTAAATAGAATTTAAGTCAGGGCTATAATATAGGTAACGTTGAATTTTATCGCCAAATATCATGAGACTTGACTCTCTATGAAACACAAATTAGCTATCTTGGATGCATATTTACCATAACGGCTATAGTTCCGCAGAGGGTGCACGCTACACCTCACTATCTAGGGGACTTGGTGAGAATCAGGGTTATCGGGTGGGGAACTATTGATAGACAAACACCTATACGAATGATATAAGCTATCGATATTTCACCGATTTACTTCACATTAATATCTAGAGAATTCGGTGGGAGCCGGGAGTGATGGGTACAATGGGATAACAATCGATTGACAACAACTTGGCCCGGCTGCAAATTTCCCTGTATTGGGAATTTGGCCAGACTACAAATTACCTATCCCTAAAAGCTTGGCCGCTGCTGCAGCCACGGCACCGAAGGCGCTGTGGCACCACTTAAGGCTGAAGCAATCGGCCACTGGTGACGCCCACGGCACCGCACAGTGCCACTCAGGGCATCACCAAAACGGGTACCTCCAAATAAACGGACAGTAGAAAAAGTAATTCACTTTTTCAAATATTTATTTGTTAGGCCTATTTCAAGTGCGGTAATTATTTCCTTTGTTTTCATACAAAGTTAGCGATCGTGGAATTACGGCGGAGAAAACCAAGTGCTACGCATTACAGAGCCTGCGCAGTGTCACCCGATAACTGTTCGAATGATATATTGGTATGTACAATCTATAGAACTATCAATATATCGTTTGTATGAGGTGTTTGACTATCGACAGTTCCCCACCCGATAACCCCCATAGTCAATTGAAGTGTGCACCTTGCCGGTGAACTTGTGCCGGCATAACCCCATGGCTAACTTAAAACAAGCGGTTGCAGTTCACTATCTGTATCACATCTCACAACCATCTTAGGTTTTTATCGATTATTACAATCAACTTCATAATGTTACAACTTCGATCTAGCCTATATTGTAATGTTTGGTCTACAAATTTAGAGTGATTTTCAGAAAATATTAATATGTAAATTCTTTAATATTAAACAGATTCAGAAACGGGCTGAAAATTCAAAGGACCAATTAAAAAAGTAGTTAAATAAATATACTAACCTAAGTCCCACCTGGCTGTTTAACTAGGCC
Source organism: Flexamia atlantica (assembly GCA_035578135.1). NCBI lineage: Eukaryota > Metazoa > Arthropoda > Insecta > Hemiptera > Cicadellidae > Flexamia > Flexamia atlantica. Next base: position 16,137,328 of record JAQJVK010000012.1, on the reverse strand, counting down.
TAACCTAAATACCTATAATTCACAAATCAGTCAACACATGTCACCGCATAACTGATATAATTACTGAAAATATCCTAAGAATCAAGCTATTTTAAAATTATGATTGAATTATGCGTCAATAAAATACAACAAACACAATAACACTTCTAATATTAATTCTAATCGTGCAATGAGGTTATGTTTGATTGTTTATTTGTCTATTGTTTTTGTCTTCTTTTTTGACAAAGCAGGCTAAGATGTAAAAACCATGCAGCCTTTAGGTGCGCTATATTTATTGTTCCATGCAGTGCTGCCATGCTGCCACTTTGCTTTGCTTCAGCCATTTTGCCCTCGTCAGGGCATAACATTTCCCTTTTTGCCTTAAATTACCTAAAATTTGCCCATGTTGGTTTTAATTATAACTTAGACCAGTGGCGAAACCAGGGGAGTTTAGGGGTTTAACTCCCCCTTGACCTTAAAAAACTAAAAAACAATGGAAAACAGGGTTTTAAGTGGACACAATTGTAACAAAATTAGTGACGCCGACTAAAAAGCGGCGCGAGCACACGACACGTTTAGTGCGTAATGCGGCCGGTACTCCGAGAATGGCGGGCGGACGTTGGACGTACTTCAGCCCAGGCCCGCTGGATCCAAATTTATTGGCTGCCAACCCAGATAGCACAGTCACATCAACTAGATGTCTAATAGATGTACCTCATGTTAAACCACACACGTCTATTAAACGTGACCGTTATAGACGTCTAACGTCTAATAGACATTCCTACAACGTTCAAATGTCACTATTATCGACCTTATATCAACATTCTACGTGGATGTAGAATAGATGTTCAATAGATGTTAATTACACATCCATATATTGACATCTACAGAACATCCAATTGACATACAAAAAGTAACGAATAACAAAATTGTAATTATAAATATATAAAAAATCCAAAAAGTGTAATAAAAAAAATCTAAGTAAGGATATGCATTTGTACATAGTTTCTACACACGTTACCACAATGCAAATTCTGATGACCTATGTTGGGATTTGAACCCGGGACCTTTACCTTCGTAAGCTGAGCCTGTATCCACTACACCACCAGACCTGCTAATAATCACAGGGAAAAATCTCATCTTAACTACTGCTTTGGAGGTAAACATTATAGGATCCAAATGTAGTGCAGAGATAACCTTTAAGGACTGAGAACGAGTTATAAAGTGCCTCCTTGTCACTTTTTCCCCATTCGCACTATGATAATATTTTTTCAGTAAACAACTATTTTAAAAAGTGTAATGACAAAAACTTTTTACCTAAAATTTACCTCGTCTAATTGTTTAAATACTATTCTATTCTACTCAAATCGATGTAAAGTAATTATAAGCTCAATTTGAGTAGTTATTTAATAAAAGAGTAATGTGGTAAGTGTATATGAAATTTTAAAATAACGTGAAAGTGAAATACCCCTGTTGCAGCGTATATGCATACTCAGCTAATTTCTAAAGCAAAAGAACACAGTTCAATTAAGGCCACACTACACTGAAGTGTGGCCTTGGTTCAATCGAACATAGCGAGATTTGACTTGATTTTGACATTAAATCTCATCTAGATGAAGCCGCAAACTAAGTTTTATTATATTGAGAAATAAGCGAGATATAGGCCTAGAATTTTACTTAATTCCTATAAGATTGACATTGGGGCAACGTACTGTGTTTACCACTTTCAGTATCCAGTAACCAATGGACATAGAGCAATGATTCAAGGTACTGAATTATTTGTTTTTTTTAGTTGAATCCAATGGTGCTAACCAAAATATTATAATTATTATTATTTTCCTATGTGAACACCACCTACGGTGAATATGTGAAATGGCAAACTCATGTTAAGTTGCTGCCAAGTTGTCAACCTATCAGGAAACAGCTTTGCCTGGACAAAGAACTGCAAATGTGTGAAAAATTTGCTAGTGAAAAGTTTCTTTATCAGACCAACAGTAAATGAAGGCAACTTTGCCGAAAAACAACCTGTTGTGGGCATAGTGAGGTAAACAATAACAGATTAATTTGGGATTCAAACCAATAAAAATGTTGAGTTTTTTTATTATTGTAGTCATCAGGGAAATAATAACGTCGTTACATTTTTATTCTAAAAAAGTTTAATTGATATTCTGTTCTCAGCGATATTGTGTTTATTGACGAAAAATATACTCATTTGTACTATATACTTGGTTTATTATTTTCGGCGATGTCTATACATCGTCTATTAAATGTTATTACATTGACGTCATATAGATGTACGACAACGTCTAATTGACGCCATTTTGACATCCGCGTTAAATGTCTTTTTGACATGATATCGCAGATGTCTAATAGATGTACGAATATTGACCTAGACGTTAATGTAACTTGCAAGCCCTTATAGACGTTGTATAGACGTTATGTGCTGTATGGGAAAGCTCCTTTATCATCTTTTTTATTTCAGCCGTTTCGTAGCCGAGAGTCTCATCTTAAAGTAGGCCCTACAGTGGTAGAAAACTGCCTTGTGGCAAATGGAACCAGCTTCTTGCAACTCATCTTGGGAGAATAACTTCCTCGAAAATCCTGTGGGAAAGAAAGAAGCGCAGACGCAGGGGTGCCAATCCCCCCCAAGCCTCATGGCGCCCTCCCCCCCAAATTTTGCTAACCACTTCCCCCAAAACAAATTTTTTCTAATACCCCTCCCCCTTCGTTATGAGCTATAAACGGAACCTAATACAGTATATAATTCCAAGAGGTGCAATCATTAGAAATCCAGAGAATTTCTGGTGTTTGAATTAAACAGAGATAATTGTATTTCTGCCCTTGAAATTTTGGATGAGATCGGGATGGTATCTTACTTTCTTAGAACTAAAAAAACCTCGTTTTTCTAATTATTTACGCGGGGGGGGGATGCAAGCAGTGGCGGCTGGTGGGTTAAATTAACAGGAGGACTCACTTACTACTAACTACTAAAAGAGCATTAAGGATTTTGTGTATTACACTTACCTTTGATTGCTATTCACAATTTCATGGTCTACCAATATCCGCCGAATTCACTATTAAAATAATAACAATCACTTATCACCAAGCCTGGTTACCGACTCATTGGAGTAAAAGAGACACATGAAACACAGAATGTAAACAAATAACCTCACTTTAGCTCCCATCCCTCACGTTTAGGATACGGTTTAGAGGTTAGAGAGATTGGTAGGTTACTATGGTTACTAAAACGAATAAACAACATTTGCACCAACATGAATCGTGCAATCATAACGGCAGCAAAGGTTCAGCTTCTTAATGCCCTAAACAGATTGTGGTGGCTGCACTGATTACTGATGTGCGCGCGCATCTTCGGACGCTACCCCAGACTGCGTATAACACAACACGGCAATGACGTCAGAGCACCCTCTCCATAAAGGCCCTTATAGACGGGGACAGTAAAATGGTCAGAAGACCGGACAGTAGAGACCTGTTCACATTGCTCCTCTTCCATTTAAATCAATGTTAAAATGATCGGAGCGATACTAGCGCTCCATAAACTTCTTCTGTCTGCTGAACTAATTTACTGTCTCCTCCTATCTATTAACATTGCGAGCGGTCAGTAAAAATACTGGACAGTAAAATCAAACATGTTTGATTTTTGGACAGAAGTCTGGACAGTAGAAAAATATCAAGCAACGTCGGGCATGGCCAAAACTTGGATGGGTGATCGCGCGGAATCGCGACGCTGCGCCGCGCCGCCGCAATATTTTGCTCAGGGTGTTTTGAAACTGGATCCATTTGTTATTTCTGTTTAGGCTATATTTTAAATTATGCCTTTTAAAAAATGGCTTTTAGGTAGTGAAATATGCTGGATTGGAGCATTCCCAATCAAAACATTAAGAAAAACACTGGCATTATGGCGTTACATACACAAAAAAGCAAAACACGCTAATGGCTAATTCTGAGGCTTTGTCCCAGCATCTTAAAACATAATTTATTTTTTAATAATTGTTTTCAAGCTTCAAAGCTTTTTTCGGTTGGTTTTTATATACCTTTCACATATTTATTCATAACCTCAGTAGGTATCTATTTTAAATTTAGGACATATAGTAAAGTCTAATCAAACTTCTAAATTACGGAGTATCTAGTTTATGGCTATTACCATTGGTTACTTTGGATTTTAAAGCATAATATCCTAAAAAGAATTAATTTACAAGATTTATAACGTGACGATAAAAATCTTCATGATTTGGTTTTAAAAAACGACCAGACAAGAAGCATCTAGTAACATAGAACTTCTGTTTTTTCTGTAGAATCAAAACACAAATAATTTAAGTTTACAAAAAAGCCTACGTGAATAGCCTGTCCTAAAATGACATCCCATTTAGTAAAACTGTACCCTTGGTAAATTAATTTTGTCAGTAGCTTGTTATTATCCCTGCAATAAAAAAGAAGCCTGGGAAATTAAATTAGGATTATATTCTTTGATAAAATATCGGTTTCCATATGTTTAATAAAAAAATTGGTTTTCGGATTGATGTTCATTCGGCCTTATGTGAGTTGATGAGTGAGAGTAGTTGAGAGTATGTAAACAGAGCAACAGACAAAGAGCCCGATTCTGATTAAATTTTTTTCATGTGCCTCGATACCTGGAGGAGTTTTAAAAAGAGTTTGAATTATTTGCGTTGAAAGGTATATTTAATGCCTGAAATATTTTAACCGTCGTACCGTTAATAGACCAACATTTTTTGACTATTTTGAAATAATATTTATTGGCTCACAGTGTTTAAGATTAAAAAAGAGGTTTACAATTTTACTCTGTGCTAAAATCGCTCAAAAATCACAAAAAATCTTATTTATGTGTGTAAAGTTTGAAGTAGACGCCTGAAATAGTTCAAAAGCAATGTTAAATTATATGAGAAAAACATACAGACAGATAACTGCCTGACGGGGCAAAATTTAGAAAGAAAACAATGCTTACTGTATTTTTATGTTAAAAAATCCGGTTCTGCATAGCGCGCTATAAATTAACCTGTTACACCCCTAAACGTAAACAAATAAAAATAAAGTTGACATAAGCTGTTCAAAATTTGTTTCTCCAGAGGCTATAATTTTTGTATGTTATAAAAAAGATTTATACTTTATTATTTATTTTGGTATAGCACTCATATATCTTACAATTAGTTAAAAGCCCCCAAACGTTTATAGCAAAACAATTTCCTGATGTTATTATGCAAAAGGGTGGCTACAATATTCATAAATTGCACAAAAACATTAATATCTTAATATATAATTAATATACAACCGGTTAATTAGTAATTTACTATTATAGTAAATTTTAAAATAAATTTAGATAATGAATTCTTCAAATCACTGCTCCAAATGCATTCGTTCTTTATGGTAAAGATAGTAGAGGAGGTTTCAGTGATTGCTGGTAGATAGCGGCAGAGTCAACCCATATGATCGGCATAAGGAACAACTGTGAACTAGCCTCTACTGTCCGATCTTCTGACCGTTTTACTGTCCCCGTCTATAAGGGCCTTTAGATAGCATGCGTTAGGATTGGGACGCTCCGGGCAGCGTCCGCGAGATAAACGCGCAACAGCAGTTGACTCCTAAATACTTTTGCAAAATATTTCGATGCTTATAGTTGAAATGAATTCATCATTCAGTACAATTAAAATTAGTGGTTTTTACACTCTTTGTCGGATACATATGTAAATTAATTTAATTCAGTATATTTGAAAATCTTCTGGGGGGCGGCGACCGAGAGTCCTTATGGGCCGGCCGCCACTGCGCCACTTGCACCGTGCAAGTACTTATTGAGTATTTTCGAGCGAAGTATACACTACTCAACTCGACTTTTCGTTACTCCCGCCGTTTACCTTAAATAAGTTTAAATAAATAAATAAATAAATAAGAATTTTATTGTCATTAAGCTTTACAGCAATAGACAAAGTCATGACTAATACTAAATTAAACCTAAGAGTCCAGTTATACTAATGCAGCTTGTGATGTGACAAACTGTGTTTGAGGTGTGTTAATTACCAACTACTATTTACAATCATTTACAGACATGACTAATTAAAATCGTCCCTTGCAATACAATTCAATACAATACAAATACAATTGCAATACAAATACAATTTCAATACAATAAGACTAAACATAAACTAGTTTATATATGTTTAGACAGAATGTTTTAAAGGTCAAAAATTGAAAACAGACAAAAAAACAAAACATAAGATAAATACCTTATGGCTAATATATACAATTCACACTTAAACCTAACATAACAAGATAAAAATGCAGAGAAAGAACCATTACTATATTGCACTCAACTCTATGAAAATAAATTAATATTACTAACAGGTAACTTGAGAGGTTAGGGGTATCAGATTAGGAGCTGGTCACACTCAGGGCCGTAATGACCACAGGGGCAACAGGGGCAGAAAAAGGCCATCAGATCAATTCTGAGACTGCCCCGTAGAACAAGCTGCAGAGAGGCTTTTGTGACTCTGGGAATTCTAACCGTCCCATGCCTGTACATTTTAGAGGCCATAATGTATGTTAAATCCTCCAACCTCGATCATTTTCAGCCGTCTCATAGCCACAACACAAGACACAAATCTCGCTTTGCGCAACAACATAGGCTCACTGCACTTGAACATCAACCTGAGTACGCTGGCAAAAAACTTTATCATTGCTTACCAGATTGGCTCAAAACAATAGAAAAAACTCACCTTTTCAAACAAAAACTCAAAATTTTTTTACAAACCCATAGTTTTTACACCATTGAAGAATTTCTAACCACCTGCCAAACCCAAACCTACTAACAACCCCCTCAAAATAGATCATGACGCACGGACTTGGTTCGTCAGCATGAAAGATTCGGAAGAATCTATTGACGCCTCCAGTGCCATCCTAGGAAGGCCAGAAGAGAAGAGGATATGTAAATGTAAATGTAAATGTTTTTTTAATATCAGCATGTTTATAGCATTTAAATTTAAATATTTAAACTATTTAAACGTATTTAAACTTAAATAAACAAATGTGAGTTGTAAAATCTATTTGGATTTGTTGGAAATAAAATCAGTTAATTTAATGTTTCATTTAACTCCTGATGCCGACGTATATTAATGTGTGGACCCGAAGAAATGCAATACTTGCTTCATGTAAGGAACTCATAAATTTAGGGGGGCCCCCTCACTACTTTTGCCCCGGGGCCCCCAAAGTTATCGTTACGGCCCTGTCACACTCAAAAAATTCCTTAACAGAGTAGAAAGGTAAATTTAACAATAGGTTGTAAAGCTTGCTTTTAAAAGTTTTTATAGGTAATTCTGAAATGTTTGTTGGTAGTTTGTTGAACATTTTCAAACCAAGGACTTCATAGCTGTTGTGACATTTTGACAGTCTGTTGTATGGTATATCAATTTGCCTGTTATTCCTGGTATTATAGTTATGTACATCTTGTCTAAGTTGATGTTCCGATAGGTTATTTTTTGTATACACCAACACATTAAAAATATACAGGTTTATGACTGTTAAACATTGCAATTTTACAAATAGTGGCTTACAATGATCTAGTTTCTGAGCATCGGTTAGTAATCTGACAACATTTTTTTGAAGCACTAATATATCACTAATATGACTACTGTTACCCCAGAGTAAGATACCATATGAAATTATACTCTGAAAGAATGCAAAATAAGCAGATCTAACAAAATTAGAGGGTACATGATTTTTTAAACTTCTAATTAAAAATATAATCCTTGAAAGTTTGGCTGAGATATATGTAATGTGGGGTACCCATGATAATTTTTTATCGATATGGACACCTAAGAACTTAATACTGCCTACATTATCAGTTTCTGGTACATCTCTTAGACTAAAATATATTTCCTGAGTTTTACTTTCATTCATTGAAAAACCATTTGCCCTGAACCATTTGGATGCAACTGAAAGGGTGTCTTGTGTTAAATTTTGAAGATCTTTAAAATCCGAGCTTTCATTCAGAAAAGTAGTGTCATCTGCATAAAGTATCGTGTGACTATTCAAGTTTGAGGGTAGATCATTTATCATCAGGGTAAATAATAGAGGACCTAACACAGAGCCTTGAGGGACCCCATGACTAATACTGGCTATATCTGATGTCTCCCTACCTATACAAACAACCTGCTGCCTATCTTTTAGAAATGAATTCATTAGTTTGACACTTGAATCACTGAAGCCATAAAACACTAACTTATAAAGTAATTTTGAGTGGTCAACAATATCAAATGCTTTACTCAAGTCACAAAATGTAGCTTGAGCAAAGCCCCCTGATTCAAAAACTTTATTGACTTTTCTAACTATAAGGACTCGATAGCATCTGTTGTGGATCGGTTTTTTCTAAATCCAAATTGCTGACTACAAATTAAGTTATTACTTTCTAGGTAGTAAGACATTTGATTGTACATTACAGTTTCTAAAACCTTAGAAAAAATAGGAGTTATTGAAATTGGTCTATAACTGGAGGGGGAACTTCTCTCCCCTTTTTTAAAAATGGGCACCACCCTTGAAAGCTTTAGATTACTTGGAAACACACTTTCTCTAAGACACTTATTAATACAGAAAGTTAATGGTTCAATTATACTATATATAACATTTTTCAGTAAGTTGCAAGAAAACTCATAAATATCAGTACTGTCTGAGGGTTTGAATTTTTTTACAATACCTAGAATAATAACAGAGGATACTTCATTGAAAGAGAACTTGGGCCTATCAGGGTTGTCTACAAGACTACTTTTGCATAAAAAGTTTGGTACAGTTTCTTCTGGTTTACAAATATTCTTTGATATTTCCTCAACTGATTGCACACAAAAATTGTTCAATTCATTTGGAGACACATCTATCACAGTTTTCGAGTTTCTTTTTGCAACCGAGTTAATTACTTTCCAAGCACTTTTACACGTTTGTTTAGAATTTTCTATACGGTGTATATTATATGATTTTTTTGCATTGTTGTCAGAAAACTGATAATCTTTTCTTGCCTTACTGTATAGTAACCTGGTTGAATCCGTCTTATGGCACTTATATAAATCAAAGTAAAACATTACATCATTCTTCATTTTAGCCAATTGAGGAGTATACCAGTTTGTAAGTGCGGTCGAATTTTAAGGTAATTTTTCGCACAGTTCATCGCTCTTTCTTTGCCATCAGCAAAATCTCATTTGTTAAACTGGAATTAAAGATTTCTTTTGAGTTATTAAGAATAGTGAATCTATGTCACCTGCTTATTCATTTTTTACTATTATTCAAGGTTTTATCTCATTATTTTTCTTTACGAATGATTTTGTTGTTTTAGCAACTTTAGCAAAGTATCTTTTTAAAAATCATTTTATATAAAAGATTACAAAATTGCAAGTGTACCAGGCAGAATAACTTAAGATAATATTTCAATCAAATATTGAGGTAGGGCAAGATGGCATATTAAAGGTGGCATGAATTGTAGATTTTAGTACTGTAATTTCATTTGAAACACAAGGAGGACCAGTAAGCCTAAACAAGTTATTAAGCTAGGATTGGAGGATTTAGCAAATAAGGAATTACATGGTGAGTTTATAAAACGTTTTAGTAATTGATTTTGTATTACTTATTTGTATACTTGCTCCCAGTTCAGGAATACCTTTAAGCTGAATTACCTTACAAAATTATATCATGTTTTATTTATATCGTGCCGATAATAATAATTTTTAACATGGCATTTATTTATAAATGCAATGACAGTTACATTCTAATCTTAAAAAAAACTCAACTCAAAAGAAGCTCGAAACCCGCGAGTTTTTTTAACTCTACTCGACATGAAAAATCACTACTCGAACACCTCTAAATTTAATGTATCATTTACTCTTTCTTTTATTCTCTATATAACATATAACACACTTATTATGATTTATACTACGAAATAACTTCAGAAACGTTTATCAAATGAATTTAAGTGAAAATAGTATTTACTAAGACAGAGGCTACTGTGAAATAATAAAGCAACCTGCTATGTCCAAAGTAAAAAATTAAAACGAAATTTGAGTTTTAAACGTTCAAACTTCAATGTATTAGAGAACAGTTCACTAAAATATCTGAGAAAAAAGATCAAAATTTTAAAACTGCATAGGAATGCAGTTTGATATTCACAAAGCGAAATGCTAATTGTTAGTATTTTATTCTCCAATCACAATGTATTTTTATGCATATAATTTGTAACTTAGTATTTTTATTTTTATACACTTTTTGTGGCTCTTACTTGGAAGGAAATGTGTTCCATAATATTATAAGTGTCATCAATTATAAGTATTTTTATCACTAAATATTAATTAAAACTAAACAGATATTTTTAAACATTAATAAAATATCAAACGTTTGAAATTTCAATCACGAAAAAATCTCAGTTTTATATTAATTTTAAACTGTATAAATACCCATTGGAACTATCTCTGAATTTACCCATGAAAAGTAACTCTGCGTCCAAAACAAATCCTGATTTATTTTATAATTGGGATTAACAACCATTTTTCAGCCGACCATCGTCGCGGCCAATACTATGTGTGATTTTCGCACTTCGCGGCATTTGCAAAAACTAAATCCGCTGCTTTCCACGTTCAGTAGACACACGCATATATACTTTGCGCCATTGCACAGTATAATAATAGTTCAATCATATTTGATAATATTGTTTGTAGAGGTGTGCGGATAGTGATTTTTTGGATCGGATCGGATTCGGATCGGATAGCTTATGTTCGGATCGGTTTCGGATCGGATAACAAGAGGTTCGGATCGGATAATACCGGATTCGGATATTTACAGCGCGGCGTAATGAGCAGATTTAAGTTTTCTCAAAACTAAGGTAATTGCAAGGAACTACCATATCATCCTAATGTGTAAGGTAAGATTTGCCTTAATAGGGTTGAGTTGTTGATTGTTGTGATAAATTGTTTCCAATATAGGCCAAATGTCAATTATTAAAGTATGCAAAGGTTCAACTAAATATCTGTTAAGAATTTAGAAATTTGTTGATTCCCCTCAAGCATAGGTAGTATATAATTAATTGAATAAGCTTATTAGGCCTAAATCAATTTCAGGATTTGCAACTTAAAAAATCCTTTTCCAATGCAACATAAATTTGTTCACTATGAGGCCTCTGTCTTTTTGTTCTTTTCCTTAGCCTATTGATCAGAAACTAGGCCTAAGTGACTAGACAAAAGAATTAAATATAAAACTTGATTCACCAATCACCTCATATTTGAAGAAAGCTTTACATTTTTATTTATGCACCAATGCCCGACAACCTAGATTTTGATTCACTACAATAACACTAAAAAAACAAAATAAGTCCGAGCAGTAAACTTAACCTAAATTTCAAGATAAGTTTCAAATGTTTAAGTTTCGGTATTAAAGCTTGGTCATTTAATTAGAACAAAGGTCTATTTGTTTTATATCACAAACAACAAGCTAACTCACTAATTATTTTCATAGACGTAGGCTGTCAAGTCGCATTGTACTGTTATCTAAGAAAGTCCATTTTAAAATTTTAATCACGTATTGAAAATACGGCCGGCCGGCTTTGACTAGGCTTAAATCGTCAAAGATAAATATTTCAGCAAAATAAAAACTTATTTGTGATCGTTCAACTTTCTATTTCTAGGTAGATAATTGTTTAATTGATAAATGAAGTAAGAAGAAAGACGTTCTTGAGTTAATTCAGCTTTTAAGCAGACGACGACATTAAATGTGAAGTGATTTGGAAGACAAAACAATGAATGAACAGGTTTACCAAATCTTTCACAGCCCAAAATTATTGTAGGCTTTTTATTTTATCGTATCGACAGGCCATGTAAGATATTTACGGCCTGAAATAGTCGTACGAAACATCAACACGACTATTTGTTTATGGGGTATTTACGGGATATTTCGTTTTGGAAATTCAAGACGCCTGACTGTTGGACACTGTCGATACTGTCGGTCAATGGCGAACACTGATTTGTCTTGATTGCGATTCTCCCTCATACCAATCGATGTTTCGTCGGTAACGGATACCAATTGAGACAGAACTATTACAGTTTGTACTACTATTTGTTAACTGATTTAATGCTACGATACAAGAATTTATCTTAAGAAAATGTTTGTTATCGTGTCGGGTATTGCGCAGTATTCTGATCGTATACAACGATCTCGATTCTCGATCTTATCACGAGTCGCAATATCGGCAACCGAAATACATCGCTTGATGCATTCCACTACATAATCGCATTGTGTTGAGGCGTTGTTCTAGCCGCTATCGCAACCGTCGCATTTCAAAGCGTCGTTTTTGCTCCGCGATATTTTCTGTCACTAATGTACTTTCGTCGGCAGTGACTTCTTTTGTTTGGAAAACTTTCCTTACTTGAAAATTTGATCTTACTTTACAATTTACCCCAAAAAATGCAGTCTATCCGATAGAGTCGGATATCTAGTCAGTCTTACCGGATAGTTATAAAACCCTCAGATCGGATTCGGATATCCGATCCGATCCGAATCCGATCCGAGTTTTCGGATATCCGCACACCTCTAATTGTTTGTAATGGTTATCCTTCTGAACATATTCAAATTTTCAATCATTATAATCACATAATTTCATATTTTTTTGTAAGTTAAAAAATCCCCCCAAAATTTCTTTTGATGGCACCCTGAGCGCCATATCCCCCCCCTTCTGGCACCCCTGCGCAGACGTACACTTACAACTATCGTGGCTATCAAATCGGTTGTATCGTGCATGCCTAAATCCACTGGAGGGTGTCTGCAGGCTAGCAGAAATCCGGGAAAAGTCGGGAAAAAGTAATTAATTTAAACCTTTGGTCAGGAGAATTTAATACTGGTGAAGCGAAACGAACTAACAGTCTTCATCGCTGTTGTCATCGCAAATGGAAAATCTCAAAACCTCTTTCATATGCATGGAAGGGAGCTTTCCCTCTCCCTTCACTAGCTGTTTCTAAAAAAAGCTTTTGTGCTTGAAATCGATATTGGTTTATTTATTACCCCTCATCATCTTGAATCGAGAATCCCCCTCAAGTAGAATTACATTCCGACCCTTCAGTTTATAGAACAGTGGGGGAAGGGTGAAGGGTGTGTTGTGTATGTTACAGTTGCATTGTCTAGCCAGTATGGATTTGTGAGCAAGAAATTCAATGGAACCATTGGCTCCTAGTGCAACCGCCCTTTTGCAAGGGGGCTTTTGCAGTTGCGTCCAATAATTTGTTCTATGTTTTATATCAAATAATGTGAATGAATAATCAGCAAAAAATTTAATTGTTACAATTGGATAATGATCCAGACTTTTATTCAAGCACCCGCTGACTACTCTGCTGCCAGTTAAAATAATGATGATAATAATTCATAACAAGTCATTCATTTCATTTCATTTAAAAAAGAGGGTGGCGGCCTCTCTGTACCCTGCTTTTGCCTCCCACATAGGCCTCAGGCCTCTGCGTGGAAGTTATCAAGCAAATAACCCAAGGAGTGAGCCGGTACAGTACAAGGATGAACAGTAGTACTGCTCAGTACAGTAACAGTATGCGGCATCATCAGGACTCGATCCTGCGACGCTGCCGCCACAGAACCGGGGCCGAGTGCGCTACCAACTGCGCCACCAACTCACTCATAAGTCATTCAATGAGTCATAATGATTCAATGATATTGTGATGGTTTTAGTCAAGAAGCAAAGGTCCTAATCTAAAAAATGAAAAAATGTATTTAAAGCTGACCCTTTTTATTATTATCACCCAACTGTATTTGCAATTATATTTTATCAATGATTCTGAAAATTTTTCTTTTTCAATTTTGAAAAATCGATTCCTGCAATCATTGCCGCTATAGCCCGCCCCTCTGCCCCCAAAAAAGGGGTCAGCCTGTGGGTCAACCCATTATATGTATACATAAATTCACATTGTTGTATAAGAAACATTTCCTTATTTATATTTGTGTAAAATACATTTTTATTTTATAACATACGATACAAATTGACACATAGTTCGAAATACAAATTCAAGGAATCCTAACTACAAATCAGTTTTTGATGGTTGCTTGCTGAAATCAAGCCAGATGCCCCCCAACGCATTAGGAATAATAAACCGAGGATCAAATTTAATTGGCTGCTTCGTTTGTTCATTGACACTGACAGAAAAGGAAGACAGAACACGGCTCAAGCAAATTTTCATCTCCAGCACTGCAAATCTCATTGCTGAAAAAAATTAAAAGAATAAGTCAAAATAGAATATTGTCAAAATAATATCTAATAGTCTCCACATTTCCTTTTTTGATATTCAGAGGGTAACATTTAAATAAGAAAATCGGCAGGGAATAGCTTTGAAGAAAAGCACTCCTAATTCCATTTTTAGGGGGACTTATGCTTCAATTTAGATTCAAATTACAAGCACTATCTCATTTGATTCGGTTCTAACTAGCTGGTGTACAGATCTATTCAGCCAGGAAGTCTTGTAGGGGTGGAAGTACGAGAGAGATGGAGAATACCCCCACCACTGTTATTCCTTCATCGATTGTGTATAGTCAACTTAAAATCCCACATGGCCTATGACAACATTACAAATATTGTTGCAAACAATGAATCATATGTTTTGAGAGATGAGTTATTTCGAAATGTGACTGTACTGAGACTCGCGGTAGGGGAAATCTTCACTGCGCATGCGCATCCCACAGGACTTCTGGGCTGAACAGATCTGTACTAGTTGATAAATGTTAAAAACTGTAAAATAACAAGTGCTACAGGCTGTGGTTAACCTTTATATATTTCAGACTATTTCCATTTGTTTAGTTGTAAACTAAGTGAACGGAGGAGTTTGGCTGTCAATGTGTAACGTCACTGATCTGAAAATTCAGCCCTTTGTTGTACTTAAGTGATACATTTCCTAAAATCATGAGACATGCTGGCAAATCTACATAGAAATACACATTTAAATTGACACCTCAAACATTAAAACTCATTCTGCCATTATTGCATTATGACTCCGAAAATAAAACCACTCACATATTATATATAGATAGCAAAAACTGAACAATACCAGAGTTATCTATGAATGTAACTTTTAGCGAATTTCCCCCTAAGCTATTACCGTAGGCGGCATGGTAAGACTTAGGCACGGGACCACTGTAACTTTTCATTTTGATGCCCCCAGACCCCAAAACACCGTTCGTTCATTTTCATATATATATATATCTGTCTGTAGGCGCGATAACTTTTGTAAAAAAGGTCCGATCCCGATGAAATTTGGTACATATGTACCAAATAACAAATTCATTTATTACTTCGAGTTTGAAAACCCGCACAATAAGTTAACTCTAAGGAGGGTTTTTTGACAAACAAAATTTATTTTTAGGTTTTAATATCTTTTTATTAATTTTTTTGTAAATTTAAGTGTCAAAATTGAATTCAGCTTCAGAAAATAAACAATATAGCATTTTGAATGATTACTCTACATTATTCGGCTACTGAGATATTGGATCTGCTAAATGCAGTATATTGTCCCCTGAAGGGACATGAACTATCCAAATTCTGGTATAAATACCTAAATTTTTCATTGAATTCCCCAAAAATGGGATTTAAAAAAATTATATTACAAACCTTGAGTGAAAATTTTTTATCGTGCCCTTTAATGTCCCTGGCCTCTTATTTCGTAGGTAACGTTTTTATGTTATCATATCATTATGTGTTTTAATATTTTTTTTGGACGGGGGCAACACTTTGCAAATACTTATTTGGTTGTTAATGGGTTCTAGGTATTTTTTCCATATTTTCAAAGTCACGAATATCACGACCGTTACTTGTCCCTAGGGTCCATTCTTCAACTTTCATGCTATTTTTAGAACAATTATGCATGCTAAAATAAATTATGCTATTTTTTATATCATCACTAATTATTAAACTTACAAAAAAGAGTATTTAATAATTTTTTATTTGTTGCGAACTGAGTATTACGACAAAATAAGTCTGTCCCTCGATTTTAAGTCCCGACGGTAACGGCAAAATTTGGAACTTTGGAACATGACAGTGGCGAGCCTGGTGACGATAGAGTCAGTTGGTGTGAAAAGACAGATGTGAACGGGCGTGCTTGTCGTTGCTCCAGTGATTTTTCTTTCTTTTCAAGCATACCAAGCTTGGCTAAAGGTAAGTTTGTGTTTTTGGTAATTTTGATGTGTCCAAGACCGTACGTAGTCATTTGTACAGTAGACATGGTGTTAATTTTTGTTGATATGATATTTTAACCTAGAAGTCCACTTTGTCTTCTCAAATAAGAGGTGCAGGGCTACCAGCAGAACAGGGACAAATAATTGTGATTTCACGACCGCATTTGTCATGACCAAAACCATTTTTGTCACGACCACGATAGCTTTATCGATTGTACGGGGGTACGGTCGTGAAAATCATTATAAATTTCATTGTAAATTGCACTATTCAATTGAAGTTAAACACAATTTTATCTTATAACAGTACAATTGAAGGATTTATGAAAAAGTAAAATTGTAGTTTTTTAAATAATATGTAAATGTTGAAAATAATGCTTATATTTTATTATAAATTTTTGTGGAAAAGCGTACAGTCAACTCCCAAATAACCAGGGTATTGGCCCATTAAAGTGCCACGGATAATTTAAAACAAAGGCATTAAATAAATTGAGTAAATCGACCGGCGATTCTCGTTTTTTCCAGACCGTACCCCTTGTCCCTGACCGTATCTTTCATGATTTGGGTTATAAAAAATACAAAAATTTATATTTCATCATATAAAACTAATCACACAAAAAAGACGCCCCTATGAGGACATAAAGGTTTTTCATATATCAGGAACGATTGCTTGGAGCTAGACAAACTTTAAGATTTTTTAGCTTTTTTTCAATTTTTTTTAGAAATATCAAATTTACTAAAGGCTTAATGAGCTGTTTATTGCAATATTGTCCTAAAACAAAATCTATTTACAGCAAAACATATTTATCAAACCACATTAAATATTTTTAATCTTCATTTTTATGTTGGTTACGGTCAGTGACAAAAATTCATGCTCTTTCATGAAAGATGCTGTATCATTGAATATACACACAAGATTTTGCGTTACCTTGGCTAATCTATGAATCTTCAAATGTCAATCGATTGAAAAAAATAAAAACGTTTTGAAAAAAGGAAAAAATTTTGCAAATGTTTTTCCTAAAAGGGCACAATAAAAAATGTTCACTCCTATATGATTGAATTGAATTTGTTCATGTGATGATTGAATCCCTCTAATCATGTCAGCATACTATGATGCACACAAAAAAATTACCAATGCATATACGAGGTCCATCACCGAATGGCAGGTAGGTCGGGGAGGGTCGGTAGTTGTTGCCCTGGAATCTCTCCGGCTTGAAGACGTGAGGCTCTGGGTAGTGTTCCGGGTCCATGTGTATCGCCGGGACAGGAATCATCAGCCTCTGTCCCTCCTCCAGCACCACGTCACTGTCCGGCACTCGGTAGCGTTTTGTGCAGTCCCGGCCGATAAGCGCTGCGATGGGGTACATCCGCATCCCTTCTGGAGGCAGAGGAAACAGCCATGAAATCGGGGTATTTTGTTAGGCCTACAGCATTTTTCTTGCTGGGTATTAGGAGAAATTATAAACCCTGATTCCTCCTCCACCTGTGGTAACCATGCTGCCCAGGTAATGGAACAAACTC
Source organism: Flexamia atlantica (assembly GCA_035578135.1). Taxonomy (NCBI): domain Eukaryota; kingdom Metazoa; phylum Arthropoda; class Insecta; order Hemiptera; family Cicadellidae; genus Flexamia; species Flexamia atlantica. The sequence continues at coordinate 16,119,619 of JAQJVK010000012.1, read as the reverse complement.
GCAACAAGGTTTCACTAATTATCTTTTTAGTAAATTTCCTCCATAGGGAAGGAGCTGTTACCATTGGTCTCATGGTAAGACCTAAACTCGAGACCATTATAACTTTTTGTTTTGAGGTCTCAAGATGCCAAAAACACCATTTGTTCATTTTCATAAATCAGTATATATATTTATGTACGTATGTGTGTGTCTTTAAGCACGATAACTCACGTAAAAGAGGGGTATCTGAATGGAATTTGGCACAGACATGTAAAGTAGTAATAATTACCCCTCCAAAAATAGGTTATTGGGAATTTTTACGTGGAAAAAATCATATAATTCTTGTTTGGACCAAGAATTATATGATTTAATTAAGCTTCAAAAAACAAATAATTTAGTACTTTGAATTGTTGCTCCATGTCCATTGGTTACCAACATATTGGTAGTGGTAAACACAGTACGTTGTTCCAATGTTAACCTTTTGGGAAATAAATAAATATTATATCTCGGTTATTTCCCAACATATCTGAATGAAACTTGGAACATATGGCATCATCTATAGTTGATATCTACTATCTACTGGATTATTGCAAAAAGTATTTAATTTCCACTCTTCTATGGCAGCAAACCTGCATACTCATTTCCCATGTTTTTCTTATGGAGAAAATTGTTGTATGCTCATTATAGGATATGATTTTACTTGATTTGAGGCTCCATCTTAATGATTTATTCAAGCATTTGAAATTCATTGAGTATGCAAGTCTGCTGTAATAGGGGTATTTTCTATTCATCTTGATAGAAAAACATTAATCTTTTTCAATTTCATCTTTACGTTTTTAATTAACTCCTTCCCATGGCTACAATAATGTAATAAAGGATTTTTAAAGGTGTACTGCTTTGTAATTCGACTTTACGGGTTCACAGTTGGGTTTTGTTGGTCATGTTTGAAACTTTGCAGTGCACTGCTCATCGTAATTATTCTTCATCGTAATTTCTCTGTGATTATTTTTCTTCATAATTCTTATCCGTAAGGCTTTTGAGTAAGGCTAATCTGTACTTCAGGATGGAGATGAGATTCCTTGCCAAATACAGTTACAATATGTTATGTCTAACAAAAGAAATGGAAATTTACCTTGAATAACTTGATCCATATAAGTAAGTTCTTTGATGGCATCATAGCACCAGCCTCTGGAGGAGATCACCTGGTCGATTTCCTGCTGCACTTGCTTCTGTATTTCTGGATGTTGAGCGATGGCGTACAGGATGAAACTGAGAGCACCCGAAGTAGTGTCCGATCCTGCCACCAGGAACACAAATGACTGTGCTGCGATGCACTCGTCAGTGAAAACTGTTAATTCGGATATTTTTAATTCATTTCATTTTTAATATAGTTAATGAAAAACAATACAAGCAGGTTGATTATAATTTATCAAAAACCAAATAATTAACTGACATAGTTCATACTTTTGACATGGTACTTTCCAGTATTGAGGTGTTTATATGACAATTCAAACTAAATAATTTATATGGATTTGATGAACAAGTTAACTTAACTTTATTTGACGAACTAAAACCAAAAACCACTTCCAACACAATACGATGGTCTAACACTTCGTAGCTTATAAAAATCAAATTTTACAGGAAAGCCAAACAACTTGTGCTTCTAATAACATGAATCTTAGCTACTTTAACTTGGAACTTTTGCTTTAATTGTAACACCATGTAATGTTTAATTTAATTTTAAGTGAATATTAATGTAAACAACATTTTAAACAGTTAAAATAAATAGTAAATCCATAGAATACATTTATAATAAACACATTAACACCATTCATTAGCTTATGAAAGATAGTGAAAGAGATGAAATAGTTTAAATTTCAGAAGCTAACACAAGGCCCAGATTTTTTAAATCCAAAATTTGGGGTAAAAAGAATATTTTGCCAACTAAAGATACAAGGTAGCAAGTCTCCCTCTTTTAACAAAATTCTCTTCAAAATACTGTATCGGTTACGAGGTATAATTAGTAGGTACATCTTTCTGGCATTACACATAGAGAAATAGGGAAAATAACAAATTTCCGAGCGAGGTTTGGTCCATGACACACTCTCGTATATAATTTTTAATGCATTTATGTATTCTAATTAAACTTAAGGGTTTTAACATAAATGATAAGGACTTACATTTTTCTTTGCTGAATTGAATTTTGTCTTTTGGTGTGTTTGGAAGCTGATTTACTAGCGTGTTATTTTCATTGGTTTTTGTAAGTTTGTTTTCACTTTCCTCATTATTTTTTTCTTCTTCCTGCTTCAGATTGATCAAGAGCTGTACAAAGTCATTCCTTTTGATTTCATTCTGAATGCGATACTGAACTGTGGCTTTTGATAAACTCAGGAAATAATTACTCATTTCTTTTCCCAATAGTGGTATCCCAAAAAATTTGGATAATCTAGGAAAAAGAATTTTGATGTTGAACATTATTACTTGCTTTAGGGGTGGAGTGAACACTTGCTTAGCCATCTTTCTGAAAATTTCCCCCTCTGGACTGTCTGCCTTTAGATGAAGTCCGAAAGCACAACTTGCAATTACATCTGTAGTAAAGAAAGAAATAACTTTTTTTGCCTCAACTGCTTTCCGTATACTACTATATGATTCTAGAGTCCTTACCAAATCTTCACCACAATTACAAATCTGATCAAACATTCCCTTGAGCTTACCAGAAGTGAAAGTCGGAGTCAGTTTGTATCGTAAAGTGCGCCACTTTTGTCCTTTGGCCAAGAACAAGTTCATTGTGAGGGGTTCGGACTCTGAATCAGCTAGCACACTCCGATCAACAAAGTGATTAAAATCTTTTACAAGTATTCTTTCAATAAGGTAGGGATCTCTAATCATCAATATGGGTTTTCTGAACACAAAATATCCAACAAATCTTTCTTGTTTGAACTGATTGTAAATATTTTTATGATTATCTACAGCACTTAGCTGTCGCAGTATGGGTTTTCTTATATTTCCAAATAAAAGTTCAGGTTTTGCATACAAAACACCTCGGTCTTTCCAGAAGCTGTAGGTTGCAGTCAAGTAGTGATAGATCAGTGCCAATAGAGCAACTGAAACTACCAGGACGTCCAATGTAATAATCATGTTTGTTAAGATGATCTGAAAATTTGACAGAATTTTAATCAAGTTTTAATGATTAAAACTGAACGAGATGATATGAAAATAATTTGCTGAGATGCTATTAAGCTTATCAACCCAGCAAAATAAGTATCTTTCTGAATATACTCTGTCATTCTTTGAGTCCATAAATTTCAGACCAGTGTCGTAACTAGCATAAAATAAACAGTACCGTTTAATCTGTAATTTATTATTTAATCTACGGTAGGGCCTACTAGTCTGGTAAATAATTTTGTACTGGGTGAGCACGATAGTACATGTGCAAGCCTGGGGCGAGTGCTATTTTACCTTACTGTGCATGGTAAAACTTACCGAATGGGTTACGTACAATACTTTTACCTATGCGTTTCTCAATATTTTAAACCTAACCTATAGTAAAAATATTTAAAAAAAAAACACTTAAAAATGGTGTTATTGCAATCTGCTGTTTACTTACTTGCGTTTCTAATCAGAAGAACTCGGTAAATTTACCATGCAATGATTGAAAACAGTATTATCTCTGCAAACAATAATGCATATAAAACTGTTGTTTCTGTGTAGTATGAGGTAGTTTTTTACACCTTGCTTCGATCCTGGTGCTTGGTTGGTGATGATAAAGGTTATGAAACAATGATTCCTGTTGTTTTTAACTCATACATGGCGGCATGGGAGCAATCACTCCCACACTGAACTGGTAGGTGTGATCGCTCCAAAGCTGCATTTCACTACAATATGATTTATTTTTAAGCCAGGATCTGAGCTGGAAATCTGAAACTTTATACAACACTGCCCAATGTGGCCACGCAGGTTTTCATGGAACAGTGCTGCTGCCATGGTAGGCGTGAGGTTCTCACTCAGCCGGCCCGGGTTCAACTCTCGGCTGCGGCTCTAAGCGATTTTATCATACGGAAGCGCTGTGACATGAGGTACCTTTATCAAGAAGATCTCAAGGTTCATTAAGAACCTTGGGATTTGTCGGAGAGAGAAGGCCTGGTAACCCTTCTAAAGTAAGGGCGGAGGGTGCACAATAAGCGAATTCTGGTGCAATGCCATGGTCAAGTGAAGCCATGGCCCTCTTAAAAAAATGGTAGGCGTGACACTTTTAATAACTATGGTGTTCCCTATTGGGGATTAACGTCTGCACTATTGAGTACTATGGTCATAATTAGATCAGTTCACAAGTGAAGTTGGCTGAATTGTGGTTTGGACCCCACATTACACTGTAGGCCCTTAGTTGCCACTGGCTGTTGGGCTATTAATTTATAACGGTCCTGTATGAGGAACATGTTGGCCTTAGTAATACAGTAAACAGACTACAAAATCGCACCACAATCACCCTATTCTTTCACTCATATTCTGGTTAAAAACGCTGCCAGTGCTGCGTCCAGATTTTAAAGCAGTATTAAAAGTATAACTATAAGTCAGTTCTTTGTTTGAAATTCATTGTTGGTGATGGTGATTTTATATTTTGATTAGGATTTTTGCGGACATTTGCCATCACTGATTAGTAAAAAAACAAGTTTCACGACGTTTCGGGATCTGGAATCTGATCCCGTCTTCAGGTGGAAGAAAACCTAGAACATAACAAGACAATGTTCTAGTAGATGCCTTGTTATGTTCTAGGTTTTCTTCCACCTGAAGACGGGATCAGATTCCAGATCCCGAAACGTCGTGAAACTTGTTTTTTACTAATCAGTGATGGCAAATGTCCGCAAAAATCCTAATCAAAATATAAGTCGGTGCCTAGGCGGAGCACGTGCTTAACTGTTATTAGTGCTGTTTATCACAGTTTCTGTGTTTTTAGTATTTGTTGCCCTCGTGGCATGTCAGAACTGGATGATCCAGACTTCGTCAATCACTAGTTTCATTTAAGTATGATCAAGTGAGTGTTGGTGCGACCCACACAAAAAATGTCAATGTGGCTCAATGTGGTTTTTTACCCACAAAAAATGTTTCTCCAATGTTCTAGAAAAACAAAGAAAGTTAAAAACTTACATTTTAGTAATTCAATATTAGTGAATTTGAGTAAGAAATTATAAAAAATAAACATAAGTATTCCACACAAAACAGTAGCATTTATTGTGATCTCTATCATGAGTGCAGTTCCAATGCCAGGTGTGAGTGGGTGCCATTGCTCCCACGGAAGTGGCCGTCAATTTCCTCAACTCAAGGACAGAAGCTGTCAAAAGCCCATTGGATAACATAATTCTACATAATTGCGAGTAACATTTTAGCGAGGTAAGATTTTAGTGCCTTTTAAACTTTCAGGATGGCAGTGAGGTACTCGGAAAAACCGTGGTGTAAAAAATAATAATCTAATCATTAGTGCATCTCTTTTTCTTTCGCTATGTTATTTCTCTATGGAAAGTTCTCCATTCCTGGTCCTAGGTTTTTTGGTGTGGGCACCAAAAAGCCAAGGGAACTGGGACTAGGGGGGTGGGGGACTAGGGGACTAGAAGTCTAGAAAATCTTAGATAGATGAAACACCTAATCATTCATAGGGTAAATTTTACTATCGTATCAACATTTCAATCCATCTTGATTTAGGTTGTGTAAAATTTATTTTAAAACACCTAATAAGGCATCTACTAGACCCCATTTGTCGAGTCACTTTTTTGTTAACATTCAACCAGGTCCCATATTGGGAACCCGGGGGATGTTTTGGATGAGGATAGTGCTTCCCAAACCTTAGGCCCAGTTAATAACAAAGAAATTTGTAGGGGTCTACTGTATACCACCCTCCTCAATCATCTCTACATACGTGGGAAAATATTGTTGGGGCACATTCCATATAAAGGCCTTGTCGAACCTCATTTTTGTCAATATTCAGCCCAGACTCATATTGAATTCCAGCTTATAAATTTATCTTTAATTAATTGAACGATACGGCTTGCAAGTCAAATGTTATATTGCGTCATTTGTCTGGCACACACTGATTATGTTTCTTTTTACTTGCGTGATACATGTTGACGATGGCAGTTAAGGCCATTATTTTCGCCTGAACAATTTTGACGTTTGTTATTTTTTGTTGTGCATCTAATTCAAGTTTAAAAATTTACTTGATATATAAGTTTAGACTCTCACTAGTATGGGTTGACATCATATTGACCATTAACAAATTCGCCTTTAAATTATGCTACAGGTACATAGCTGTAGTTTCTTCACTTTTAAATGAATAAATATTATATAATTTTGAATAGATGTATTAGCAAATTTGCTATTCCAAATGTTAAAAAGCAAATCTTTACCAAGGGGAGTCTGCTAGACACCCTTATTATTATTCAATGTTTCAAAATCAGTTTTATACCCTGCTTTTCATAGAATAAGAGTAGTCAGAGTGCTTATCATTGCTGCTTCCATATCTTACACAATATGTTTTGCAGATTAAACCACTCGTATTGGAAATCTGCCATATTGTGAGGGTAGGATCAACGATTGTCTTTAGATTGTGGACACAAAGGTTTTTAGGGAGACTTTGACCAATTTTAAGACTTATTTTAGAAAGAGGGGCAAAATTGTTTAAATCAAAAATCCGAACTACCACAGAGTATTTCCCCCATTTAATCCAGGTTGAGTATAATAGGTAAATAATTAATGTGCTGCAGTTAAAGCAAAACAAAGTGCTTTTTCACATATATGAAACATACAATCAAATGCTTTACCTGTATAAAAATTACATTTTTTTACATTGTTTTAGCTATTTTAAACATTCTGAGGGTCGTCATTTGAATTTAATCAGGTCACATGATAGAAATTCCAGTCACGCGTCACAACTGAACGCAGAATTTCAGGTTGAACCGAATATTTTTTTACTCCCCTTATTTTTTAATAGCCCCCTCCTAGCCAATAGTACACGATTTACACACCATAATTTTTTCATCTGCCGTTTATCTGAGTCAGCGACACAATCAAATAGGTGGTCCCAAAATACATATATTATTTTGTGATATTAAAATTTAGGTTTTAGAGTTTTTAAAGGGTTTATTTACCATAGTATTCAATTTGATTTTTTGTCACTTTGATTGAATGGTTGAAACAAAGCCCTTTGTTACAGTCACAGTTTCATAAAAAAAATTACTTCTATACTTACCAAAAAAAAATCCGTTTTAGTTTCTTTCAGAATATTGAGAAAAAAAATTGAAACATAATTTAACCCTGTGTAATCAGAATCAAATAATACAAGCTCAATAAGCAGAATTAAATTATAAATGTTATAAAATTTAAAACACCGGATGACTCATATTATGAGAAGATGTCTGATAATACACATGGGCAGGTGTCATTATTTTAATTAGTAATAATTATAGTGAAACTGCAAGGGAGTAATAAAACTTCTAATTTTATTTTCAAACCTAAATTTTATACATGAAGGATTTACTAAAGGTTATTTAAACTGAACTAAAATAACTTTGGATCATTTTGCTGATTCACTTTTTATGAATGTCGTGAAAAAGTGTCAAGAAATCTCCTTGACTCCTTAGCCTAGTTATGAAAATACATATTACTTGCCATCTAGTTTTTTGAAATATTTATAACCTTGCAATTGGAAGCAATGTTTTTTGAGGGTAAATTGGATAAGCTAAAATGATTGTAGTGTTAAAAATGTGATTAAAAGTTAAATTAAAATCCAAAACAAAATATTCTTTTCAAAACAAACACACATAACTATCACAGACTAGATATTAGTTTACACTAAGACATACAATGTAAACAAAGCCACAATGTAAAATACAAGCTTGACTGTGGCAACCAACCAGCTGATTGCAAGTCTGACCACAACTGAGCAAACCTGTTCCTCTCACCTTGACCCCCCTCCCTCCCCCACCACTGCAATTACCCACCTCTTATCTCTCTCTCATCACTAACCTCTACACATGCATATAGGTGGTTATGTGTTAACTTTGGCCAAGCACTTAACTTCAAAATTCAAATTGTTCATTGTTTGTAACATTACAAAAGTATGCATATAAAATTTTCAAGTAACACAGGCTTTCAATTGAATGAAAAGGATCTGCATACTACTAAAATGACAAATAAATTATTATTTTTGTTGTTGTTATATTCTATTATACGGTCTGAATTATTCTATCTTATTGGCTAATTTACAATGAAATAGTGAGCTATTGGCATGACCAGCCGATTTATTAAAGGTGGCAGTACCCAGTCAGCTCAAAGGCATACGTAAAACATAAAATTTACCTTGAGCCAATGCCAACTTGGCAATAATAAGTATTGCAATGATATAAAATAAGTCAATAATAAGTCCATATGTCACACATCTTTACGTCAATAATATTGAACAGTACGTCAAATTTACATCAACGCTTGCCATTTCAAGAAAAGTAAAAGTATAATCTACATATCATTTTCATAACATTTCAAGCAGTCATCCATTCAGGGCTTTTCAAGCCCGATACTGCTTGACCGCAGAGAGTTCATGAAGTTTGCTATATCCACTGAGGTATGATGAGTAGCTGCAATATATACGAACTGATTAAGTAGGAACACCTCATGGAAGAATGAGTAGTTCCCCCGCCAAAAAAGAGATGGTGGTGCCACTTTTAGTCCAACTGGAATTGTTACAGCAATTTATGAATCAAGCTGACTTTCCAAAGTCAAGCAGCTGGTTGTAATGTTTTGACAGTCATTTGTCACTGTTGTGTATTCTTGCTTCTTTGACTGTAATGTTTAATCATGTTTTCGTTTACATTCTCATTTTGACATTTTGGATGGTGAGTAGAAGTGCGCAGACGGACCCGGCTTGAACTACTCCACGCATCAGCGCTAATTTCTCCTCTGCTTTTCGGCAGCAGAACTTAAAAGAATTAATTAACATTGGATGACCCTAGTGAAAGGGTTAGTATACAATGATAGCTGTTGTGTTGAATTCTTGTTGTTGGATACAACCTTAAGTAGTTAAGGAATTTGTAGTGTTATTCAAAATACCTTTAGTTAAGGATATAAGATTTATTTTATCCATAGTAGGACTAAGAAATATTGAAATATTTTACAGTAACGATTATTGAACTATTCATTTACATTTACAGACAGTAGCAAAAATACTCAAGATCAAACTTAACCTGTATTATTATTTTGTATTGAACTCATTATAAACTTGCTCTGAAGTCTTTGTATAAGTGAATCGTGAATATTAAGATTTATCCCAAAACCTACTACCGGGTCTTTTAATTATTTGGCAAGTGATCTATGCGCTGTCTAACCCTTTGTACTACCAACAAACCATATTGTTTAAGTCTACCTACATTGGTAGATAAAGGGATAAATTCCATCATGAGGGATGGCTAGTAGGGTGGTGCGAAAAAACAAAATTTGAAATTTTTAATCGTTATAGGCCTCAAAAGTTGTGAAATATCATGTAGAATACTGATATAATAACTTTAAAAAAATTATATAAAATCTTCAGATTGCGCAATGACCTTGAAGTTTAACGTAAAACTCCATAAGAGAATTAGTAAATAATCGGAATTTGGTTTATGCTGGACATTGATTATCGTACAAAAGTTTATCCATGAAAAATGCAAATAGCTCTTTAAAACTGTTTGAACAATGGTATAATTTGTTCAAATACACCTCAAAATTCTAGACTTAATACAAGCCAAAAACTTGAAAAAACGCCTAAACAAGTGATTTTTAGGCCATAGATCGATAATACTGTTGCCTAATCGGACAAATTATACATTTTTCAAAATGTTTTAAAGAGCTCTTTCCATTTTTAATGGCAATACTTTTATACGATTATCAATGTCCACCATAAACCAAATTACGAGTGTTCACTAATTCTCTTATGGAGTTTTACATGTTAAACTTCAAGGTCATTGCGCAATCCAAAGATGTTATATGATTTCTTAAAAGTTTTTTTTCAGTATTTTACATGCTATATCGCAACTTTTGAGACCTATAGCGATACAAAATTCCAAAATTTGGTTTTTTCGCACCACCCTAATGGCTAGTAAGCATGGTATTAGCTGGAGGTATGTCAAATTAAATTTTTCATATTTTTGTAAATAAATTAAGTTGATGTTTATTGACATTTTATTTAACTTTATTTATTTGCACCGACTATTAGTTTTTCTGACTTCTCTAAAAGTGGAGTGGAGTAGGCCGTGGCTCAAGATTATTAATATGTCAAGTGGATACTGATGTTCTTAGCAGTTATGAACAAAGCCAAAAAAAGCCAACTTTAATGACAGTCCAAGTGTTTTTTATGTAAGGCTTTGTAACTTTGCGATCCAAAACAATTAAACTCTTACGAAACATTACTTGAGTTGAATATACAAGACTGCAAGACACAAGTAACTCAAAAACTCAAGACACTGCAAGACACAAGTATATGTAAGGAATAATTCAAAGGAAAGGGTAAATGACTTCAAAAGATTGCTAAGCAATAATAGCATATTGATTCCAACATTTTATTTCATCAGGATACAATAGAAAATATATTTAAACTTTTCACAAATGTGTTGAAGTCGTCGATTAGTCGAAGTACTACTTCAGATAGAAGTCTGTGAGTTCTGTTATGTCAGGGCCCAGTTATGATATCACTAGTCTAACTGTTACATTACAATATGTCAAATACTAATTACATATCCCTATGGAAAGTTCTACACAGGGTTCTTGGTACCATCTTGTATATTTACAATCAAAGGAAGTTCCAAATTATTCCCTCAGGCTTAAAAAAATACCAAACATTTTATTAATCCACTCAGGATTATTAAAGTAACTATTTACATTTAATGGAAAAGGAAACAGTTCCTTTATCGGCAGCAAACAGTTATAAATAACAATAATTTTGAGACTCCATTACAATATAATGTTGTCAAGCCCTGAGTAACAAATTTATCAGGGCAAATAAATGGGTATAACTGTTTGCAGCCGCAAAATTATTTGTGCAAGAAGAGGCGGAAGCAGCTATCCACATTTAGCGAGCTTATTTTATACAGGCCATCACAATATCAGCTGAATGAGGTGAGAGATCTCACGCACGCTCGTGCACATTCACACGCACATTCACGCATCTCAGTATTAAAATATATTATAGGGCCACATTGATCCCACCACTGTACAAAACTACTCTATGATAATCGGCTTAGATTAGTTTATACAGAGAACAAAAATCATTAACAGTTTACTGACAAAATCGAGGTAAATAAAAATCGATAATAATAAATAGGTACATAACAACCGACCGACCACCTTTTTGAGGTAACTCATTGCTGAACTATGAGGAAGACAAATCGAAAACCGCATAGTAAATTACATGTACAGAACAGACAATCTAACAATATTTTGATGGTGGCACAAAAAGAGACTAGAAGCGAAGCTCAAAAACCCACATCGACCGTGTAAGCCTTCACATTGAAATTTTATTGTCGTTTCGTAATTATACGAGGCGTGCAAGAGATGCAGCAATAAGTACAGTATTACGACAGTAGAGCTAAAAAACAATATTCTGAACTTTAAAAGACACTAAATAAATTTAAGGACAAAAATGTGGTTTAATAAATTACACTAAATAAGTACCTGTTTGATTGAAAGGTAAGTAAAAGGGGTAGTTTATTGACAAAGTTGACTTTGAACAACAATATGAATAAAAATAAATACTTACAAGGGATATAGATCCGAGTTTCAAGTTACTGTTATTGAAGCTGTTCATTTTATGAGGAGGATATCTGTTAAAAAAAACCAACACTTTCTAAAGGTCTGCAGCTTTTTTAAAATCAATAATACTTATATTTCAATGTAAACCTCCTACTTCATAAAATATCAATATATGATCGGAATCCAACCAAAATTTTGACAAATTCGCCAAAAGGTTATGGCAAAGGTTGGCAAAAAGTTGGCCTAGTAAAGGTTATTTTTATTCGCTGGAATTGTTTTGAATTTGATACTTTCATGTTAGAATCAAATCCTAGTTTCATCTAAAAACATATAAAAATTATATAAGAAAGGAAAGGATTAGTTAAACATCAAATATCATTCATAATTTTTGTACAAGAAACGCAAGATATCCAATGCGAATAAGTACTGAGTATAGGTGAAAAAATTGTTAAAACCATATTTCATATTTTCTAAATAACTCTAAATGACGAGTATAGTTATAACATTAAGTTTTATCCTTAAGTATATTGTGATGTTTTTATTTTAATGACAGATAGTTTGAATCTAATTAGAAAATCAATAATTGATTACATTAGGAGTTTCATTCATAACAACAGCAAATTCTAAGTGAAACCATTACAAGTAAATAGTTATGAAATGTTTTCAATTGATTAACAGCGGTAATGACTGAATTACAAAAAAAAAAAATTTAACTCATCCTCTGGTAAAAATTGACCAATGAAGTTGACTAATCATGATTAATGTAAGTATGACAACTAATCCAATTAATTTGTACCACCTAATTTGTTATAGGTTAAAAATTGTTTCAGATACACTTTGGTAAAAACTCCGCTGCACAAAAACTGACAAAAAATAATACAAAGACACTACTATAATTGATTTTATAATTGTAACTTTAAATGTTCTTACTACATTGTGATTATGTGGGGTATGTTATTGCTTCAATATGTTTTAAATATCTCCTACACCTAAGATAATTTTGTTTCATATTCCAATTGCTTAACCGCTGTATTAATTAAATGATTAATTCCCAAACTCAAAATAAGATTTAAATAAAATACATTTAAGATGTATTTTTCTTGACCTCACTATCTTAACTAGGTTGATGCTTAACAGTTGATTTTTAAGTATAAATATTTAAAAATAATAATTACTTTAAAAGGACAAATAATATTCAGCTCATCTGACCATGTGACAAGGTCGAGCAAAGCCTAAATCATTTGTGAATCTGAGAGAACCTCCTGGTCGAAAGTTAAACAATTAAAAGTAAATGTTTATCTTGTATTTTAAGCAAAAACTACCTACTAAGTATTCAGGTAAATTCAAGGCTTCACTGCTTGATTTTTACTTATACATTTGAAACTAAAATGGCATCTGAGAATAACCCAAACTTTAAGTCTACAGAAAACTAAGATTAAAAAACCTATTAATTAAACCATAGCTATTAAATATCACCAACGGAGCAACAAATTAAAAAAAACACACAAAAAATACCACAAACAGAACCTATTACCCAAAGTTAAACATCAACCAGACACAGTCAAAACTGATTTAAACGAATAATAAGTGTTGAGATCTAATCGATCAATATTTAACATATTAGAGGATGGCAAGCGACACTAGACCACTACGGGAAGATCATGCAATGAGCCGCGTCCCAGGCTGTAGCCCGAGGACTTACACGTAGATACAAATAGTAGAACATCAGAAGTCATTGCAAACACTATAGTATGTACACTCACGAAAAACATTAATCGCATTTTAAGTTTTGGTATATTACACAGAATAAAAGAATACTGCTTCTATACATCGCTACAATAACAATAAAAAATACAACAAATGCAACAGCTCTTAACAAACAATATAATCTGCATCTAACAATACGATAACAATCATGACGAAGGTATCACAATGTGTGGTATAAGTACATGACAGCCGGGTCACATATGTACAAAGATACATGGTCAGATACATATGTAAGCTGTGACTCTGTCCCGATACAACATTAGATTATCACTGTTATGTATACCAGCAGAAGAAATCAAACTACCAAAGCACAGCCAAACAGAATGTAAATGTTACGAGTTCAAAAAGAAACAGAGATAACCTGCATCTCTTTAAAAGACTGTTGTGGTGGTTGCGATTGGAAGTTTTATGTAAATGAGTGAAACTTGATATCATAATAAAATGGTAGAAACTGAGAAAACACAATTATAACCCTTATTGGAAGTGGAAAAAAAACAAAATGAGGATGATTTAAGGTTAGATTAATCATTAACAGACTGACCCCTTTAGCTATAAAAACAAGAAAAAAATTGCTAGGGATAAAAATGTTTTTGGCATTTTTTTTGTTTTTATGTGTTTACAGTTGATAAATACTATATTTTAGCTTCAAATAATGTTTTGATACAAATTATCCATAAAAAATAGCAGATATATCCGCAGGCCATCTTCATAAAATTCTTATATTTCACTGTTATTTTAAAAACAATATAAAAATGTTAGGAAATAAATTGTTTGATGGCGTGTTTCACATGAGTAATTGAAAAATGAAAAGATTATAATGTAATGACCAGGCTAGCCAAACGATTAAACATTAATTTCTTTTCAATCAAATCAAATCAAATCAATTTATTTCCAAAATTACAGCAGTACAAAACATTATATTACATTAACTGGGAAAACCTCACATAGGCATATCTTGCCTGTGTGTGAGGAATGAGTCTGCACAGAACAGTCAAACACCAAACAGACACTGCAGCACTTAACAAAGTATAAAGTACCTATGAGTTTTACGTAATAATGTTTGACTTCTGTTGGGTAGAAAACGTAAGCTTAAATATCCGCGTACAGTCCGGGAAGGGTTAGAGAGCTTAAAATTCCCTTGCCTTGGCAAATTCCTTAAGTATCTTTAGGAACAACTTTTAGACTTGTAAACCTATTTGTTTATCCTACATATAAAAATGTCTTGAGCCCCTCATTACTACAGATCCGATGTTTTAGATCAAGCTTGATGTTATAAACTTTGTAAACATAGTTTATAAAAAGATCATTTGTTCAATACTTTTTATGATTTTGTATATTTATGCATTCATTTTGATTCCTTCAATATTTACGTACATAACATGAACTTGTACGTTTTACAGAAAATAATTTTTACTTCAGAAGTTTAGTAGATTTTTGTTTTATTTAATCAACTACTTTATAGAAAAAGAAAAACATTGTTCAACTAGCCAAAGAACCAACACAACAGTCGAACCAAAATACAATTTACAAAAGTCTCCCAGATACACACGGTTCATAGTCCTTTTTGGGTATATAAAATACTGTAGGATTTCTTGTCGAAACTATAAAAATATTAAAGCTCAGGGGGTAGTCAGCTCAACTATTAGATTACAGAGGCACAATGTACATACAATTTGCCTTGTTCGTCTACCCTAATGTTATAAATAGAACTCTTTTCTTAGTTATAAAGTGTTTATGTCAGTGTTCAAAGCTGGTACCACTTTTTGTCCTTGTATTTGAGCATGAGACTGTGCGCGGAGGTCTGGAAGTTCTCCGCTTCGCCCATCATCCGCTCGGTCCGCTCCTCCAGCTGGCCGAGCTTCTGCCCGCGCTCGACCATGAGCTGGTGCGCACGCGACACTTCGTTGCTGGCCGTCGTCGCGCGCTGGCCCAGCTCCTGTATCTGTGCGGACGGCCCGGGAATGTGCTTTGCGACACTGCGCGAAGCTCGCCCCGATGCCTCCCCGACTGCAATGCATCACACACCACATGACATCACTGTTCTACCACAGACTGTAGGTGCAAGTTATACCTGAGGCTACATGTGCATTTGAGTTTCTATGGAGAATACTTAAAAAGTTGTTATTTATCCACCTATTAAAGACAGCATCAGTCTTAATCGTAACTTTTTGTCTCATTTTCAAATGGTCCATCCCAATGACCATATAAACTCCTAATTTCTTTGATTTTCTAAAATAAATAAATAAATGAATAATTTCTTTACTTAACTGATCTTCAGTTTAAACTGTTTTTCAAGATAACATGTTAATAAAATTGGTAAAATATAGAAATATTTGACTAAATTATTGACTTTAATTTTGCCTTAAACGTTCTGTAGGCTAACTAATTGATTGAATACTTGCTGGAAGCGTGTTGTACGCCCTGGGAAAAATCAGAAAACAGTTTTTTCCTGATTTAAATAGTTCCTTCCTCCATTTGTCTGAAATCAATGGAGGAATTACAAGTCCTAGAATTAATAAGGACATATTTTATAAGGCTCAAGTTAATAAATTCCCAAAAGACACTTTCTACGGCAAAAATATTTCACCAAGGGAGCTCAAGTTTCTCAAGTTGCAAAAGATACTTTCTAAGACAGTGACGGAGGTGAAACACTCACAGAGCTCTTCCCTGTCCAAGTTACGAGAGCCGCCTCCGAACAGTCCCTGGAAGAAACTCTGCTTGGGTGGTTCTGGCATATCGTGAGGGAGAAACAGCTCTCCCACCATCTCCGCTAGACTCGAACTGGAATAAACAACGTATCTTTGTTGAATAAAATTTTCAGAAAAAAATTATTTCATAACACAATAGAGAGAAAGTTAAAAGAAATTTTCTTAAGTTCAGGAAACTTCATAGGTACGAGTTGACTGCTAAGAACAATCTTCATTTTCACTCCCCGATACAAAGTTTGTTGTTGGTTGAGGTTGAGGTTGAGGTTGGTTGAGGTTGGTTGGTGCATGGACATTTTGTCTGTGAAAATGTGATTTCTTGGTCATCTCAATATTATGAATTCTTCAAATATTTAGCCCTCGAGCAAGCGCATGCGGAGTTTTCCTCCACACGTGTTTTTTTATTAAAATAAACAAGCATAATGGGTATTGGCAGTCGTGTCCGGCTTTGTTCCTCACACGCCTCATTCCAGGAAGCCCCTAAAGCTATTTATACCTTCCCACTTGTAATTTGCAATTCAGTGATGAAGTGTCCGTAGTTTTCTGGAGTGCCCTCTCCTGTAACACAGACAGTGATTCCTATCTATACTAGAAAATTATTTAGTATGTTCAGTTGCATTATTATTTATATTGAGTTGAACAATTAACTGTATCAATGATTAAATGTGATTCCTAAAGAAGTTTATCAACATTTATAAACTATTCTATACTAGAAAATTACTTACTATGTTCAATTGAATCATTACACCTATTAATTTGAACAATTAATTGTATCAACGAAGAAATGTGATTTCCAATGAAGTTTATTAACATTTAAATACAATATTTCGGTATAAAATAAGTAAAAAGGGTAAAATTTATGCAATATAATGTTGCGGAGTAAAACTCCGCATGCAACTGCTGCCGCTTTACCGGTGAAGCGCCCGCTCAAGGGTTAACCAATCAGTCAGGAAATTTAACTTTAAGCCTTGTAATCTCAGAACAAGTTTGTAGGCATTAAAGATAATGATAAGAAAAGCTAAATTTTAAGCCACTTTTAACTTTTGAATCACAATCAGTCCATTATTTCATTTTTCATAAAAATAAATCATTTCAGAGTCCAATAATTTTCTTCTTTTTATGATAACAGAAATGCAGGGAAATTAATCTGTGGGAATTGGTGGGAGAATAGTGTGAACAATAACTAAAATTTTATCTGAGCGAAAAAATACATCCTAGCCTAAAACTTTATTTACAGAAAAAAGATAACATTAAATCACCACATACCAGAATTCAGCAGACACTGTGAACTTTTGAACTTCCGATGGAGAACTAAGGAAGAGACCGTGACCTCGATTGCTGAAGCAGAAGGTTCGGGCAATCCTGTAACCAATGACATTGCTAGAGTCTGACATCGCTGCGACCAACAAGCTCGTTACCCGGGCTCCACTGACACTTCCACTGACTCAGCGGCCTTGAGAGCAAAGTCATCAGGACTGGATGAAGTGAAATGAAAACAAACAACTTGACGTTTGAATTGACATATTAGTTTACTTATGAGATATTTTAATTTTGAATGATAATTTTGCCCCTTTTTCAGTTCACTGGAGATATAAATGTTCTTCATAAGGCTTTAAATTTATCTGTAATGGGAAATTACAGACACATTAGCTTTAAAAGCCAAATTTATAAAATTTGTGTTCTTTTGGATATTTTTACTGGATACCAACTTAAAAAATTCATAAAACTGACACAACTTTGAATTTTATTTTAATGTACTTTTTGTTAAAACAATGATCTAAAACTATGAGGCCTTATTATTTTTTACCCTCTTATCCAGTGATTTTTATTTTGACCCTTTCAGTAATAACATTTTAATTCATTATGATAAAAAATTATGAGAAAATGGTTGGGAAGGGCTAAAAATAGTCATAATGTAAAGCAAGATTTACTGAAATTGAGTGAGATATCTGTCCAGTAGACTCCCTCTTATCCGGACACCTTTTACCTGGACATTGGTTTAACCGGACCAATGTCCAGGTAAAATCCGGTCCAGGCAAATGTCGGTTCAGCTTGGCAGAAGTCATCTTTTTAACCAGACAATTTGTATCGAAACATCTGATTAACCGGAAGTGATTGGCAGGAAATGGGCATAGTACTGTATCGATTTTCTAGTGGGAAAATAATTGAGACTAGTAATGTCTTGTCTAAATACTATGCTCTCTTCAATTTAAGTAGAATGAGTTAGTTATTGAGAGACTGAGGAAAAATATTGATGATTCCCACGGGAAATATGTAATAGAAAAGCTCTTGTAAAATACCTAAATTTTAATATGTTGGATTTAATAATTAATTTTGGGGAATGTCGGTTCAACCGGAAAACTCGATATCTGGACAGGCTCTGGTTCCGAGGGGTCTGGATGAGAGGGAGCCTACCATACCATTTTCTCAAAATTATCGCACAACTACTGTGAACACCCGCTTTTAAAAAAAGCCATCAGAATAACAAACACACTCCCATACCATAATGTGCCTTGATTTATCCATTCTAAAACTATTTTTTTACAAATTAAATAAAAAATTCACAAGTAAGTTTCTAATGTTGAGTGCTGTAACTCTACTACTTTTGGACAAAAAAATTACATAAACACTCACTGTGCAACTTTATGTATTCGTACTTTCTACATTTTGCTTCCATTCAATTTATGCGAATGTAAAAGTGAAAAGCTATAACAATAAACAGTTAATGCATTGGTTTTAAGTGAAAATAGTTAATTATTCTTGATTTGATTGCTAATATGAGAGCGTACTACAAAAATCAAAAAAATAAAATAATTGAAAACGTATTTAGCAATTGACACATATTGTAGACAGTTTGACTAAAAATAGGGGAATTAAATACCAAAAAGAACAGTGAAAACATTATTGTTTGTTTCTTTAATCTGCTCATTATTTGCTTAAAAAAGTTCAAGATTTGTTAACAGTCTTTTACAGATAAAATAATTAAACTGTAGACTGTTACCACTGATTATAAAAAAGTGAATGCTATAACCTAAAAAAAAACTCTATTTGAGGATTAATTAATGTATCTGGTTAAAATAGGGTATTTGACATTGGAAGCAAGAAGCACAAAAACATACGCACACAAAAATATCTGAAAACACTCAAATGGTTAGCAACCTAATAATATTAAAAACCTGAAATGTTTCTAACAAAACATTTAATAAACAAATATTTAAAAAATCAAAACTTATAAAACTATATAGAATATACATGTATGTAAAATGTTAAAAACACCAAAAAAACACACCCTGAACTGACAAAATGGAAACAGCACAATGAAACTGACTTACTGTACCTAAACGTCAGAGAAACCTGGAGAAAAAACAGTTTAGTTACAATGTTAATAAACACTTCCTTAATGACGGTGGGCCAATAGTGTCTGTGTGTGTGCGTGAGTTAGGGACACCAACAGACGATGGGCCAGGGGCTAAACTATCCCACATGCTCAGTGCTGCCAGTCCAGTGTTACCAACAAGTTTTATTAGTTCTGTTCAGAATTACCAGATCTTCTGTTTAAATTTTAGTTTACTTCAGCAAAGTAAAAAGAAGATAAAGTAGTTTTTACCTTGTTCATCTATTAGTATTGGTATTTTCACTATGTCTATAATGTTATACCTCCGTACCTCACAATTTAAATTTACTTTATTTATGGTCTACATGCTTTATTAGGTTTTACGACAGTGACAGAAATAATAACAATTTGAGTCATTAGTTAATGCAAATGACTTGACATTAAAATGGTTGTAATAACACATCAATGGTGTTAAATTACAATTTTATAAATTTAAATGCTATTGATAAATTAATGAAGTTTGAAATAAAAATAGAGTAAAAAATATATAAATCAACGTTTATTTTTGTGACAGAGGTTTCTTGAAAGTGCTCTGCTCATTTTTATTTAAGGGAAACAATTAAGAACTATTGTTTTGCTTATTGAAGGAAATGTTAAAAAACTACAGTGAAACCCTTTAAAGATATCACAATTTATTTTGGAGACATAACAATTTATTGATGTTCGAAAATGGTTAAGCACATGGGACTGAACTACAATCGACTCTCGATAACTCAAACCTCAATAACTTGAAATGCTCGATAACTCAAATTATTTTAGATTCCCTAAAAAAAACCTGTCTTAGTTGAAAAAAGCATGGATAACTCAAAATAATTTCACGCTATGACTTTATGAGTCAAAGCAATGAACAAATTACCCCTATAACTCAAAGTTCAGTAGATGACGAATTAAACTTAGGATTTCCCCCTATGAGTCGCAGTTTACCTCTAATGTTTTGAAGTTTAGTCAACAGACCTCTGTAAGTCAAAACCCCGGCGTAGGGGTAGCAACGTGTCAGTGACTCATATCAGATCCAACATGAATATTCTTTTCCTCTCTAACTTGAATTTTAATTTGGTTTACCTCTACATCGCATATTTAGCTCAAAATTACCTCTTTAACCCTCGAGCGGGCGCACGCGGAGTTTTCCTCCGCACGTGTTTTTTATGGTAAAATAAACAGACATAATGGCTTTCGGCGGTCGTGTCCGGCTCCGTACTTTATGCCCCTCATTCCAGGAATATCCTAAAGCAATTTATACCCCCAACCCCCCTTGGTACATCGTTATATGCAATTCAGCGATGCCGTCACAATTGCGGCGCGCCCTCTCCCGTTACATAGACAAATATACCTATTTTTAAAATTCATAATAGCAATGGATTTGTAATTATTATTAATTTTTTGGACTTTTCCTTTTGCTTTTGAAAAAAAGAAGCGAAAGGAAAAGTCCAAAAATGTAAATAATAACTAATACATATTTTATACTAGAAAATTACTTACTATGTTTAAGTAAAATATTACACCTATTAAGTTGAACAATTAATTGAATCGACGATGAAATGTGATTCCTAATGAAGTTTGTCAACATTTAAATACAATATTTCGTTATAAAACAAGTAAAATGGGTTAAATTTGTGCAATCTAGTATTGCGGAGTAAAAATCCGCATGCGCCCGCTCGCTTTTTGCTGGTGAAGCGCCCGCTCAAGGGTTAAGCCGAAAATAACCACTAACTCGAACTATTCCTAAGTCAAACTATACTTCAATCAAAGAACAATCCCATGATATTTGAGTTAGCGAGAATCGACAGTACAAAATATTTATTTAAATGGTATGCTTATATAATTAAGCATAAGTTGTAATTAATTTTTAATGAATAACAATTATTTGGAGGTTAAGTAATTCTGTTAATTTTGTTGTTTAAAATATTTTGTTAAATGTAAAAAAAACATTCCTATAAATAAAATTTAAACCATCCTCCATGCAGATAATTAAAGATTCTGTACGCATTGCAAAGGTTTAAACTATGCCATAAAATTGCATATCAATCTGTAAAGTTCTGAAATGCAGTCTGCAGGTATATATAAAGAAACCAAGATTATATAATGAGAGACATTCCACATCGTGTGAGGTGGGTCTACATGCGAGGTGAGGACAGAACTTTGACCACGTTTCAACATTTCTTACATTCTGTTACTCCCTTCCAATAAAAATTGCAAGAAGGAAAGTGAATGCTCCATGTTTTGCCAATTAAGTGAACCAATTATGTGTTTGATTTGAGTGTATTCCTGATGTTCTACTTGAAATTTTCCTTCACCATGATATAAAATATTTATGAAAAAGAATTTTTAAAAACATATAAATATGAACCTTTTTTTAACAATTTTAAGGGCCAATGTTAATATACAAAAGGTATATTAAGGGTGCTGAATACTTTGTACAATTTGAAACTTCTTATTCACACTAATTATGTTAAGAGTTTATTTCCATGGTTTTTCTTCATCACCCTGAAAACTTATTGACTGTGGGGCTGAAGGGAACAAAGATCGTATTTAAAAGCGTGCTCCATTCATGCAGAAAGCACTGTCCTAGACAAAACCTTTTAAAAATCTCCCGCTCAGGTCAAAAACAAAAGGTGTCTGTACAATAAAAACCATTTCTGCAAACACTTAATTATTTTTAAGAGCATTGCGGTCCCAATCATTAAAATGATTTGAAGTTCAAATGTCCTGAATGGTCCATAAAATATTGGCTTACAAAATGTTTTGAAATTGATTTGATTTTTACTAAACTATCAGTGGATACACATTTTAATTATATATTACCTCTGAAAATAAAAAAATCACATGGTTGAATAAAATTATTAAAAATGGGTTAAGAGAACTCATATTAGTTCTTAATTTAAATGTGACTTTAGAAAAAAAATAAAAAATCTAGCGATTGATATTTAAGTAAACAAGCTTAGACCGCTAGATATTTTTAGCCACAAATTCCTTCCTTGGGGATGAAATGCTGATATTACATCTGTCACAATCTTTCCAATACCTTATTGCTTACATTGAATAAGACATTGTTAGTATTATAACCTTAAACTGTAATTATTAATTAAATAACAAGCTTAGGTAAAGTAAAAATAACAAGACTTAAAAAATTAATTAAAAAAATATGACATGCTTATTTTGAAAACTGCCTCCTCTTCCTCAGTCATAAAGAAGTTACGAGGAGACAATTTCTAAAAATCATGCAAAAAAATATCAACACAGGAGCAAGCACAAACCACAACACTGAAAAGCTTATCTTAAATTATTAAAACTGTTGAATATAGAATGTGTGTTGCCATGAAGAGTGTTGTGTGCGTTGTGGAGGGAAAGACCATTGAAAGCGTTGTGACGTGAACACATTCATTGATCGAAACTTTCTTCTAGAGAAAAATATTTACAATGTCCAGTCTTTATACTCCAAGTTTTTTTTTCATGCAAAGATAATTTTTTTAATGAGTATTAGATTATGATTGACAAACTATGTAATTGCATATAAAACACCTGGTAAATAATGATTTTTTACACAAAACTTGTATTTTGAGTTTTTATATTGAAATTAAGTGTGTTTTTTTTCAGTATGTAGAGATGAAAACCAACTCAAAAGTGATAGAGAATTTAATGAAGTAATATAAAAATTACTGATATATTTCAAAATGTACTTTGATTACCGAGATTGAAATTTTAAATCATGAAAAGTATAAATCCCTGATACAACTCAGTTTAAACTGTAAACATAAAAAAAATTAAATATACAAAAACTATTATGCTTACAGTCTTCAGTAAACTGTAAAAGTTAAAAATAAAACAAATAGCTGATATATAAAATGGTTTTGTTTATTTTCATTGGTTCAATTGTGAAATGGTTGAGTTTGTTTTTGACAAATTTGTTTAGTCAAAAACAAACTCAACCATTTCACAATTGAACCAATGAAAATAAACAAAACTATTGTATATATCAGCTATTTGTTTTATTTTTAACTTTTACAGTTTACTGAAGACTGTAAGCAAAATAGTTTTTATATATTTAATGTTTATATTTTTGATAATTTTATAAATAACCAGGCACAATTAAACGAAAAAGGAGACTGTAGTTTTCCAGTGATACTTCATCTGTCCAACCTTTTCTTCTGATCGTTACTAGTTTTACATGATGACCATCTCCAAATGTCCATTACTTGAAGACTACTTAAGGGAGAGTAAAATTGGGCAAGTACAAATTATGTGTCTCAGCTAACAAATGTATGCTCATCATACTTGCAGTAGCTGAATTTGGCGAGCTTTTTTGCAACAGCTCAAGCATTGTCTTCAGGTTAAGTTACACTGGAATCACCCTCGCTTGGTCACAGTGTCGATGGAATGGTATGTCAGTATGGTATGTTTGTATGGTATGTTGGTATGATACGGTATGGTGTCATGCCGTGTGTGTGTGTGGCCCACTTACTGGTCTGTGTCCTCATTCACAAACATCTGTTGACCCCAAATGGACAACATGGGGTCTACAATGCCCTGTTTCCTCGTCTGAAAACTGATCATCACATTATTCTAAGCTTTGTCAAACTCCAATGTTCAAATTTGAAAGTTTATACTTAATGCTAAATGTTAAGGAAGAAAAAACACTACAAGATGAAACTAAACAAGTTTTTGATGAAGATGTGATTACTTATTGGTAAAGAACTTTCAAAACAAAACCTTACTCGGTTGTAGAGGTGGTAAATACAATGTCAGCTAAATTTAACTACTACAAATAAAAATAAATTATATCTATAAAATGAAATTATTTCTTCAACAGTTATTCGCTTTAAAATTAATGAAAGAGTTCCATAAATCAAAATTAATTTTGAAATTTTATAAAATGGCATTTACATAACTGTTAACTAAAGAAAAAATTAAAAACTAACTACTTTATTCAATATTATTTTAAAGAGAATAGCTAAGAAAATTCTATATTAGATACTTGATTGCTTCATTTAAAAGCTATTATTTACGAAAGCATATTCAAATTCAACAATTAACAACAAGTTTAATAAATAATTAATTAATTACTTGTATTTCAAGTTAACTAAGTTAAAGTTGAAGTTACTCTTTCATGCACACATGCTGTTAAATCTCAAGAACCTAAGACACATGTGGTTTAAGCCTAATGTACGGTATAGGGCCTACCTAACCAAGATTTTTAACTAGCTTCAACTAACGACAACTAAAACTAAAACTCAATCTGCTTCGAGGGGAAGAGTAGTGCTTGATTGTGGGAGTGAATAGCAGAGAGTGAGGTGCAACATTCGTGAATTTACATCAAAACATTTTTCAACATTCATACAACACATCGGGTCATGAAAATTGCATTAAAATAAAATATTGCATTCTGGTTCTGATAAAATTAGCGATTTTTAAGTTATTAAAACATAATAATTTTATTTTTATTGTAACAAAAAAAACACAATTAGTCTAAATTTATGATACAAAATTAAAAGAACACTTTTGATTTATTTCTTAATGATGTGACTGCAGTAAAAAAAAATGCATGTCAATCTGCCTGTAGTGGATGAAAATCGTAGTTTTCAATACTAGGAGCGAAAGTGGCTCTTTTTGGTATGAGATCGTAATTTACAGGCGAGGCGCAGCCGAGCTTGGAAAAGCGATCAAGTACCAAGGAGACACTTTTGCTCCGTGTGATGAACAACTATTTTCATCATTATGTATAAATAACCATTTACTCG
Source organism: Flexamia atlantica (assembly GCA_035578135.1). Classification (NCBI taxonomy): domain Eukaryota; kingdom Metazoa; phylum Arthropoda; class Insecta; order Hemiptera; family Cicadellidae; genus Flexamia; species Flexamia atlantica. The sequence goes on along the minus strand of JAQJVK010000012.1, from coordinate 16,094,270 downwards.
TTAAAAAATTAGACTACATAATTTTGAGGTTATCCAAAATAGTCATCATCATTTACACATCTGTTAGTTGTTTACAAACACAAATTAAGAAATCGTTCAACCTTTGAAACGTAACATAAACAAATTTTGACATTAGAGTACGGCAAAATTTACCATATGTTTTTTCAGTACTCCTATTCGAAGTGATCCAAAAACAATCATTTTGCGTACGATTTAGAGAACTAAAAACAACTGTTATCGGGACAGTATGATGAAAAAGTATATTTTCAGTGATCAAATAAGACGATTTTGTTTGTGTAAATAATTTTCTTAATGTTCTAGTCTTACATTTTGGGAACACAATAAAGAAAACTAATGAATTTCTGCTGATTGTTGATGGTATCCTTAGTGTAACTGGTGACTGTTTATCAAAGTTCATGTAGTAGTTTAATGCAAGCATACTATCGCAACTTACTTAGACAGTTAAACCATTCACAACTAAAACTATACTTAATTTGTGCCTGAATGCTGAAAATACTGCAGTAAATGACAGTGAACAAATATTACAGTAAGACATTTCAACATTCGTTGAAATGGTGCACCATTGTGCGGCTAAGCCCATTCCACAGCGATTCAGCATTTCTAACATTGACAGTGATCTGCGGCTTTGTGAAACTAACCACAACTAACTAGCCTTCTACGCAGCCAGTGCATTTCGCTAAGCAGCTCTGGCTATTCAAGGATTTAATTATCATATCACTCTTACAAAATAGGTATGTAATGCACTTTCCCTTTCAGCCTTGTATAAAGATTATACAGAATTTCGAAACACTGAACTCAAACAAATATACTGAACAAATTAATCTAATCTGTATTAGACAAAAGTTCCACTTAACAGAGCATGACAGCTTTAATTTAAATTGCTTGGAGGATAAACATGAATATAAACAACTGTGGACCAAACATGAGATGTGAATGGAGGCAACAACAGGTAAAACTTTGATAAAGGTAACTGGATATGTATTAATTCTTGGCAGGCCTTATATAGAGTGACAAAAATACAACTAATCAAGATGTTAATTCAACTACCAACAAGTAAGTTAACTGTAACTGTGCAAAGCAATTTAATTTTCTGTTAATTAAACTTTTGAGCAGTTGATATAATTAAAAACTGCTTTTCCGGTTCATCCAGTTGTGAGAGTTTCAGATTGCAGCCTTGAAAGAAACCTAGTTCTTTTCAATAAGATAGATAAACTTATTAAATTTCTTATGTACAGTTTTTCTTTTCTTTTACTGATAATCGTAATTAGTTTTAAACTATTAAATAAGCTATACTCCATGTGCTGGGTCCACTCAAAAATTGCAGAGGTGATGAACTCAGAAAAGAATACCTCCTCTAACTTTGTTTTAACTACTAAAGCATAAACAGACAAAGTCAATGTAGATCTATCAATTAAAAGCTGCAAGTAATTTAATGGAATACAATTTTATTTTTAAGAATACATGCTACCACTAACTGCAATTACGTTTTTACAACAAATAAAGATGACCGACTCAAATCTATAACTGCCAAACTGTTGAAATACTGGCTACACTAAAAGTTTCTATGTGTAGCCAATCATTAATGTATCAAACTAGCCTTAGTGCACACGTAAAGCCTTTGTCAATATTGCGTTATATTATGATTCTATATAGCAATAGTAATACTTGTTACTACAACTAAAAATGTTAAGTAACAATCTGACCAACTACAATAGACTTAAAGATCTATAATTTGGTTTATGAAAAATTATTATTGTTAATAAAAAAAACTTGTAGAGGCTGTTGAGAGAAACCCACAGCTTTCCTCTGGACCAGTTAATTTCCAAACAATTTTTACCAGGCACAGGAACTTATTAAAAACCAAAGAAGGGTGCCCTAATATTAGCCACCATTCTGCTGATCCAAAAGGTATATTTTGATCAAATAGAGCTCATGATTCCTAGCCTCAAAGAAAGTTGACAATGAGTTTTCGAGCAAGAGTTGTGGTGTCACTGTATTTAAAAATAAAATAATTTCATCATTAAGAGTGTTTGGTGGTGAGTTTGTGGCGGTACCTGAGATCAGGGAGGGGTAGAAAGTCGACGTCTATGAGCGGTCTTAAGCTGGGAAGGCTGAACGCCGTGATGTGACCGCTCGAGATGTAGCACACCAAGCACACGCTGTCTGTTGGACACACCGAACAAAGTTTACACAATTCTGTCCCAAACACACACTTGGAATATTTAAAATATATGACAAACAAGTCAAACAAGGTTAATTCAAGCTCATGTTGTGATAATTACATGAGAGAATTAAATTATACTTTTTAGTGATTTCTTCAAGGAATCTTAACTGTGATTTATTTGAGGAATTTTCTCTGGCGACAGAAATTGAATGGATAAACAAAAGACCAGTTCATTTTCTGAGGTCACGATGAGCTTCTGTGATGTTTTTGCTTGCTTGCTTCATTGAATGAACGATGAAAAGTGATCTAGGAATATCATATTGCTCTCAAAAGAGCTATAAAATTTAAAGTTACGAGTAAAATGAAGCTACAGGTTTCATAAGGTTGAAATGTCATCCACACAAATTGGATTTTTAGCGTGAGAAAATTGTAGGGTAATGGATTTAATCTCATAATCTAAAGAATACTTGTTTTTTAATAAAAGAAAACAATTCTTCAACCAATATACCTTCAACATTTAAATTTTGTTTAGACTTTACCCATGTTCAGGTAAATGGTATTGTCCGATTTGGTGGAGACTGACAAGATGTGTTTTCTTTAACAAAAACACAACATGAAAACATAAAACACGGCAAATAGCATTAATCCGACATTTCATAAAACTGGAAAAAAACGTTTTCTGTTCTCGAGGGTCCTTGAGAAAAAGCTAATTTATTTCAACTGATTCCGTGGTCGAATCCTAGGGTACCTAAAATAAGGTAAATGTTATTTGGCATGTTTTATGTCTTTGTGTATGTATTTTCAAAGTGTTGCCAAGAGAATCATCAAGGCAAAGAACATCTCATCAATCTCTGCTACATTGGACAGTTCCATTAACCTGAAGGTGGGTAAAACCTATTAAAAAATCAAACAATGAAAATAATACTGTTCCAAAAAAAAACATATAGTTCAAATCAAAAAACAAGGCCCACACCGTCCATAAGCCCAATGCTAAAATTAATGTAAGTCTTACGGACGGACTGGGCCTTGTACCTTTCAGCGAGATGATCTCCGCCTTGACCACGAAGTCGGTGTCGGCCAGCTGCTGGCGGTAGACGCAGTTCTGCGACGGCAGCGCCACGACGCGCGCCTGCTTCTCGCTCACCAGCACCACGAACTGTCGGTCGCACGTCATCTCCGAGGCCCCCAGCGGCGGTGACATCCGGCTGTTGTTGGTGTTGCTCCTCGTCGGCGTCCCTAGAACATCTGACGTGCTGAATGTACCAACTGCCCCGACTACGTCCATGAGGTTAGATAAAGTAATACTGGAGGTAATGCACAACTTATTTTTGCAGCCTCTGATTTTGTCAGGTTGGATGAGGGGGAGTAGACTCATTCTTTGCATTAATATCCCTACATCAAACTACTCGAAGTGGAAGTTAAACCATTTGATTGATCGAACATAAAAATATATTTTAAAAGATTCTGTTCAATTTTTTCTCTTATTTCTCCACAAACTCTCTTCCATAATATGTGATTTATTTCATGTTTGTCAAACTTAATTATTTATCATATGACTCTTGTCATTGTTTACTTTATTATTATTACCTAGTTCTCACATTGCAATGGATTCTATAATTTTCTCTCTCTATTTTTTATTCTTTCATCTCAAATATATTTTCAAACTAGCATTATGTATTTTTGTGTAATGTTAACTTCTCGGTCTTTCAAATATCTTTCATAAATATTTAAAACCTCACAGATTCAAAGATAGTAAATTGGTTTAATCAAGTTCCCGTGTGTCAATTTAAGCAAGTAAGCAAATAATTATTGAAACTAATCAACCTATTAGCAGTTATGACACATCTTTAAGAATTGATTTGTATCTTTGTTAATTCATCTAGGATTTGTATTACTTTAAAATTGAACGATATTTCATTACTGAATTACTAATTACTCCCCTACGTATCACCAACCTTACAAAATGAAAGGGCTGCTTTTTCAAAAACTAAAGCATTGTTGCGGTACCTCCATTATAGAATCTAACCTCCTTGTCTATCAATGTTGAATGTGTCCCTAGAAACATCTGACGTGCTGAATGTACCAACTGCCCCTTTCACGTCAGTGTTGAATATCTGAGGGCTGTTGCGAAAGCAACAGACATTTTTCCATTAGTAGGTGTATACGTATTTAGTCCCATCGAGGCAACCGAGAGTGCAGCCGACAGCTTCACTCCCGCCGTCAATGTAAGCCCAATCTCGCTACTGACAGACCACAAATTCAGTTTTTACGGTGTTTCTAAATAGGCACATCTATTAAAAATCTCAGTTAGCAAAACTTTTTTAAAGGAAAGTATTTACAAATGATAAAGAACTGCAACTTTTGTTGGTGGTAATTCACACTTGGTGGAATTTGTAATGGGCACCATAGTTTCCAATGCTGAAAAAAGTGAATTACGTGTTCGGTCAGCAGCAAGACTCGACTCATATTCTGGGGGCTGGAAATGAGGTGAATCTTTCATCCGGGCACTTGGTAAAGGGGGTGGACCAACAGCAATAGACATAGTCAGAAAACATCTGTTATTTTCTGGACAGCCCTCATATGTTATGATTGGTTTTTCGGAAGACATGCATTGCTTCCAATTTACTACTTCACAAAACTTTCCCAGTTTATATTGTGCAAATGTGGTACTTAAGTCTAGCAACATAGAAACCTGATAGGGTGAAAAATTAATATGAATTAATGTATTGTTTTTAGAGAAAGAGGTGATACAGAAATTTGTGTACCTGTGTTTTTGAAGGTCCAAAAGGGTTTGGATGATTTATTTAGGTATGACAATGTTTATTATCTAAAAAATGCTGCTGGGACAAAAATTCAATTTTGGTTACCTACCAAGAGGAAACAAACAAAAAATCAAATTGATTATTTGTTCATTATTTGTAGAGGTAGTAGGTGAAACTTATGTTTTTCAATCAGAAGGCATTGAAAAATATTATGACTGGTAATGATAGCTTAAAGACTTCTTGTGCATATAACAGCTTACCAACCAGACAATTAAATAAATAAATTTTTAATTGAAAACAGTGACAGGAAAACTACAATATACCTGGAGAAGAGAAGAACAGCAGAGAGATGGAAACAAAGATGTGTAAAAATAAATAGTAAATGTCATATCAGAGATGAAATAGAATATATCATTACAAGAGTGGGAATTAGGAGCATATTTGAGACAAAACAGTTTCAATTGCGTTTTGAATTATACCTTTCATTATACTACATTGAAATCATCTGTATTTGTTTGTTTATAGCAGAAAAAACTTAAAAAGATAATTTTGAACATTAATTTTCCATAATTAAAATTATTTTACCAACATAAACCACATACAGATGAAGTTTTGCAGTTGATAAACAGGTAACTAAAACAGATGATTTCATAGTAGTGCTGTAAAAAATATTTTACCATGCATCTGGGAACAGAGGGGATTTGAAACTTCTGTCATTGTAGAAATAATACAACTATAAAGCATGAGAGGGAGGGAAATTTCACTTATCTTTCGCCAGCGACAGGCATGTCCCTCACATAAACAAACAAAAGCCAACGAGTATAGTTTGCAAGGTCCCGCCAAGTATGACACTGGCTGGAGCATTTTGGTTTTTTTTGTCACGACATTGTTTCCCATTGAATGAATCAATTGGTTTGTTGTTGTTATCTTATACAATAACAAAGGTTTTTTGATTGTCCGCTAGATAGTTACACTGAGAATAATGAATTTTCAGAGATTTCGGGGTTCCATCTGACTTCGTAGGGTTGGCCTGTTGTTTGCGAATGAAGTAGATAAATTACCCTCCCTCTCCTGATTCATAGTTTTATTAATTCTAGTATAGTTCTAGTTAACGGTAGTACATTGGTTTTAGAGTAATAAATTTAAGAGATTGCCAGTTAATTGCAAAAGCTAAATCTGTGAAAAACTAAGCAAGGAAAACAAAGGTTTATAGTGCAATGGACACTGTACATTTTAATATGACTTACAAAAAGATCCAACTTATTTCGTTTGAAAATAGTTTCACTATATACAACATTACTTCAGCATTCCAATAAATAAATAATAACAATGTTAAGAGGAAGATAGAACTCTAGATCAGGAGTTCTCAACCTTTTCGAGCCCGTGATCCACTTTTTAGGTATTAAATTGTTGGCGACCCCTTATACCTTCATCCTACCCTAAACTGTCATTGTTAGATGTGTACCGAAGTGAGAGTGAAAATCACGTTTTTTATCAGTTTATCTAGCACAGAAAATACAATGGTTATAGGCCTACCTGCTTTTTTTCTTATTAAAGAACCGCCACTAATATATAGTTTGTATACTTTTTATTTCAGTTAATTATTATGGTTTGAAATATCCTGTTGCTTTTTACAGATGAATTTTTATCTTCTATTTGAATTAGGATTGGACTGAAAAAACAAGCTTAGATTTTGCTTTCAAGCTTAAGAGTTCAGTAATATGGTTTACTTTTCACTTATTTAATGTGTTTTCTGTCCACAAATAAAGGTAGGCCTACTATTTTTGTAGCGGCTTCAGAGTTTTTTATACATTCCCATTTCCAAAGTGTAGGTAGATGTTTATCAGTTGGCATTGTAACGGTCCTGTTGCTATGACGATTTTGACTTATGCCTACCTGACAGAAGAGCGTTTGCGTCGGGCGTCGCATCGGCATGACAGTCGCGGTTGGCATGGCGAGAGCCCGCTGCCCCGCCGCGCCGTGGGCCGGCGCGCAGCGCGATGAGTCTGTTGCTTTGCCTCTGTTGAGTTATTCTTTTAAGAAGTGTAGTCGATACCAATACCACTGATGAGATTTAGTTGTGTCTATTTTATATCTCATTGCTCAAGAGATTACCACTCCCATTTTAAAGTATAAAAATGAGATATTTAAATCTATTTTTGGTCTAAGTCGGCCTACATTTTAAGCAAAATAAATTTTCATTTTCGGAGCTTCAGCGACCCCCCGGGACCCTGCCCGCGACCCCCAGGTTGAGAACCCCTGCTCTAGATGAAAGGTTTAAGTGGAAGATAAAACTCCTAATGGAAGGTATAAAAGGAGGATAAAACTCTAAATTGAAGGCCTAAACGATTTAACGTCAAGGTGGTTTTAGGGCTAAACGTTAGAATCCATCTCCATCGTTAAAATCAAAGTTAAGAATCAATATTTTTCAATTTGTTTTAAATACTAGGTTTCCTTTAAAAACATATGTTTTATTGTTATTCATGTGAAACTATTTGAAATAAACAATTTAGGTTACTGATTAACTGTTTATTGAAATGTAGGTTTCAGTTAGTTCTTTTACTTTTCTATAACAATTTGAGAAACTGACAAATCTAGAGTCAGTCATTAACTTTTTCTACTATACAATAGACAGAAGCACAAGTTCAATTTGTACCTAGGCAATTTAATGAGTCAGTAGTACTGAAGTGACGTGCAAAGTGTATTTTCTCAATGTTGAGAAGGTGCAGCTAAATTTATGCACTTACACAGTGATTTTAACCATGTTTTTCTGATCTTTGATATTTTATTTTGATTAAAAATTTAAAAATTATTGTTTATTTACTAAACTAGCATGCAGATAAACATCTATGCTTTAAATTATCATTTTGATGATAGTATCGAAATGTTGTTTTAGTTAACATAATCGCGATTCTAAACATTGAAAAATATCAAATTTTAACTTTGATTTTAACGGTGGAAACGGATTCTAAAGTTTCACTGGTTTTAGTTTTAAACGACTCTTAAATCGATGAAATCAACCCAAACTCGTACTCACTCTGCTTCCCCTCGTCCTTCCAGCTCTCATAGGAGTAGGGGATGAGGGCGCCGTTGCAGTCGAGGAAGGACATGGTGAGGATGCAGCCCTTGAGGCGGAAGATGGTTCCGCAGGGCGAGACGGCGACGGGCTGCGACAGCCTGGTCTCGCCGGGCGCCGGCACGTTCAGCATCACCGTCAGCACGGAGCCGAGACTGGTGCCGACCCACAGCGTCGGGAATGTACTGGCTTCTGCCACAGGCGCACATGACAGCCACATCGCAACTCACATTGTCCTCGCCTTATGTTATTCTTTACGTAACCTCAAATATTTTAATATATAATTAATTATTAAAATTAATATAATTGGCTGGATAGCCAAGTGGATAAAGCGCTCACCTCACAACCTGAGGCTCGCCGGTTCAATTCCTGACTGGATCGAAACTGGGTCCAGTTGCCAATTGTCATTGGGCTATGAGTTAATAATTCTATCTAACATAAGGTCGCCGTTAAATAGTAACAAGACCCGTGTTTGGACTGTTCCCGATCAAAACGTTAAAAAATGCCACTGGCGTTGAAATACACAAAATAAAAAAAATAAATAAAAATATATTATTACTGAAACTGTAATTGGTATTTTTTGAATCAGAATATGTTTTTACACATATTTTTTTGTCATCAACTGATTTCCAAACATAAGGAGGTGGGAATAGTATCTTTCCAGAAGAATTACATGAAAAACAATGCATAAATATACAGTATTCAATAGGTTATGGTTCTGGTAACAGAATAGTGGTTATATTGTTGTAATAGCTCAGCAAAATTTGCTGACTAATTATTTATTTTGTTATAACATTTAATGTTATAACAAAATAAAGCCTCAAAGATTCATTTAAAAAGTTTGTTTGCTATATATAGTTTGGCATGATATCATTTTCATGTAATAGTAAGGTTTGGTGAAAAATACTGTTCTCACCTTGAATGAAAGAGTCACCTTTTGCAGGTTTTCAAATGTTTCGAGTTCTCAATTATATCTCGAACATGAAACACATCTTGAACCTGCAAAACCTCATTTGGCCCATGGTGAGAAATATACTATTGTTGTTTGAACTTCCCAACACCACACTACCAATCAGAATAAATTACAAATCTATAACATTTGAAGATTATAAAAAAGAGTTGAAAATCCAGGGACATAAAAGAGAAGGCCTCTCAAAGATATAATATGTTAAATAAGAAAAAAGAAGGAGTATACTTTATTCCATTGATCTGAATAACAGAAATAAATAGGATATTTCATTCTTAACATTATAAAAAAACCTCAATCACCGATTTAAAATCACTGTCAGCACAGAGATGAAACTGGTGGAAACCAGCAGAGTCTGTAGGGAACATACTGGCTCCATCCAAAGGGTGCTGACAACTACCACACAACTTCCTAAGTTTACTTGGATTTATCATGATTTTTCGTAATATATAGCTATATTGTCAGTGCTGACCAAGCCTTTGCGTTCCGCCGCAATGCAGATTCGGTTACAGAGAGTAAAATATCCAGACTACCGGTTTTTCATAAATAATGTTACAAGTTACTAACCTGTTCAATTATTCAAAGCACAATTCAGGAGGTAATCATCATGAGAAATTTTCATAAATATTTTATAGTCCATAATGTAGTTATTTTTTTATCCCCCCATAGTTTTATCTCCCCTCCAAAAACGATAATTCCCCCCAAAATGTTTGTCAATGGCGCAACTTGCGTTACCAATCCCGCCGTGAGCAGCCCTGCACACGACAGATGGGCACCTGGGGAGTCAACCGTGATAGAACAATGAAACACCTCCTACATCAATCTATGGCATCATTGCTAATGTTGCTAACTATATTTAGGCAGGCCCAGCGACAGGATTTTCGGGCCCCTGTGCAATCTACAACACTGGGCCCTGAGACCTGGCGACCTTTATTTACTTCTTTCATATGTTTTTGGGCCCCTTTCCCCTTTTCAGCCGTTTCAGGCCCTTTTTGGGTGTTTCCGGGCCCCCTGCGAGCTCGGGCCCCTATGCATTTGCTCCCCTGTCCCCGTGCTGACCGTGCTCCCCCTGTCGCCGGCCCTGTATTTAGGTTTATGTCATGTACCAACTTTACAAGGAAGAAATAACGTTGATTAACTCCACTCTCAAGCACCCTGATTCGAACCTCACCTGACTTTTTTGTGTAGGAATCAGCAAAAGAGAGGCACTGGATAGCTTCGGAACTGATGTTCTCCAAGCTCGACATACTTGAACTGCGTGATCGAGAGAAAGAACTGTCCAACTTATCTGTTTTAACAGAATTCAAAATTAGGTTTAGCAAAAAAAAAATCAATCTAAAAACCTTAATTATACAAATTACTAATTGACTTAAAGGAAAAAAATTTTTTTTTTAAAAAGGTAGTGCTTTAACGTTGATAGTCCAAACTGGTAAATTGAGTTCACCTAAACGAAAACACGAACGATTCTCTAAGTTTACATAACAAAGTCAATGAAAGTAAATTTATCAACAGTTGATATAACAAACGAAATAAGCTATATGTTCAATGAATTAACCAATATGATACAAACCCATCTCAGGCGGCATCATGTCAGCTTTAAATTAAAATATAAATACAAATGCAAATCAAAAGAAATGTCCACATAGGTATATTTTTTTTATACAAGCAATATTGGTTTTCAAATTTTTTACCTACAATTAAAACCAATATTTAAAAATACAAACAGTAATTTTTTTATTTGATTGCCAATATCCCAAGTGAAAAAAAATTTGAGTTTTCTGGCCCAGATCTGGCTTCTTCCAAAATTGGCCAGAACTGGCCAGATCTGGACCAGAACTGGCCAGGTCTGGACCAGTACTGGCCAGGTCTGGCCAATTTTGGAAGAAGCCAGATCTGGCCCAGAACTGGCCAGATCTGGCCCATAACTGGCCAGATCTGGCAAATTTTGGAAGAAGCCAGATCTGGCCCAGAACTAACCAGATCTGGACCAGAACTGGCCAGAACTGAAGAAATGTGAACAAAATTTGGAATATTGGAAATGTTATAAATAAAGACAAAATATAAAGGAAAACATTTATTGGATGAAAACTTAATACATAAATACTGTTCTCATAATCCTTATCCTAGCTCCTACACCTCTTCACTTCCTCAGCTCGCAAAGGCCCGCTGAGAGTTTTTTTTAACACACATGTCATCTTCAATCCTTAATTTTCTCTTCAAAGCAGCTACCTAGCGAATTCTGCAACAAGAGCATTTATTAAAGGGCAAGTAAGGCCACTTATCACTACAGTTAGTAAAATGTTTCTTAACATATAAATGCAAAACAAATTACTTTAAAAAATGCAACATTTAATATTATATAATTAATCTACCATAAAAGAAATATTATATATATACAAAAGTTACATTTATTTAATCCATCTATATTTTTTGTCCTTTATCTGTTAACCATGAACTCAGACATTGTATTCAAAGTGCTATTTGCAAAATCTTACAGCTGAATATAGTATTTCAAATACTCCTGCTTGCCGGCAGGATTCAAAATAGTTATTCCCGCCAACCGTTGCTCAAGATATTTTAAATTTGTAATTTTGGGTTTTTGGTGAAGTATTTTTTTCCTAAATACTGAAATAGCAACTTCAATTCACAACTTCAACCTCAAACTTTCTTACCAACCTTTTTTTTTTAATTATTCCTGATGTTTTTGGTCTTATTTTTGTTATTTGCAAAGCAACCCAGCGGACGCACAGGCAGTACCTGCATATGTCTGCCGATTTCCTGGACTTTTATTTTTAATTAAATGCTACAAAAAATTATGTCTTTTTTAGTTTTATTTCATCATTTGTGAAACACTTTGTGTTTATTAGCATTTTTATTACTTTGTATGTAGGCTAGTCGCTTATTTTTGTACGGAATAAACTTTTCATTCATTCATCACACTATTCATATACCACACCTGACCTAACCTAACCTTGCTGTATAATCGTTATAGTAACTGTGACAACTAAAAAACTATTAACTGTAAATTGATTTAACATATCTAAAAGTAGTTTTGTATGTTATACAATTCAAATTCAAAATTTCAAGTTCGAGAGAGGTAACTTACTGGAGTGCAAAACACAGGTAATAACAAAAAAAATAGGCTACATGTAATAATGAAAAATAAACAATATACAATACCAAACTGGTAGGAGTTTCATATCTGACCTTCTGCCGTTCGTTCCTATAGCAGACAATTCAACATCTGATTATCTAAGAAATCAATGTCGAACGACCTATCAAGTTCGATGTACTGTTTGATGGACAGAACTTGACATCTGATTTCTTTGTACAGTATAACATTAGATTGTTTTGTTATTCTGTGAAAATACATTTATCCATAGTATTTTAGTATAAGATAGCGGATGATGAAAAATAAGGTAGGCTAGGTTGTGTTTAGTAAGTTAATTGTAGTAACATTTTAGTTTAGTTTTAAATTTTTATATACATAATTTTAGCTGTAGGCCTATTACATTTATGTTTGGTATGATTTATTGTTCATGAGAGAATAATCGAATATTAAAATTGACAATGGTTTTGGTTATTCTTTGTTATCAACGTTTCTTCATTACTGACGGTTGTTGAAACAGTACAACAGTACATCGGTTGAGTTAAACACGATAGGTTGATAGTTGATATTGGATTGGTTAACCGATATACCTGAATTGAGTACCGAAAACAAAACTGATCCTCGCCCATGTTAATTCCTATTGAGAAGTCCAGTTATCAAAACCTAATCATTCAAGGTAAACAATTGACGGTAAACATAACCTAGAAGATCATATATGAAACTCTACCAAACTGGTAATAAAGTAGGGGGCAGAGCCTATAGCATTAAATTAGAAACTCACCATTCTTTCCAAACCTTTTCCATAAGCTTTCCACATAAATCGAACTGCTTCATTCAGGTTCTGGATTCCGATCGCAAATTAATTGATTTTCCGATTTTCCTCACATATAGGAACTGTTCCGTCCTCTTCACAGTCAATTAATTAAAACATTGTAACAAAAATAACAGAAACAACTCAACTACCACAGATAAACTGAAATTGAAATCAAAACAGGCGGCAATAAAAGTCAAGGTGACGCATGTCCATCGGATCGGAGTTGAGTTAGCTAGCTGTGTTGCTGTGTTGCCGGATCGTCCAGAACCAGTGTTGCCAGATTAGCCAGATTTCAATTCAGACCATACTATACGTCATACCTACTTACTTACTTCCTTCGGAGGAAAATGTGGAGATGGAGATGATATTCGTGTCTATGTTATAAACTTCGTGAGTAAGTAATGTGCCAAACTCCGGGAATAGGTCATATGGGTCAAAATAAATGAAAAATGCAGATAAAATTTTTTTCCAAAAACGCTTTGTTTACTAGATATACGCCATTTTGTATTTTTTACGAAATATTTTTTATATCCGAGGTTTTTCAGTCGATTTTTTTTAAAACTCGTTATGTACCTGTATCTATTCAAGGTAAGTTTATTTAAAAAATAATTAGCATGATCGAACAGTAAATTCCATAATGGCGGCCGTTTAAAATCTTTAAATTGAAATAACGAAGAAACGGTACATTTTACAAAAGAAACTAAACAATAATAATTTTTAGACAATTTTATTTACAATCTAAGGGCACAAACTTTTTGAGAATCGGTGTATAAACAACTGAGTTATGGTCGAATTTAGCTAACAAGGCAGCATATTTTGAAGCAAAATAGTCCATTGATGCGCTGAGCCATGCGTTGAAATAGACAAATAATTATGCTGCCTTATTAGACAAATTCGACCATAACTTAGTTGTTTATAAACCGATTTTCATAATTTGGTATCATAGGATTGGAAATAAATTTTACTAAATATTGTTATTTTGTTATTTTTTGTAAAATGTACCGGTTTTTTTGCTATTTCAATTTAAAGATTTTATACGGCCACCATTTTGAAATTTACTATTTGATCATACTGATTATTTTTTTCATAAACTAACCTTGACTAGGTACAGGTACATACAGAGTTTGAAATAAATCGATTTTAAAACTTAGGAGATAAAAAATATTTTGAAAAAAAGGGGAGATTACTGGTAAACAAAGTGGTTTTGGAAAAAAAATATTTTGCATTTTCTATTTATTTTTAGGTTTGCATAAAACCTATTCCCGAAGTAATTGGTGAAATCCAGTATTATGTACTAGTTGACAAAAGGGGAAAGAAAAAACTATATTTGATTGTAAATGTATTTCAAATAAAAAAAAAATCTAAGCACTTCTTATAAAACATACATTTATATTATGTCTTGATTTGATAAATTTGTCAATACTTGTCCGCCTCAGTCCTTAGTAATGACATTTTAGAGCACCATTAATTTCCTGATTGCCAAGATTTTGTAGCAACTGACCTAGTTCTGGCCCAGATCTGGCCAGTTCTGGCCCAGATATAGCCAGTTCTGGCCCAGATCTGACCAGTTATGGCCCAGATATTGCCAGATCTGGGCCAGAACCAGCCAGATCTGGGCCAGAACGAGCCAGATCTGGGCCAGAACGAACCAGATCTGGGCCAGAACGAACCAGATCTGGGCCAGAACGAGCCAGATCTGGGACAGAACTAGCCAGATCTGGGCCAGAACGAGCCAGATCTGGGCCAGAACTAGCCAGATCTGGGCCAGAACGAGCCAGATCTGGGACAGAACTAGCCAGATCTGGGACAGAACTAGCCAGATCTGGGACAGAACTAGCCAGATCTGGGCCAGAACGAGCCAGATCTGGGCCAGAACGAGCCAGATCTGGGCCAGAACTAGCCAGATCTGGGCCAGAACGAGCCAGATCTGGACCAGAACTGGCCAGATCTGGACCAGATCTGGCCAGAAAACATTTTTTCACTTGGGATGACACCAATATTATTTAAAAGAATATTAGAGAGATGATTTTTATCGCTGTCATAGTTTTTTAACGATCATATTTCACAGCAAATCGTAACTTTGGGGAGTAAATTTAATATTAGCAATGCTCCTAACTCATTAATTTTAAATTTTTTTTCATAGTTATAATAATCAAGATTAATTTCATATGTGAATTTGATCTTTTTCAAATTTTTTTCAAATATATAAATCAACCCCACTAGGTTTAGTTCGGTGTAACATGAGTACACTCCCTCTTAAGACTATATCCTATAGCTGATTGTTTCAGTTATGTTAATAAAATGAAAATTAACAAAATATGTAATTAAAATATAAATAAGTTATCTGTTATGAGTTAATAACAATAAAACACATTAGCTCAAAGTATTTAGATTGTATGTATTTTTTAATATTACTACTCATGGCTTAAAAAACAAAAACAGTAAAAATTTTAAACTCTACATCACAATTTATATTTTAAATAAGATCAAAATCAGTAAGAATTTAAAATTCTACTTCACAATTTATATTTTAGATTTATTTAAAGTAAGGATTCAAATAAAACTGGCTTAATTCTTTTTTTATTAATTTATATTAAAATATTATTTAAATGTCAAATGCATAAAACAACTTCCAATTGAAAGAAAATTCATTTTACTCTTCTTCTTAGTTCAAATGCCAAGTTATAAAAAATTACAATTTCAAAAGAGACTTGAAAGCTTTTATCCTTAAATACTTTTGCTTTACCATATTTGATTGTTAATCACAAAAGTTTTATAGTAATTAATTGTTAGTGTGTTATCAGGTTGGTAGCAAGCAAGGCGATCCAGGCACATGCTCATTCGTATTCAAAATCAGCATCCGGGGGTCTTCTATTTACCAGGCAATTCCATGGTAATGACTGATGATTCATGCATAAAAAATCATTTAGGGGCTTAATCTCAGGATGTTGTCTTATGAAAGTTTTGGTGAAAACATTTATTTAAAAAATTAAAAGTTTCCTTTTCATGAAAATCAGATGGTGGTATTAAACTAATTAGCATAAGACTTAAAACAATATCAAATACCATCAGACGTACTTAAATATTACTTTCCTTTAAACTCTACTCTCAAGTATGGACCTAAATCTTTCGATTAAAAATATTCATGTTAAAATACAAAGTGACGTCATGTTTAAGTAGATGACCACTACTTGAGACACCTAAAACGAGTAGAAAATCAACATGACATTGAAGGTGCTCACATTAGCAGAAATACAGAATGGTTCAAATGCATTCTAACCTCAGAAACCAGTGGATGGGTAGAAATATTTCTTTATTTTATTTTGCATTGTCACTAATCCAGAAGCCAATATATGGAACCAATCTAAATAGACTGTGGTAATAACTGTGAGTGAAGCTCACTGATTGATACTTAATTTAATAAAAATGTTCTTTTATTCAAAATATATCGTAATAAAAATAATAAATGCCACCTGACTCATTACTTAATAATAAGATTTCAATATGATGAATATTAAGAGAAGTTACTTCCAAAACCTAAAATAGAACATACACTCTGGATAAAACATGATGAAAATAAAAATAAGTTGATGTCTTGACAAAAGCTGAAAATAACATATGACATATGACACAAACATTTAAATTGATCACACATAGTTATTAAAAATGCCAGCTATGCTCAATCAGCTAATAAATTCTCAATAACAAATAGCACAAGTTTAAAAATACTGACAAAAACCAGTGAATGATTTCAAAGACATCAAAGATAATCTTAAAACGCAAAAATAAGACATGAGTTGGAGAAATTGAAAGCCAAATGAGACGTAATATGTTTAGATTATTATTTGAATATACGAATGAATAGTACTCTACACTAAACATTAAAATTATAAAATGAAGCAGGGCAGTAGCAGTTGTAGCCAAGCTAGCCATTAAATGATGAGCAAATGTCTGTTCGATTCCAGTTGAAAGCGGAGCATGCAGACAGAGAAACATAGACAAGGAAGAGACCAAGAGGAGATACACATGCGGATAGACATTGAAAGCAAGCCGAAGGAGACGGAAAGAGGAAAGTGACGAGAAACAAAGTGGAATAAAAGTAAACTGTAATAAAAATCAGTAAACACGATAAACCGTTTGACAATGTAGATAACAAAATGAACAACTCAGTGATAAAGATGAGAAGTGTATTGTGGAAACCAAAATAAGTTGAGTTACGATTCAGAATCTAGATCCCTTCTAATGGCTAATGCCCTTTCAGCAGGCTTACCAATGTAGAAAACTAAGCTAATATTGATGCTTTAACTCATTTAATTTAACACTTACCTAAACAAAGATGTGAATTGATAAACTATTAGCAGAAACATTTGGAAGGGAACGGTTTAAAATATAACTTAAATTGCTGATCATCAGTTGCCTTTTAGTAATAAGTCATTCAGATATGCTGCAGCAAAATTAAACTTGAACTTGACAAAAATAGTATTGAAAATGTAATCTAAAAAATCAGTGTGTGCAAAATAATTTTTAAAATTTAAGTAGAACTAAATATTATAACCTTACCTTTTTTAACTGAAATAGCAATTGAAAAATCAATGAAGAAATTGAACCGAATTCAACTAAAATGTGCCAATGTATTTGAGCTTCAACAGAATCAAGCTTAACAGAATAGAATAGCAAATCAATTAATTCAAGATTTTAATACTTGGAAAGAATAATCTTCTTAGTATTTAAATGAAAATATTTCTTTAGTATTGTTTTTTCCAACCTAAAAGTAGCGTAGGAAATAAGTAGGAAGATAAACACTGCTGCCTCTTCCCACGTGGTAAAAAACATTCTCAGCATTAATTATTCAAAAGTCTGCAGTTCCTCACACCACGGTACGGCATCAGCTTTATGAGAAAAATATTAATTTTTTTTGTTACACCTTATGTATCACTAAAAAACTTGGCATTATTTTAAAGATCCACAAGATAACATTATTTCATAGGTTTTGAAATAATCAAACTGTAAATTATCAAAATCTTCAGCAATTTTAAGCCATAAAATAAATATGTATATTTTGAAAAATGTTCTCCAAGTTCCTGTTAGAAATGTATATAAAAACAGGTTCGTTATAAAATCAATACATTTTCAAGAAATATAGTAGTATGAATTGAAATAATTAACCTTTCAAGGCAAATAACAGTGTTCTTATGGAACTAAAACACCAAATGGCAAGAGGTACTACAAACTCTATTTTACACTAAGAAAATACAAAACCATTATAAAATAAACAAAGGTAAAATATATACCTATTTCAGGAAAAGAAAAACTTTTAAATTGTCTTAAATTATTGGCTATGGACAATTAATACTAAAAAAACATAAATACATAAATATTTTTTCCTTTTCATTATCTGAAGGACAACAGCAGACTTAAATCAACTGAAACTTATTACAATATCATCCACTGACTCATGATTGTAAATTTTTAAGTGAATAGATGGATCAGTAAGTTTAAAACTAATCTCAGTAGACAAGCAGTCTTCTTAAAAAAATGCCTACATTTTTTAAAAATGGTTTCAAAGTTAAGCATTAAGCTTTGTTATGTCAATTTAGCTTTAACTTAACTTATGCTTTATATGCATTATTATTACTTAGCGGTAACCTACATAAAAAAAGATCCACTATGACCGTTCGCTACTTCCAGCACTACAAAGACAAAACTACCTCATATTAACTTATCTATAGCGGATAGATTCTGAATCAGTGAAGGTATATTACGGCAGGCTCATACACTACATAGACATAGCAAGATAGCAAAATGACAAGTTTTGGATAGTACGTCACCCATTGAAATAAACACGTTGTTGCTATCAGCTCCATGCTGCAACGAGAAGTAACAGACAAGAGATAGAGATGTTGCTACAAACAGAGGAAGATGTTGCAACAACTAGACTGAACAGTTCACACTCGGTCCACGTTGCGAGGATAGGTTATGTTTGTCGTGTTTAAACAGGCCCGTAGGCCTGCATGTAACGGATTTATTTAGTTTTTTATTTTTAAATTTGTTTCAACACTGTGGCCATTAACTGCTGCTGCGCGCTTGCATCACAGCATCTACATTGGACGGACACTTTACGAGACTACGCAAACGTATGACACTTACAAATTGTACGGGTTGCGACATGGCATGGTGGCAAAGCGGTAGCAAACAAAAAAGGGTTAGGTTAAGCAGTATACTTTTAAACAACATTCCTATACGCAAAAAAGTTCTGTTTGGTTGGTTTCATTTTGAGGTGTAACAAAAGAAAAAGTAGAATGAAGGATTTTAAAAAATTTCACTGTTGATGTACTTTAGAGTAATAAACTAGAATTAAGATAACTATGATGCGCAAGAGGGAGGGAAATTTCTAAACTTATCATTCGTCAACGACAGGCCAACCCCACAAAGGCAGATGGAAACACACGAGGATTTCCGAAATATCTGGAAATTCCCAAGTCTAAGAGTCCCTATCTAGCAGACTATCAATAAACTTTTAGGACAAGATATAAGCAACAACAAACCAAATGATTCATCCAATAGGAAACGATGTCGTAGCATAAAAACCAAAATGCTCCAACCACTGATATAATTAGCGGGATCTTGTGAATTTTACTTGTTGGTTTTTGCTTGTTTACTAAGAGCCTGGTGCTGGCAAACGATAAGCGAAATTTCCCTCCCTCTCACACTTCATAGTTGTATTAATTCAACTATAATTGTATTGCTACCTTGACATAATGAACCTCAATAAAACATTTCCTTGTTTTTAATTTTGTTTGCAAGCAAAGAACAAACCAATACAAACAATGAAAATTATATTTCATATACATTATGGACATTATGCGTAAATGATGATCAAGCCTTTTTATGAGTATCAAATAACCCATATAAGCAGCCACTTTTTCTCTGTACAACAAACTGCCCAAGTCAAACCTCTACTAGAAAATTTTTATCTATAGTAGAACCTTGGTAGAAGCTTGATAACAAGTGAGTTTCTCAAACTCCATTTCAATTGCCACAACACTAAATGTCTTGATAACATAAACCTCAATAGGAAAACCTCTCTTCATAACTAGTCCTAGTTCCGACATCCTCGTAAGAATCTGCTCATTGAAGTTCTAAGTATAACAAAACTTACAACAAACTCTCAACAGCATTAAAGAAACAGAAATAAACATTTCTAAGGCAATCATTTCTGCTTTCAGGTTGTGTAGTGACTGTTAAGGATGAACTATTCCTCCAGGTGGGAGAGCAGTCAAGCCTGCTAGTTGCCCACAACATTGGTTTTTTAAATATTTTTAATTAATTTGTGAATCCCCTTCAGGAGGGGTCAGAGGCTGCTGCTCTCTGGCAGAATTCTTGCCTACAATTTTGGAAAACACATTGGGAGAATGTTTTCTTTGAATTTTTAAGTATAAGTTTTGTTTTTCCATAAGTAATAATTACAAAATCATTTTCTAATCAGTTGAAGGTTTTTAAAAAACAATGTGAAGTACATTTTTTGAAAATTTTATTTGTGACATATTTAATTGGTAGTTTTTTTTTCTATTTGAAGTGTCTTAATTTGTATCCCTTAGTTTAGTAAAAGCATTTTTACCCATGTTAATTTGAAGGTTTTTTCAATTTGAAAAATAAAATTTATACAAAATTTAATTGATATTTTATGTAACTTAATGGCATAATTATTTCAGTATTAGATTAAATGTTGTGCAAAGTTTGGAAAAACAATCAATGCAAATGTTTTTAAGTTATTACGTTACATACACACCTATGCACCCACAAACACACACAGTGAGGAACAACAAATCTTTGACTGCGCTAATACACCGATTCACTTCAATTCATTCGTTCATCAATTAAATCTCAGCATTTATCAAGGAAAATCCGATTTACACTTTTTGTATTTTGTAATTGTAGGAATTATTTTTGGGGTCTTCATAGCATATCAATTGAACAAGCCTCACACAAATTTCCTAATACAATAAAATAAACTTTTCAACAAGACCTTTTCGATTCACTATGTCAAGGTTTTACTGAACTTCAGTGATGAAAAACAATTTAAAATTTAAGAAAAAAAAGTAAATTGTAAGAAAAAAATGTAAATGTAAAATTTAGAATGCAATAGGTTTACTATTAATTGCAATTGCTTAAGAAAACAATATGATAAGATATTGTTACTTGGTGTAATGGAGATGGAGGAATGAAGTTTATGAAAATGTCCAGGCAGTTCCTATAAAACACAATTGAACACAATTTAATAACAGCACTCCTTTAAGTAGGCTGCAGAAAATACCTAATTTTACTACAATTACCTGCCTATTAACTCGGTGCTGCTAACTAATGTGCACTTTTAGAGATATAAATTCAACTGTACTACCACTCAAACAAAAACAACAATCTGTCATAAAAGCTCTCTACAATTTATTTCACAACTTCACAATTTATAGCCTTTTTTTTACACTGCATAACCAACTATTGCTGATAAATTAAAAAGTCTAAACTTCAAACTTTTACAATCGATTGAAGATTAATAAAAAAAATCCATAATAATGATCTATATTGGTTATGCATTTTGTAGTTTGGGACTCCAACATATTATATGTACAGTAATATTTTATTTTACATTGAAGGAATTTGAAAATTTGGATATTAAGGAATTAGTGATACATTTTCTTGTCTTTCTTTAAAATTCAGTAGTAAGTAGCAGTAAAGACCGCTTAAATATACTGTATAATTTTATAAGAACAATGAATTTATTAAAAATTTAAATGTAAAAGAATTGTGGTAATGTAGTGTAATACAATTTAATTTTTCCTTCAAATCAAATACATCAATTGATCGCCTTTAGTTACTGCTAATCAGTATTTCAAACATTTAGGTTAGAAATTTCAATTAAATTACCTTTCCAAAAAAAAGCTTGTTTTACCAGACATGGAACAAAACTAAAAATACAGACAACCTGTATTCTTTTCTGATGCAGAAACCTGCATAACTAGAATAAGTTTAGTAATAAGAATATTAGCTCGCAGCAAAATTTAGGTTACATACAACCAAAACTGTGAAAAAATTAATACTTGAATGGATACAATTGTTTTCGTAAATAAACTGTACGGCAAGAGAAAAACCTAATAGCAAACTAAGCTCTGAGAACAGATTATGGGAATTAAACTCTCTATTTAAATAATCTAGTACTCTTTTCTGTAAAATAATTAGTGCAGACAAACCTTCCACGGTTTTTGTACTACTGTCACAATGTAGTGTTCAACTTGTTATGAAATAAATATATTGATTGGTTGATTGATTATTTGATTGATTGATTGATTGATTGATTGATTGATTAAAAACTTTCTAATTTATAAAAATAAAATGAACATTTTCCCTCTATTAAGTTTTTTTAAATTTACTTTCTTTTCAACACCTAGAAGGTGATTAGCTTTTAAATGATGTCTCAGAAATTAAACTTTTAACTTTACCACTGCTAAACATTTAAATATCGACACATTAAACCCTTTCCAAATTAACTCCAAGCTCACTTAATGCACAATCTTAATCACCACACACAACTCCAAAAATCTACAGATGCAAAGCGCACTGTGAACAATTTGCAAGTGTCATATACAAAAACTGAACATAAACAACGAAAACGACTACGAAACTGAAACGATACTCATAAATAAAAATCGGAGACCACAGAAAAAATACTACGACCAGACCAGACCAAGAGGTGACTGTACTACCAAAACTGCAATACTGTCGTGTCGAGAGAAGGTCGGTTTTGTCGTGGTGGGAGAGCCGCGGCGGGGGTAGCAAGCCATCGTCCGAGTAGGAAACGGTGCTCAAGCATTTCTGGAGCTTGCGGCCGGTACCTTGAGACTTAGAGCGGCGCACGGGCTCGGGTGGCACCGCTCGCCGGGCCGGGGAGCCGCTCTGCTTGCCCGTCGGCGACACACACCCGTTAATCTGACACACACGCCGCACACGGACATTGTTCACTACTCACTCAGCACACGTGTTGCGAGTACCACAGTAAATGGGAGTGATGAAGTGGAATTGGAAAACTCTCAGAAGTGAACTTTTCTGACATTACAGTACTTGATTTAATGTGCTCGGTTCTTTTAAATGATTTTATATGAGAAAAATAACTAATCTGCCATAAAAAAAGAGTATTTTAAGCAAAATCCCAAGGTTATTGCTTTAGGAAATAAGGTATCAAAGAAGTTCACTCTGTGATATTACAGGCTAGTTTTGTGAAGAAAATTAAACATTTTTAACTGCCTTTTTATACTGCATCATACGTCAGCTAATATCTGTTACATCATTGGAATAAATGAGCAGCTATTAAAAAAAGTTTTATATTTTCCAATGGTACATTTGTAGTCACAAAGCTGTGGATTCATACAGTTCAAAGCTGAGAATTTATAAACTCTATATGCATCTTAATGTTATCGAACTGGAAATCTCTTGAAATTGATGAGACGGTCTATTACCTTTCTTGCTTTTTAAGTCAAAAAGGAATGAATAGTAGAACAATGCCCCGTGAAGTAAGAGGAAGGGGGGAAGGGAGGGAGAGGGAGGTGGCACACATGTTAGTAGTACAGTGTTACTATGGAGAAATAACAGGGGAGTTAGTGGGAAAGGTTACGAGGTTAGTCACACGGGACTAAAAGCCACTGTTACGTTTTCAGCCCACTACGGCCTCTAGTATCTAAACATACACTGAGAATAAATACCGAATAAATATTTAAGGCAGCTTTGGTCTCCATCTGAATCCTTGAAAAATCAAAAGAATAATACAATAATTAAATATGTTGTAACAGCATGTAAGTATATAATATTAAATTGAAAACTTTGTTAAAAAGAAAATAAAAACAAATGGAAGGGGTTAAGGGAAAAGTTGAATGTGCCAGTTTTATTTTCATGAGGTATTTTTTTATGAACAAATGTTAGGACTTTCCATTAAAAGATTCGTGCAACAGTTTACTCATTTATAATTTTAACAGTATTTATTACCTTTTTAATGCCAGACATTTTATGCTTTACTAAAAGATTCAGGATTATTTCTGAAGAAAAAGCAAGATCACAAATATGAATAATATATATATATTTACCATCTCACCAACTGATCCATAATTTCCCCAACATTGGAATAAATGTTATTATCAAAATATTCAAAATATTATTTTCGATATTCATTTGTCACTGATTGAATTTAGGCCAACTGAACTTTAGTACTTCTGATGCATTTCGAAAATATTTGAGGAAGTGGCATTTAAAGTAATAAACCTTAAGTTTAGATTGCATATTAATTGAAATAGCCTTAAAATATTCATGTGTGTTTAACAATTGATATGTATTTTAATGAGTGTGTGATAAATTTTAAAAGCCCCTATCTTTGTAATTATTTCTTAATTATTGCATTGACTATATAAACATAATTATTGTGTGCTGGCACCAGAAAACCCTTAAAGTCAAAATATTACCTAAAGGGATTAATTAAAAATATTATTTGCTATGTAAGTAAAAGGAAGTACGGAAAATATAAAAGCTCTTGGCAGATATTGTAAATAAATAAAATACATTAGCGCAGGTGAATTGTGACGATGCGGCTGTTAAAGGCTGCTTATATTTTGATTCTAAGTTCTTACTCTTGCACATTCAAAGGAGGCTTCTTCAAATATCTTTTACGCCTTTCTTATAATTACTACTTAAAAACAAAATTATATTTCACTCACCACCAAAATAAAGTGTCTACTGTTAAAAAATCATATAAGGGAAAACTATTTGAAGGAGATAAGTACCGACTTAATGTCTTCACACATAGTAATAAGTATGTAATGACTTATCAGCTTCAATATTACTATTCTACTGGCACATTCAACATAGCAAAGGAGGGAACTCAGGGATTTCAGGGGGCAAGCAGAATAATGAGTACCCTGGGCCTGAAAACAGTCAGAGGTTAGTGAAAATATATACAGACACAACACACAGAACGCACATCCATTGTACATACTATTCTATATACACCGTCTATTGTCTTTTCTCTATCTTATCACAGTCGATCCCTACACTGATGTGGGATGAACAACCAAACATAATTGCAAACAAAATAAAATTAAACAAAAATTTATAATCTTGGATTGGGAAAGGGTTTCGTGGAACATTCGGTTTCTCGGGTGCTACGGGATTTGGGGACTACGGGACGGGGTTCTACGCTACATACCGCCAGAGATCAGGCAGGCAGTTCGACCAATCAGGCACGAGCCGTCTCTGCAATACATCTCTACCTTCAGAGCTACCCACTTGCATCCGTCAAATCACATAAACTATTGTAACTAAATCAAATAATTGTATTATCTGGTATGCTTTGGATCGTTCCACAAAAGGCTGAATCACATCCTTAAACAATAGATCAACCCCTGACCAGTTAAAAAAATGACTTTCTGCTAAGTTACTTATTCAATCAATACAAATCATTCACCTGTGACATAATTTTTATAATGAAAAGGAGATAAAAGTAGTAGAACTGCTGCTTTATAAGCTTATATAAAATATTAAGCTGTATTATCACTATATAAATCACTTAAACAATGGAAAGAAAGACTGCATTTTTATATAACCAATTCAAATTGTGATTGCTATGAAACTAGCTGAAGAATGAAGAATTTCTTCTAAAAGTAAACTTACACACTTGTATTAAAATAAATAGAACAATTTAATTAAAATGAGTTGAAACTGTAGTTTGTATTACAAAACTGCCATAATCTTATTTTAACTATAAAAGATTTGTTGAAACTATCCTAATTTTGTATGAGCAAAAAACATGCCCTGATTAATGTACAAATTAAAAGAAAGAAAAGTACTGAATAAAAATTTAGTGATTCATCAGTTATGATTACTTTTTAAATGTTGAAATGGATTAAGATAAAAATATAGAAAAATATCACAAATTTCACATAAGAAATTCCTGTCTCCTTTCCTGTCTTCTTTTTCCCAACCAATTAAAAGAAATTCCTAACCATTGAGAACATTACCATCTTGCCTTCTATAACAAATACTTCTACACAATCTTTGTATACTAGAATAATAGGGACCTCAAGATTAGTCAGTCATGTCTGTTGTAATACAAACTAAATATTTATCTGCAGACTATAAAATTTATTTGCCAAAATACAACTGCCTGCCATGATTTTACCAACACTTGCCACCCACTATACGGTTGAAATCTTCGACACCTATAATACAAACAAGAATGTCAGCCACGATAAGATTGATATTTTTAATATGACTGCGAGATTTTGTGAACGAGCATTGCAAATTTTCCGGCCGCATTAAGACTGGGAGATTTGTGGCTGTAGTATACATAACAGATTTTCTGACCATGACATGATCAAAATATTTGTCTGCCGCCATTCAATCGAGATAACCACTGCAACAAAGCCACTGGCCACTATGACCGACAAATTTCCCAGCCGAAATACAAATAGTAGATTTACCTGCCGATACTTGATCTGCCGACACTGTATGTCGTTAGCAAGGGACAAAAACTACTATTTCGTTTAGTTTTACCATCAAATTCAAATTTCCTGACCAAACGGTAAAATTCATGATTTTTTCCAGAATATAACCGACCTTCAAATATCTACATCAATTTCCAACTTTCCCTGAATTCTCAACTGGCAAACACACTGTATTCCCAATTAAATTAATGTAAAAGAGATGACTAATTTAATTTTTAAATAAATGTTTTTTGCAGTTTATTTTCAACAGTCAATATTACAATTGAATATTTTTGTGTTGTTAATTGTCTATAATTAAAAAAAACTCAAGAATAAAAAAAACAATTTCACATTCACTGTGACTGCTATATGGAAAAACTATGGGGCGTACCGCAGAATGTGGTTACTCCAAGTCCTTTGCTGAGTGGCATACTTGTCGTTTAGCCAAATCACGATCTCAATGAGTAGTTATATTACACTGTAAGTTATTCAATATAAATACTTAAGGACATATTCTGAACAAGTCTGGTAGATAGATAGCAGCACAACCCAGATTACAGTAGGTAAAAGAGTGACAATCGACAGAAAAAAAGGAAAGGAGGCCCACTGTATGTGATCCTGGCAGTGATTTTGGGTACCAAATACTTTTAAACAACTTCATGAAAATGGTGGAGAAATACCTTCTGAGGAATGAGAAACATTAGGTGCACACAGCTCAGGTATTAACCGCTAATTGAGAAGCCCAAGCGCTAACCGAGGTTGCACTTTCAACTCCAATAAACTCAGTTATCACTCATAGTAAAGAGATTAGATTTGTTTTGTTGTCTGTGGCAGTAAAATTATAAAATTGAAGTTTTAAATTAATATATTTCGGTCTTAAAGTAAAATCAAACATCTAAACAAAATTTCTAAATGTAATTCAAAATTTTGAGATGGAAAAAATGAAAAAAATATTAGTAAAACTTTGTAAGGTCTACAAGGTTATTATTTAATTACTATTTAAAAAAGCAACCACATAATCTATTTTTTCAATTACATGATCTCTACAAAAAACAATATTGGACTTCAAACGGATGCAGATGAGTTTTAGACTATTTTATTCTACAACAAAACTACTTTAAAATATTAATGAAAAATGTCTATATAAAAAACCTTTGAATCATATGCATGTTCATAAAAAGAGGATAAAATAAACACTAACAATTAGTTGGAACAAAATTGACTAGATATTTCAAAAGTATATGTTGTAACAGTTAAAGAGAAGGAAGACAAATCAACAATGAATAAAAATTGCCATAGTTTTATTTTTTATTTAAGTCATTGTGTAGGAGTTTTATAAAAGTACTGTAAAATGAGCAATGTATTGTTGACGAAACAGCAATGCAAATACAAAACTATACTAAATGTGTTAGAAAGAAAATGCTAAACACAGTTTCTGATCCCCAAAACACATTTAAGAAGTATTTGTCGTAAATTGATTTTAATGTTGATAAATTTTCAGTAAAAATTAAAATGTTGAAACCTATGGAAGTTCTTACTTAAATGCAATTTGTAAATTAAATGTTTTTCTTGTTTTACATGGAATGAATGTACTGTACTGAACTATATTTGGGAAATAAAGAATTTATGAATATTATAAATATAAATTTCTATTTATAATTACAACTATTATAAAAAAGACAAGTAATACTAAATGAATTTCATCATATTTTTATCACATACGTTATAAAAATAATCATCATTGAATCATAATTTAGAGGGTTGCCAAAACTCGGTCATGTACGATTTGTTACTTCTCAAAAGCTTACAGCAATATTAAAAATTGAAAAAGGAAGTTGAAAAAGTTAAATTTGAAAATCATGCATCTTTTAGTTTTGAAAATACTCGAGTGAAATCGGTGCTTGGTGAATTTCAATGAAGTAATTAGAACGGTGAAAATCTGTGGTTAAATGAATCGTATATTTAGTAAAAATCCACCCGAAACCAAGCACAGAAACATTCCAATAACCAGAGTAAGAGAGGAAGTGCGTAATGTTGTGTGACTTACTGATCTTACGTTTGGCGTTGCCCAACGCTCGGTTATTGTGGTCGGACTGTTTGGCATTCTCCTTTCTCCACAGGTCCCGCAGGCCTTGCTGGTGGCTGTACTTGATATTGGGGACGGACAACAGCCGCGTGTCGCTCCTGTTGGGCGTCTTCTGGTCCACAGACACTCGCTTCCTGTCCTTGCGCGGCGGCCGAATGGGCCGGCCCTGGTGGTCGAACAGCTGCAGCTCGGTCGGCCGCACCGCCCCCCCACCCCCCACCACCTCCTCCGAGTCCTCCTTGCTCAGCACAATCGCCGGCACCTCCTCGCCCTCGGGCTCCGGGCTGGCCGGGTACTCGGGGGAGTTACTCCCCGAGTGCTCCGCCGGCGACACGACGTTCGAACTCGAATAAAACACCGAACTTCTCTTCCCTGTCTTTTCCGGTGGTGCGGAAAAAGTATGTTTCAATTTCATGTCCACCCGGCTGAACTGTTTTTTCAAATTGAAACCCTTCCAGGAGGAACTGCTCCTGCGGTCCTTGGAGGGGAGGTCGGGTCTCGTGTCAGAGTCGGAGTGAGCGTCCAGTGCAAACGCGTCTTCTGCCGCCTCCACGTCGTTGTCCGCCGGCAGCGGAGAGACCTGCGCCGAGTATGTCGGGCTGGGGCTCACGACCAGCCTGTCCAGCTCCTCATAGTCTAACACCTTCGGAATAGGACAACATCTACTCATGCAGTCGACACGGGAGGGAGTGGGTGGATGGAAATTAAACAAAACGTACTGTAACATACTGGATAATCATAAACTCTCACCAAGTAATTAGTTCATTACCTTTAGTTCAATCAATTCTAATACGTAATCGACTATTATCATTTAATCTGTTGAAGAAAATGTTGTACAACAGTCATTTATGTGAAGATAAGTTAAACTAAGCAAAGTTTGGTTTGTAAAAAATAATATTTTTTAGAATAGATTTCCCATGAAAATAAATCTAAATAAAGGTAGACAATATAATATACTGCAATAAAAAAAGTCAAATAGTATTTTAAATTTGTTTACTTGGTTTTTATGAGATAAGGCTCGAATGCTGATTAATTATATCAAAACAAGATTTATAAGTAAGGAATTTAACACTATTATTTTTTATTATGGATGGTACTGTTGTCACTTCAATTTACATGTGATTAAACCATGTTTTATATAAAGGTTTCAATAATCTGGGAAATATTTCATATTCCCATTTTTAGTAGCACTGACTTTAGTTAATATTTGGACAAATTATCAAATTCTTGTAATAAAATTCTAGTTACACAATTTTAGCAAAGACAATAATATATATGAAATGAAAGAAATGAACGGACAAAACTACTTTATGCCAATGAAAATATTTTCAATTATGCTTCAACATAATCTACTGCCAATAGTAATAGTTATGTGAAAATACACTACACATATATTATTTAAAGTTAGTAGCTCTAACTTCCTAACAGCAAAAGCAGCAGCCAGGGGCTCCACTATTCTACTGAAAATTTGTTAGCAAGCTAGCAGAGTTAATCAAACAATTCAAATTTTAAAACAAATTAGAAACTGGTTTCAAAGATTTGCGGCCTATCTTCCTCTTACTACTTTCTATTATTATATACTTTTTTCTAGAATTGCTTTTGAAAATTATTTGTTCTCTCTTTGCTACACTATTTAATGACACAAATGTCCAACAACCTAGTTGTGCGGGTGCCTGATATTTTCAGCTAAACTAATTGAATAAACTGAGTTTACAATTGTGGGACTAGTATTCTCTAAATTAAACCTAAAAATAAAATAATATTATCAAATCAATTTGAAATAAAAAAGAATTATGGAGAACAAATTATAAAAATAAACATTTTTAAAGAAACTACAAATAAAAATCATTGTGAGCTTGTACAGATAGGAAAGAATGATTTTGTTTTTGTTTTTTATTGTAGTTGTTCTGTAAATGTTAAAAGCTGTAAAGTTGTAAAAGTAAAGTTGTTTAGAAAGTGTGAATACAAATTTTTAGTATGACCACAAATGTACGAATGTATGTGCGACTTCTTCAAAAGTGCTGTAACAAAACTTCACTTTTCATTAAATATTACTTGTCTCACATTGCTCATTAATAGCTAACGATTATTTTCAATAACCTGAGGTAGAACAGTTACGGCAGTTTTGAAATTGTGTGTTGTGTATGCTCAATGATGAAAGTCATCAAGAAAGCAGGATAGCATTTGACACAATGAAAATTAGAATAAATAATAATATGTAGTTGCTTTTCCAAATGAAGACCTCATAACAAACAAAATCCAAAGATGCAAAATTATGCTTGAAACGAAACTGCACCTGAGTTAAGAATGTGCAATCCACAACATAAAATACTACACTAACTACAAAGTAGAATTTAGAAAATCATCTATGAGAAAGTAAAATAAACTTTTCACTTTACTGAGCAAAAGTGCATTATTTTACAATGCAGCAACACGAATGAAGAGAAATTTAAAGAATTAGATCTGGTGTTAACTGATTTACAAGCTTTATCAAAACACTAACTCACCACTGCCTTTTATATCTGGGTTCGTCTGTTTGATGTAGAATCAATAAATTACAATTCTGATATACTAACAAACTTCAGTTTTATCAATAAGAAGCATTCTTCACGTTACACAGCCATCTTTGCAAATTTATCAGTTCAATAATTGTACAGAACAAATTGTAATTTAAGGAATTCTAACGCTGGTCTGCTAGCATTCATTGAGTCTAGAATCAAGTATTGTTATGAATTCTCTAACAGCCAGGTCAAATCTGTTATCACTAACTCATACTGCACCAACATAGACAAACCCAGTCATAAACAACAGAAGGAAACATCTGTAAATTAGTAAGGTCATCCAGAAAAAAAAGAAAGTTTTGCTGCTACGTCTAGTGCTATTGCCACTCCTCCATGACTGAGTGTGCAGCCGAAACTTCAATCCCGGCCTCAATATGAGCTGAGCCTCGCAGCCGACCGCGATCATGTATTTCATTCCTAAAGCGTTTCAAAATGGCATCGCAGATTGAATATCCCACAAAATGAAAATTAACTCATAATTTTGCTTCGTTCGGTTCCTTATTGTCAGCAAAGGGAATTTTTCCACGTCCCTTGTAGGGCAAGCCAAGTCGTTGTAGGGTCTCATGTAGACTCCGAATATTTTTTGTCCTCTTGAACTTAATTAAACAGGAGTAAACTTAGATTGCCCTTAAACACAGTTGCCTTTGGTTCACGCACATTTAGTGGTATTTTAAAAGGGTGTAGCCATTTTAAATTGTTGTAAGAATGAACTGCGTGATTGGTTAGCAGTGAGGTTAGGCTTACAATGAGACCAGGAGTGAAGCTTTCGGCGACAGACTCAGTCGAGGAGGTGGAATGACACCACTGGATGTAGTGGGAAAACATTCTTTATGGACGATCGTTGTTCAAAAGCATTCAACCCAATATTAATTCAGTAAGAATAAACAATGCAGACTTTACTTCAAATATGAAAAAATAACCTTTAGCAATGCAAAGAGCTTTGAAACAAAGTATTGAAGTTAATTTCAGTCTACAACCAAACATCTGAGATTTGACAACCTACTTAGATAATGACTACCCTGCTTTCTTGCGCTACTTTACGGGTGAACCGAGGCCAGACAGTGAGGTTACCTGGTCAATGCTCGGGGAGCGACACCTCTCCCCGTCCCCCTCGCACAGAGGGTTGCGTTTGGGGGACCGCGGGACTCTCTGGTACGGATCTGCATTACCATACAGATCCGGCGTCCCGATGCTCAGCAGGCAGCACTTCTGGACAATGTCCACCACCACCAACCCCACCTCGTTACCGTACGCCATCCTGCGGACAAAAACGAGTCATTTGTTGTTGAGAGCTAAATCAGTAGTTGTAATCGGTAGATAGGTTTTGATAATGTTTTACAAGCTCAATTCTTATACACTCACAAGAAATACAGTTAAACTTATAGAAAGATATATAGGAATCTTATAGACCACAAGAAAGATTTAAACTTTATAGCAGATAATTTTAAAAGATAATCTTCCATAAAGGGACATATCAACCAAGGTAAATTTTTTAACATCATGACCATTATTGATATAAAGTTTAACAGACAGTTAAAAATCTCTGATTGGTTACTTGCTATTCCATTAAAGCAAAAATATCACAAATAAGCCTGGAGCTTGGGCTATGGATTGGTTCGACCACCTGATTTTCATACTGATTATAGCTGAAAATACGG
Organism: Flexamia atlantica; assembly: GCA_035578135.1. Taxonomy (NCBI): domain Eukaryota; kingdom Metazoa; phylum Arthropoda; class Insecta; order Hemiptera; family Cicadellidae; genus Flexamia; species Flexamia atlantica. The sequence continues at coordinate 16,061,535 of JAQJVK010000012.1, read as the reverse complement.
TGACCACCATTTAACAAAATTATCAATATTTAAGTGCCCAAAAGGTTGCTGCCAATAAAAAAAATGTTGGTAAGAAGAGTATTTTGTTCTTTACTAAAACATAAATGTCATATAAACAACGAGTAGTTTGTTGCTGAGAGCTAGTTGTGATCAGTAGTTGTAATCGGTAGATAGGTTTTGATAATGTTTTACAAGCTCAATTTTTATACACTCACAAGAAATACAATTAAACTTATAGAAAGATATATAGGATTCTTATAGACCACAAGAAAGATTTAAACTTTACAGCAGATAATTTTAAAAGATATTCTTTCATAAAGGGACATATCAACCAAGGTAAATTTCTTAACATCATGACCATTCTTGATATCAAGTTTAACAGACAGTTAAAAATCTCTGTTTGGTTACTTGCTATTCCATTTAAGCGAAAATATCACAAATAAGCCTGGTGCTTGGGCTATGGATTGGTTTGACCACCTGATTTTCATAATGATTATAGCTGAAAATACGGTGACCACCATATAACAAAATGATCAATATTTAAGTGCCCAAAAAGTTGCCACCAATAAAAAAAATGTTGGGAAGAAGAGTATTTTGTTCTTTACGAAAACATAAATGTCATATAAATTCAATTCATAAATATTTACATATTTCCACATTTATATCTTGGAAGTTTAATATGTCAGTACATATAAAGCAGTGATAAATAACTTATAAACCATCCTTTCTTCAAACTAAAATTGACGATTCCCAAATATAACAAATTGGTATAAAACTTCCCAATCCACAAGGAAAAAATATCAAATCCAATCAAGTCAAGGAAAAGGACCAAACAAATTCCTCTTCCATCCTGTACTCATGTTTTACTTGGACTTTTGTATTTGCATGGTTTGGACTCTGAAATGAACTTTTTGTGTGTGAAGAGGAAAGTTGCATTTGCCTGTATATATTTATTCTTTTTGACATAGCCTATTATATCCACTGAATAGCTGAATAAATCATTTGAATCACTCACAGTCCGTAGGAGGAGTTGATGCACAGCGCGGAGATGCTGCTGGGGGACTCGCCGCTGGTGACGGGCGTGATGCAGACCAGGTGCGCCTGGAATCCCGGCGGCTTCTTGATCGGCCCGGCCTTCACCTTCACCGGCAGCACGTACTCCAGGGATGACTGCCACATCAAATAGCACATCAAATAACTTAACTTATACTGGTACGTTTTCTTGAAGTGGTGACCAAACCAGGAAGGAATTTTAAGACGAGTATGAATGAGAGATGAGTGTAGGATGAGTGTGGCGTAAGCTTGTAATCTTGTTACTGACTAAGGCCGACATGTTCATTAGAAAGGGCTGTTGATTGATAGCCTGTCAATTAATCGTCTGATCAATTAATGGCAACTAAGGGACCTACAGTTTAAAGTGGAATCCAACCACAATTTCGCCAATCAATTACAAACTGGTCTAATTATGAGGATGATCTTTATGGATGAACGTGAATGTAGTATTCAATAGTGAGAACATTAATCTTCACCATATCCATAAGCCGTCGCTAAGAAGTATCCACAATTTGTGATTCCCAAGTATTGATTGTTTGAAGTTCATTGTTGGTGATGAGTAGCTGGATTACAGGACACGCCACCTATCCATCCACACAGGACATGTCCATCCACCATGTTAGTCACGTACATTCTACATTCTAAAATTCTACATTCTTTTAGTAATCAAAGAAAATTTACTCTATAACAGATATTTTAATAAATAATTCTAAATTTTTGAAAAATTAAAGAAAATTGACTCCATAGCAGGTTTTGTCGACTTTTGAAAAACCATAAACTTTGATTGAATAAAACAAAAACATATTTTTTACAATTTCTTTTTCCTATCATGGGCATCACCCACCTTAAGGATTTTTATGCGGCATTGCTTCCAGCGACTCGTTGTAAGAGCTTTTAAAATATTTTTACACATAAACACAACACAAACACGAATAGCGAATGCCACATATATTCCCAGGGACAACAAGAGGACAACAGGGGCTGACAAGAGGACAACAACTACTGTCGTCGCTGGAAGCAACGCCGCATAAAAATCCTTAAGGTGGGTGATGCCCATAAATAGAGCAAAGAAAAATTAGACCCTGCCTACAAGCATGACTTTTACACAAAATTTTTTTACAAGTTATCATGGGATACATGGAGTTGGTTTGTGTAGGTCAGGCAGAAGTGAAAATTTTCAATAACACCCAATATCTCAATAACTGCTTATTTAACCCTAGAGAGCTCGCGCCTACCGCCGTAACGTGAGAGCTCGCGCGGGGTAAATATTTACCCCATTATGTTTTATTGTATTTATTTAATGAAACAACAAGCAATTAATTCGAAACATATTACACACTTTAATGTCAACTATATTTAACTTATATACACTCCATCATGTAGAAAGTCTTAACAGAAAAGCATACTGTTCACACATAAAACAGTCAACAGAAGTTTCTACTGTATGGTCCTTGCAGATGCTTTTCCCGCAATTAGCATAGAACTTGGTAGTTTTTCGGTCCAAATTTCTAAATTTCTTGATCAGAAATCACATCTGGCATTTTTTCTGAGTTAGTTGTTGTATTGGTTCTCGTTGCGGTATTCCTAAAGCCAGCTTTATGCACGTTTTTAGGTCTCTTGGTAATGTCACAATTTAAGTACAGTGTGGACTTAACAAGAGATTTGCCATTACAAATTTGGCGTTACATCATCCTAGACTTATAGGTCTGCCACTAGACGAGTCGACTGGAAGGTACTGAGGGGAAGAAAGCACTCGGGTGCGTCTTCGCATACTTTTTATTGTGTTAAAAACGTGCCTGGAGAAAAATTACCCCGCGCGAGCTCTCTAGGGTTAATAACAGTATACTTGATTTTTTGGGTGCGAAGATCTATTAAAGATAGAAGAGCTCATAATCATTAGTAAATCAACCTCAATTAACTAAGATGTTATTTTTTCTTGTTCAATGGATATAATCTTTTATCAAACCAACCTAGCTAATCCTAAAGCTAGTTAATCTATCTACTGGTGATGTGGGCTTTAAAATCTTCCTGCTAGTGCTCAATAAAACCGAAATGCAGGTCTGTTCTTATATTTTTTGTGCTTCCTATTTTTTTCCTCAATTATACAAAATAAGAGCCCACAACAAGGTTATGCCAAAATTAAAAATGAAAAAATATAGTCAAGTTTTAATCTTCAAAATTTGTGAGGACAGTGCTATTACCTTCTTGTTGTCAGGGTCGGTGAGGCTGGGCTTGGGCGGGTACTCACACTCTGGCGAGACTTCCGGCTCCTCACTGACCTCGTACACTATCGGGATCTCCAGCGTCTGCAGGCGACAAACAACACTGAGACATGAATTTTTACTGAATAGAGAGGAACATTATTGACTTTTTGTCAGACCGAGTTGGATGTTAAAATAAACTGTAATAAAGCCTTTTGACATCTGGTGAATTATGATCTCACAAGAGTGTTTTATCACTAGGCTCCTTCGCTAGGAGAAGGATACCAACATTTACTGAACGATTTGAAAGTTAGGTGACAAGTGTTATCTTCGCTAGAAACTGGCGCTGTAATTGCTATTACAGGGACTAGACTGTAATCTGGCCTGTACCAGATTAATCGTTACTTTTTGGCCAAAAATTATTGTGTGTTCCTAATGTGTAAGAGTTATTAAAGGTGTTCAAAGTCTGATAACAAGTTTTAAATCAGAATAACATCATTCCGAGTGACTAGTTCTTCATATTAGTCTGAAGAAGGAGCTGTATGCCTTGAAAGTACATGGTAGTTATTATTTGAATCACATCACAAAATAATAAGCAAATTAACCTTTTCACAAATTAATTTTTATCACAACCCTTTAATGTTGTGCAAGGGTTAAAATATTCATATCACAGAAGATTTAGATAGTCTTAGTTCGTAAATAGTAAAGTTTTAACGATAACTTTAAGAGATAACAGCAGGACACTGTCAATAGTCCAGTACTCATTTACTGAGAGTTCTGCTACCTCAAAAAAGGCACAGCTTTGCCATATTAAGGGAAATCTTTTTCCCAATGTTTGTAATTGATAATTTGAGATTTAATCACCATAATTATCCCGGAAATATCACTTACACATGTGTCGCCGACCGACTCGAGTTTGCGGAACTTGAACAGTATGACGTAGCTGCTGGCGCCAGCAATGCACAGCTTCCGACTCTCCGGGCACAGCGAGATCAGCTGTATCGCAAACGGATCCTCCTCCGCTGTCCCGTCCACTGATTTCGTCCGCGGCTTCTCAAAAACCTTCAATCAATGAAGTACAAATAAAAATGACTCTTCTCAAAAACCTTTCACTCAATGAAGAGAAAGTCATAAGGATTCATCTCAAAAACCTTAAAATCAATGAGGTAAAAGTAATAATGATTGGTACATTATCTTGAACTAAACTGAATCATAAGAGTTCTTTTATTTCAGGAAAAAATTAATATTCAGTTGTTATACAGTTAAAAAGGCATTCGTTTTAGTTTGATTTAGCATTTACAATCAGTTACTTGTGAATAAAAACTAAGATTATGGTGTAATGATTTTTCAAATATTGTTATTATTTAACTAAATTATTCAAATAAAACACTTACATTACGTCTAAACAATGTAAATTATGTGAGTAATTTAAGTAAGTGATACAAATGGTGAGTAAATAATTCAAGAGATAAAAACAGCAATCAAATCATTATTAATTTGTATTTTTTACTGAGAATATTTCCTGAAGAGATAGAATTGCAATTAACGAAATTGAGAATGTGCTGTGTTGCTTTTTATGTCACAGAATTCTATTTTATCATTAATATAAATGGCAGATACATAATAAAAGAAAACAAAACTGCAAACAAAAATTATTGTTTATTTATATTCTGCACTGAGAATATTTCCTCAAGTAACAGAATTACAATCAATAAAAATAACATTATGTTGTGTTGCAAGTTACACCAAAGAATTCCATTAAAAATTTGTTATCTTTTGATGTATTTTCTTTAACTATTATATCTCAAACAATACTAAGTAAATTTCATCGTTATAATCCTACTAATAATATTACAAGTGTGACAGTTTACGAGTTTGTCTGTCATTTAATGTTGTAGTCAGCTGTAACAACATTTGTTTGTCATATTATGTAAGTCAGCTGTAACAAGGTATCCATCCAGGCAAATTAATGTTAACAAAAAACCCAATTCCAATCATTGACAGATTAAAAAAAAACAGCGTAGCAGCAATATATACCAGCTCTTTCGAACTATTTTGAAAATGGGCGAAGCCACAGGTAACATCCTAGTAGTATTATAAGTGTGAAGGTTTGCGAGTTTGCTTGTGATCATTGATGTAAAAAAAATTATATTTGTCATATTATGTATGTCAGCTGTAGCAATGTATTGATTTGTTAAGCTAACTACCAGATGCTTGATTTTAACGAATTTAAATTATTTATTTACAAAAAATATTAAGAATATTGTATATGTACATACAACTAATGAAAAATAGAATCTTATTATGAAAATATCTTACTATCAGTTTGAATGACTTAGTATCTATTCAGAAAATAAATGACTATGACTATAAAGTAGGCGAAGCCATGGGTAAAGTCTAGTCTATCATTTAAGAGATTCTTGTGGATAAAATTTCCAATTCATCCTTTAAAAATAGTACAATACCTTGCTTGTCTTCAGCTTGTATAAAACCTGCAATGTGCCTGCGGAAGCATCCCAAAACTTGATGCTGCCATCTGCATGTCTGGGGGCAAAGTAACACACAGTTTGATAAATGGCAATTTTTTGAAATATATGGCAGGTACTAAGTCTGTCTAGATCAGGCATTTTACTTCAGGTTCTTTTGCTACTTTAAATGATTAAATGATATTCATGTGAAGAAATCATTCTTGCATATTGCTCTTTTACAGATATTAATTTTGCAATAATAAAATTTGAGTAAATTTTGTAAATTTACAAAAAAGTCTAAACTATTTTATAGTGGGTATTTGTAAACAAAAAAGAAGAGGGAGTTTGCAGAGAATAAAGAGAAAGGAAAAGAGGAAAAGAGCGAGAGAGAGGGGAGCTTATTATCAGGGTGGACGAAATGTAATGAGCTGTCTCGCACACTCTTGCAAACCATGGTGACGCCACTCACACATACACACACACACATTCATTCTCTGTCTCTCTCCCTTCCCACGTTCTCTCAGACTCACACAAACAGATGTTTTGTTCAGCCCTCATTTTGAATGTTTTGTTTCATCCATCACAGCAGTATATCAGAAACACACTACCACCATGACAGACATTAGATTACAACATTAAGTTAGTGAAGATGTTGGGGTGAATATACTGAACATACTCAAGATAATTTCTTTTTAAAAACACAGTTAAAAACCTGATAACCATATTTTAATTTTTAATCCAATCTATCTTTTTTTCCATCACCCAGTGTGATCCTAACTGGCTTTTGATAGTTTGGTTACCAATACTGGGTGCAGTAACTGAATTTGTCATGATTGGAGGTAGTGTTATAGCTATCTTTCAGTGAACAACTTCAGTTCCCACCGGGGGAGGCTGGGCTTGACAGCAGCATGGGCGGGGATGTACTAGTGACCGAGATAAGGGCCACCTATCCCTTGAGGCCCTATCCCTTCACTCATCCAATGGATAAAGATACATTTTTGCCCACCCAGTCTAAGCTTGGCCGAACCTATTCCATGTACCTATTCCTTTCTCCTTTTGCTTACCTCGTGAAGTGCCCTCACAGGATTTTCCTGCGGGGTGGGGCAACCCAAACTACCAAATCCCTCTAAAAAAAAAAAAGACTGGAACCAACTTTTCAAGATAACTTTATAATTCAAGCCACTCTGGGCTCTCTGTATTGCTGTTGCTGCAACTGACCCGGTGAGGATGATCTCATTGTAGCTGCAAGACGTGGGACTCCACTCGCCGCCGGAGATCGGCCACTCTCGCTCACTGAAGCCCGTCCGCTTCTGTGTGCGGGAGCCGACCGAGTAGAACGCGGGGATCAGGTCACTGTGCATAAGAAAGATATTGCGTTGTGTTATTGTTTTAGAGATAAAGAAGAAGCTATGATAAAAAAATTCAGTATACTGTTTTACTTTTTAAAGATACAAACTAGTAGGAGCACCTCTGTGACAGCAAGGGAAACATTTTCATTTAGAGCGGTTCCTCCAATTTAGTTAAAAACCTAAAAAAACTAATCCTAAGTTTTTAAATTGATCTGAAATTAATAGGTTATATTCTTAGACTTTCCTTTTACCACAATGCCTATAGTTTAAATTAATATTTTAATTTAAATTACATTACTTTCCTGAGTGTTTATAACTAACAGACTCTCAGGTGCAAAAGTTGGTGCTCCACACAATTTCACCGCCTCCGTGCTAAGGGCTTATCATGACCAGAAATCACTTATTTTCGCACAACATAATTTGTACCTCAACAAATTTAAACTATTTCAGCGATAACTTATCACTCTGCTATACCACAAAACGTTCACTATTGAAATGAATTATTCACTTTCTCCTGGCCTTAATTTAAGTTATTACGCCAAGGAGAATAAATAGACAACACCAAATTGACAATATCGGTCAACCCTGCTGCTATTCGCTGGATAGTGAGAATTATTGTCTACAGCATTCACTAATGGATTAATGTAGATTTATGGAGTAAAAAAAATTTTATTTCAAATTAATTCATGGAAGTCTGATTTCCTTGACGACCAGTACAGTGGACAGTTGCCGGTGAGAACAGACTTTTTTCCTACTGTCCACTGTACTGGACATTATGGAAACCAGGTTGAATGTTAGGCCTGGTTTACACGGTGCTAAGCGTGAGCGACAAGTAGGTCAGTGGAAACAAAGGATCCCTTGTTCTTTACTGCATAAGATCTTTTGTTTCCACTGGCTACTTGCCCCTCACCTAGGACAGTCGGCCAGGTAGGTGCAGCAGGTGACGGCCGACTCGTGCAGGTCCATGGGGTACGGATTCTCGAAGCACGGGAACCCTTGGCTGAGCAGGTCTATCACCACCAGGTCGTTGTGGAGAAGCACCACTATCGCGTACGGCTCCTGCATGTCTGTAACATCGCAATGTGTGTTACAAATCAAATTATGTGATCAAACATTTTCAAGCTACACATTTGGTAAAAGTACTTGGTAAAAGGTAAAAGGTAGGTGTATTTGGTAAAAGTTCCTTTTTGCTGCACTACTGTGAAATTACCTGTTTCTATTGGGTATTTATTACCTGCAAAAATTCACAGATACATTGTTTACTACACAATAACAATATTCACTAAGCAGTAGTATGAGATTTATCGAGATACATGGTCTCAAATATGTAGTGACCACTTTTCACTCTTATTATAATATGTACTATTACAATAACTTTTTGATTAGCATGATACGTGATGTTGTAATTACTGGTTGTAAACGATAAAATATCTTACAACATAAAAAACTGCTCTGCTGTTAGACAATGTTTTTTGTGTTGCAAAATATTTTATCATTACAATATAGCTTTGGTTAGAACTTTATATAATGAATTGACAACAAAATTCTTTCATGTTCATAACCTCAAAATTTTTATGAGGTGAAAATAGCATTCACACCTCGCCTGCACCTTGAACTTAAAACACAATCTGGAGCTGTCCTTAGGTGTAAAATATACTACTGCATGAGTGATCCACTTGATAAAGCTGCCCAAACTTTTACCGGGAATTATTCTACGACAAAACTGAATGTCTGATGTACATTCCCTGTTCAGTATGTCCTAATTTTGGGGGTTACAACAATGAATTTGAAGGAAACGCAACTTGGGCCGAGACTCACCGCTGACCCACGGACTCTCGCACAGCGTGATGAAGTCGACCACGTTGTGTTCCATCTCCAGCACCGTCGTCGTCTTGCCGTGGATCACCGTTATGCTCGGCGTCCGCCCCGCCTTGTCGTACGTGAGGCCCCCGGAGAATATCACGTAAGCCTCCCTGCAGACACAACAGCGTGTCAACAACAATGGCGATAATCTGAAGCAGTGGTTGCGAACACATCCGATACGCAAAAAATTTATATTGAAAAATATTTTTCTAACTTAAGTATTATTTTGTCACAGTTGAACATAGGGTAGATCTTTTAAAATTCATAGCACGTGCTGAAATGTCATTCAGAAAATGAATAATTATGTTATAATCAACATATTAAGTGCAACAGACCAATTTAAAATGCATTTTATAAACACTATTTGTAGTTCCGGAAGGCAATTAATTTTAGTGAGGCATATTTTCAGTTGAGTATTAGGGCTATTTACCAGTAAAATCATATGATAACTTGAGAAATATTTCATAAAAACATGGGATCTGGAAGGTTAGTTTCTTACCCCGATCTTGATGATTTCCATTCAACTTTTTGTATTGGTTTACAGGTTTCCAGTTTTCCATCTTTATTCGTTTTTGCTGAAAACAAAGGAAAAGATAAGCAAATTATAAAATACTTTGACATCAAAGGAAGCAATAAACAGTATCAGTTTGGCTCGTATCACAGAGCTAGCAAGCTCTAACAAGGTCCGGGGTTTAATGTAAAAGAGTTATCCTCAGTGAAAGCAAATAAAATTCTTTTCAGAGAGAGAGAGAGAATTCAAGATTTAAAGGACGATTGTACAACTAATTTCTTTTCTTCACAGATGTTTGCAGCAATTCGTTTCACTGTTACATTAAGTGAACAAAGACTGTTAAATCGGGCAAACAACAAAATTGCGATTTCTTCATATTTTCCTCTCCATTTATTTCAACATGGATATTTCATTGTGTAAATGAGGCAATTACAGTTGAAGTAAATAAAGTATCCTCAGAATCAACAAAAATACTTCTAAACTAATTATTTAACCTGATATAGAAAATCTAACCTAATTATTCTTCATCAAATAGAAAAAAAATTAAATATCTTAATCAGTTATTCATTTCAGCAAAATCAGTTACCGTAATTCCTTCCTAGGATTAATACATTTAAAGTGATTTGATCAAGTAAAAAATAAATGTTCTTGAAGTTATTGCCGCAACAAACGATATACGGTAGAGCAATTTCAAGCTCAAAGTGTCTCAATAGAAAGGGGATCAAGCTTTGTTCAAAACTCTCTAAAAGCAGGATTATCATTCTGAGGAGGAGGAGAAGGAGCAGCTTTATCATAGAGGTTGATATTTTTTAATAAATAAGAGATGAGAGAAGTTTTATTATTTGAGTCTCTGCTAGGGGAGGAATATTTCGTTCGAATTTTCCGGGAAGCAAATGTATATCTGTAAAGTCAACACTTTAATTGGCTGAAAAATGTTGTTGGGTCGAAGATCGCAAATGAATTAGAAAACTGGTGTTATCTAAACAATTTTTTTTGCAAGGTTAAGTAGAAAGAAAACAACACAATTTCAGTTATTTTTGTCAAAGAAGCATGTCAAGTAAGTCTAGAGAAAAATAAAATGTAGGTATGCAGGTAAACACGATGTTTATGTAGCTTGCAGCATTTGTCAACGCTGTCAAGACTGTCAACGACAGATGTAGGGGTAAAATCTTTTTCATAACAGAACTGAATACAAACATAATGTTTTCATTATAAAACCTTTGTTACACAATTGTTAAAACATTCTATTCTAAATTTGTTTTCTTTGAAAATCTGTCTAGGAAATAAATGCTGCAAGATATGTAAATATTTAATTGGACTTATGATTACATTTGTAGTAAGACTGTTAGACAGATATCTGAAAAATCCAAACCAAATGTTTATCTTCACAAGACAGCCGAAATGAAACTAGCAGCAGCTTCCTTAAAAAACTCTCAAAATAAAGTGGTTTACTGAACCAAGAGCAAAAGTTAGGGTTAAAAAAACAAAAACTCAAGATCATGAATTAATCAAGCAGACACTGAGACAGTTGACCATCAATTATGCCTTATTGTTAGTTTCCATACGTGCTAACACGGAAGGTCCAGAGGCAATGCATTATTGCTATATTACAGTTAATATGATACTAAGTGTGTACTTTCAGGCATGCAGTTGTGCTTAAAACATAGAAAATATTTGCTCAAGACAAAAACCAAAATTCTATCTCTCAACCTTGTCTTGATAATTTGGGATCCAGGTAAAGCAGGGCTGGATAATAATCTGAGGTGTAAGATATTTTGAAAAGATAGCACAATTAGTTTCACCTAGGACCCAGTCAGTTATAATTTAAAACACATTCCAAGTAAAAGGTATTTTTTTAAATTAAAGATGAAACACCTTTTTCTGTTATAGATGGGGGACTTGGTATATCTATGTACAGTACTAAGTATTCCTGAAGATGCTCCTAAAAATGGTCAATATGAAAATAGATGTCAAAAAGAATTAGTGTCAATCTAATACTGTTTTTTAAATATGATAGGGTGCGGCATTTTATTACCTTTCTAATCGTATCCACGAACATTGTACAATTAATCTTTGACAAGGCACACAAAAGTTTATAAATTTGACACCAGCTGAAGATGAGAGATGGCAGTAGCCATTACTGATGTCTTTGTGAGGTTCACCAGCAAGTAACCAGACTGCACTGTTGTGTTTGTGAGAACGTAATCCCCTCATAAATCTGTTGTTTATACTCTGTATTAATTGAAAGGGTTCGAGGAATTTGTTTTTATTGCATTTATTGTGGCCTTGTTGATGAAATCAAACACTCGCTCCTCATTTGAAATTTCAATTCTACGATACTTCTTGATTCATCGATTTTCCACGAGTCTCCACACTCACCGTGGGGGAAGGAGACGTTGATGGGTTTAGGGGCTGCGCGCACGTTCCACGTGGTCAGACTGCCGTCCGTGTGGCTGCACATGAACTGCTTGCCCTCGTGGTGCCACGTGACGGACTTGAGCGGTTCGGCGCTGTGCCACCGGAAGTCGGCCGTCCGTGTGCGGAGGTCCCACAGCACCAGCTGGCCCGACTCGTAGCCTATCAACAGCTGCAACACGACAGCGCGGTTAGTGATCAGGTGGGAAACAGAGGGGCGAGAGATGGTGACAGATGGTAATTTAGGATAACCGAGGATAAGTCAGGAACATCAGGACAAAGAAGACATTAGCAAAGAGAAGGAAGGGGGGAAGATGGGAAAGAAAGAGTTAAGTAGAGTTAGTTGCTGAAGCAGTTAGCAGAGGTGTGGGAGACAGTGACAAGCAGAATTCAAAATAGCAAAGGATAAGTCAGGAAGAACATCATGAAAAAGAAGATGGGAGTGAAGGGAACGAAGGGAGAGGAAGATGAGGATGAGAGCTCAGATTGAGTATATTGAAATTTAGAATAAATATAAAACAAGAGGATATGGGACATAATATATTTTTGATCTGGAAAGTAGGAAAGATTAGCAGACAGAAGAAAACAGTTAATAAAGGTGGGAATAAAGGTTCTTTAATAGCTGGAAACACTGATTATCTGTAAAGTCAATACAAGAGGTCACTTCCGAGTGTACCCATATTACACCTTGAAGTACAATACCACATTCATGACACGCTTTTTTGACAAATTTTTAGTTCTATACAACCAGAATAACTCCTAAAAGAAATTTATCTTTAAACCCAACTCCTGTTTGAAAGAGTTCAAACACATATTACCTTGATATGAAATTGACTAATTGGTTCAAAAATTACAAACTAAATAATTGAAATATTAATTAAATATTTATAGTGGTTTAACAATTTTGAGGGATTTGTCATCTTCAAAAAAGTGGGACCAAAACATACTAAAACCAAATATTACGAGTTCAAAAATTGGATCAATGCATTTAAACTGTAAGGAACTTCTCAGGTTGGATATAAAACCTTCAAAAGTACTTCAAAAGTAGGATAAAGTAGATTAAATATTCAAATTTAACCAAACACAAGTTTTCTTTCTTTCTTCTTCATAAAAGAGGGTGGCGGCCTGTATAAGTTTGGACACGACTCTATGTATGACACAATTAACTCATATTTTAAGATTTGCTGCGACCGCAGGCGTATTTAAGCACAGGAATTATCCACTCAGCACATTCTCCACAGGAGGTGAGGGTGGGCGCAGCGCCAACCAGTCTATACATCACACCCGTATTGACGGGGATATTTTACACCAGGGTTTCTTGTTCATTGTTGCAGGCTCATAAATTCCAGCCCGTCTTTTTGTTTCAACACAATCTCGCCTTGCACGGGTATAACGAATAGAGCCTTTCATCCCAAGAAGCTGTATGAATTTGAAATGAGTTAATATTTTTCTGCTGATTGTGCAAAATGAGGCAATGAGTTATTTGTAGGAAAGTTGAGAAGAAGTAAGTGTGATGTATATGTAAATGACAATGAATTATGTGTTTTTTGAAAGGTTTTGTTTATTAACAAAGTGGATTGCACCAAAAATTAAATATTATTATATAAATGACTTAAGTAACTGCTTTGTTCAGAGAATAATGGTTTTGATAAAATATGGTGAATTAAATACTGGTATAGTAGATACTCTTTAAGTTAGGAGAGAAGACAGAACTATCATGATTAAAAGTTTAAGATGCGAAACATTATTTTTAAGAAACGTAAAAAAAAGGTAAAATATGAGACTATGTAAAAAGTAATTAAAACATTTAGAGGAATTGTTAGGTATGACAGATAATTAATTAATTTAATAATATAATTTCTACTTGATTCTAATAATATTCTACTTGATCTTTACGGGGATCCAAGGTTTTATATACAAGTAATTATTTCAATTTTACAGCGAAACCATGCATGACCAACCGATTCACAACTACTTTCCAATGATAGGAAATATTGATGTGATGAAAGAAAAATGTTATCCAGTAAAATCTGTTGTGTACAAGTTTGACTGTTTGTTCTGGAGGTGAATTTGTTGCGGCGTGGCGTTGAGGGGGACAAGGGGGAGATGCGAGGAAGAGCAGACGCCAGGGGTCGACCACCACACTGAGAGGCTACAAAGCGACTTGGACATTGTTGCGGCCCAGAATCAACAATGGCCACTCACAGTCAATTCTGCGAACAAATATTTGCCTCCAAGTCCTCGCCCACCGTGACTCGACTGTTCTCTCTAATGTGTTTTGTTTGTCGTGGGAAATCAAGACTGTCAAATTACCACTGAGTTTCCTTGATATTATTATATTTATTGGAGACCATGTGGGGGTGGTGACATTCGGTTAGAACTGGACAAGCTAAACAAGAGAGAGGTCATCAAACCAAACTAAACTTTGAGGGCATCAAGGAGGCTGAACCTTGGGAGTGGGAGTAATGCATGAAAACGAAAACCAAACAAATAATCCATTCAGTAGCTCATATCTCAATTCAGAAAAACAAACTTTCATCCTAAAATAAGATCTTAATAGGTTTTCCTTCATTTTAAAAACTGTAAAACTTTAAGCTAATATATAAACAAATTGCATTATATTACATATAAAAAAATAGGCCTATATATGAAAATTGAAGGAAATAATTAATTAGCTCAGACTTTCTAAATCACATAGCTTATTAAACCTGAACAAACCAAAAAGTTATAAACATTTAAAGTGGTAAGTGATTATAAATTATAAATTCAATGAAAATCAAAATTGTAGTTTGTAACTCTAATCATTATTACTGTATGTCTTATAGCTCTAACACCTGGTTATAAATGAATATATTTTTCACATGTAAAATTTTAATAAATGAAAATTCTCCAGAAGCTAAGATTTAAAGTGATGCACATCTCTCTTCACAATCACATCAGGTAAATTAAACATCACAGACATGTGAGCGGCTTTCCCGTTCTCATCAAAGCTCTCTTTTCAAACTATTTCACGCTGTTAACAAGGTTTTGGCTTCGTATTGCATTACTCTCTCTCTTCCACGAACCTAATTCCAGCCTTAAACTATGAAAACTCATGTTGGAATGTATGCCCCCGAGTTCTCACTTATGGTATATTCTGCTACTTTCACTTTTCTCATATAAGTTATATGTTGAATATAAGAACAAAAAAAAAATGAGTAAAATCAAAAAATAAAATGATTATTACGTTTAATATTTTTAAATAAAGACCTGAACTCTTTAGGATGTTATTAAGTTTGTTCAGGAAGTATATACACCAAAAAATAATAATAAAACAATTAAGAGCAGTTAATTATTTTAGAAAAATAAACAATCACATACATAGTAAAACTTAGATGAAAAATTTATCTGCTTTAAGATCATAGTATGTCCCACTTTAAAATAAACTGACTAAAATAACAATAATTTTTCAAACAATTACAACCATTTTTTTACTGTGATGTATGGTAATTTAAATCACAATGAAACATGTACTTAAAGGGTGATAAATATAAAACTAACTTGTTATTTTTATATTTAAACTACCATTTTCAAAGAAAAAAAATGTTTACAGAACAAATTACATTTGTGCAATGATATTTGTATATTAATAATTTAAAGCAGAAAACCAAGGAATCTACACACCAGGAAAAAATAACACTTCAAAATTACTTTCCATAAGCCTTACACTGTTGATATGATCAGGCCATTATCGTAACAAAGTAGATTCTTATAATTATAGGGGAAAAAATCAATATTATAATGTTATTTTTTTAACATATGAAAAAATCGATCAGATATAAGGAAAAAATGAAAACGTTTATAAAAGGTCATTTAACAGAAGATCTTGTTAATCTGTATAAGAAAATCCGATCATAAATCAAGACACTACAATACTTAATCTGGGCAACACGCCATCAAACTACTTGTTGGCCCTTGATTTAGGCTCGGCTCGAGTGAAAACTTGAAACCTATAAATTTCTCATTATAGCTTTTTACAACAACCATTAACAGTTCTTAAAATGTCTATTTAATAATCTTAGAGAAGATCTCGGAAAACAATTTATCTGTGACAATGATTTTTACTTTTTAGGACTTCAAGACTGGTGTTTTTCCAATAATACCTCAATACAACCGCAGGCCATGAGGCAATAGGGTGCATAAATGCTTTAAAGCTGTAAAAAATTATATCTTTCTTTGTAGAACATTTTAAAATAAGCCTATGACTATTTATGTTTAGTTTAACCAACTAAAGGAGGGCAAAAAATATGTTAAAACGAGACAGTACCCAAAAAAAGACTATTTAACAATAAAAAAAATAATCGAATAAATATTTCAATACAAGGAAAAATAGAGGAAGTAATGATTGAATCTTTTAAGTTGGCATCACTTGAGTAACCTCTTCGGTAAAAGCAGCGTAAATAAATGATCGATGTCAAATTGACAAACGAGGAGGCAGTGATCACTGAGCGACGTGGATGTATTCATACATCTGAGCTGCCGAATTGAGTAATGTCGAAACCTTCAGGGTGAGATTACGTAATTTCTTATCTTTCATATCTATCAAACTGGCAAATACCTTCACTGGGTTTTAACAACAGTTATTACTAGCGGTTAAAATAATTATTTATGTTGCTTTTATGTCAAAATATTATAGAGACTATTAATGTGGCAAGGACAGAATCTTATCAGTTAATAATAAATCAATTTTTTCACTCACTTTACTAGGATCTAAGGGGTTGTCGCTGAGGTGAATTACTGGTCCAGGATGTGTTTTCCGACACCTGAAACATAACATTCATTTAATGAATTCCATCAGAAGAAAATGAAACAACCATTTAAAATATTGTTTAACAAATAATCTGAAAAAGGCCATAAATCAAACATTAAACAAGATCAATTCTGTTTTATTTTGACTTTTTGTCTAACCAAGTTATTACTAGTTTTTATTTCCTTGAACTCAAAACTCTGGCATCCAAAAGAGTTGATTATTAAACCAAAGCGAAGAAATCATCAACTTTACAAAAAACAAAGTTGATTACTAATTAACGGATGGAAGTGAATAAAAAGCTGATCGAGAAGACAGGACAAATGAATCGGAAATCTAATCATCCAAAGTCAAACTGCAATGCCTGTTAAATTCTTCTAATATTTTAAGTTTCCAGGAAATCTCATTACAATATTAATTCTGTAAGAACTGACAGTTCATTTAACACTATCAAAATCTATTATCCAAAATATCTATTCCACAAATAACTATTGAAAAATTAACCTATAAAATATAGTGATCAAATACTCTTGGGTAAATAAATATCCTTCTTTCCTCATTTCAGCTCTAGACCTACTTCTTTTCCACACTCATTATACTCTTAACATAAAATTAAAATGTTGAAGTTCTGAATTGAACTAAAGACTTTTTAAGACAAACAATATCTAATAACGGATATAATTAAATTTAAGTCAACAACATTTTACTTTGGGCCTGATGGTTTCGAATTGAGTAATGTAATAAACAATAAAATGTAAAAAAAATCATAACAGTGATCGATCATAAAAATAATTGTAACAGAAATTTAAAATGATCAGCCATCTGATAGGAGGAATGCATTCAATGAGTGAGATGAAGATTGCATGAAATATTAAAAAAAGATTATTAATCAATAGGACTGAACTTTTTGAAATAATTGGACTGACTAGTAAAAATAAAACTACCTCAGTCCACATGGTATTTCATACAAAAATTATAAAAATGGGAAACAATTTTTTTTAGATCTAAGCTTAAAAAAAATTATTTTTAAGATAAATGTGAATGTACAAAGCATTCCAGCTGGCATTGTAAACACCGGTTTTGTTCTTCTCTGCTGCATTCCCATCTCTCTCATTACCAAGATATCTCGCCCTTCCACCCCTCCACTTACAGTACGACTCCCCATCCTCGACTACAAGGTTCAACTGAGGCACAAGTTCAGTCTCACCTCTCTACATTGGCATCAGTAAAGCTTCACCGATCTCCAATTCTCCATTCTTCATTAAGTGCAACCGTCAGATATCCTTTGTTTGTCAAACTGGATTAAAGCGTAAATGTTTACTTAGTGCTTCAAACCTAACTGATGGATGCAGAAAAATTATTCATGGCTGGAATTATGAAACCCAGCTGCTTTAGTGTGGTGAAAAATAGTATGTCATTATATAGTTTTGGTTAAAGGTATATGTTCATGAATAAGAATGTCACAGTTCTACTTATTTTTATACCTTTGTCGATATAAAAAATAAACTTGAAGATTCCTAAAGCAATATATATATTGTGTTTTCAGTTTTTCTTTAGAATTAAGCAACAAAATTTATAATTATTAAAAAATACTGTATTCTAAAAATTATGAAACATATCAGATTAGAATGACCATTATTATTCGACCTTTAGAATTGAAATTTGGCATGTAAAGATTTACATAAATTAAATCTGAACCCAGCCAAATCTGATTTTTTTTGGATGGTTACTTATAAGAAGCAGTAACCTAAAATTAAAGTTTTAATAGTTACCTAACAAATTAAAATTATGATAAGATCATTTAGAGGCCAGTAGTAAAATTTTGTGTAAAATCTTAAACTTAATATCCTATACATTGAGCAATGTTATCTTGCATGCATGCTTGCTTGCTTGCACAATTATCTAAAAAATGGCTCAGAGGATTTCCTTCAAAGTCTGGAAATAAGTAATTTATGACTCAAAAATGTGTTCTATGCTGATTACTTGGCCAGAGAAAATCTAACAATGCAATAAAATTAATTTTGAAGTTGTAAAATTTTAACATTGGACTTAAGAGTTGTCCAATGCTCTGTTGCTTTTCGTTGTTGATAGCAACGAAATAACAAAAAAAGTGTAAAAAAATAAAGTAATTATAACAGCTGTTTGCTAACTTCAGCCATCTAAGAAAAATATAGTGTGTGTGATAAAGATTGCATGGAGTAATAAAAAAAGTGTATTTTTACAGTTATTGGATGAACTGGCAAATATAAAATAATACCAAGGAAGGCTTGGTCCACCCGGTGCTTGGTACTTAATACAGTATTCAAAGTGTCTGTGTCTCAAGAATAGGAAACAATATTGTTTAAAGTTGTTTTGCAGTTTTATTTATGTGTTTTTATGTTATGGATTTACAGTTTTAGTTTTAGGATTTTATGTTATTGATGTTGACGATGCCCATGAAAAATATGTTCGTTTTTGGTAAATAAAATCTTGAATCTTGAATCCCAGGATGCACCACTGAGCTACGATTAGCTCTGATCACATGTATTTTTAATAGTGCAATTATTCACATATTAGTATGAAAAATAGTTTTAAATTTTAAAAAAGTTTCACCGGAAGTCAAGAATTTAATTCTTTAAAAAATGTTTTATTTGAAACTCGTTTAAAACCAATGTAATATTATTTAAATACAGAAAATATAAAATTTGATAAAATATGCAATATTTTTCCCAAAACATTATGTACATGACTGTAGAAATCAACCATAAATCAAACCACACAGTAATTAATTTCTCTATAACACAGTAACCAGACTGAGTAATTAATTACTCTATTCGCAATAAATTAAATGTATACTAAGCAAAGCTTTCAGCAGGTGTGCACACATTTTACATTAATGAAAGTTACTTCATTACAGTACATGCCATTATCGGGATTGTGGTTGAATAATGAACAAACATTATTGGACACTTTCACTAAAATCATAATACATTTCAATGTTGATCGTGGCAAAGTAAATTTGAATATAGAGGATAAATAAGTGTTTTGGTTTAAAAAATTATCAAACAGTGGAAATTTATAAAAAAATTGTACCACTTTGAATTTGAGAGTATTTTGTATGGGTCTATGTAAGTTTTAGACTTATAAACAGTTAAATTTATAGTTAAAAAAGTATTTAATTCGATTTTAATTTTACTTGGTGTTTCACGATACATAAGAACAATAATAATGCACTCTAAGCTTAACCACTTTAGTGGTTCATTAGCAAATTTTACTTTCAAATAAAAAAATTCACAAAAAATCAGAGCTTTATAAAAATAACTTTGTTTCGTATAGGTATTTTTAATATTTACCTGTGTGCTTTTGTAAGAATTAATTTCCTAAGAGCAGTAAACTTTGGATGAAAATCTAAATAAATGGACACCAAAAAAATATGTAATGTATGGTCCTAAAAATCAATATATGGCCTACATTTTTAGGTAAACCATCCTACCAGCAAACAAAAACTCTTGGTTAAGAGTGGGCATGTCTTGGATAACTTTACAGTACCATGTATTTTCAGTATAATTTCAGTCATATTTTCTTTTTATTTGAAAAATATTAATTTTTGCTTACACCATCAATTTGACTTGATGTGTAGTTAAAATATATCAAAATTAAATTTCAGAAACCACTAAAAAATCATGAGTAAAAAACGGCGGGCAGTAAAAATTTGAAATTTGAAAAAAGACTGATAAACATACAAAATTTGACACTCATTTTGAAAGACTTGATAATCGAAAAAGGCCATGTTTCGATAGAATCATAAGATCAAAGGTATAAATGAAAATCTACTTAAATATGATTTTTTTTCTTATTACTAAAAGCAAAAAAATAAAAGTGAAACATTTATTGTAAGTGTAAGTTTAAGGAAAAATCCACTAATTTTAAAGAGTGCATCTCTTGTAAATTGAAAGAAAATAACTGCTGGCATGGTCTCTGAATATTTAAAAACAACCTGAAGAAGGATATCATGTTACCCATTTGCATATGTGTTGATACAAGTAATTCTACCTTTCCCTAAAATTTTCACAAAAACCTAATCACTGAAGCTGAATGAAACTGATAATGAAAATCTAAAAAATTGCTTTCAATCGCTACTGATTACCTAAGGCTATAACAATGGACACATACATACAACAGCCAATACATAGTACTTTTACAATTTTCATCAGCATTGTAATTAAATGTCTGTTTATAATAAAAACATATGGATTATAAATTTTTTCATTATAGGAAAATCTACAATATGGATACATCCAAAAAAAGCACATAAGTTACATAGATACAGTTACTAATTGCAACTGTGATTAATTAACACCACGAGGCTGCTGAGTATTATACTGATCCTTCTCTCGGACCACCTGGGCTTTGATCAGTCCGACTGATCACTGGGTTATGATCATCCAACTGTCTAACTCGGAAATCCCGACCAAGATGGGCAAATCCACTTTCAAACTATCCTGCCTACTGAGGAAGTTCTTCAAGAAACTCTGAACTCTTGGAGTGAGAAAACATTTTGGATCATAAAGTGAATACATTATTTAACAAAGTGGGTTTCTCATAAAATAATAATCTAGTTGATAAAGTTGTTCAGAAATAAATATCATATGACATTATAATACAGGGTGTTTTTTTAAGCGCAACCCACCCGAAGCAAAAAATAAAGTGCTTTATTTTATGAGTGACGAATTATTCCCTTACAAGATCCCCCGATTTAACCCCTCTATATTATCTTCTTTGAGGATACGAAAAAGGAAAGACCTACGAAAACAATGCACGGAATATTCAGCACCTCAAAACAAACTTAACAAATTTTATACAAGAAATTCAAGGAGGCACTTTGCAAAAAGTCTTCAGGAATTTGAAGTAGAGAATTTGAATTTGAATTTGAACTTTGTATAAATTTCAATGGTGGACAGTTTGAACACGAAATGTAAGCTAAATGTGATAAAACTTAAACAATAGGATGAATAAAATGTAAAGATTAACAACAAAAAATTCATCTCATCTTTATATGTGCATTATTCAATCTTAAGAATGGGTTACGTTTAAAAAACACCCTGTACTATGGAATTATCGCAGTGATATAATAATCATTCTTGATAAAAACTGTTGAAGTTAAATTTTATTGATTTTAAAATTTTGAATAACTAAATAATAACTCGAATAACTAATGTTTTTATAATTTTATAAAGAAAAAATAATTATAAAAATGTTGTTTGATTTTTAATAATTTTAAAATGTAATAATAATAATTTTTAACGCTACCAAATATCAGAAGAACCAATGTGATATAACTAACTGATTCTAGTTTTGATGAACGTTCCATGCGTTGTCGTCGTGTTAAATAAATTTATTGAATTCTCAAATCAATTTATACGTGAGTATTTTATGCACTTTGGTAGGTCCAATATAAAAGTAAAGTTAATGTTTTCTCTTTATCATAAAATGATTGGAAACTCTTAAGACGTGTACACAATAAATAACAAAAAAACAGGCTAATAAAAATAGAATAAATAAACTTTATCATTTTAACGTGACACTTTTATTTATCAAGTTCACCAAAGGTAGAATCCTAACAACAAAAGTGATGCTTGTGTTCCTGGAAGTTTTGTTTGATGGAACAAAACGTCACTCACTTTCAAAAATACAATGTTTTTGTGAACAATGCCTTCAACAAAAGTGTTCTCAACAGGAACAAGGCTTTCCTTGCACTATGGAAAGAAATACTGTCGACTTCGTATCTTTTGGCACATTAAGGAAAAACATTCTACATCCTAAATTTTTTGGCAACTTAAACCTTAACCTGTTAAACCCTGCCTAGTCCCTAGACTATCGTTGAGTCAGGTTACAGTTAAAAGTTAAAGTGATTTACATTGCACATATAGTAAAAATTTTAAATATAAAATTCTTCTTCGATTTACTTTAAGAATAAAATTACTGATTTTGAGACACCCTTCGTATTTCTCTAACTTTTGAGTAACGATTTAATAGCCATATTTTTTTATAGCCATATGAAAGAGCAGCCTTTTGCTTCGGCAGTGATGTTGTTTGCCAGGAAAATCATTTGATACACGTCAACTTGGTTAGCGAGACGCCTTCATTTTTAAAGCGGCAATATGCGGACTGTACTCATATTGCAGCATAATCAGTGCAGGCGCCAAGGACTGGAGTCAATCTCGCCGAATACTGACGACTACCTACTCTACCTCAGTCAGATCCAATAAGTATAAAAAGGCGACAATAAATTCAATGTCCCGTCAGTGATGGACATTATTTGTAAAATCGCTACTATATTCAAACCTTTAAAATCGGATAAATTAATATATCGTGCCCTAGAAGTTAGTAACAATTCACTGCAGGGTACTGGAGAAAACCCTTCAGCTCGGGTTTTATACAATAATTTTAGAACTCACTAATCAGTGTTATATTCTAGTTAATCAACAATTTCATTTCGTGAATATGTTTTACAAAACCTAAATATACAGTAATAAGTCTTTGAAACCTTTTAACTAAAAGAGAAAGTTTTTAGCTGGTTCGGCACACTGAAACCTTACTGCAGGTTTAGAAAACAATTTCACCAGTAAAACTGAGGGCATTCTCGTTTGTTGACAAATGTAATCATCAGCATGCAGGCGGGTTTCGTGGCTTTACCGGAGTTCTAATGGAAACATCCACTCTGGTGAACTCTAAACTATTAATTACAATTTGCAATTCCGTAATTTTTACATCACCAGTGGCTTTGGGCGGAATCATGTTTGTTTAATTCAACTCTTTCAAAGTGGTCAATTAATTAGTTTCATTTTATTTTATTTTGCTGCAGATGATAATATTATAAAAATGCGATAAAACAAATAACATTTTATTCAAATATTTACAAAAAGTTTGATAAATAAATAAATTTCTTATTATAAACATGCACAAATTTTTATTACTAGTTATGCAAACACTATCGGGAAACTTGAAAATATTATCAAGCCATTACAACTCAAGTAATGTAATTTGGCGATCCTTAACTTATCCTTTAATTTTCAATTGTAATACTTACGAACATTAAACGTGGACTTAATATAATTCATTAAAGTTTTACCAGATGAAGGCAGGTGATGTAATTCTTTATTTGATTTCAGAGGAAAATACAATTGTTGAATGCAACTGAACCAGTAAACAATTAATGCGTCCAGCAATATTGTAATAGTCAATATCGCAACTTTAAACTTCAAAGATAATTTTTTATCGATAAGTTAACGAACAGAAAACGTTAGCTGAGGCCGAAAAACTGCGATAGACAATAATTCCTGTCTCCAGACGTCACGCGTTACGTAATGCATGGAGGAAGCGTACGGCACCGAAGGCGAGTTATCATTAATGCACATCAAATCCCCTCACTGCGGTCTGCTTTCATCCTTCTCTACCTTATCGCGTTGTGACTTCAACTCGTTAACTGCAAACAAAATGTATCCAAAAGAAAATTTACACACATTTTTCCCGAGGAGAGATGTATCCTTGTATATTTCAACATTCAATCTAATGTTGATGCCTTTTACCAATATAACAATTTTGAAGTAAATTTTATAAAAAATACGTTTAATTAAATTATATATGTTATATCACAACAAACACTGTATAGGCAGATTATATTCTACCATACATCTCAAGTACAGTATTATTTTCACAGATTCAATGTTTGGAGCCCCATGTTGAGTTTACAGTCTTGGGGTCTACTGTCTGCAACCTGACTCGAGCGCGTAGTGACCATTAGTGAAAGGCTATCAAACTTTTGACTTTTCTTGTAGTTTTTTATCGTGCCTACGTGTACATGTTAAAGTGTTTGTGCTATTTTAAATTCGATGACTACTAGAAAACCACGATTTACTGCGTTTTGGGAATGGTTTTGTAAAAATCGTAACATGTTAACCTGTAACCTGTCACTTAGTTGGATCTAATTACTGACGGAGAAAAGGTAACCATTCCATATTTTCATTATCCTATACTCTTATATGAGCAATGTTATCGTCCGGCCGTGCGTGCTTGCTTGTATGCTTGCTTGTATGCTTGCACATTTATCTCAAAAACGGCTCCGAGGATTTCTTTCAAAGTCTGGAAATAAGTAATTTATGACTCAAAAACGTCTTTTACACAGATTACTTGGCCAGAGAAAATCTAATAACGTAATAAATCGAATTTTAAAGTTGTAAAATTTTAACATTGGCCTTATGGGTTGCCGTGATAGCAACGAAAATAAACAAGGAAAGTGTAAACAAATGAAGTAATAATAACAGCTGTTTGGAATCTACAGCTATCAAGGGAAAATACAGCAGGTGGGATGAAGAGTCCATGGAGCAATAAAAAAGGTTTATATTGATACATTTTATGACATTGAGATATTTTATAGTAACTGAATGAACTGGTAAACATGAAATAACACCGAGCAAGGCTCGGTCCACCAGGTACTATCTGTAATTCAGGGTCTTCATAGTACATTTTAGAACATTTTCTTGTTCGAAATCAAATCAATGTTCAGCCGTTCGGACGTTTGATAAGATTAGCCTGCACGCGGCTTGAACGGGCATATTTTAATCAAAATGCAGCATTACACTGAGTGTAAATCTACTACTCATGATCTCCCAGAGTCAAATACAACACATGTACGTACGTGTCAGTTTAAATTTAGTTTGTGACAGTTTCAAAATGTCTAACTGAGAGTGTTTCGGTGGCTGTGGGGTGGGGCATTGCATGTATTGGCTGATTAGCCAACATCATGAGCAGACGCGCCACCAGCTGATTAGAGCGGACCCCCTCCCCCCCTCTCTCTCTCCTCTCCGCCACAACTCTCCACCCCCCCCCCCCTCATTTCGTCTAACTACGCACATTTAGCTAATTTGTCAATAGTTATATTTTATCCTAAAGGGATCAAGATATTATGTGGATATCTTTACAGTTGCAATCACTTAATTATGAAACTTGAGAAATAATGATAAATTAAAATATTAAAAGGTATCTATGATAGTTTTACTCACTAAAAATAATTATTGATAATTAGAGCTAAACATAACGCAATAGTAGGGTGGTACAATGTTTTGCAAATAAAAAAACAGTATTAATAGAAGAAAACTTACTTTACTGCTGGGAAAAATTATACAACAAAATTATGATGAATCAGAAAATTGAAGCAAAAAATGGCGAAAAAAGACAAAACAATGGTTTATATTCTGTGAATCGATTAAAAATTTGATTACACATAGTTATGAGTACGACAAATAATTACAGCACGATGATATGGAACGCTGAAATATAATTTGGAGTAGAATAAAAGAAATTCCACGATAATTGGATCAATAAATATAAATGAGAACTATTGAGACATGGGTTCTAAAGAATATAGTTTGTATGTGATATTAAATGAATAACCTATACAACTTATAAATAACTTATTAACTATAATTTATTAAATAAATAAAACTGTAAAAATGGAATTTACACATAATTCCCTTTGAACATTTATTAATTTAATATTACTATTTTTACTTCCCAGTTTCGTAAAACTACACTCTGAAAATTTCTTCACCGAATTTCTTAGTGTAATATTCTTTACATTCTACCACCTAACCATGCAATCTTCGCCTCACATAAAGTTTAATACTTTTATATTCAATTAATAAATTGTATTAATTTGTTTTTACTAAAACGGATAATAGCACTCCATCAATACATTTCAACAGACCTGAACTGTACCAGATTGTTCAGATTAAAATGCCACATCACAAAGTAATAATTGCCGGAGATGGATTCTTTCCTTTTTAAATCTACAAAACTATTACATTTAAATTAAATACAACAAAACGTAATTTTACATTTACCTGAAAGCTCTCCACGTTATGAGATAAATCCCACCGAGTTTCAAAACCTATGATACATAGCTGACTCCAGCGTAATCTGCACAAACGGCGTATAAACGGCGGTGAAGCGTGGTTACGGGCTTAAATGATCTGTGCGAGAAGTTAGCTGACGACGCGCATGCAAGCGCAACGTACCTTCGACTACCGCGTAAGCAAAGACCTCTGATAAAATCAGCCCTTGACAGTATTTTAGGGGAATTGCATACAAATGGTATGCAGTATAATCAAAGACTTTTTTTACTATCTAAAGACGTCAAAATGATAAACCAGAAACTTAAGCCAATTACAAATAGTTTTTGCTCATCCCACTGTACGTTGTAATTAAAAATTAAAGCAGACCTGCACTCTCAGCGAGTTAAAAATGGTTAATATATCATTTAGACGTAGATTCAAATAAAGTAAAATCATCTAAAATTCTAAAATTAGTATATACAATTTTTTTCCATAAGAATAACACGGGAAATGAGTATGCGGGTTTGCTGCCATGGAAATGTGAAATTTAGAGATTTTTTGTAATAATCCGGTAAATATGAACTAGATGAAGTACCAAGTTACCATTTTTATTCAGATATGAACTGTACCACTTTTAAAGCTGGACAATTAATTACCTTGGTAATTTTAATAATAAAGTGAAACACTGTAATAATTTCTCTCTTAAAAGAGAGGAGTTCGCCAAAAATGCTTTGGAAACAATTGAACAATTTATCTGTGGCAAATAATCTCTCAATTTACAGTGAAATCAATAATTGCAGAAATAAAACTACAACGTCGACTGGAGTGAGCAACTCACTTAAAGTGAAGTAGAAAATCGAAAGATCAGTTTTTACATTCACAAATTCCGTATTCACATTTCGAATTGTTTTGGTAACACTGATTAGTAATGGCTGATGCTGGTGGACCTGGTTTCGAGATTAGCAACAGGCGTTAATTAATTACACACGTGTTCCTGCAGCTGATGTTGAGATCGGTCAACCGAATGATTGTTATTGCCACCTCAGGTTGTAGGTAATTATGTTTTCAATTTAAATTAAGCTGTTTAAATCTTTTTCCTGTCGATAGAGTGGTCAAACAATAAAATTCCTTCTTTTAGCGATTTTCCCCTTAGGGATGAAGCTATTACGTAGGTTTCGTGGTAAGACGTGAGCCCGACACCATCATAACATTTCGTTTTGAGGTCCCCAGATGCCAAATACACTATTCGTTCATTATATATATATATATATATATATATATATAATGAAGGAAATTCTGGGAGCTTTTTTGAAATAATTGTGCGAACAAGCAAGCAAGCATGCAACCAAGCACGCAGGCACGCAAGATAACATTGCTCAAATAAGAGTATAGGATGTAAAAAGGTCTGCATTCAGACTGATACTCGTGTAGTTTATTAAAGATAAATTGTATCACTAAAATAACTGTACAGTAAGTGACCATTGATACGTATTTTATTAGATTACGCCAGGGGAAAATGTTACATGAAACTAGGAGTTACTCTTTTTAGTGATATTCTGAATAAACTGTGAATGTAATACAAACTGAAAAAGTACGTCGTGACAAAAGTATTCTGATTGAACAGAATGAAAAATTAAACTCAAAGGACAGGATAGAAAATAATCCAAAATGAAATAACTTTCCAATACAGAACGTCATTTGGTTTCAGAGACCTTTTCATCCAAATCCCTTTT
This sequence comes from Flexamia atlantica, assembly GCA_035578135.1. Taxonomy (NCBI): domain Eukaryota; kingdom Metazoa; phylum Arthropoda; class Insecta; order Hemiptera; family Cicadellidae; genus Flexamia; species Flexamia atlantica. The sequence goes on along the minus strand of JAQJVK010000012.1, from coordinate 16,033,284 downwards.
CATGCGAAGTGACTGAAGTGGTTTTGGCCAAGTGGCAATAAGCTTTTGATTGCGTAAGTTCGGGAATCGATTTGGCGAGTGATTGCATGATTCTGCGATCCTTGTCGACTACATCGAAATTGTTCGTTCGGATGAAACAACGTCATAAACATTTACGGACCGATAAGATAGCTTAATAAGGTATAAAACTCCTCGCTGAGTGATAGTCATAACCGGTTATGTTATAAAAGGCATGGGCTTTATGGAGGAGGTAACGATGAGATGGGAGATTCAATATCACTTACCCCAGCAGAAGTTAGTTAAATTGCTTAAATAATTTGTCAAACAAGTGACATCTTAATTTATTATTATTTTTTTTTTACTTATGAGTTAAATAGTGAAAAGTCAATTTTGTTTGCTTCCAAATTGTGAATGCGTCCTGCAGGCGTTATAAGGCCTCATGTTTCTCACCTGAAAATTGTATGGCTAAGAGACGATTGAATACAACTGAGAACTAATGCAATACACATGCCGAAAATGACTTCTGACTAAATAAAGACTGCAGGAGAAAAACATAAACACATAGTAACTTACAGAATAGAAAAGAAATTATAACTGAAAAGTAATTAAACGCAAACGTATTTTGTTAAACTTTTAGCACAGTTAACCCTCTCACTTACAACAAAGAAGACTACATGCAAGGAAAGTTGTCTTAAGTGGCAATTCACATCAACAAAGGTGGAGTGTGTTAATTGGATGCCTCGAGCAAAACGGAGGTTTCCTTAAACTCGGGTGTATTACCAGAACCAATAACAGAATAAACGCTTATGAGTGTGATATTTTTGATTAGCATTTGATAGCCAAGGGTTAAAAGATGAAAAGAGAGTCTAAACAGTGATGTTTTCCTGAATTGAGCATAAAAATATCGTCCAACAAAAAACTCGAGAAAATATAACTCAACAAAAACTAAAAATCAGAAAAACTTAATGTTATAGAAATTGATTGTAAAACTATTTTGCTTGTAGACAGCTATTGTACTGTACGTTTTATTATCATCGGTTAGTATCTGATAAGTTATTTATGAGCAGCTAATTATATTTTTCTTTGATTTTCTAATGTTTCGTAGTATTCATTTTTGGAGTAGGAGGGGGACGTAATTTTATGTTTTAATAATGTAGGTACATGTTAGTGTAGAACATGTTTTTCAGTCTCGAGTATCGACACTTTGTACAATAACAGTGGACTCAACTGAGATCAGGGACACACGAGCTTAAAAGGATATACAGTAGGATTTAACACAAACTCGGTCACCACTAACTTGAAAAGGACCGTAAACTACGCTATAAACCTGGGAATAAACACCTGAAAGGTTTCTAAAGAGGTTCAGATTATTGGGGTTTTCATAAAAACGGGAACGTCAAATGGTTCGGAGGGCCAAAAAAGGTTATCGCAAATCGATCAGCCTCTAGGCTAAAAAGCCGACTGTTAAATTTTTAAATACCTTTAATCCATCAAAATAGACGCAAATGGTGGTTTATGGGATCTGATCAAAATATCAAACGCTATTGACAAAGTTCACAATTGGATGAAAGCATTTGAGATTGAAAACGTCTCTTTTGAGAGTAACGATTCAGTTGGGAAATCGTGCAACGAAACTTTACTATCGGATAAAGTAGGTCAATAAAGCTTAAAGTTAGTCGATATCTACAGAAAGGATAGCCATAAGTGTGTATAATACCACATTTCCAAAAGATCCTTTGGAGATTTGCTTGGATTAGATTAGGGCAACGATGTAAACAAAGGTTTCCTTACAATTGTTGTCTTTGTATAACAAATACTTATGATCGACTAACTCCATTGGTTTAGTTGAGTGGCGTGTAAAGTAAGTAGTGCTAAATATGATTTTGAGCAGAAACTTATTGATTGTAAATAATCTGATGGAATAAAACTTTATTTTTAGTGTTTAGTACATTAAAGAGTAAATAGATTGTGTAGCACTGAGTATTTATTCAACACACATGTTGGATTATAATAATGAGTGTAAAGAAAGAAAAGCTATAAACACAACATTTTGTTATCACTAAAAATAAAGGAATAGTTACAGTTACAGGATTAATAATTTGACTTTATTTTATTTTCTAGCAGCATTTGCTTGGAATTGGTAAGAACTGATCTCGTAAAGTATATCATATTTGCTTTTCTCTTGTAACGCAGTTTGTAACGGAGTTTGTTACGGGCTTAGTGCGAGTAATCAGTTAAGTAAGGTCTTTATTAATCACGGGATTATAACACAACAACAATTAGGACATAAGACTGCAGTAATGATGGTAGAGAGCGGGTAAGACATTAATGTAATGCCTGTGTAATGATATCATTACTCACCGCGACTCCTCTGTTAATCAACAGCAACATCGCTGTTTGGCTCAGCCGCTGCTGCCAAATCACGCTGATAGGATTGGCAACAAGTTCAAGGCGTTTTTGAATAAGTAGGAATTAATCTCTTGCACTAAATAATATGAGACTCCTCGCTAAGTACGATCAAAAGCAAGTAACAACAATTATGACGTAATGCAGCATTGAATCGTCATCCCAATCATCAGTCATCAGTATATGTGTTCTTTTCGTGTAGGAATCGGGACAAACCGCGTTTAAATAGATGTCTTAGATATCCATTTCATTACAGCATTTAACTAGGAATAATTTTAGCAACCAACCTTAATTGTTCACGTACACTAAACAAGCATATCGCACACTTGTGGTGTGCGCTCTTTGGGGGGGGGGGGTGAGCTTTAATATTATTTTACTTAATAAAAAAAGTACTCACTATTTTTTTACAATTTCTATTCATGCATCAAATTGTAGCCTACTAAATACATTCTGCTCATAGTTACTAAATAAATACGTCCTGCTCATAGCAATAAAAACTTCAAATTTAATCAAAAATCAAATTTAGAAATTCACTGTGGTTTTAACCCAAATGATGATTAATTACAATGATTGATGAGTAGAACACTTTTACAGAATTTTAACTTGCATGAAAATTTTTTAGCACATCAAATTCTTGCACACTCTCAATTTAAAATTACCAGCTCTATCCGATAAACGCAAGCGGTTATTAACACGATCATAGAAACAACGTTAATGAAATATCCAACGAAGGGAACAAAAAGTAGGCTTGCTGTAGAAAATAGCTTGTTTATAGAAAAAAGGGATACTTTTTGGCCAACATTTCTTTTCAATCGTGCACATTTCATATTTAGCGAGCGGCCCACGAGCGGCCGCGCTGAGGACGCCTCTCGAGAGGCTGGCCTTGACTCCTGTAATGAAACCTTTGATCCACTCTCCTTAGTCTCCTTTCATTCCAGTTTCCTTTTTTCGACTTTCGCTTCCAGCTAATTCCGGTCTAAATATTGAAGGAATACTTTACGTACAACCGTAACGGTTACTTTACCAAACTTGGGAACTCCCGCCTCTCATAATGTGCCACATGAGTGTGGCTTCATTCTGTGCATTGGTTTTCCTACTATTTCTAACAGTGACCATCGAAGTAGGTAATCAAACCAATTACCTTCAATCTAAAAAATTAAAGCAAAAAAATATTCCATAAGAGAACATAATTCATATAGATTCGGTATGGAACCAAGAGGTATATTTGAAACTTAAAGATTATGTTCAAAAACAAATACAAAATATTTGTTGTGACCAGCTATGAATACTTTATTTTATGTAATTGGAAGCACATTAAACAATCACAAACAATAAAGCAAAACAAAGAATTATGTTTTTTTTAAGATTTTGTTATATGTTTGATAAAATAACCATACTTATCAACAATTGTGGCAAAAGAAATTTTATTTTGATGCATTAGCAATGTAATGTTATAAGTTATTCAGTCCAAACGGCTACCTGATGCCGAGTGTATTAATCTATAACCACAACGCAGTGATTGTGTGGGGACGGAGAGTCCCCTGGGAGAATCAGGGACAGTTTATAATAATTTATACGGCGTCGCCTTGGGTTAAAAAATGAAAAAAGTGATTAAAATGCCAATCAATGAGTAAGTAAGTAGATCATGGAGTAAGTAGATTATGTGATTTTATCACATAATTATCATCTAGTACAATTTTCCTCATCGTTACCATTCTATTGCATGTAAACTGGATGTAGAATTGCATAGAATGAGGGCGTATTCTAAGAAAATTAATTATATTATTCGGTACAATTTTCCTCATTGTTAACATTCTGTTACATGTAAAATTAATGCAGAATTTTATGGGATGGGGTATTTTGAGAAAATTACTTCTAGAAGTGCTTATTTATAAAATATAACGAATATTACAGTAAAATAATATTAGTATACTACAGTCTAATACTTATGAAAACAAGCAAATGCATTTCTTTTATACACTACTCATTATTGTAGAAACGCCGACGGAAAAATCGACACCTGAGTGACAAAGCGATCTTGAAAGATGTGATTTTCTGGCAATGGCTTTCAATTGAAACCAACTATTCATTGCAGAACTTTATCAATTTAACTTTAACTCCAAACTAGGTCTAAAGCATTTTCCTATAAAAAAGATCTTTGTTGTTTTGTAATATTTTTAGAAATGTCGCTATTTTTGTTATATTATTAGTTTTGCAATATTGAGACTGGTAACTAAAAATAAATTGTATTATCAAGAACATAAAATAAAGATTAAATGAACTTTAACATTTGCTTGGTATATTTTATATTAACATTGTAGGAGGGCATATTTTTGTAACATTTGTAAATATAGCAATCAAAAAGGTAACAGAAGTCCTGAATTTATGAATGCAGAACCTGTCTCAGTTACTAAAGCTTGAGTGAATTAGATATCTAGTAATTTATTTATTTATTCAATAAACACTTGCATTACAATAATTGCATAACAATTCAAAATACAAAAGATAGCTACAGGGTAATCCTAAAACGGCTATCATGACAAAAAATGTATACTATTAATACCTTGACGAACAACAACCGGTAATCTTGATGGTCACAATTAGTAATACAAGATTTCTAGAATGTTAGATGATTTTCTCATTGTTGTTTTTTCTTAAAATATTTAGTAAGGTATTCCCTTTTGATGACTGGATACAACATACAGAACGAATACCAAATTGTTTAAATTATAATGTAAAATAAAGCAATAGCGGGAACAACAAAAAAAGTTAAAAAAGCTTGGACTATTCCCTCGTTTCGACGTGTTGCACAGATTTGATAGCTCAGCGGTGGAGCAGATTCCAATTAACACACGAACACGGCCGACTGATGGATGCAGACATGCATATTGCAAACGACCCCAGTCGCTGCGGGCCAGTAGAACCAGCAGAGCGGCGCGGCGGGTTCAGCCTTCGGTGGTACTTTGCAAACGCTAACAAACCACTGGACCCCTTCATCGTCCGATGTTTACGTTACACTGACTTATATTCCGCTGCGAATCTACCACGAAACACGTCAGTGTTGATTACAGCTATAAATTTCCATTAGTGTTACGCATGTAAGGTAAATTTAGTTCAAGATGAAAATGCTTTCACGTGTAAAATAAATAGGGAAAGTTGTGTTCAAACGTTTCATGATATTAATTTTAAACACTTTCGACCAACAGCTATCAGTTTTCGGTACTTAAACGCTAAATTTGCGTTTTGTTTAATCAGAATTAATTAGTTTTATGTGATATCTGACAAACAGTTAGGTAGGTTTTGCGACGGATTTTTATATATATTACAATTTTTTTACTTGTTAAATGGTTTTGCTCCTAATTTAGGGTGGATTGACGACGTTTATTATTAGAACTATTTTTCCATTCAAAAAGAAAAAAATATTTAACCGACGATGAAATGTTTGAGCGAAAACAGCCCTAACTGAATAGAAAATAACAAACCAAGCACGGTGATTTTTACAGATTTTGTTGCTTAAATATTAAAATACAAACAAGACGAACATTGTAAAAAGTTATAACAAAAATTCATTGCAATTTATAGGATTGTTAAAGAACCCTACGTGACATACATTTCCATTCGATTATGAGTTACTTTTTTACTTTTACCTCTTTGATTTTACATGTTTTGATATTAGTCTGTTAAAATAACGTTAATACCTAATTAAAAACATTAATAATTACATATTAAACACATCTATTAACATGCATGGCATAAAAACAATCAGATATGAACATTTTCGTGTATTGCGAATGTAGAAAACGCGACTTCTCAAAGCCTCCAAGCCAAGTCACAATCGGTGGGGATCGGCAAACATTGGAGCCATAAACGAAGAGGCTCCGAGGTAAATCCCCTTATCTTTGTAAAACCAAACCTCGTTATCGTACTCAGTTCCAAATTTGAATCCTAACATGTTCTGTAAGAGAGAATAATCACCAGAACCTGTCAAAACGAGAGATGGTTCGACTTCGAAAGCGATTGAAACGTGGTGAAGTAATTGGATACGTGAAGCCAAACTCGAAACATTAATTACTTGATTTATTTTTGTAGTAAAGAGTATATCAAACATCTCTCTAATTATATTTAACCTCCTTCATTGCTCTTTTCAGAATTATTAACTTTCTGTGAGCCAAATTTCAGTGGCATATTTTTCACGTTTCAATTAGACGTCTGAACCTTTTATATAATTTTAATTGTATTGAAAAATATTTGTTTCTTAAAGTTTTGGTAGAAGCTAATGAGAATAATGCTAATTATTAATGTTTGATACGTTCTACTCACTCAAAAGAAAACACCTCAAAGTACATGACAATGATAAAATATTATAATTTATTAGAAGTAATCAATGCAAGAATTTAAACTTGATTGAAATGAATACAGACACCAATGGGTTACTGTATAGAAGATGAATTCAATTGTAAACGAAGAACATACCGTGGTAGAGCGTTGCGTGTTAAAAGTATACGCTATTAGTACGTAGCTTATTTTGGAGTACACAATTCCAAAAAACCCAGACGACAACAAACCATGCATAGGATCTAAAAAAGAGGAATTCTAAATATAACTATATTTTAAAAATAAACCCCTATTACTGATTAAAATATTCTTAAACTACGAAACAGTCAATTATCAGGTATCGATCCGTTTGATTAAAGTTTAAGATTACTTTTAAATCGCTCGGTTGCATGAAACAGTGGAGATTTTTCCATTTTCTTTAGACTCGCTTTAATTTAACAGATTTCCCTCGGGCCAGGAATTAATTTAAAACATCTCTCAAGCGTTTTAAGTTTACTTACTTCGTTGTCCAAGTTTGCTTTAATTAGTGGGTCCTGTTTTCGAATATAAACTAACCGGTTCTAGCTCCGTTGAATCAGGATTGACTAACTGCGTGTACAACGGATAGCAGAGTGATGGTTCATAAATAATGTTTACTCTTCAAATGAAAGCAAATGAGTATTCAGCGAATTTAAATATTCATGTGAAAATTGAAAATGGAATATTACATCGTGATTTTATGGATTATGTGTTACATTTAGTTAAAGTTTCAGTTTTCCTTATGAGCGTAGAAAAAAGCTTCATTTTTTAAATTAGTTTTCAAAGCTACATAACATGACGAGAGTACGTTTTGGTAATTGTGTGCAATTCAAAACTATCTCACAACTATTAACTTCCATGTTTAGCAATGGACGTAAAATAACAACAGATTGTTTCCCACCTCTACGGGGTAACGCACAATCTAACGTAAAAAAAAGTTACAGACCCAACCGTCAATTGTTTTAAAACGCACCTGTGATAATAGTTGTATGCAGGCTAAACTGCCTGCATGCATAGGTTGTATCCAGAACCTATGCACAATATTAAACCAGAAAAGGACAACTGATTTTTAAAGTTCCAGATAAATCATTCAACATATACAAGACACGCTATGAAACACTCCTAGTACTAACGATCCCCAATGCAGATTTTTTTATAAATATAACCACCAATCGATGGATTAATCACGTGGACTGGGTCGGACTGTCTCGTCCGTATCAGCGCTGAGAGTCGCAGACATTAAAGCGACGGCGGGGGACGCAGCGGCGGGGCGGTCGTGAATGTAAAGGCTCGGTCGGAAAGTTTACAGCCCTCCAAAACAATCCTTGCATGGCCTTACACAGCCAATCCCGATCCACTCGCTGGCGGCATTGCCCAATCACACTGCTCCATTTGCATTCCGGTCTGGTTGCATAAACCAAATGGACTGCGCTTGTTTAAAAGGTAAAGCTTGAATCGATAAGCTTATCTCAGCGTAAGTTTTAGTGACGAAGATGAGCAACTACCCGTAAGTGTAGCATGTGTAAGAGTAAAATGGGGTTTAACGGAAAAATAGAAGCAACTAAGATAAGTACTTAACCCCACTTTAGTTTTAGATAACATGTATTAAGCGGAAGATAAATTTAATACAACATAAACTGTACGTGTGCAAGTGTATACGAGCTACTTTGCCTAAGCTGAAGAAAAATAGTCTTAACTGCTTTTAAGGCACGATTAGCTTTTAATATGAATAGTTTTTCATATTAATATTCTGTATTTCGATAGATGAGAATATATTGTTAGATGAATGTGACTACAAAGTTTAAGTATGTAAGAGCCATCATGAGAATGATAACGAAATCCACCTACGATAAAACCTATCTGTTATTTTCTTGAATCTTTATTCAATAAAGCCCATGTATCTTTCCTCTATACAACGCATGTACCACATTAACTTTCGAACAATCAAAACTACAAGTTTTATGATGTAATTTCAAATACATTTTAGTGAACGGGAAATAAAAGGTTGCCAATACGGTTAAAGGGTTCATTGCTGCGAGAGAGGCCGTGAAGTGCTGAATGCGAATGCAAGTGTTGATTCCCCTCTGGGAAGATCACATTACCTCCTAAACCTCTCGGGTATCGGCATCCGCTTTATTGCTGCATCCGCCTGAATTACCTGGTCCTTAACAATCCGTGTGAATACTACCAGTTAAAAATAAGACGGTTGAGCAAATCTATATCTTGAAATTTTCTCTCAGTGGAAACGTTTTTAGAGGTTTATCATTTGGTTAGTGTCATACCGGTCTATTCTTTGTCATTTTAACAATAAACAAGCGAATTTAGATGATTGCGTTTACCTTCTTCTGAAGAAAAAAATGCGAGAATGAAGAAGGGGATATTACAGTAAATGCTCACCCGGGCAAATGTTTTTCTTCAAGACAGACCTCATCTTAAGGCTACCAAAAAATACAATAAAAAGGTTAACAAATTTTCATAAAATTAGGTTTAGTTTTGTGAATACGAAACCTTTAGTTCGTAAACGTAAATTTCCAAACTGTAACTGGCCTTTATGAACTGGTGTCAGTAACTAAAAGCAACAAAACAACTTTAAATCCGTTATAAATCATTAGATGTAATAGAAACGATATACCGTGGTGGCGGAGGGGAATGCATCAATGTAATGTCTGTGTAATACCGCCATTACTCACCGCATCCTTTGTTAATCAACATCAACATCGCTCCGATAGCTCAGCACTCCGAACCTTATCTCTAGAACCTTACCTCTTATAGCAGTAATATTTCAAATTATATTTTAAAATATACTACACCTTTAACTACAGTGTCTCATAAAACACCTTTGAAAACTATTTGTGTAAGAAATGGGACGAACAGTTATTTTATGCTGATGATATACAGTAGTAAAAACCTTTCTGATTGATTGTCACAATAAGATAAATTTGTTTTGAAACAGCGATATTCTTGGGGGAAAGTCGATTCAAATACAGAGAATACTACACCTAAGTAGTGATTTTTTAAATGGGCGGTTTAAAATCCTCACTAAGGAATAAAAACGAAAAATATAATTGGCGATGTTCTAGCGGAGAGGAGTGGTTAGGAATGGACCACATATGATGCGGGGATCAGCCGATGCCGATGGGTGGCGCAAGAAGGGGGATGGAGGGGGTGCTGTGGGGGTGAGAAGAGAAAGTCGTAAACTTTAGAACCGAGTCTTTACATTCATGACCGCAATTTCCCGAGGGCGTATTAATGTATATGGCTTCTTGGTGTTAATACTTAAAAATAACAAGAGCCTACAGAGGATGCTGCTGACCGACACGGATAAATTTTTTACTTTAATATATTATTGGTTTTTATTCAGCTTAGTCAGTAATAGTGGAAATACGAATGTTTATAAGCCTAGCATCCAAAGATAAACCAAAACATGGAAAACCAAATTAGGCGAGAGGAAAGCGAATCATACAATTTTGTTTGAAATAGAGAAATATTTATACGCTTAAATTGTCATAACAATATTTTTCAATTGAATTGTGTCACATTAAGCCAGACAGCTTAGTTTCGTCTGTTTTTTACTTACGCCCACTGTTTTATAGTGGTTTGAGTACATTAAGAAGAATAAGTAACAATCTTAAAAAAATTAACATCATTTCAAAAAAAAACAAATACGAGCATTTTTGTCAAAGGTTACGCGTGATGGTTTAGTTAAAAGGTATTTTCGCTTCTTTATAACATCTAGGACCGTGTAAACACTAACAATTTCCCCGGAGAAAGTTGAAACTAAAGCTAACGCAGATGTTAAGTCCGCGTTTGTTGGTTTGGAACGGCCCGAGGTCATTACCGATATGCATGTTGGCTCTTTCAGTAAACAGAGCATTTGTTAATTACACTGTGATATTCTGAAATACCACGTAAGCCCTAAAGCATTATAAAAAATTCTTTTGAGGATCATAATCAACTAGTTGCATTTGTGATTCTTTTTGCAAGTAGATCGCCAAACACATAAAATATTATTTTTCAACTTGGTCTTAAATTACCTTTGAGAATCATAGATTCACTTGCACATAGCACTACAAAGTGCATGCAGTTTTTAAAATGAATAATTCTTATTGTAAATTTGTTTGAAGAGGGCCGCCATAAAAAATGTAAAGCTTGCTTATTCCTCAAAATGTCTTGATAAAACTTGGTATGTGGCTTCATATGACGTAGATCTACTGGATTACAGCCTAAAATGTACTATTTCCGCATTTCTGTTACAGCAAACCTGCGTAATCACTTCCCATGATTTTATAATGGAATTTTTTTGTGCATGCTTATTCCTCTATTTTAATGTGGAAAAATCTGCTTCACCAGGAACGGTAAGGTTAGCCAACCTCACCTAACCTTACCTAACTGAAACCTAAAGCCTGTGATGGATCTACAGGTAGCGCCGACCAGAGAGAAGATAACGGCGGATAAGATAAAACTGGACGACTAGACTTTTGAAATGCACAATGTGGGTATTTTCTATTTATCTATGACCCTCTCAATACTAGCAACTCATTTGTAAATAATTCATTCGTGTAGGGAAATTTTAAATGGCGGCGGGCCTCATCTAAAAAATGATAATTATCATTTTTCAATGTTCAGTACAACTTAAAACGTATGGAACTTAACATTTTTGGGTATTTTGTGTATTTTAACTCCAGTGGCATTTTCTTACCAGTGGCATTAATTAAATTACCGATTGAAAATTCAGGATAAAAGCAAGAAATTTTTTGAAAAATGGTGCAAAAATTTGAAGAATACCGTTTTAAATCAATACTATTAATTACAAGTAACTATGATCAACGTGTGAAGGTTCCCTTTTTACAAAGCCTCTGCGAGCTAATCAACAGAAAAATTACTACACATACCTCACATTCACTGATTAAGACAGAAAACTTGTCCTGAGAACTCAGGTAACGTAAAGGAATTTTTTTATTGATCAATACATCCCACAAATGCATGCGCAGTACTGCTTACAGGTGACTGGGAGCACTGCAGAATCCATTATGGAAGATTAGGTAAAGTTATCAACTCCTAGCGCCGCCGGCGGCGCGGGTTATGGGATTAGGCGAGCGCCAGATTGGGACGTGGCCCTCGGCAATCACTTACAGTTAGGCTCCACAAAGTCACATAAGGGATATTGAACGTGGGACATGGAGTAACTGTTGCCCGTTGGCCTTTCGATAGAGTAAAATCGTCAGTGTTGTACTATACTACCTGAAAGTTCTTTAGTTATGACGTGTTAAAATAACTTCATAAAAAGCTCTTTTTGCTATGACATCAAAGTATATACGCTTATTTAAGAACTTATTTCTCTGCTTTCGCCGCATTAAGATAAAAAGAGTCAATTCCTACGGTTTTAAGTGAAATCTACTAGAGGTACGGTATAGGATACCGTTTCCTAGATAGTAACCATGAAGACAAATAGAGAGAATAAAAAACATACGAATATAAAGTAAAAAGTATTAAAGATGTTGGAACTAAACAAAAATATATCATTGAAAGTCAGTTAATTTATCCAGGCAATTTCCCCAAGGTCCTAAATACGCTTTTACCAACTATTCATTACTTATAACTACCAATAAAAAACATATTAACCTGTTATGATATTAAAGTCACAGCAACGTGAGGTTATCAGCTAAAAAATCAATGGGTTTATTTAATGTATGGTACAGACAAAATCTAATACCATTCAGTCACTTGATAATGGTATTCAGAGCTAAACAATTTCTTTTCTCCTTTAAACGCCAACACATTAGATGGAACCCAGTTAAAACGTAACATTTGGATCATGCCTTTATTTGAGAGGAATTCACGCATTCACGGGAAAATTCTGTTCGTCACACTGAGCTTCAAACATAACTCCCTGGTTGTCAATACTGTCAGTAGGTGGATTATTAAATTATTTTTCGATCTTTTTTATTGTCCCTAGCCTTCAAAAACTTTATAAACTTTTCAACTTTGGGTAATGATGTAGTAGCGTAATTGAACAAAACATTTTTCATCAACTAAATTGTGTCCCTAAATTAAATTAATATTTAAAAGTGGAATGAGCATGACTTTCACGATGTTACAACTTTGGACACAAAGCTGGAAAACGATACTTAATCTGACGAAAACTTAAGCCTAACAACAAATATATGACGAAGATGGTTTATGAGTAACTCCTTAATATCAATTTAAATGCCTATTAGATTCTCCAGCCGCCGCTAGAGCATTTTCCGTTCATGAAAAAGGATAAAAACAAATGTGGTACGATTCAGGACATGGTACGACATCGGCAACTTTATTATGAGGGCGTACCGGCTGATACGTAAACCCCTCTTAGTTGTTGCGAATTTTTTCCACAGGTGAGAGAAAACTAAAGATGAAAACACACTTGTATTTTGTAATTAGGTTGTAAGAAAATGTTTAAGTTTCTCAGTTAAATAATTTAGAAAATGGAATATCGTAGTTATTTATATTGTGTAGTCTTGGATAAATCCGAGCTTTTAAAGTGAGAAACAACAACTAAATCACCAAACATGCCGGTATAGAGAATTACGGTATGTGATAAGAAGAACGCACGTTGTACTACATGTTATTGTTTGTTTTTTATGTTGAATTAAAAATGATTTCTTGATTACTTGAAGTAGTGAATTAAAAACTAAATCTTGCACCTAGGAGCCGGGACACCATATGTTAAGCTCGTGACTTCAGCTCATATACAATGCTATTTCGTTTTACATTCAACACTAGGTTTTGAATGTTGGATTAGTAACTACTTTGAAATATTAAATTGATTTAGTAGAACACATAAAAAAATCATAAAAAATAAGTATTTTTAAAATTAATTGTCCAATAAAATCAGTTTTCAAATTAGTAAATCAAATCTCCAATGATTACCAAGAGTCAATTGACATTCAGTGTTTAATTGAACATTCAGTGTTACAGAAAAAAATGGAAGCGCTTTTTAAATTAAATTCGGGCACAGGTTTATTCGATCGTAGAATAACTCTCTTTAATTATCTTGTGTTGAAAGCTGCTTATTTGAAGTCATACTGCTAAACTGCAAAATAAAAACTGGAGTTAAAAAATAACAAATGGACAACTTATGTATCTACAAATCTGCAATCGGGAAAGCTAAAAATCCCTTTAGAGGAAATAAAGACGTTCAACATTTCCCTTATGTCACAATTCTTTAAGTCCCACCTTAGTTTGAAAATAGTTTTGAATTTACTTCAAAGAAAAACATATGGTAAGTAAAAACAAAACAAGTTTAAAACGAGAAAGAGTACTCGAGCCGTTGTTCAACTAGGCTACAAAATTTGCTTAAAAATAAACATAAATCGGTTTTCAACATCATAGATCAATTGAATGTACTGTATTTCAAGGAATTTTAAAGTGTTCATCAAATCATAAATCCTGCTTTAAAAGATAAACCTCATACCACGGTGTTTTGGATCAGCGGGTAAAACGTTGCGTTAATAATTCTTTTTACAAATCCTATGAGTACGATAGCTCTCGTTTTAATGGTCAAAATGTATTGAAATTTGGGGAAGACGCGTGAAACTGTAATTATTCGGACCAGTTTGAAATCCAGGCCGATCGGTCCTCATCCATAAGGTATAGGGGGATTTCTTCCTCATCACAAAAACTGTTCTTTTTAATACTTTTAAACTTAAAAATTAGAGTACTAAAAATTACTTTTGCATTTTTGGGTTCAGCTCCAAAAAATTAATAAATTTGTTTAATGACTTATATTAGTTGCTAACACAGAAAGCAGAAACAAATAGGAAGTGAGATTTCAACTAATCACCTTTTGCCGTTTGATGTCCTGACTATGGTTAACTAATACAAACAATTATTAGCAAAACAATTATTTAGGGATGAGAAAGGGCAGTATAAGTAATGAGAAATCAATTAAGAAATACTCATTAATTGATACTTTGGTAGTACACCTGTTGCTTTCCATTTCCATTTCTAGAATATACATTGCACCCTCTTAAAAACGTTTACGTCAGAGCGTATTTATATTTATGAGTGCATTACAGACAGAAGGCCCTTCATTAACACGTTATTAATACACGTTATTAATTGTAACTGGTCCAAAAAAGAGATTTGGAATTCACAACTCACTCATTAGCGAATTGGAATCAAGAATATTAATGAATTAGTTTCCGATCCTATCCGCGTCATTTGGCAGCAGCGGCTGAGCCAAACAGCGATGCTGCTGTTGATTAACAGAGAGAGGAGTCGCGGTGAGTAATGATATCATTACACAGGCATTACATTAATGTCTTACCCGCTCTCTACCATCATTACTGCAGTCTTACGTCCTAATTTTTGTCGTCTTATTATAATTACAATATTAAGAGAAGAGAGATACCTTGCCAAAGTATCTTTTTATGTTATGAATCTCCTAGACGTGATGAATGCAATATAATACGTTTTCGTATTTCGCTCTGATCCATGCCAGAGAGTTCAATTTGAGAATTTTAATGAACGATGGGTATTACTGAAATAAACGATGCAAACAATAGAAAATGTTTTACGATTTTCCCTGTTAATTTACGATAGAAAAGTTAAAATAGAACAGATACAGCTAAGATAGAATTTTAAATAGAACTTTAATGAGAGTAAACAAAATGCTCCAAGGGATTAAGGCTCAGACCCTTTCAGCTGGTGACTCCTTGTAATTAGGCTTTGAAACCTTAGTTTAAAGAAATAACTCTTGAGACGTACTTTATGGTTTAATACCTTAATAAGTCAAGATTATATATATATTACACTTTCAAAAACTATTGATAAAACCTCGCTAATGCTCTTACATTATAAGAATCCAATGTCCTTAATAAATTTTCTTAAGTGAGATAAATTTTCATTCTACTCTCAGAATAATGCAGTAATATCAAAGATTTAGAATATATAAATAAGTACAGCTATACTCGTGTAAACTAAACCGGAATCGATGTTATTATTACTAGCCAACATATCCTTACAGTATACAATAAATTGTATATCGGAAATATTACGTATACTTTCGCCTTCTTTCGCCTTTTGTCTGCGATTCTATTTTATGATTTTATAGCTTATTATGGACCTGCATTTTTGCAACCAGGGAGAAAGTTTTGTAAACAACAAAATCTTAAACTAAATCTGCCACATGTAATTTTCGAGAAATTTTTATTCTTGCATAGTGGTAGTTTTGGGTGGCACCAAAGATTTTATTAAAAAATATTTAAATAACATTTCTAACAGTATTTATATTTACAGTAGTACCTAAATACCAAGTTAAACAAAAAATGTAATAATAAGGGAGAAATAGATTTTCATTTTCCTAATTAGAATAACTTATAACAACGAGCTTCATTTATTATTAAGTTTAATTAAAATGTTTACGTTCTTGCTATGCTAATTAAGGTTTGTTCTTATTAATCGCTGTGGTTAGTGTAAAGTGAAGAATTATTGGTGTACTTAATTAAAGTCAGTACTTTAACTTGATCCTGCTTCTTGGTCAATTAGGAAATTTTCCAACATTTTTAAGAAATCTCTCGTAAAAGTCGACAACATTATGTATAAAACCACCAAACACCAAATCAAAGGTTAGTACTGTAGAAATTTAAACGTAAAACCCCTAACAGCCACCGAATGCTACTGTATCAAATTTAATTTGCAGATAAGCTACTTTAAACTCATACCGGCGGTATCAAAAAAGCTTTGCATAACCGAATGCATAAATGAATACGAAATGGAGATATAATTCAGATGGATGCGGCAATAAAGGCCGATATCGGTGGAGCTGAGACCCTCCCGAGGGAATCAACACTTACATTCGCCTTCGGGACTCTGATATTTTATGTGTTTGGGTACAAAAGGTGTTAAGACAACGTAAACCTTTTCCATATATGTGCGAGGTGAGGGTTTTTTTGTCATTCAAACTTTTAAAACATTAAATACAATATTGAAATTACTTTGTTCAGAGTAGTACTCTTTGATTTACGCCGAAAAATTATGAACGACATGCCTTATTTCACTTTTAAGGATCACCTGAAGTTAAAAATTTGTGATTTTTATTTATGAGAAAAGGGACCGGCACATTAATGCCACATTCCAAATTTGCCACATTTGGCCGAGATATCCTTAAGAATTATAAATAAAAATATTGTATGAGGAGTTGTAATTGGTTTTCTTTGTTTTACTTTGCTGAAAATCCATTCTCAATTTTTACAAAAAAAGGCTACAATATCAAAAGCTTTTATAAGGAAGGAAAATAAAACCAGTTACCTCTGAAGGAAATGTCAACTAAATAGACAGTTAATCATGTTTTACTTTTAGATATACAACATCCAATGTATGGCAGCATATCCTTTAACAATTACCAAACTGTCACTATGATCACCATGAAACTGACTTCCCAAAGTTACGATTACTGACGTCCTGCTGAGAAGTTGTCTATCCTATTCCCGTTTCGGCCTGGAATAAGCTTGTTTTTCACTCAATAGTAGCGCTTATTTTGTGCGCATTACATACAGGTCACATTGCCAGTAGTAATCGACTTACTTATAAAAGTCTAATTGAAAGGTTTAACATTGGGCCATGTTGGTAGTAACAAACAAATGCAAACGAAGATTTTTACAACGGAATATGAATGCAAACGGCTGAATAAATTAAACTGATTATAAGTAAAGCTTGAACTACTAAGGAGCATCGAGGATTGGTGGAAGTAGCACTGAATATAGATTTCACATAATCGATGAACTTTTTTGGACCGATCAATGCTTGGTCCACCTTGTACTTGTACATATTAAGGATCAAATACAATTGCATTGACTACAACAATTATGCCTTTTATCCCGTGCGAAGGACAAAGGAAAAATGAATACAAAAACTAATCGAGAAATACGCCCTTAAAGTTTATTAGTATGTTATATTTCATCATCATAATCAAGACAATCAACAGACAAGAAGTTTCAGTGCTCCAGTTGAATTCTTGTGCAGTTGTAAAAGCGAAATCGATTACGGCTGATGTAATAAGACATAACCCCTTGCTTTGTTTAAAAGTGTTTAAGTTTATGTTAGATTGTAAAACCAGATTTGATTTCTAAAGGTTTTCTAGGTAAGTTTTATGTTTATTTGTCATTTTAAACTCGCAATTCCTCTGGATAAATGAAACCCTTTTGTTAGAACGAAGTATTGATATTGGTTATATGAATACCATTTCTTGATTATTATTTTTTTAACTTTGATTAGCTTTTTACTTTTTGACTATAATCTCACTTTGCACACATCATACAAAACCATGCTTATATTCCCAAAATCGCAATTTGTAATCACAACACAAAATGTATTTTTATCTTATACGTCATAAAAAGAAAATATATGTAAATGCAGAATTGCATATATATATTCGTGGCAATAATAACATATGTTTATACTCTGTTTAAAATTCGTGCTTAATTACATAACATGATTAAAACACTTTTAACAAAACTACGAGATATAAAAGCAGGATATTACTTCGAACCTGCTAGTTATTTTCTAATAATTTCATCTGCATTGTTTTAGTACGATTAACATAAAACGTAATAAACTTTTGCAACAAAACATTTGTCCCACCATAGTCAAAGTGACAGGTTTATATTTTGATTCAAGCGAGCATAATTTCCGGTAAGCTCTAATGCTAAACCACTATTAACTAATATGTGGGTGTTACGTAGCCCCTACTACAATTGTTTTTAGCGTCAACCTCTGTCTATCGCTAACGATCTGTTATACGTAGGTAGGATTTGTTATTTTAAACAAATTAGCCACTTTGTGAGCGTATATAATTATCAGTAGAATGAAGGAAAAAATGTTGAATTCAAAAAAGTTTTATTTTAAAAATACCTTTAAAAAATAGGTTTATCAAGATCGGCCTATTACCGGAGTTAAAGAGTAATTTATGAATTTAATGGCGGCCATCTTTAATGGCTGATATGGAGGTGATCTACACGAATTCAAGGTTGGTTCTCCGGGAAAAAATACTTCTACTGATATCTTCTATACACTCACCAAGTGGCTAAGCTGTATCAAACAGGGCAAGGTTCTGATGAAAATTAACGCTAACCACACGTAATATTCTACAACGCTCAGTGCACGATCTTTTTTAGTCTGCTTACATCAGTCTATTGAAGTTAAATCAAATCAAAACAAACAGACTAATCCAAGGGTTTGAATGTATTTTGAGGAAAGCGGAGCCCGAGAGGGGTGTCGTAAACATTACAACCGAGTCTTTACATTCATGACCGCAATCTCCCTCGGCCGTTTTAATGTCTGCGGCTTTACGGCGCTGATACCGAAGAACCGTTCAGTCCCCCCCCCCCCCCCCCCGGAGAGCTGACACCTGGCGATAAAATAGGCCAAGTGTCAGTTTAAATAAAGCGATCTACGCAATACTGAAATGTTTATGAAAGCATTTTTAAATTTTACATTTTATTTGCAAGAAACACGCTTGACACCTCAGCTAATCACAGCAAGAAGTGCGGAATTATCTATATTGTAGAAATTTAGATATTAAACTCAACTGATAAAAATATTCATAACTACTTAGCGGTTTGATATTATAGGTTTCGTTTCTAAGTCACTAAATTTCTTATAGTCACTAAATCCCTGTGGAAAATTATTAAATTGTTCAAATCACTAATTCGAGGACGTTTCAATTTTTAAGCAATGCTGACAAGCTTCTCTCGATAAAGACAAACTAATAAATAAAAAAATTCAATTCTTAAAATAATTAACCGACAACAATAGACCGAGGATAAGTGTTAAATTAAAATTATTAAATTGTTCAAATCACTATTTCGTGGACGTTTCAATTTCTTAAGCAATGCTGACAAGCTTCTCTCGATATAGAACAACTAATAAATAAAAAATCCAATCCCAAAAATTAGTAAACGAAAATAATAGACTAAGTGATAAGTGTTCAATTAAAAATCATAAAACGTTCACGTGATGGTGCAAACTTTCACGAGTAGGAAAATATAACCTCAACTAAGTGATTATATCCAAACATTTCCCTATCCTTACTACGAGGTATTTACCTAATGCCACGTAATGCTACTTAAGGCAGCTAAATCCTTGGGAGACTCACTAACATCGCGACTTAAGTATTCATCGCGCCAACACTCGAGTGCATTAGGCTTAAACATGTTTTTAATGCTCCAAATAGAGAAAAAAATAATTATAAATTACCTAATTCAGGGGTAAAGTAAAAAGGTAAAAGTTCCATATAGGGCTGATGAATTTAATTGGCAAACTTCTCATTTTGAAAATATTAAAGTCACGATTCAAAATATTTTTAAGAGGGGGCAAAAATAAGGGGTTTTTAGATTTAATTCACCCCAGGCTCGTACAGATATCCCAGACCCCGTGGAGTGGTACAGACAGCACCTCTCCATAAATTAATGTTGTAAATATTATCTCAAACGTCATACACAGAAGATAATATGGAATCTATATACACAATGGTGACAATGGTAACAACTACCTAGCCACACAAATTATTGGCCTATAAGACTATTTATTTACAAAATTAAGACACTTCTGATACAACTAGGAGATGAAAGAAAAATGTCACTCACACTTCGATGGCTTTGTTCCAGTTGATGACGTATCCCGAGAGGACGAAGCTCTCGATGTTGACGACATGGATGTTGCCGCGCTCCGAGCCCACGTACAGCCACTTGCTCTGCAGTGGCAGGTGCATGAAAGTTATCCTGTGACAAAACACCAACATCGGTCACTAATGTACCGCTGGACGAAGCTCTCGATGTTGACGACATGGATGTTGCCGCGCTCCGAGCCCACGTACAGCCACTTGCTCTGCAGTGGCAGGTGCATGAAAGTTATCCTGTGACACAACACCAACATCGGTCACTAATGTACCGCAGGACGAAGCTCTCGATGTTGACGACATGGATGTTGCCGCGCTCCGAGCCCACGTACAGCCACTTGCTCTGCAGTGGCAGGTGCATGAAAGTTATCCTGTGACACAACACCAACATCGGTCACTAATGTACCGCTGGACGAAGCTCTCGATGTTGACGACATGGATGTTGCCGCGCTCCGAGCCCACGTACAGCCACTTGCTCTGCAGTGGCAGGTGCATGAAAGTTATCCTGTGACACAACACCAACATCGGTCACTAATGTACCGCAGGACGAAGCTCTCGATGTTGACGACATGGATGTTGCCGCGCTCCGAGCCCACGTACAGCCACTTGCTCTGCAGTGGCAGGTGCATGAAAGTTATCATGTGACACAACACCAACATCGGTCACTAATGTACCGCTGGACGAAGCTCTCGATGTTGACGACATGGATGTTGCCGCGCTCCGAGCCCACGTACAGCCACTTGCTCTGCAGTGGCAGGTGCATGAAAGTTATCCTGTGACACAACACCAACATCGGTCACTAATGTACCGCAGGACGAAGCTCTCGATGTTGCAACATGGATATTGCCGCGCTCCGAGCCCACGTACAGCCACTTGCTCTGCAGTGGCAGGTGCATGAAAGTTATCCTGTGACACAACACCAACATCGGTCACTAATGTACCGCAGGACGAAGCTCTCGATGTTGACGACATGGATGTTGCCGCGCTCCGAGCCCACGTACAGCCACTTGCTCTGCAGTGGCAGGTGCATGAAAGTTATCCTGTGACACAACACCAACATCGGTCACTAATGTACCGCAGGACGAAGCTCTCGATGTTGACGACATGGATGTTGCCGCGCTCCGAGCCCACGTACAGCCACTTGCTCTGCAGTGGCAGGTGCATGAAAGTTATCCTGTGACACAACACCAACATCGGTCACTAATGTACCGCTGGACGAAGCACTCGATGTCGACGACGTGGATGTAGCCACGCTCCGAGCCCATGTACAGCCACTTACTCTGCAGTGGCAGGTGCATGAAAGTTATCCTGTGACACAACACCAACATCGGTCACTCATGTACCGCAGGACGAAGCTCTCGATGTCGACGACATGGATGTTGCCGCGCTCCGAGCCCACGTACAGCCACTTGCTCTGCAGTGGCAGGTGCATGAAAGTTATCCTGTGACACAACACCAACATCGGTCACTAATGTACCGCAGGACGAAGCTCTCGATGTTGACGACATGGATGTTGCCGCGCTCCGAGCCCACGTACAGCCACTTGCTCTGCAGTGGCAGGTGCATGAAAGTTATCCTGTGACACAACACCAACATCGGTCACTAATGTACCGCAGGCCGAAGCTCTCGATGTTGACGACATGGATGTTGCCGCGCTCCGAGCCCACGTACAGCCACTTGCTCTGCAGTGGCAGGTGCATGAAAGTTATCCTGTGACACAACACCAACATCGGTCACTAATGTACCGCAGGACGAAGATCTCGATGTCGACGACATGGATGTTGCCACGCTCCGAGCCCACGTATCGCCATACGCTCTGCATGAAAGTTTTTCTGCGACACCACAAAATCAACATCAGTCACTGCTATGTCAAAGGACGAACCTCTCGATGTTAACGCCCTCACTCAAATCCAACGCACAGCCACCTGCCTACAAGTAGCATGAACGTTATACTGCAAAATAACAAACCAATATATCAAAAGAGTAAATATTATCCAATAGAATATTTCACGGTTCTGCCAATGCTTTCGTACATTGGGGTGCAACAAATCTCTTTTACAGTGCCATTACATTTGCAACAAAATGAAAGAGAAGAACCTACGAAGGCTACGAGGATTGATTGTCAACAAGCATAATGTTACCAGGTTAAAGAATTATATGTGAGTCAGAAACTATTTCAATTTAATCATGTTTGAAACTGCTCCTTTAATTAATTTCTTTCAAACTAAATGTGGTAGTATTCTGTGACAGGCAAATTGATTATTTACTCTTTCGTTTGAACTTGAATCATCTGGGAAAGTATAATTCTTTAGTTAGAAATGCGCACTTAGATGAAAATAGGTGTAATTAAGAAAAAACACTGTATCAAAGGATTTTGAAAAAACGAAAACAAAGCAATACAATTACAAAACTACGCCTTTACTGATCAATCGACCTTGACACATTTTAATTTATGATTGAAATGCTATTTCAGTCATAAAACAACGCTGTCGGAGATTCGATAAACTTGTCTGATACAGTGCAAATTCACTCTGGCAAAACAGAGGGCCCTAGAGCGTGATCGCTTTGCTACGAGAATTCAATAATCACAGAATAATCAAAGGCCAAAGTGACCGGGCCGCGATTGAAGATTGAACCGACAAAAGGAGAAACAAACAAGAATCGAGCTGC
Source organism: Flexamia atlantica (assembly GCA_035578135.1). Taxonomy (NCBI): domain Eukaryota; kingdom Metazoa; phylum Arthropoda; class Insecta; order Hemiptera; family Cicadellidae; genus Flexamia; species Flexamia atlantica. The sequence goes on along the minus strand of JAQJVK010000012.1, from coordinate 16,010,198 downwards.
AATCAATTCCGCCATCACTAAGCTAAGCTGCCATTGAGGCGGACAGCGTCCCGCCGCACGACTGATTGCTTGGTCAAGAGCTTTTATAATAGACCGCACCCGACACAATGCGATTCGTTCTGATTTCAATTACACAGTGGAGGTTTTGATGGTGAAAACATTGAGAATTGTGAAAGCACATTAATGTAAAAAGCAATCAAAGGTAAATTTAAAATTTGCTTAGTGGTCAATGCTGATGAATAAGTCATACGTTCTGTCACACAGTCTTGATTTTTTAATAGTAAAAAGGTCCTTAACTACGTGTTACGACAAATTTTAATTTACATAATTGGCTCTTAATGTTTATAATTCATATTAACAGTTCTCGTAAATAGTATTCTTTTGCTTGCTATGTTCTGCTTCCTTATTTTTCCGTTAGTCTGTTTTTTAAACGGAGTCATTTTGACAGCGAGATTTTAGTAGACATAAGCTGAAGATTTGAATTATTGCTAATTTTGGTGTCTTCGGACTACACAACATAATGGGCAAAAGAGAGAATGGGTCAGAGTTACGTTTTTCATAGGCTTAGATAACATTATATCACCTATTGAAATAGTATATTAAGTTACTAGGCCGGAAAGTACTGTTTTACAGAAAGAGCATGATAGTTCCCGCGTGAAACGGAGGCGAGTGTGGGATTCTCATGCGAGTGCGGTAGAACTTACCAGCCGTGTAACGTACGATACTTTTCATCAAACTACTCTGAAAAAATACGCATTACTTTCATAATCCACTACATACGTTTCTCAATTCTTTGAACCTAACCTATAATAAGTAAAACAGAGATTTGCAACTGCTGCCAGTGCTGCTACTACATTCCTCTGAAAAGTAACCTTTAAACACGCATTAATCCTCGGTTTCCTGCAAATCAGCTGATTTTTTACTTCCGTTTCCTGTAATCGTGGTCCGGAAAACTTTCAGGCACAGGCCGGAAAGTTTTCTGGACTGGTATCGGAAATGGCAATGAGTCGCTTTCGAGCCAACAAAGTGAACAAACTTTCTGTGTCAGTATGATGAAAATAGATTTTCCTCTCAATGAAACTAGGTTAACGTTAAAAACGTATGTAAAAGACAATTGAACTATGAAGTACAAAAAAGACATTTCTAACACTAAACATATTTAATCAAACACTATTTATATTTCCATCCAACGAAATTGAAAATTGTCTGAATTTTGTTTTATTCCAGAAAAATTTTATACTGCACAAAACAAATAGTGCTGTACTATTATCAGAGGGCAGCTTTTGTATTCGAGTTAAAATAGTGCAGAAGTGTTTTCAATAGAAAGCCCTCCAATCTACTGAGAGGCTCTTAACAACCTAATAAGCATAATATTTTCCATTTATGACTCCTTGCTCAGGGAAAACATAAAGGGTAATTGTGTAATTTTTAGTGAAATAAGAATATACAACGACGGAGGAAATGTCAAGATAAGCAAAGAATTCTAAGAAAATTGGTTTATAGCTTAAAGGATCAAGAGGGTTTCGTCATGATAGAATAAAAGATTAATAACTGCAGGGTTAAACTGATAAAAAACATCATCTCCTTTTATAAAGAAACCTTCAGCCTCAATTTCTCTTCCCTGAGTTTACGTCCTCTCAATCCTTACTCGTATAAATCTTATACATTTAGAGCTTGACTTAAAAAAACTTCTGAGGCTGCACTGAAATAACTTGTTTTGTGTTTGTTATTCTCCTCTGGGAAAGATGAAACGTAGCAGTTTGACGGTTGCACAATTTTCTCACAAACTTGTCTCAAAACTTTTTTGACATAAGCCATAAACGGAGGAAATTTTGTAAGAAGTTTTTAATTAAGTTTTTAGATTTATTCTGAATCATTTGTTGAGTCAGTAAATTTTTCTTGGAGCAACAATATTAATAATATAGCTTGATACTTCAACATACCCACAAACAAAATTGATGTAAAAGACCATAAACGTGAGTTTTTGATGCACTTTTAATATAAACTGAGGACAAACAACTTATTAAGTAACTAACATAAAACGTTATCTAATTTAGGTTTTTTCCATTAAAAAGTAGATCGATTAACATTTTAATGCTGTATTCTGGAGAAAAGTCTATTTTAAGCAGATAAGCGTTGCGTTGGTTTTGTCAGGGATAATACATACCGGAGGATTTGTACAACAAACCGACTAAACGCCATTAAAACGCATATGAATGAAATAAGCAAATCCTTGTTGTCAATAAAAATATTGAAGGCAGTTTGTTCAGTGAGAAAGAAAAATAAAGAATATTACTATACAGGAAACTTCTATTTCAATCAATGGACAAAGGCGATATTGGTTAGTAGATCGTGCTGGTTCTTGGAGTGCTGGAATGAAATTAACTGTCCAATCTCTTATTATCTCTTTCGTCAGTTGTGCTAAACATTTATTTGACAACATAACCTTACACATGATAAAACGTTCATCGACAACGGACGGCACTCACCTCTCCCGCTGGAACTTGAGCGAGTGGACGACCTCGGGCCGTTTCTGCCGGAAGTTCCACAGGTGGAGGCTGTCGTCGGCGGTGGCGGTGACCAGCGCGCCCTCGTTCATCAGGAACACGATCTGCACGACGGCGGCGTCCGTCTCGTGGCGCACGTGCGAGTCGACGCCCGGCCGCCCCAGTCTGCCGAGGGAGTCAAGGAAAACAACAACTGGCGGGGAGGAATGGTGTTTGTTTACTATTCACTTGTCGCCTGCATTTTTTATATTGAGATATGTTACTTAGAATGAGTTTATAAGAAGAAATAAACATAAAATAAATGTCGGGAACACTATTTTATGACACTAGGTTAGGCTGGGTTAGGTTAGATTAGATGAGCTTAATCTACATAAGGTAAGGATAGGTTAGGTTAGGTTAGGTTAGGTTGGATGATGTTAGCAGGTTAGGTAAGGTACGGTTAGGATAGGTTAGGTTAGGTTAGGATAGCTTAGGTTAGAGTTGTGAAAGCCAGAAACCGAGATTCTCACATAAATTAGATTCTATGGGTATACAGAGTTGAGTTTGTAATGTCCTTGAACCTGAGAGGTACAATTTTAGACATATGAATGTTGCTCCTGTTCCGAGACCAAAGCTAACATTTTTTAGACATTTTTATAGTTTCACTGCCCCACGCATGTACAATTTGACATTAAATCATGTGAGAAATGTAAATACTTTGTCAAAATACATCAAAGACTTAAAATCATGGCTGTGGAAAATGTGGAGTTTCTTCTACAAGTTGAATGTTAGAGGTATTATTATGATATTGTTTCAGTTAATTAATTGAAATTGTTTGCTTGAGATGTAACCTTTTTTTTCTCACTTTTCACAATTAAGAGGTATAAAAGGAAGTGTTGCTCTACAGTCACTTGCAGAAATTAATAAGTTGACAATTTGTAAAAAAATCACAGATTTATATTTTTTTTAATTTTAATTTTAGATGAACTTGATTGAATTCTAATGTAACCAACCTTTCACAGCCTTTTGGTAATATTTTTTTTTGTGATGGATGCCTCAAAACTGGCTATGCCTAGGAGGCACCTATATTTATCCATTAAAAAGCCAGTGTGAAATGTGGTAGATATGTGTATGTCTTTTAATAGAATACATCTGAAAATGTTATTTATTCTAATTTATGTATTTATTTTATTTATTTATTTATATGTACTTTATTGTATTTATGTATTTGGTACACTATTTAGTTGTTATGGCTTTGTATTATTTGTATGTTCTGTGTAATGTATTATTTATGGATAAATAAACGTATTATTATTAGTTAACCTAACTTAAACTAACCCTAGTAAATTAGTTTATAAGGGTAACTAAGAACTTCTAAGTAGCTAGTACTTCTAATAAAGATAGATGTACCTTGTGACCTAGATATACAATACATCTGGGGAGTGACTGGTGACAGGAGGACGAGCCAGAGGTTGAGGACACAAGAGGGGCCAGGGAAAATCAGGCGGAGGAGGACAATGAGGAGAATTTTCATTGCCAAAATAAAAAACAAAAAATTATTCAAGGAGGAATGGGTGTTGCTTCAATGAGATAATGGAAGAAAAGGGTTTAGTTAGGAGGAAGGTTGCTGCCGTCAAAATAGCGAAAAGGGTCATAAAAAGTTGACTCAGGACGAAGGTGGATTTAAAATGCTGAGTATGATTAAAGAGTGATAAAACAAGGGATTGAATTAAATTCAAAAGCAAAATTTGACATTACAGAAGGTAATACATCGTGAAGGTGGAGGAGGAAGAGAAGGAGAATAGGTTCAAGAGCATTTGCAATGAGTGAGAGAAAATTTAAACATAATATACAGAGAACTAAAAAAGAAACAAATATAAAATATACTTATAGGCTTGTGAGATAATGTAAGCCAGATCGAGTATCAAAGTAATTATATTCAACAATGTAATTTCCTTGCAGATATTAATTAGCCTTTTAAAACATTGAAATGCCTGGCGAAAAAAAAAATTGTAATATACGTATTACGAACGTAGTTAAAAAAGTTAGGTACGAGAAGAAAATTTGTAATTTAAACTTTAGCATTATTACATAAAAATACCCATACACATTCCCTAAATATATGCACTGCGGATGGCGGTAACGGCTACGAGGAAGCAGATGGAACGGATGGACTTCCTCTTCCGGAGTAATATCTGCGTCAGCTGTTTACCTTTTGGGCTGTTTATTTCGTGGTGACGAGTTAAAAAAAAAATTGAAACGAGAATATTGATTAGTTTAGCAAGCAAGTTGGCCGTGTTCACCCGGTATCAATTTATACGATGGGTAATTAGGGGATCATCATGAGTTTCCACCTAAATTCCTAGTGGAGAGGTGTTATTTAATACGTCCTTCCCAGATATTATGATCGACTGGATGGAATTTAATCCTGGTTACAGTAGACATGTAGAAGATGCAACTCCCAACTTTCGCCATACTTTAAGTTGATACAAATAAATAATTCCAAAAGTGTATGATTGATTTTCTAACAACTACCACTAGCAAAGGCAATTTTCACCTAATCCTAGCCAAAGTGCTTGTAAGCATTGAGGGCAAACTTGTAAGCATCGAAGAAAGCCTCATCACCCTTCACGACTGATGATGTAAAAGCAGATTAGCCCGATTTAAACTTTAAAGCCACCGGAACACAGATTAGCTGCTCCGGTGGAAGTTACGTGGCGAAATTTCTGTGAGAACTTGAATGCTTAGGTAATTTTGTTGTTCTTCCATCACATTAGTTCGAGTAATTCTCTTGAACTTTCCACATTTTGCAAACGTAGGGCAGAGAAAATCTGAAAAACTTCCATTAATAAACTAATTTTAAAGTTTAAAGTTGTTTTAATTACTGTTGATAGGCCATACAAAAATTAACTTATAGCGTCTACGATCGTGTGGAAAGTTATTGAGGGTTGTGATAAAAGTTTTATATTCGGTATTTTCCAGGAGATTCATATTTACAACACTCTAAGCAGGGCAAAAGGTTTCACAATATCACACAGATAAAAATTGCAAAATAAAATTTTATGATATTTTGTCTCTCGAATATTCTTTATTTGAAACTCATAGTTTACGATGGCAATTTATGTTTTTATTTCGATTGTTGAATTTTATTTGATATTTTGTAGTTTTATCTTGAATACTGATCGTAAATTTTATAGTTTCTGACATATATTTTTTAAGTTTTAAAAACTAAATAGCAGCTATTTAGAAATGGTAAAAAGTCTCACAGGTATGGAAGACATATACTTGTGATGACTTACACATATAGGCAGATGTACGAAAAGCTATGGGTTTTAGGACATGTTCATATTAAATTTGCTGTTATTTTTACGTAATTGAAAATAACAATCCAAATTTGTAAAACTTTCCTGAATACCCTGTATATCATTCTTTAAAACCTGCAAAAATAAACGTATAAACATTGAGATAGTTAAAAATTCTAGAGAGAACAAAATAAAATAAAATTCTTTGGGCCACACCCACCAATTTTTGAATTTAAAAAAATGATGTGTTTATTTTTTTACCACCGAGTTTACGAAAATTTTAGAGTTAATTTAGTCAATGAATAAAAAAGCTCAAATTGAGTTATAAAAAATAAGACTAATTAATATATTACATATTTAATACCGCCTTTTTCCAAATTAGATTGCCAATTATGACGACTTGTTATTGTAAACAAGTGTAAAAACAAAGCATGTTCAGTACTGAGAAATTTGCATGGAATATTCTACAAAAGAGCTAATTAAAAATCTGCACTTTCAACGAAAAACACTCAAAGTTAACACTTCCTTTGATAAGAGCATTAGGCTCTTAGCCAAAGTAATGTTCGAAGCAAGTTGTTAAGCAGAAGTTTACGTAAGCGTAAGGAGGAGCTTTTAACCAAGATGCGCGGGTTATTAGCCAGTTTGGTCTTTGTCTCGTAAAGATACCAATTAGAGTTTCCAGCTATTAATTAAACAATTAGTCTTACAGGCGGCGTTACGTCACAGAGTGGATTACCACATAAAGTTGACTGGAAAGCAAAGTTTACTGTCATTGCCATTTGCAAAACGTCATAACATTAGTGGAAGGTCGCATAAATTTAGGATTACCACTTTGTAAATACAAGGAAAATAACCACATGCCAATAAAAGTTATTATATAGAAATTATAAAATATAAATCATTTCTTGGAAATATAAATATCACAGTCTTGGTATCTTATTGATTGAAGATAAGTAATCAGGGGAATAAAGGTAACTGAGTGAACATACCAGATTGTAAATTATTTTTATTATGCATTTTTCAACGTGCATTTGCCCTTATATAATTATATATAGGAAAACGTATCAACAAAACAGACGTGGTGTAAATCAGTCACAAACAATAGTTGTAATTAATTATGTCCTTTGCATTCAAGAGGAGTTAAACAGTCACGTGTCACCGAACTTTGAAAAGTCTACAGAACAAATTACAGAATACGAACAAAATAAAAGCGACAACAAACACTAACACGTGAGGACGCGGAACTACCCGGCGAGCTGGAAGATAAGACGGATGACAGGGAGACTCGTTCCAGGGGCGCGAATTAAAACGAAAAGTAGGAGTGATGAGTTGTGCAGAGCAGTGTCGGGAGTTGGTTCCGAGTTGGAGTTTATCTGCCCCGTGTTTGCTTAATGAATACAATATGTGATACGTCACAGACGCCGTGATCCAGTTATAATGCTTTGTGCTAATGTTGCTTGTCGCTTTGTCGCGGAGATTGTGCAACTCTTGTATTTATTACGGTCGGAGACAAAGCCGACTTTCTGCAGTCGAGGTTACCGAGTATAAAATAACGCTGTTACGAGTGAAGTTTTGGCTTCTCCCAGGAAATGTAGTTCATTGAATTAATTTAAGCTTCAGGGTTTTATTTACTTCTATTAAACGAAAACCAAATTGAATTTCAATAGACTGATTAGTTTTCACGAGTGGTGTATTAAAAACAAATTTCAAGATAGAGATCCTATCTCATTTTGTTTTGAGATATAATGGGTTAAATTTAATTAAATGTCGAAAATCGAGTTTTAACTTAATTTCTTACTTGAAATATGTAGCTCAAAACAGTTCAAACTTGTATAAATGCGAGCGGTTTGAAATGTATCTCTAACAGTAAAACAACTTAATCCACAAATTGATGGTTCGATCGCAGACTCCAGTTCCTACTTTACGATGGCAGTAGTCGTTAGCGTAATTGATCATACGGTTATGCATATTCACAATCTGGAATATTACATTAAGGTACAGGTCCTAAGAGATTAACAGGTTGAATTAATAAACTGAAAGGGAAATAATGTTTTCTAAAAGTAGGTGGAATACGGATTTGGGAGTAAAATATAGCTCTGTTACTACTAATTTATACGTTTTACTAGCATTTAAATAACTTCTTGATTAGCATGATACGTGTTGTTCTATATAGTGGATATAAATGAAATACGAGTTACAAAACTTGTAATACATTTACACTTATAATGTAATCGCATACAAGAATGTAAATATAAATTTTTGATTGAAAATGGCGATCAATTTCGATTGGTCAAGCCAATGCCAATCATCATCAAGCCCAATGACAAAACCAATGAGAGACTGGCAGGATCAAGATGGTGGCCTTCCTGATACCCTGTTGGTCGCCAGAGGTTCTACTGGAATCAAGTTTCCAGAGAATAGAAACCGGTTTCCAGTAGAACGTCCGGCGACCAAAAGGACATAAGGAAGCCGCCATCTTGATCTTGCCAGTCTCTCATTGGGCTTGATGATGATTGGTGTGACAAGTCGAAATTGATCGCCATTTTCCAAATTGAATATATTTACCGTCTTGTAAGTGGATGCAGTATGAATGTAAATATATTACAAGGGATGAACTACGTATTTGATTTACATTTAGCATTTAAATTACAAATATAAATTTCTGTATAAACTTAATGTTTTAAGGGTATAAACATTAAGAGTAGAAATAAGCTTAAATATTTAAACAAATACACTTCTGACAACATGGGAATACGCATTTCAGGAAAATAATTGCTGGAACTTGAAAACTTACATTTTCATTTACTATTCAAGCGACAATACAAAAAAATCCCATTTCATATCGTAACCTTACTTACTACTGGGGCCAAATATCGACCAGATTTGAAATTATCGCCAGAACTCTGTTCCCATTACTTTAACTGTTGTACAGTGATGGTGGAATTACCAGGGGTGCGGATCGATTGGACGGTGTAGGGCGGAAACGAGCGCGGCACATGCCATCATCGCGGCATGGCGGCCATCATCGCGGCACATGCCATCATCGCGGCACATGCCATCATCGCGGTAAATGCCATCATCGCGGCGTGGCGGCCACCGCGGTCATCACCACACTGACCACATGTCCTGGCCAAATCGCCGCTGTGACGAGAGACGCTGCAGCTTCCCAGGACAATTTGACCTCTCGTTCCAATTTCGGACTTTGTCGACATTATATGGCGGCCGAGAGGCTCAGACAGTGTTCGTTGGTAGCAGGCGCTATCTTTTTTTGGACACGCTACGTTCATTTTCTATAGGGAAAAGAGCAAATATCAGCAAAAGGCTCATATAGTGTTTATCTGCAGTTCACGAAAGTAATGAAGTTTATAAATCAGTCTTAAAAAAATATTCAAACAACGGAAAGAAGAGTTAGAAAATGTAAACTAAATACACATTAGTTTACTTATAAACTAACTATATCGGGTGTTCAAAAAGTGACTGGAAACCCATTATTTATTTCATTGATAAACGGAGAACGATGAAACTATACGATTACGTGCACACTATAGTAGTTACTGACTTTTCGGAAATATTACCCGTATTTTTTTCGCTTTGGGGGGACATCCAGTGGAGGAAGTCAGAAAAATCAAAAAAGCATAGGTCTAATTATGCCTCATTTCAAAAGTTTCCGTTAGAGGAACACATTGCCGCAATACCGGCTGAAAGAGGATTTATCGATTGGAAATAACAGCCTCTAAAAGTTTGTTTGATTGTAATGTTAATGTTAAGTTTTAACAACATTGTAATGTTGTAATGCTAGAGCAAAGTTTATAAGATTACAAAAACTAAGTAATTTGATTTCTTAATACAAATTATGTATTAATTAACAATTATTAATTGATCGACCATTTTTAGTTGGCAATTATTATTTTTATGTCCTGCATGGTTGTCAATAATCCGAATTAGTAGTGCCAAGAACGTTATTTGGAACTGCATTGCATAAGTCTAGGTAAAATTCATATTATCTAGGCAACATACTGGTTAACATACCTACATAACCACAGGATACAGATAAAACATTTTTATTTTTTCCATCTATTTAATTCATTCTGCTTCTTTTAAAAGTTATTTAAATCCAACCGTCTAGGTGACTCTAAATGATGATCGTCGTGTAATACAGATTTCATTGCAGGGTCGCGTTTCTTTTCTATATAAACACCATTGCAAGCAGTGCATTAGGACGACATCTTCAAACAATTGGCTCAGTCACGAATGTTATAAAGCTAAACAAGCCACTGAAGACACCGATATTATCCTCATAAGCCCGAGAAATCTGCAAAAATAAACGTATAAACATTGAGATAGTTAAAAATTCTAGAGAGAACAAAATAAAATAAAATTCTTTGGGCCACACCCACCAATTTTTGAATTTAAAAAAATGATGTGTTTATTTTTTTACCACCGAGTTTACGAAAATTTTAGAGTTAATTTAGTCAATGAATAAAAAAGCTCAAATTGAGTTATAAAAAATAAGACTAATTAATATATTACATATTTAATACCGCCTTTTTCCAAATTAGATTGCCAATTATGACGACTTGTTATTGTAAACAAGTGTAAAAACAAAGCATGTTCAGTACTGAGAAATTTGCATGGAATATTCTACAAAAGAGCTAATTAAAAATCTGCACTTTCAACGAAAAACACTCAAAGTTAACACTTCCTTTGATAAGAGCATTAGGCTCTTAGCCAAAGTAATGTTCGAAGCAAGTTGTTAAGCAGAAGTTTACGTAAGCGTAAGGAGGAGCTTTTAACCAAGATGCGCGGGTTATTAGCCAGTTTGGTCTTTGTCTCGTAAAGATACCAATTAGAGTTTCCAGCTATTAATTAAACAATTAGTCTTACAGGCGGCGTTACGTCACAGAGTGGATTACCACATAAAGTTGACTGGAAAGCAAAGTTTACTGTCATTGCCATTTGCAAAACGTCATAACATTAGTGGAAGGTCGCATAAATTTAGGATTACCACTTTGTAAATACAAGGAAAATAACCACATGCCAATAAAAGTTATTATATAGAAATTATAAAATATAAATCATTTCTTGGAAATATAAATATCACAGTCTTGGTATCTTATTGATTGAAGATAAGTAATCAGGGGAATAAAGGTAACTGAGTGAACATACCAGATTGTAAATTATTTTTATTATGCATTTTTCAACGTGCATTTGCCCTTATATAATTATATATAGGAAAACGTATCAACAAAACAGACGTGGTGTAAATCAGTCACAAACAATAGTTGTAATTAATTATGTCCTTTGCATTCAAGAGGAGTTAAACAGTCACGTGTCACCGAACTTTGAAAAGTCTACAGAACAAATTACAGAATACGAACAAAATAAAAGCGACAACAAACACTAACACGTGAGGACGCGGAACTACCCGGCGAGCTGGAAGATAAGACGGATGACAGGGAGACTCGTTCCAGGGGCGCGAATTAAAACGAAAAGTAGGAGTGATGAGTTGTGCAGAGCAGTGTCGGGAGTTGGTTCCGAGTTGGAGTTTATCTGCCCCGTGTTTGCTTAATGAATACAATATGTGATACGTCACAGACGCCGTGATCCAGTTATAATGCTTTGTGCTAATGTTGCTTGTCGCTTTGTCGCGGAGATTGTGCAACTCTTGTATTTATTACGGTCGGAGACAAAGCCGACTTTCTGCAGTCGAGGTTACCGAGTATAAAATAACGCTGTTACGAGTGAAGTTTTGGCTTCTCCCAGGAAATGTAGTTCATTGAATTAATTTAAGCTTCAGGGTTTTATTTACTTCTATTAAACGAAAACCAAATTGAATTTCAATAGACTGATTAGTTTTCACGAGTGGTGTATTAAAAACAAATTTCAAGATAGAGATCCTATCTCATTTTGTTTTGAGATATAATGGGTTAAATTTAATTAAATGTCGAAAATCGAGTTTTAACTTAATTTCTTACTTGAAATATGTAGCTCAAAACAGTTCAAACTTGTATAAATGCGAGCGGTTTGAAATGTATCTCTAACAGTAAAACAACTTAATCCACAAATTGATGGTTCGATCGCAGACTCCAGTTCCTACTTTACGATGGCAGTAGTCGTTAGCGTAATTGATCATACGGTTATGCATATTCACAATCTGGAATATTACATTAAGGTACAGGTCCTAAGAGATTAACAGGTTGAATTAATAAACTGAAAGGGAAATAATGTTTTCTAAAAGTAGGTGGAATACGGATTTGGGAGTAAAATATAGCTCTGTTACTACTAATTTATACGTTTTACTAGCATTTAAATAACTTCTTGATTAGCATGATACGTGTTGTTCTATATAGTGGATATAAATGAAATACGAGTTACAAAACTTGTAATACATTTACACTTATAATGTAATCGCATACAAGAATGTAAATATAAATTTTTGATTGAAAATGGCGATCAATTTCGATTGGTCAAGCCAATGCCAATCATCATCAAGCCCAATGACAAAACCAATGAGAGACTGGCAGGATCAAGATGGTGGCCTTCCTGATACCCTGTTGGTCGCCAGAGGTTCTACTGGAATCAAGTTTCCAGAGAATAGAAACCGGTTTCCAGTAGAACGTCCGGCGACCAAAAGGACATAAGGAAGCCGCCATCTTGATCTTGCCAGTCTCTCATTGGGCTTGATGATGATTGGTGTGACAAGTCGAAATTGATCGCCATTTTCCAAATTGAATATATTTACCGTCTTGTAAGTGGATGCAGTATGAATGTAAATATATTACAAGGGATGAACTACGTATTTGATTTACATTTAGCATTTAAATTACAAATATAAATTTCTGTATAAACTTAATGTTTTAAGGGTATAAACATTAAGAGTAGAAATAAGCTTAAATATTTAAACAAATACACTTCTGACAACATGGGAATACGCATTTCAGGAAAATAATTGCTGGAACTTGAAAACTTACATTTTCATTTACTATTCAAGCGACAATACAAAAAAATCCCATTTCATATCGTAACCTTACTTACTACTGGGGCCAAATATCGACCAGATTTGAAATTATCGCCAGAACTCTGTTCCCATTACTTTAACTGTTGTACAGTGATGGTGGAATTACCAGGGGTGCGGATCGATTGGACGGTGTAGGGCGGAAACGAGCGCGGCACATGCCATCATCGCGGCATGGCGGCCATCATCGCGGCACATGCCATCATCGCGGCACATGCCATCATCGCGGTAAATGCCATCATCGCGGCGTGGCGGCCACCGCGGTCATCACCACACTGACCACATGTCCTGGCCAAATCGCCGCTGTGACGAGAGACGCTGCAGCTTCCCAGGACAATTTGACCTCTCGTTCCAATTTCGGACTTTGTCGACATTATATGGCGGCCGAGAGGCTCAGACAGTGTTCGTTGGTAGCAGGCGCTATCTTTTTTTGGACACGCTACGTTCATTTTCTATAGGGAAAAGAGCAAATATCAGCAAAAGGCTCATATAGTGTTTATCTGCAGTTCACGAAAGTAATGAAGTTTATAAATCAGTCTTAAAAAAATATTCAAACAACGGAAAGAAGAGTTAGAAAATGTAAACTAAATACACATTAGTTTACTTATAAACTAACTATATCGGGTGTTCAAAAAGTGACTGGAAACCCATTATTTATTTCATTGATAAACGGAGAACGATGAAACTATACGATTACGTGCACACTATAGTAGTTACTGACTTTTCGGAAATATTACCCGTATTTTTTTCGCTTTGGGGGGACATCCAGTGGAGGAAGTCAGAAAAATCAAAAAAGCATAGGTCTAATTATGCCTCATTTCAAAAGTTTCCGTTAGAGGAACACATTGCCGCAATACCGGCTGAAAGAGGATTTATCGATTGGAAATAACAGCCTCTAAAAGTTTGTTTGATTGTAATGTTAATGTTAAGTTTTAACAACATTGTAATGTTGTAATGCTAGAGCAAAGTTTATAAGATTACAAAAACTAAGTAATTTGATTTCTTAATACAAATTATGTATTAATTAACAATTATTAATTGATCGACCATTTTTAGTTGGCAATTATTATTTTTATGTCCTGCATGGTTGTCAATAATCCGAATTAGTAGTGCCAAGAACGTTATTTGGAACTGCATTGCATAAGTCTAGGTAAAATTCATATTATCTAGGCAACATACTGGTTAACATACCTACATAACCACAGGATACAGATAAAACATTTTTATTTTTTCCATCTATTTAATTCATTCTGCTTCTTTTAAAAGTTATTTAAATCCAACCGTCTAGGTGACTCTAAATGATGATCGTCGTGTAATACAGATTTCATTGCAGGGTCGCGTTTCTTTTCTATATAAACACCATTGCAAGCAGTGCATTAGGACGACATCTTCAAACAATTGGCTCAGTCACGAATGTTATAAAGCTAAACAAGCCACTGAAGACACCGATATTATCCTCATAAGCCCGAGAAATCAGACCTACTGCAACTAACCCCGATGATGTTGAGTGGTTTAACGTCTTCATTATTTATGAAATTGTTATGAAGGAATTGTAGTATTGTGATATTATATGAATCAACGGTCTTTGTGATTAGTTTCCCTGCTTAATTAGTTGCTTCACTTTATGTGTACAAAATTATTTATATGTAGATGGATGTAAATATATTTTTAGTTAAAATTAAAAGGGGAAACAAAGGACCAAAATTTAAATGGATATTTTTTCTACCTTTGTAAGTACAAAATTAACTTGTTCTAATTGATAAAACTAAACTTGTAAATCGGTTCATTTTTCAAACTTTTATTGAAAATAAAATTATAGCATTAAAACCGTCATTTTAGCGAATTTACCCAATAAGGAATAGGCTGTCACAGTAGGCGTTACGGTGGGACCTAAGTCCTAAGCCGTGATCTGTTTTTTTTTTACTTTAAGGTCCTATACTCATTATTTTGCAATTTTCGTATGTAATCATTAAAAAATGTAACTTTTCTACGTACCCATTTTTAGTTCTTTTATTTAATTTACACGCCGTGTTCACGTTTGAAACTATACTGTGAGAAATACTCAACAGTCTAAGAACACCAGAAAAACTTGCAGCTGTAAATGAGTTTAAAAAAATGTATTATGAAGTTGGGATTTCCTTAAACTCAACTGTAGTGTCGAAGATGGGTTTCATGTCGTGTATGAACTGAGCATATCTTTTTTATTTAATTTTTAATCAGGTAAAAGCGGAATTCTTGCTTGCTGTCCATTTTTGGGCCCTCATTTTCATATAGGGCCTACGAATAACGTTAAGTTTTCTATAAAATATAAATATGTGTGTATGACCGTAGGCACAATGCGTGTGAAAAATTCATAACTTCATGACATTTTTAGTATCACTCATAACTTTTAAGTTTAAAACCATCAAGACCCAATAAACTTTAGAGTAATTTGTTTAACAACGTAAATTTACTAATTTTAAGTCACTAATTCAACCGGTTACTAAGACATTCAAAGTATTAGGTGGAGTATTTTGCCTGCTTGTTTTCTTAAAATTACCCCCGAGAAAATAGAATTATCAAATTTCAGGGGGATGTACCAATCAAATTGCCCCGAACTAACATAATTTACCCAAGATGGTATTTTTTAGGACTTAATAAGCCATATATTATGTTTGAATTACTTAGGTGATTAATTGATTTAGTTGTCAATATTTATACGAGTCGTTAATAATGTGTCAAATATACTGGGTATTAATGTAATGAAAGTAGAACGCAAACTATGAATGTATTTAAAAAAATAACAATTAATCCATAAAGTTTCTTTCCACTCAGAATTCTTATGAATCAGACAAAAGCTAGCATAGAATAGAAGATTTTTTAAGAAATTCGCTAAATAAGTAGGTTTGTCGTGACTGGGGTATTTGAATATTAAACATAATTTATAAAAAAACTAATAAAATAATTTTTTGCACAATTTTACCAAAGACAAAATAAGCGTAAAAATATACATGTATGTAGATGGTCGATTGTCATGTAAAACATGAAAAACGAACTTACTGAGGCGGGAACTCCATTTGAATTCTGCGAACCAATCACATAAATAAATACCATATGTCAATGTATCATTCGGACAATGCATCTGAATAGAGAGAAGTTTAATGTTCTATGAATTGAAATGTTTGTTTTGCATTAAAACTGTCAAGTTTATCGACATTTCACATCTATAGCACAACTTTGTTTTCAAAAGAAATATCCATACAAGAGACTTTATTCTCTATCAGGCACCCACAACTAAAGATAAATTCGAGGTAGTGAGTAGTCAGGATCAAGATAGCGACTATAGAAAGTTCATTGGCTAATTCTTGTTAACGTTTTAACAGTTGTATTTGGTTTGATGTGAAAATTAATTTCTACATTGGGAAATTGGGAAACAAACAACTACAAACACAATTTGTCATTTAAGAAGCATTTTATTTTATGCATTTTCACGGTTACTAAGACTTCTATATCTTTATTTCTAGAACACATTAAAACATAAACAATAAAGACAAGTAAAATAGATACCTTTTTAGTTAATCCAAACTAAAGTAAAATGTTGTGTTTTTCATGGATTACATAGAGATTATTTGTCACGAAAAAACCCAAATCTACAGTTATTTATTATTTATTTGCACGCAATTAATGAACCAAATTTATTAATATTAACTTTATGAAATTGTATTCAACTCCAATCAAGTAGGGGGAAAGGATTAATCTGCTGATGCAAAACTAAGACCATATTGAAGACCAAATTTAAAATAGTAGTCTTCGACAAGCAATGAACCAGTGAAAATAATAGTTTTAAGACGAACTCATCCTAACACCGTTGTCGATTAAGGCGTAGAGATATAAAACGTTTGTCTACCATCGATTTGGTTTGGTCAACCAAAATTTTACTCATACGAAGAATCTATAGAAAAGTTCAACAAAAGATCTTCAACAAAATTTCTTCAGTGCAATAACAGCGTTTTGGGCAATGTCACAATGAATGAGAAAGTTTCCGCAAAAAAAAGCAATGTCGTTTTTAGTTCGGTGGGCTGCAAATACATACATTTATTATTTCAAATCAATTTTAGAGGGGTTCTTTACCAGATTATTATTAAGTAAACTGCTTAAACCTTCGAACACCGTAATAGGAACAACAGATTTAAAACTAAAAATTTGTATACAAACATAGCGACTAATCAAGAGTCAATAAAGGCATATATCAAAATATAATGCAAGATAAGAACTCTTTCATTTCATCACAGACAAATAAATGAAAATGATTTTACTGCATGCAGTTTGTTGAGTTAAACATATAAATAGATCAATAAAAACGTCTTTATTTATCAAACACTTTTCCACTTAAAGCTACTTTTCAAAGTGACCATCATCATATAGTGGAAAAATGCATGAGCATTTATGCATGCATGCATTTGCATGTATTTATTTTTTTTATTTTTTTATGTGCATGTATGCATTTTTGTTCTTCGTTTGTTACAAGAAGAACAAAAATTATAACATTAATACACAATTAAAAACAAACTGTCCAACAAGGGATGAACCAGTAAGGGCTTTAATACGACTGATGTTGACTGATGTCCGTACGTGTTGTAGCTCATATCCTCAGCGCTGTGTTTCGCCACTCGTATCTCACTGAGGCTCGCTCCATGTTGACTGATGTCCGTACGTGTTGTAGCTCATATCCCCAGCGCTGTGTTTCGCCACTCGTATCTCACCGAGGCTCGCTCCATGTTGACTGATGTCCGTACTCATCACCACTCTGCTGACAGGTCAATTAAGGCATATAACAAACGAGTTTGTGTGACATTCTCGGTTTCCTAATACGCAATTTCGTTCAGATGAATGAAGCAAGACTGATGATGATATGTGTGAGAACAAATGGAGCGAGCCTCAGTGAGAAACAAGAGGCGAAACACAGCGCTGGGGATATGAGCTACAACACGTGCGGACATCAGTCAACATGGAGCGAGCCTCGGTGAGATACGAGCGGCGATACACAGCGTTGGGGATATGAGCTACAACACGTACGGACATCAGTCAACATGGAGCGAGCCTCAGTGAGAAACGAGCGGCGAAACACAGTGCTGGGGATATGAACTACAACACGTACGGACATCAGTCAACACGGAGCGAGCCTCGGTGAGATACGAGCGGTGATACACAGCGCTGTGGATATGAGCTACAACACGTACGGACATCAGTCAACATGAAGGGAGCCTCGGTGAGATACGAGCGGCATACACAGCGCTGGGAATATGAGCTACAACACGTACGGACATCAGTCAACATGGAGCGAGCCTCAGTGAGATACGAGTGGCGATACACAGCGCTGGGGATATGAGCTACAACACGTGCGGACATCAGTCAACATGGAGCGAGCCTCAGTGAGAAACGAGCGGCGAAACACAGCGCTGAGGATATGAGCTACAACACGTGCGGACATCAGTCAACATGGAGCGAGCCTCAGTGAGATACGAGTGGCGAAACACAGCGCTGAGGATATGAGCTACAACACGTGCGGACATCAGTCAACATGGAGCGAGCCTCAGTGAGATACGAGTGGCGAAACACAGCGCTGAGGATATGAGCTACAACACGTACGGACATCAGTCAACATGGAGCGAGCCTCAGTGAGATACGAGTGGCGAAACACAGCGCTGGGGATATGAGCTACAACACGTACGGACATCAGTCAACATGGAGCGAGCCTCGGTGAGATACGAGTGGCGAAACACAGCGCTGGGGATATGAGCTACAACACGTACGGACATCAGTCAACATGGAGCGAGCCTCAGTGAGATACGAGTGGCGAAACACAGCGCTGAGGATATGAGCTACAACACGTACGGACATCAGTCAACATGGAGCGAGCCTCGGTGAGATACGAGTGGCGAAACACAGCGCTGGGGATATGAGCTACAACACGTACGGACATCAGTCAACATGGAGCGAGCCTCAGTGAGATACGAGTGGCGAAACACAGCGCTGAGGATATGAGCTACAACACGTACGGACATCAGTCAACATGGAGCGAGCCTCAGTGAGATACGAGTGGCGAAACACAGCGCTGAGGATATGAGCTACAACACGTGCGGACATCAGTCAACATGGAGCGAGCCTCAGTGAGAAACGAGCGGCGAAACACAGCGCTGAGGATATGAGCTACAACACGTACGGACATCAGTCAACATGGAGCGAGCCTCAGTGAGATACGAGTGGCGAAACACAGCGCTGAGGATATGAGCTACAACACGTGCGGACATCAGTCAACATGGAGCGAGCCTCAGTGAGAAACGAGCGGCGAAACACAGCGCTGAGGATATGAGCTACAACACGTGCGGACATCAGTCAACATTGAGCGAGACTCAGTGAGAAACGAGCGGCGAAACACAGCGCTGGGGATATGAGCTACAACACGTACGGACATCAGTCAACACGGAGCGAGCCTCAGTGAGAAACGAGCGGCGAAACACAGCGCTGAGGATATGAGCTACAACACGTGCGGACATCAGTCAACATGGAGCGAGCCTCAGTGAGAAACGAGCGGCGAAACACAGCGCTGGGGATATGAGCTACAACACGTACGGACATCAGTCAACACGGAGCGAGCCTCAGTGAGAAACGAGCGGCGAAACACAGCGCTGGGGATATGAGCTACAACACGTACGGACATCAGTCAACACGGAGCGAGCCTCGGTGAGATACGAGCGGTGATACACAGCGCTGTGGATATGAGCTACAACACGTACGGACATCAGTCAACATGAAGGGAGCCTCGGTGAGATACGAGCGGCATACACAGCGCTGGGGATATGAGCTACAACACGTACGGACATCAGTCAACATGGAGCGAGCCTCAGTGAGATACGAGTGGCGATACACAGCGCTGGGGATATGAGCTACAACACGTACGGACATCAGTCAACATGGAGCGAGCCTCAGTGAGAAACGAGCGGCGAAACACAGTGCTGGGGATATGAACTACAACACGTACGGACATCAGTCAACATGAAGGGAGCCTCGGTGAGATACGAGCGGCATACACAGCGCTGGGAATATGAGCTACAACACGTACGGACATCAGTCAACATGGAGCGAGCCTCAGTGAGATACGAGTGGCGATACACAGCGCTGGGGATATGAGCTACAACACGTGCGGACATCAGTCAACATGGAGCGAGCCTCAGTGAGAAACGAGCGGCGAAACACAGCGCTGAGGATATGAGCTACAACACGTGCGGACATCAGTCAACATGGAGCGAGCCTCAGTGAGATACGAGTGGCGAAACACAGCGCTGAGGATATGAGCTACAACACGTGCGGACATCAGTCAACATGGAGCGAGCCTCAGTGAGATACGAGTGGCGAAACACAGCGCTGAGGATATGAGCTACAACACGTACGGACATCAGTCAACATGGAGCGAGCCTCAGTGAGATACGAGTGGCGAAACACAGCGCTGGGGATATGAGCTACAACACGTACGGACATCAGTCAACATGGAGCGAGCCTCGGTGAGATACGAGTGGCGAAACACAGCGCTGGGGATATGAGCTACAACACGTACGGACATCAGTCAACATGGAGCGAGCCTCAGTGAGATACGAGTGGCGAAACACAGCGCTGAGGATATGAGCTACAACACGTACGGACATCAGTCAACATGGAGCGAGCCTCGGTGAGATACGAGTGGCGAAACACAGCGCTGGGGATATGAGCTACAACACGTACGGACATCAGTCAACATGGAGCGAGCCTCAGTGAGATACGAGTGGCGAAACACAGCGCTGAGGATATGAGCTACAACACGTACGGACATCAGTCAACATGGAGCGAGCCTCAGTGAGATACGAGTGGCGAAACACAGCGCTGAGGATATGAGCTACAACACGTGCGGACATCAGTCAACATGGAGCGAGCCTCAGTGAGAAACGAGCGGCGAAACACAGCGCTGAGGATATGAGCTACAACACGTACGGACATCAGTCAACATGGAGCGAGCCTCAGTGAGATACGAGTGGCGAAACACAGCGCTGAGGATATGAGCTACAACACGTGCGGACATCAGTCAACATGGAGCGAGCCTCAGTGAGAAACGAGCGGCGAAACACAGCGCTGAGGATATGAGCTACAACACGTGCGGACATCAGTCAACATTGAGCGAGACTCAGTGAGAAACGAGCGGCGAAACACAGCGCTGGGGATATGAGCTACAACACGTACGGACATCAGTCAACACGGAGCGAGCCTCAGTGAGAAACGAGCGGCGAAACACAGCGCTGAGGATATGAGCTACAACACGTGCGGACATCAGTCAACATGGAGCGAGCCTCAGTGAGAAACGAGCGGCGAAACACAGCGCTGGGGATATGAGCTACAACACGTACGGACATCAGTCAACACGGAGCGAGCCTCAGTGAGAAACGAGCGGCGAAACACAGCGCTGGGGATATGAGCTACAACACGTACGGACATCAGTCAACACGGAGCGAGCCTCGGTGAGATACGAGCGGTGATACACAGCGCTGTGGATATGAGCTACAACACGTACGGACATCAGTCAACATGAAGGGAGCCTCGGTGAGATACGAGCGGCATACACAGCGCTGGGGATATGAGCTACAACACGTACGGACATCAGTCAACATGGAGCGAGCCTCAGTGAGATACGAGTGGCGATACACAGCGCTGGGGATATGAGCTACAACACGTACGGACATCAGTCAACATGGAGCGAGCCTCAGTGAGATACGAGTGGCGAAACACAGCGCTGAGGATATGAGCTACAACACGTACGGACATCAGTCAACATGGAGCGAGCCTCAGTGAGATACGAGTGGCGAAACACAGCGCTGAGGATATGAGCTACAACACGTACGGACATCAGTCAACATGGAGCGAGCCTCAGTGAGATACGAGTGGCGAAACACAGCGCTGAGGATATGAGCTACAACACGTACGGACATCAGTCAACATGGAGCGAGCCTCAGTGAGATACGAGTGGCGAAACACAGCGCTGAGGATATGAGCTACAACACGTGCGGACATCAGTCAACATGGAGCGAGCCTCAGTGAGAAACGAGCGGCGAAACACAGCGCTGAGGATATGAGCTACAACACGTGCGGACATCAGTCAACGTGGAGCGAGCCTCAGTGAGAAACGAGCGGCGAAACACAGCGCTGAGGATATGAGCTACAACACGTACGGACATCAGTCAACATGGAGCGAGCCTCAGTGAGATACGAGTGGCGAAACACAGCGCTGAGGATATGAGCTACAACACGTGCGGACATCAGTCAACACGGAGCGAGCCTCGGTGAGATACGAGCGGTGATACACAGCGCTGTGGATATGAGCTACAACACGTACGGACATCAGTCAACATGAAGGGAGCCTCGGTGAGATACGAGCGGCATACACAGCGCTGGGGATATGAGCTACAACACGTACGGACATCAGTCAACATGGAGCGAGCCTCAGTGAGATACGAGTGGCGAAACACAGCGCTGAGGATATGAGCTACAACACGTACGGACATCAGTCAACACGGAGCGAGCCTCGGTGAGATACGAGCGGTGATACACAGCGCTGTGGATATGAGCTACAACACGTACGGACATCAGTCAACACGGAGCGAGCCTCGGTGAGATACGAGCGGTGATACACAGCGCTGTGGATATGAGCTACAACACGTACGGACATCAGTCAACATGGAGCGAGCCTTGGTGAGATACGAGCGGCGATACACAGCGCTGGGATATGAGCTACAACACGTGCGGACATCAGTCAACATGGAGCGAGCCTCAGTGAGATACGAGCGGCGATACACAGCGCTGGGGATATGAGCTACAACACGTGCGGACATCAGTCAACATGGAGCGAGCCTCGGTGAGATACGAGCGGCGATCCACAGCGCTGGGGATATGAGCTACAACACGTGCGGACATCAGTCAACATGGAGCGAGCCTCGGTGAGATACGAGCGGCGATACATAGCGCTGGGGATATGAGCTGCAACACGTACGGACATCAGTCAACATGAAGCGAGCCTTGGTTAGACAATAGCGTCGATACATACTGCTGGAGATATACCACCTACGAGCACACCTGGGAGGAACAATATACTCGGCCTTATTTGTTACAACTCTTACGGATGTCATTCTATACGGCGAGACAACTAAACACGCCTGTAATAAACGGTTCAATATTTTTTGAAAAATATGGTCTTTAATTTGGTTAATGATCGGATATTAAGTAATGTTACAATGTATGCGGGGTTTAGAGTAACCGCACAACCAGCAATGGCATGTTTTGGCGCGGCTGTGTCGCTCATGCGGAAATCGATGGTATTTAATTAACCCTTCATCAGGTTTGTTATTAGTTACTATTATGGGAATATTTCAAGCATTTTTTATTGTATTGTAGGAATTAATTCTTTTTAAAGACGTTTAATTATTTTTTTATTCTATAACATACGTTTAGTATCCTTAACGGTTGCTAAATCTAGTACGTTTATTAGAGTTAATTTACTTTTGAGTTTTTTATGAATAAGTATGGAGCATAAATAAACAAGAACATGAAAATAAATTTCTTTTTGGCCAAATTATGCTACAAAATTTAATTACCAAGTAAAAAGATACATATTCGTTGGATGTTTATGTTATAAACATTATGATAATAATAACCAATTTCATCAATACATTTTAGGTAAACATCAGTTTTTCCTGATTCCATTTTACAAATTTCTTCTACCGAATAGTTTCCTCACTTTCTTTTTCATAAAGCTTAAAATTCTTCGAATATTCAACACAATCTAGAAAACACGAATCCTTAAAATTAAAAAAGGGGGTCGTCAAACCGTGTACACTTTTTTCGAAATTTGCATCGCAAAACTTAAAAACGCAATACATATTGACTCTGAAATAGTGTTTACATGGAGCGGGATGCCGGACTCATAACGAATGTGACTTGATGAATGCAAATGACGAACAGATGAGAGTTTTATGGATGGTTACTTGTGCATTAACGATCGGCACTCGGCTGCGTTTACCTTTAATTATTACAGATTAATATTGCTGATTCGTATGATCGGAATTTCAATTCCTTCTATCATATCAAACAAACATGATTTGGCATTTCTTATTTGATTTTAAATTGAAATAGGAATTACTGTTTAATTTTCATTTTCATGAACTACTTTTTCAGAGGAAAGATTTGTATTTTCTGTTTCAGTAAATTCTTTGTAATACATGTTTGACTACTCAGACTGTACTAAATACAATTGAACATTTCAAACGGATCAAAAATTATTTGCGTGTTTAGTTTGGAATATAAAATCAAATTAATTAGTTTAAATTTCAGGCTTATGGCATAACTACTCTTATTTCAATAAGTTTTTGCGATTTTGACACCACACGAACTATAAATTTACAATACCACAGAAAAAGAGCAACATTCATTAAGCGTTTCTAAAATTCTGCTACAATGCGTTGATAGTTTTAGAATATTTCATATTTTCTAACTACCAGGGTGAATTCATAATAAGACTAAAAGTAACTAAAATGTATGGCTCGCTTATGGTTTACTTAAGATAGCATACAAGTTCACAGTTTAGCCCACAATATCCTCAGTATTAAGTTCGGTAAGATATTCTAAAATTATAATAAAAATTGTCTGTCAATAACGACCAAAAGGCTCGGTTCCCTTTATAATAGATCGAGTTATGTTTTTAAAATAACTTCTTGATTCCCATTGCTATTTAATATTTTTCCTATCGCCACCAGCGTTCCATCAATCATACGTCAAAAGATCTTTAAAAATCGAACGAAAATCCAACTACAACACGCTTAAGCCAATAGAGGGTAGAATTAGGTAATAAAATGTCAAATATCCATCGCTGGTTCAAAGCTTCATAAATACATAGTTGCTGGTTTGATGTGTGGATAAGGGAATATTCGTGCTATCCGGTTGGCAGCCTGCGGTAAATAACAGTTGTCACGTTGGCAACATTGCACACTCCGACATAGTTTACAGCTGTTAAGCACGCTTTATGGTCTCGATGAACACTCCCATAACTACTAACTTGTGGCAACTTACGTTAGAGCCGCTTTTTCAAAGATAAAGGGAACATCCACCTGCAGAATAACAGTAATCATTAGTTTTATTCATTAATACTTAAAATATAAAAAAATTGTAAGATATGTGGTTTCGAAACAGTTTAGATGGAAGTTAACCATTATAGGGCCTTTTTCTATAGATCAAACAACTACTATGTGTAATACGGGGATAAAATAGTTTATTGTTTCAGTTTAATTTGTAAAGACTTACGGAATCATTGTACTTGGATGCGATTAGTTGCATTAATCAAGTTTCACACAACTGAAACTGAACTACTTATATTGTAACTGAATTACTTAAATGGACCTTGAAATTAAACGAATACGAAACTTATAATTCAAATAGTCAAAATGTCCATCCAAATAGAACGGATTTGCACCCATAGAACAGTAATTGTTTTTCCTTGTTCTTCCTTGTAGCTGTACAAAAAAAAAAGTTGTTTCAGGCTAGATTCCTAAAGTTTTAGGAAACTCTCAGAGCAAGTTAAAATGTGTTTCGACAAAATGTAATGCCAACATTCAGCACCCGTGCGACACGGCGCTGCGCTGAGCCAAACTTCAAAGGACGGAATTAATGTCTCCGACTTTCCTCAAGGCTGGAAAGTTGCTCGATGACTGAATTTGAGATTACGAGATTCAGATTTCAAAGTAGTACTTAAAAGTTTGCAATTTAGATTCTAGTTAGATGTATTCACGGGCACAAACTAAAGTAAAAATTAATAGTTTGGTATTCCAAATCGGACATGTAGTTAAAATATATTTATTTGTATGCATTAATAAAATGTAAACTATTGTAATTATTCATGGTCTACCTTCCAGATTGATAACCATCTGAAAAATACTAGTTTACTAACCTTCCCGTCGGGACTACTTGACGAAAGGATTTGAAAATGCGAAAACAGTCCTGAAACTAGTAATCCTGAAAGTTCCATTGAGATTGGCGCCGTGAAGGCTAGTAACCTCGTAGGATATATTTCAGTTTAGTATAAGTAGTTAAATGTTTGTGTAATTACTTTACTATGACAACACAGAATTAACAATTCAAGATTCTTAAAAGAGCAAGGGATAAAAAATCGTGCAAAGACTGAAAACTCATTCTGTTTTAGGAAACCCCAGCAATTTACAAAAAGAAAAAAATATAACATTAAGAGAAAATGAAAACTAAAAAAATAATGTAATAACTCCAAACGATGTTGTATTGAAGAAATCCATCAAAGATTATAACAAGTTCTCGCGGTGATTCCGAATACAAGATGATGAACGAGACGTCAAGTCGACGTTATCCGACGGCTGGGCTGAAGAATAACCCTCCTACAATGGAGAAATATCTGTAATATTCAACACAACCCCAGTAATTTTCCAACAATATTGCCACAATTTTATGCTTACTGACAAAAAACAATTGTGCAACTATTGTTCCAATGTAAGTTTAAAACTGCTTAATCCCAAAAATTAAACAAATAACAACAAATCATAATTTTCAGCATGATATTAGAGCTCAAGAATTTTTCAAAAATGACACTTTTGCTCCAGATGTTGTCAAATAGCTTAAGATTTCAAGAAACTTGTTCAATAATTACACTGATTAAATTAAGATAAAGATAGTTTTATTTAAGTTTTTAAGATCAAATCAAAAACAAAACATGTTTGTAAGCAGTGACATTAAAATATAATCACAGCTGATTGGAAACAGTAATAAAGCATTATACTACATCTTTTCTCCTCAGGTCTCCTTTTCTCCTTCTCTCCTTAGTTGTCAGTAATCAAATCTTCTGGTACGTTTGATGGGCCGCCCAAACGAGGAAGTAAAGTTCCTTGTTTTCATTGTAGTTTTAGGTTGTTGACTGTCATTGTAGAAACATTTATCATTTCTAAATAGCGAGAATAATAGTCCACTACAGTTATGTACTTTCCTTTTAAAAAATAAAAGTAATCTATAGCTATTTTTTGCCATGGGTAATCAGGCGTCTCTGACTGGATCATTCTCTCCGTTTTTTGATTTAGATATTTTGCACAAGTTGTACAATTCTCAAGAAAATTACTAATATCGGATGTAATTCCTGGCCAAAAGACTGACTGTTTTGCTTTAAGTATTGTGCGAGTGATTCCAAAATGACCATCGTGAAGTTTATTTAAAATATCAGTTCTCAGTTCTGGTGGTATGATAATTCTTTCTCTGCAACAAATTAGGTCTTCAATGACTGATATATCATTTTTAAAAGTGTACCATTTTTTCATAGAATCGGGAAAGTCCTTCTTGTAATCGGGCCAACCATTTTCAATGTACTTTAGTAAGAATTGGCACTCTTTGCATTTCAGCTGACTTTTCCTTATTTGCTCTAATCTGGATTGAGTAGCAGGAAAGGTGATAACTTTGATGTGAGCTTCTACTTCTTTTGTAAACTCATCTGTAGTTTCAGAAATAGGAGCACGGCTCAAGGTGTCCGCTGTATACATTTCTTTTCCAGGAATGTGCTCAATGGTGAAGTCAAACTTCATCAGTCGCATCTTGAATCTTTGAATTCTAGTGGGTATTGTGTCTAAATCTTTACTCCCTAGTATCGGAACAAGTGGTTTGTGATCTGTTAGGATCTTGAACTTCTTACCCATCAGAAATTTTGAAAATTTCTCAGTTGCCCAGGCACAAGCGAGTGCCTCCTTTTCAATCTGTGCATACAGTCTTGTAAGGTTCTTGAGGCAAACATGACTATCTTGGTTGTACCTTCTTCAATTTGAAGTAACATTCCACCCAAGCCGTACGCTGGAGAATCGGCTACTACAATGTTATCTGCTTTTAAGTTATACTTAGTTAGTGTTATTGAATCTTTTACAAGTTTCTTTACGTGTAAAAAAGCTTGTTGATGATGTTCAGTCCAACAAAATTGTTTATTTTTCCTTGTAAGTTCTCGGAAAGCCTCTGTTTTATCTGCCAAATTCGGTATGAACCTATTGAGTTGATTTAGCATGCCATTAAGGCGCCGAATACCTGCAATGTCTTGGGGAGGTGGGAGTTCTTCAAGAGCTCTGATCCGATCAGGGTCAAGTTTTATACCATTAGAGTCAATTAGGTTCCCCAAAAACTTTACAGAAGTCTGAGAAAAAGAACACTTATCTTTATTGAGTACTACATTAGCCTCCTTTAGTCGCTTCAATACCTGAGTTAACCTTTTATCATGCTCCTCTTGGGTTTGGCCATGAATGAGAATATCATCCATGTGACACAAAACCCCTTCAATTCCTGTTAAAAGCTTTGTCATTTGATACGAGAAAAATTCAGGTGCACTAGTAATACCAAAAGGCAATCTCTTAAAATAAAACCTTCCAAAAGGAGTTATGAAAGTTGTTAGTTTAGCTGTTTCTGGTGATAACTTTATTTGCCAAAATCCTGACTGGGCATCAAGTTTAGAAAAAATCTTAGAACTTCCTATTTGACCCAAAGTTTCTTCTACATCAGGAAGAATACACTTGGGACGTTTAACATTTCTATTTAGTTCTGTGTAATCAACACATAGTCGTATACTCCCATTTGGCTTAATTTCTGGTACTATTGGAGCACACCAATCAGTTGGGGATTCAATCCTTTCAATTACTTCAAGTTCTAACATTCTGCTTAGCTCAGCCTCTACTTTTGGCCGTAATGGAATGGATATATTCCTTGGAGCACGAACGGAATATGGCTGTGCATTTTCAATCAATTCAATTTTGTATTCCCCGGGTATGTTACCTAGTCCTTGGAAAAGCTGAGGATAGTCACACAAAACTTTTTCCATTGTGATTAAATTAATCCCAACTGTTTGGTATGGCTCTCTTATACTAATTAAATCCAATGCTTTAATCGCGGGAAGCCCTAACAGGGGTTCATTTAAATCTGATATTACATAAACCTTTTCTTTAATTTGTGTATTACCATATATAATGTCTGCAATAAACATACCAAGTACATTCATTTCTCCCTGGTTTGCATTTTTTAATTTACGATCTGACTTAATTAAGGTTGTGTCTATGATATTTGGGGGAATGGCAGTAACTTCTGCGCCAGAATCTATTTTGGTTCTAAGTGATATTTTGTTCAAAAGTATATTAACATACCATGACTTGAAGTTGTTATTGTTACTACTTACTTGTCCCAGATGTGCAACAATAGCTTCACTAGAAGGTGATTCGTGATACTCACCTTGAGTTGTATGTGATATACCATTTACATTCTTTGTGTGTCCTGGAGAATTTTGATTGGGTTCGCTCTTGCAAAACTTTGCAAAATGTCCTATTTTTTTACAATTATTACATGAAATATCTTTTGCTGGACATGAGGCACGGGGATGTCTCCACAGTTCCAGCACTCCGTTCCACTGATATTTTTGGTTGATGTTACTTTAACTCTTGAACTATTTTGTTTCTGATATGAATTTATCTTACTAATAGAAGAATTGTCTTGTTTTCCAATCATCTCTAACTCTGCTGACTGTTTTCTTATAGTCTCTTTTAGTTTGCATTTTTGAATGGCTTTATCTAAAGTTAGGTTGGAGTCTTCTTGTAACTGAGCTGATAGTTTTTTGTCTGATATGCCAACAACAATACGATCCCTTATAAGCTCATCCTTTAGATCTTTAAACGAACAGTGTTCGGCCATTGAGCTTATATCTGCTAAAAATGTATCGAAACTTTCGTCATGTTCTTGGTTCCTTAAGTTGAATTTTGCCCTCTCATAAATGGTGTTACGTTTGCCAATAAATATGTTGTCGAAGGCCTTTTTGACCTGTTCATAGGAGTTTTGATTTTCAGGCGAAAGATGAGCATATAAAAGGATGTCTTCGGCATCAGGTCCCATACAGTAAATGAGAGAGCTGATTTGTTTTATTTCAGACTCTTGGTTCAGTCCAGATGCCAGTCTGTATCTCTCAAACCTTTTCACCCACTTCTCCCAAAGCTCTGGTTGTTTGCAGTCAAAAGTTTCTGGAGGATTAAAAATAAATCCTGCATTGGAAGTTTTTTGTATTTGTATTCGTTCTTCATTAATGAATGAATCAGATGATTGATTATGATTTCCTCTCAACCTTCTTCTTGACATTTTATAACGCTGCCACCATGTTCAATAATTACACTGATTAAATTAAGATAAAGATAGTTTTATTTAAGTTTTTAAGATCAAATCAAAAACAAAACATGTTTGTAAGCAGTGACATTAAAATATAATCACAGCTGATTGGAAACAGTAATAAAGCATTATACTACAAAACTAAACTGTTGAGTAAGAGTAAAACGGGTCAATTCACTACATTTTAATTCTAATTATGTCAACCGATCATGAATTAAGAAAAAACCATTAAATGAAACATGATTATTTCACAGCAAATGAACTAATTATTTCTCCGCATTTCAAAATTAAGTATCCGTATACGAATTTAATTTTGTAAGATCATTAAATTGGAATGCGCAATGAATTTAAATATAATGTAGTTATTTACGCTGCAAGAGACTACAAATATGCAAATAAGATAAAAGTACAAAACAGAGCGAATTTCGATTTTAGCTATACTGAAGCATGCTTGGAATGTCTTGTTGTCTTAGTATCTACACTTTGGATCGTTAAGTGTTTCAATTTGCTTAATACTCACAGATATTTGATGGAAATTGACTAGTTCACTCACTAAACCGAGCCTCTCTCGTTTGAGCGTAGACCCCACCCCCCCCAAAAAAAAACTACAAAAAAATAAACAGGATGTGGTAACAGCACTGTGAAATTGCAATAAAACTGTCGTCCAACCGATATGGGATCGGGCGAACAGCTTCATGACTATATTAAAACTAAATTAAACTCCCTTGTACGCCGATGTTTCATCAACTGGAAATTCAACGTATAAAAAATGTGAAAACTTGATAAACTGGGATTTATGGGGCTTAACACCGCCGATACTCGGCGCTCGCTGTCTCTGTTTATTATTCACACTTTAATACGGCTCCAGTCGTTTATGTTGTTTTGACAAATAACAAACCGAATTACTACCGTCGTTTAGAGCTGGGGATTTGGGAACACTAGCATGTTGAGTTTCAGTTTTTGACTCTTTTGTCTCTAAAAGCTGTTGTAGCGATGGAAAACGATTTAGTGCGTTGATAATTTGATTCTAAATTTAACATGTAGCCAACATGTTGATAAAGGGATATCAATGCCCCAGGAATCATGCCCCAGTTGCTGAGGCAAGACGAAATGCCATGTTAATGACTGATACTATGCACAGGAAGAGAAATTCCAGATCGGAAAGAAAGAAATGTTTAAAAAAATGAAAGTGATAGTAGTTTTCAAAACTATAAAATAAATGTAATAAATTTCACTGTTTTGTAACAGAATGACACGTCTAGTGTCTTGGAGCTTCAGTTTCATTGAACAACATAGATAAAGATTAAACATGAGTAATATTATGAACTGGATTATGTTTATGTTTATTGTTTGAATATTACTTTAAAATAAAAACTATTACATAAGCACCCAGCCTATTATAATCAAACTGAATGACAAAGGGGGAGAAAGTAGAGACTAAAAACAATATCTCTTGAATTGTAAGCGCTGATTTATAAAATAAAAAGTGACCCCTGAAAAGAACTAAACGGAAAAATAAAGGTCCTTTTTATTCAAGGAGCGTGAAACGAACCATATTATTTAAATAAATAAATAAAATATCATCATCCTGTGCAAATTTATAAATAAATTATGATTGTATAGGTCATTTAAGTTGAAATCAAATAAAAACACAAGATTTGAAATTTTCACATTAATAATAGTTTAATTTAAAATAAACGCAATATACCAAAACCTGTACGACACATTTATGACATGTGATTTTAAAAACACACGAGTAGATTTTTATTACAGAACTTAAATATAAATGAAGATTATTTTAACAATCCAATGTAAAAGTTAGCCCTTAACGAGCTACGAACTCTGATAGATGATGTTTTGCCCAGAAAGTTCCGAGTTGTTCTGCCAGCTAATGATGTCACTTTAAAAACGTCGAGCGGTTCCTAAATAATGCACAGGCTCAGACATTTTAATAAACAATATCTGAAATTTTACTTGCAACTTAGCAACACGCTGTTTTCAAAAATAATTTTTCCTGGTCGATTGCGGTTTTGAGTTCATCAATAACATATACATTTTAACAAGCTATTATTTTTTTCTTTGAATGACTAATTATGAAAAACCAAATATGCAATGTTGTATTATATCTAATCTAGACATATGTTTTATAGGAGAGAAAATTTGCTTCCTCTATTTTTACTGAGATATTTTTTTCTGCAAAACGGAAAAAATTTCAAGATTCGAATCCCAGATAACAATTATTTCAGGAATACTCTTTAATTGATTCGATCTCGAGCTGAAGCCCCACCTTCAGGGACGTACGGATCTAAAGAACTTCTGTGCATATTTTTGGCCTTCCCGCTTTCCCCTCCCCCCTTGAGTAGTCCATTAGCCTGGGTTATATTACTCGACAAAGTTTTTTAAGAGCTTGACAGCTCCACATTGCTTATTTAGATGATGCCCCAAAGTTTTAAAACAGTTGAACAAAAGATTACTTAGCAACAGTACAAAAAATAAATTTGTTTAACACATCAATGTACTTTTAAAAATATTGGCAGCCTCTAATATTACTCTGCCCGACCCCATAGACCATGGTTGTGTGTGCAACAGGTCAACCAAAGCAAAAGGTTGAATCGGTACGGTTAAGATATAATTTAAGAAAACTAAAGGCGTGTTTAAGAAGCAAAAATTAGTAAAATCTTTATCAGTTTTTCGATTATTGCAAGCAGAAATGTTGTTGGAATATGGAATATTGGATGAAGAGGTAAAACACATAATGGTCCCCAACATCAGAGCCCGAATAGCAACGTTGGGATTCCGACCACGTCCCAATACTTGATTTGAAGTGAACGTTTTGAATATGAATGCATGCTTCATGGGATTCCCACATATCACCTTTTCCTTAGTACAATGAATGTATCGTAGCAATTGGAGCGGATACCTTAAAGCAATGGGAATCGCACAAGGAACCTTTTACATATGCAAGACTTAGCATTTAGGTCTACCTCAAACATTCTTGAAAGTAGAACAAATACTCCTCACGAGGAACACGATGAAGTCTTAACAAACAAAAGCGGTTTAGGACCGGAATTTCGGGTTTGGAAAAGATTGAAAGCTATGAATTCGTTAAATTAATGAAAATGTGTAATTTGTTGCCCTTCCAAACCTGAAATTCCGGTTCAAACCGCTTTTTTTTGTAAACAAGCTAGTTTTAACATGGTCCTCTTGAGGTTTAAAGAGCACTGTAAAATTTAAGGAATTTTGGTTTATTCACACCACAGTGAGTAGAGGTATCAACTGGATTTCAGGTTTTTAGCGCATCCACGTTATTTCGTACTCATTCCTAAAAAAATGGTAAGTCCAAATCTATGCCTTCAATGTCTATTGTGATGAATATAAAAGACTAGAAAATGACATTATGGTTCACTGAGAAGAAATCAAATAATCCATATAGGAGCTAGTATCCAGCGATTCCTTTCTTATAGGCGGTGGGTGGGGGGAGGGTTTGTATTCATGCAGCGCGATTTTGTACATATTCATATACAAAGACTTTATTGAACTGAGTAAAGTTAAAACATGTAACGCAAAAACATCAGGCAGTAAACTTTCAAATATGAAAATATAAAAATATTCCGTATTAAGCATAATAGTAAACAATTGTACATTGTGTTACATGCAATTCATTTAAATTCTTATAAAGATTTTTCACAAAACGAATTTCGCAAAAATAAAACAATTGTAAATACAAACTAACACACAAGGAAGTTTCTTTGCATATTTCACATAATATTTTATATATATATGACACGGTGAAAGATATTCACGAAAAACTGGATTACTAGTCTAAAACAACGCTTTGGAGCGTGACGTGGGTTCGTTACATATTTTGTTGATTTCCCCGAATCAGTCCGCGTAGCTAAACTTCCTATAGGCTAAATAAAAACAAACGACTAACACGGATAAACGATTGCTAGAGTTTTAAATTCTACATGCAATTTTATATGCACGAGAGTGACGATTTTTTATTAAAGAGGAAATAAAAAAGGTTTTAATTCATATATAAATTTACTGATTGTATTGCTTTCCAGGACATTATCACTCTGGTGCTACAATGTTATAGGCCCTAACACGATCCTATAACATCGAAATATAGGATATGTTGTCCTAGGATCGGTGTTGGGTATCTGTCATAAGGATATTATACTAGTGTGTATATTTATGTGACGATAAAAATAATTTATTTATATTACTTACTATATGAGTTGCTTTCCAGGACATTACCATTGTAATGTGATACTGCTATAGAAATTTCTTTCATAAAGATATTATATTTGAGTAAACTACAATGGATTATACTCCACTGCCGCACTTCTGGTAGTTTCCGGAGAAATTCCCTACCTCCGTACAAACATATGGAATATAGTTCAGTGAATGCAATAACATTATAATAAAAAACCAAATAATAACCATATTTTTTTCGCTCTGATTCAATGGCCAATAATAATAAAAATGTTTTCAGAAAGAGAAAATCATATGAGTATCATACCTTATGTTCTACATAGAAAAATTCTTATTATAAGAGGTAAATGAATGGTTTATAAAGCTCATATAAAATTACATTGAAAAAACAATGTAATTAGAAATAGATGTCATTTATCGAGCGTTGGAAGCCAAGAAAAAAGAATTCCAACAATTATAATTTGAATACCACAAGTATTTATGATTAATAAAACATTATTGTTAGCAACAAGAATGTTTCTAAGGGGAGGGGGTGTTTACGCAACGAGGAGTTTGCGTCTGTTCAGGCTGACGTCACCGGTGATGCGGGTCCGTGGCGGGCGCTGCTTAGCGGAAGTGTTCGGTACCATAGATATACATTTATCTTTTGAAAAAAGTACACAGATTTTTTCCTATTTTGAATTAAAATAGGGCGTACAAATTTCAAAATAATTTGGAATAATATCTTCTTAAGTTTCAATATTCGCAGTAAAAGAAACTTTAATTCTAATGACCAGAAGTAAGGTGGATTTCGGAAACATTGAATAGCACATTCTATGAAATTTAACTGATAAATTGTTTCTAATAGACTTTGTAATCTGAATTTAATTACTTACAAAAAGTTCAAATATTTGTGGCGTTTTATAAATTTCTTCGTAGTTTACTTACTTATACCAGCCACTCGGGCTATTTCTGAAGAATTTAACTAAATCACAGAGTATTTATACACAGGTTTTTTACTCTATTTTTTAGACAGGAAAAAACTTAAAATTCTCTGTGTAAAAACGTTTTATGAGACCTGACAGGGCTTGATGGTTGAAAGGGGATTACTAATTTTTCTGTCTTCTCGACTAATATGTTTATCTCCCTACGGTTTATATCGTTTTATGAAATTAATTACATAGTTATTCGCATTTAGGTGTACAAATTGAACAGTGAATACGTAATGCAGTGTGCTCTTCAATGTTTCTGCATTAAATCTCGGGAGTGTTACGTTTCACTGAAAATTAAAATCACGAAACAAATCGTCCAGTTTTACGATGAGTCAGTTGATTTTTGAACAAAATTACCCATACTACATTACGTTTTCAATAATACCCCATTAATATTTAAGTTTTTCCTATTTTTTCAGATTTAGCATTAAAGCAGATTGTTACTTCTATAACAAAATAAAACTGAATCAACTTTGAAGAAATAGAATCATGCGATTGAAAAATATATTTTGTATTCACTGGCATTGCCAAGTTGATTTTAAATCGTACGTTCGAAGTATCGACGGAGACGTGGGATTTGAGAAACTAATAAAACAGACAACGTCCAATAGCAGTCCTCTGTCTCATGTACAACGCCGATACTTTCTCTATTTTCTTGTAATTCTTACTATTGTTATCCCTTGTATTAATGAACAAAACCTATCGTAATGTATATTGATAATATTTACATAAAAGTACGAAAACCATTAAGTTAGAATTAAGTTTAAAAATACAAATGATCGATAGCTAAAACCATTTAGCAGCTTTTAGGACAAAGCCACGACTCATACAGCTTCTGAATTGTCATTAATATGCTTTTTTCACCAAATATCTTTAGTTTAACTCACGGATTCAGATTACAACGAATAATTAGTTAATTAATTATTTAATGTGGTGGAGGATTAGCGTACTAAAAAGGTTAGTTGCTGCTCTCAAATCTCAATTTCAGCAACAAACGTATTTTAAATTTTGTGTAATTTAGTGAGAGAAAGTTAAACAGCATTGTTAGTGATATTGATTGGTCTGCTTGGTGTAAGGCCTTCAGTGGTTTTCAGGGAAACAGATGGAGTTCATAACTTTTAATGAGGCACACTTGATTTGACTGAGGTAATTTGAGAACCTGGTAATAAACGTCAAATGAAAGAGATGTAATTAAATTTGAGTCATAACTATTACAGTAATAAATGTTTCTTTAATGAATTTCCAATATTAAAAATTAATTCAATAAAAAACTGTTTGTAACCACAGATAAGAATCTAACAGAGTGAGGTATCTTCTAATGTTGTGCTCAGTGTGTGTCGAGCGCTGCCCAGCGAGTGTCGAGGACTTAGTTTACCATTAACTCCGCGAGAGAGCAGCACCGTCGCTGCCCTCTCCTAATTTAACTTAACTTTAACTAGTAACTGGATGTAATTAGTAACTAGTAACTTAACAGTAACCGTAACTGGATTTAACTTTAACTAGTACTTGGGCGCAACAGAAGGCCCATTTAAAAGCAAACTCTGTTTGATTCTTCTCTGTGGTGAAACTAAGTTATTAGTTGCAATACAAAAATCATTTAGGATACAAATAGATTTTGACAAATAATGTCGTTGCTATACAAATTATTACTCGTGGGTCCTCATTATTGTAATGGACGATTCTGATGGAGCTGTTCCAATACAAGTCAATAAGGTGATTAACTGATGGCATTACCACCCAAGGCAATCAAAGCCCATTAAAGCTCCATTTCGGAATGCTGGTGTTCAGGCTTTATTACTGTAAAAGAGTTATTTTAAACTGGGAGTACATAAGCATAGTTTCTTACTCATGTTAAACCTTGATGAATGAGCTACCTATATGCCAAGATGTGGAAATCAGTTAAGAGTAAGTGACAAAGCAGAATTACGAATTTTATCGTGTTTATTGGGCCAAAATAAGTTTTATGAATCCGCGCAATAACAAAAAATTAAAAATAAACTGATACATCTGTTTATAAAACTTTATTAAATTAAATACTCTAACTAAAATCAACAAGCACAATCAAAAATCGGTTTGATTTGTTCTTCTTGACAAAATCTAGTATACCAGGAATGTGGAGATTTATGGAATTACAAAACAGATTTTACAGTTCCACAAGGCAAAGCCAATAGTAAAACTAAAAATGAAAATTCCTTCTGAACGCGACCATATCATTTATCCTTCACAATCTCTAACATTTAATAAAGAAAAGATGGGAACGCCGTTATTGGTGGGTCCGATAACTCAAGTGAGGCGTGGACGGAGTCGTCTTGATACGGCCTTTATTGGCCCCACACAAGACCTGCCGGGCGCGGACAGGCGTACAATGGCCTCATACATTGTACCTTTGTACCGGTTCGTTCGGGAGCAATTCAATCGGATATTGTGGGGCGTTGAAAAAATTATTGTACACGAAAAAAGCTTTAATTCTCTGTGGGAACATTTTTGTGGTTTCTACCGGGCATGGCGGTTGAAAAGGGATTACTAATTTTTCTGTATACTCTATTAGTTTGTTCATTTCCCAACAGTTTACATCGTGATATGATATTAAATTACATGGTTATTGGTAGGAGTTTAATAAGTGAAATCAAATAAAAATGAAACTTAAATTACTAAATCAAAGTAATGAACAATAACTTATATAAACCAGGTATCAATGTAAAAAAATGTTTAAAATCATGCGAATATAGGTAAAATTCACAATTTAACAAGCAAAAGGGCAAAAAGGAAACCAGAACAGAAAAATATTTTTGCAGGAAAAAACATTTAAAAGTATTTGAACAGACACGACGGTAAACAACTATACCGATAATTAACTTTTTAAACTTAAGAAACAGCAAAAATAATGTAATGTCAGTTTATAACATTTATGTTATAAGTTAACAACAAAGCGGGCACTAGTCAGGACGTTCTCCAGGTTGAAGTTTTCTTTTGGGGATTTGCCAAGACTCTTAACGCTTAAGCCTTCCTGTATTTCGTTTGCCAAATAGGACCTATCTCACCCAACATACGAATGGGAATAAAATTCCATTTATGCCATTTTTTTTATAATAGGTTTTACTTGGTGAGTTTTTTTTATAAAGTACTGATAGGTACAAAGCGGCTTAGTCGTGTTATCTTTCCTGGCTCTCTAAAAATGCAGCACTGTATATATGGTAGTACCATGTAGAGTACTACATGGTACTATCAATTATCAAGCAGAAATGACTTCTCTCCTTCACCTTGGTTTAGCTTTGGTTAATTTCCTTTCAATTAACTTTAGGCAGTGGAAACCCTTTTTCGGAGATAGCCTAAGACTGTGTCAGTCATTACCGAAGAATGTAATCAGTTTATTAAAGCTAAAAAAACTTAATCTTAAAACCGACTTCCTCTATAATGAACACGTGCTATTTAAAATGCAGAAAAAAGGCACTCTGTTTTGCCAACAAGGTTTTAAAAAAAGTGAAGGTAAGGCGAAATCACAGAGCTAAAAAGTGGGGTG
Source organism: Flexamia atlantica (assembly GCA_035578135.1). NCBI lineage: Eukaryota > Metazoa > Arthropoda > Insecta > Hemiptera > Cicadellidae > Flexamia > Flexamia atlantica. Next base: position 15,971,448 of record JAQJVK010000012.1, on the reverse strand, counting down.
TTAATAACTTGAAACAGTGGCCCTGATGAGAGAGAGGAATAACTGCACTAGAGGTAAGGTTAAGGAGTCGGAGGGGGGGGGAATGAGGGAAGGAAAGGAGGGTGTGAGCTATAAGCATGCAAGCATCAAACATGCTTTTCCTTTAGGAGGCTTTTATTGTTATTCGCTTTTAGTCAAGGCCTTTTAAAAGGTTTACGAATGTTAAGAAAACAGAACAGTCTAATCGGTTTCATATAGAGATTAAACATGAACAATGTAATTATCAACATAAAATATTAACTATTGGTGGGTTTAAGCCAGATACCCTAATAATAAAACTACCGTTATTTTTTCTGCAAAACATGGCAGCTTGCTCTTAGAGGCTAGATTCCCTAAAAGGCATCTGAATAGAGAAGTATGAGTCGAAATACAATGCTTTCTATTGAAGCCGCAGTTATATGTATGTACCTAATGGAAAACAGGATGTCTCTCCACGGAGTAATGGAACGCATAAAAAGATGTTTTACATGTATAAATATCCGTTACCGAATAATATACTTGGCTACAGAAACATAACAGTGTTTTCATCACATGTTCCAGAAAAATTTCAAAACTAAAGGCATTCCTCCACCATCTGGATGAAAATTTGTGACATACACCAAAACACAAGATTATGACGAGTATGACAAGGGAAGAATAAGACTGTCTCAATCCCCCTGTTAGTTACTTTTTTCCATTTTGAAATAAACACCTTTTTGTTAATAATCCGCAAGAAATGAACTCAAATAAGAAACAAGCATATTGTATTCCTGATTTATTTAAAGTATTTTTTACATAGAGGTTTTCAAAGTATCAAGGTATTGGAAACAAATTTTGCTTATAACCCAATTATAATACATTTACCTCGAACCAAATTCCAAACATATATAATTATATCACGTGGATTACTCATTAAATGACGCGGCTTTGGAAACTAAACGAGAACTCCTAGCTTTCCTACTAATCTGATTTACCATCAAAAACGAGAGAAATAGTTTGGAAGTTGACAACAACTTCTCAAACGTGTAATCATCCTTGATAATTACGACTGAAGAACTTTAAAATGACTGAACGTTTCCAAGCTCCGCTCGAGCCTGAGGAGTCTTAATTTAGCCAATTAAAGCTTCTGCCTCGGCAAATGTCAACTTTCAAGCTGAAATTCAGGACTATCAATAACGTCTCTGAAAAGATATGTATTATTATTAGATAAGTTTGTTGATTAATGCTTAAGGCATAATGAAACTGCGTAGGTCATTGAAATAGTCAATACAAATATATTAATTCGATATGTTTGACGTTGAATTAATATTTCTTATGTACTTCTGAAATTGAAATGACTTCAAAGTCTTCAAAATTGTTACAAGTAGGATAATTTGATATCAGAATAGGTTTTTTACCTCCCGAAACATAGTGTAGTTCAAACACTGGCAATAAATACAAAATGTATAAAGGAAAGTCTTGTACCATTTAGGTATCCTCTTTTAACGTTACATTTACTTTTCGTTAACTGTAACTATCATTAGACAATGGCCCCAAAGGCTATTAATTAATATTTCAGGTTTTCTTACATTAGAAAATATTTAAAACAAAAAAATGCCTTTAAAGAATTTCTTTCCAGTAACCGGAATGTAAGTTGAAATTACACAGTTAATATGAATAATATTAACTTAATAATATAACTTAATAATATTTATACTAACAATACACAGTTAATATGTTGTGAAAACCATAAAATTTGATCATAAACAAAATGATAACCTAAAGTGAACTGATCATTAAGTGCCTGATAAGCGAGCGTAAGTCAATAAGCTCGGCGGAATCACTTCTATTTTACGTACAGGGAAATCTGATTTGGTAATTTAAAAACTCGCAATTGCCAGTTGAATAATTTGCTCAATCTATTACTGCAAATTAAAATTTTCAGTTAAACCCATAGCTACTCAACCGAACATAAATTATTTGTTATTTACAGTTTTGATTTTACAATGAGTTTTTTTTTTATTTTGGTACACCTGTTACTATAACTTGACAATTGCCTGTGATGAATTCAGTCTAAAAATGTAAAATCAAATATAATTCTTCAGGACGAAGTTATGGGCGAGAATCTCTTAAGCGGATTTTGTTTTCCAATTATAAAAGGCGGGAAAAGCACCTCAAATATGATAGGCTTATTACTTTTTAAGTAAATTATAAACCAACAATTGCATTTTTGTATTCCTCACAATTGAAATTCGTTTTAATTTATATGAAATTAGTTGTCGAAGGAATATTCAGCGAGATTGCTCAAACTGCACTACACAATCATTATTTGGATCGTACTTCTTCTCAATAAACATATTATTGTATGGAGTAATAGTTTACTACAAGATAGAGATAATATTTAATTTAGGACATGCTGCTGGCTTTTAAGCTCGACATAGAAATATCAGATATCTCTGGAATGGCTAAAAAAAACTATCTAGGATTAGATAAAATCTATTGTAACATGAATAATATTATTAGACGGTTAAAAAGATCTAAGTAGCTAGTTGACTGGTGATTATCAGTTCAGTAATTTCATGTTCGGTGATTAGAGGGTTGTCATTAAACTAATTTAGTTAATCACCATAATTGGGTCATCAACCTAAGCTATTGACACATAACTCAAGATAATTTGTTAATACACATTATATTAGTGATTAGATCCCCACGTTATATCATCAAATACTAAAATACTAAAAAGGCATTTATCACCTTACATGCCTAGTCTAAATTTTGAAACCAAAGATATTTTTTACACTTCATTTTATTGGTTGATTTTTTTCAACGAGGCGAATAAGAGATTATAAGATGTACTCTACAGGTTTTGTGATATATAACTAAATAATTTTAATTCCGTACCTTACTGAGTGTTTGGGCTAGCCACACGTAACCATGCACAAAAAATGTGGTACGATTTCATTGGAACAGCGTTCAGTTTTGTTGAGTTACTGACCTAATTGTTAAACCAAAACAAGATACAGTTCCTGAGTTTTGCAATAGGTAAAACTGCCCCTTAGTGTAAAATTTCATTTTGGTTTTTGCAGTAAAATAAAAACGGATGTAACATGTTTCAAAATAACTTAGAAACCCTTTGAATTTAGCTTTGTTTAAATACTATTTACAGTTTAAAAACCTTCAAATTAAACTGAATTTTTAAATTTAATTTATGTATTTATACATCAAAAACCGCGTGAACTCAAAACTACTTTCAAAAAGCCTTACTGCACATTTGGTCTAATTAAAATATCATTATGCAGATTTGAATGCAGACTGCATAAAAAGAGATTGACACTCGATTTGAGCAGGTGTTTTCGTTTTAAATAAGTTTTCCCTTAAATATCCTCTTCAATCATCTTTAATATTTCACTTCATATAAGATTACAAACAACAAATTATTTGCGATTTATACTATGACGGGAATACTTCTTTAATACAAATTTTACATGTTTCACAATATAATAAAATATTTTAATCCCCCTCCTCCTAAATCACAAGTTTAGATTGATTTGAAACCCAGAATTTTGATATGTCTTCTTGTAAGTTTTAAGCGAAAACATGATATTACAAGTTTCCTTTGGACTGTTAGACTATTTTTATTCTTCCGAAGATTTTAGATGAACAATCCAATCCACTAAACCAATTAATTAATAACTAATCGAACAGTTTGTACCAACAGTTTGTTGGAGTTTTTGGTAAAGTAAAAACTTACTTTCAATTACACTAAATTTGAAAGTTTAAAATACAAATAAAAATACTTTTTTAATTGAAAAAATGATAAACCTTTTATGTGTAAAACGATTTTTGCTGGCATAGTTACGCTGAATACACAATACATGAAAAATAAAAGACAATGCGGTAATATCACAGGATGAAGAAGATACAAGATGATTTCATTAAAAGAGCAAAAAACTCGTAAACTTTATTACGACTTGAAATGAAAGATAACAACTTTCGCGAAAAGTTGCAACTTTGATTTAGTATATTTTTACACTATTATCTTTACATTTCACGTAACGAAAACCAGTAAAAACTTTTGGACTATAAATACACAATAAAGAAAATGACTTTGTTTGAATACAGTATACACTTGTTCAACGTGAATTCATCATTAAAAAAATAGAAGTTTTATGAATGAGTGTATAACAACCACATTGAAAATCAGTAAATTTGGAGAAATATGCGGTCAAGGTCGTCGCTTAATTAGACATAATACGGCATATTGTATATTTTACATAATTCGTGAAGCGTATATTTGTTGTACATCTCATTGATATTTTCTTTAAAAAAATAAACTCTCGGTAAACAAGGTTATGCAGATCTCTTCAATGATTTAATATCATATGATCAGTTCAATTCAACATTAAAAAAATAACAGCCTTAAAAGATAACACGAGGAAATTAAATTAAATCTAACCTATGCTCCGCGTGTTACCAATTATTACTGTTAATATTTTCATTTCTAGATAGTGATATTAAAGAAGAAGACCGTAATATAAAAAGTGATCAAAGTTTGCCTACAGATTTTAATTTTATGAGAAAATAAATTTTCTCAATAAATCGTACATGCTGACGATCAAATGAAGCGCATGATCCCGAAAATAACCGAAATTAGGCTGTCTCAAACAACTCCGATGTCTTGTAAACTGGCAGGGTTGAGAGTGAAACAAAACAAAACTTTTAACGATAATTTAAACAAAGTCAAAGGAAAATGACGCACGGCTCTTAGAAAGTTTACAGAAACACGGTCGTAATGGATTTTGAAAGTAAGCTCCCGCGAGCAATTGCTTATACGGGATTATTCTCAAGGGAGGAAACATTAAGTTTACTTTAGATTCATTTGGTTTTTTACCAACCTCCTAAAGATACTTTGTATCATATCACACAGAAACTATTATTTTCTGTGTCTAATTGTTGGCCGGAAAGTTACTCTTTGACGATAAAGTGCATATTAAATTATTACGCATTTCACGGTAAAATTACGTTGGACTTCTGATACACAAAAAAATCAGCTGATTGCAACAATACTACGTTAAATGTTTGTTTATTATAGGTTAGGTTTGAATAATTTTAAAATAACATGGTTATAAAATAATGTTGTGATTGAAAAATACATTTTTGTCTAGTATGATGTAAAGTATTGTACGTAACTCGACCGGTAAGTTTTCCTCGCCTCCAACGCGCACGGGAACTATCATGCTCGCCCTGTTAAAACGGTACACTTAGCGGGCTAGTGACGTAATATACTACAGCATTACCCACATAACATATACGTAGAGAAATAATTTACGATACGAGTTGTGCATTTTGAAACCATTATTATTGCGTACTTATAGAATATAATAGAATATAATGATCAATGAATTAGAGAAGCCTAATCATAGATGAAGTTGCAAGATTGTGTTCTGAGGAGATATCGAACATCCCCGAGCAAACAAACAAACAACAACCCAACACCAACAAAGCGACACAAAATACACAGCGTGTGACTGAAGGTAAACACCTGCGGTGTACATCAACACAATGTTCGCACGAATCTGTGTTTGATGTGCAGTGAAACTTTATACCTAACACAATGTTCTTACTGGCACTTCATGTAATTGTATACCACGTTTATCACTTAAAGAAGATTATATGGTGCTCTATATAAGTAGAAAATAGTAACTCCGTACATGAAACAGAGCATTTATGGTTCTGCTTCGAACGATTTACTTATGGACTGTTCAAAAAAAGTATGGATACCATTTCAGAAACACTGCCAATATTAATTATCAACTCTAGTTTTAACTCTCATGTTAAGGAGAGGAAAAGTGCGTCCTATGAAGAAGTAGAAGGTTTTTTACGATTCCTATTGGCGCGCAGACAACTTTGGAGATCACCTCTTTACATTTACTGTGTTGAAATAAATGCTTTATCCCATTAAATATAGCGTTTGACAGCGGTTAATGCATTTTCTTTCTTCGCTGACTTGGTTTTATCAAATAACTGCTTAACTCAAAATACAATACATGCCCAATTTAAATATTTTCACTTGAAAAAAAAACTGTAAAAGTACTTAAAGTAAAGTAAAGGTATATTTTCACCTGTAAAGGTCTAAACTTTGCAATTCCAGCTATGAGGTCACAATATTCTTTTAGTCAGAACTTAAATTTAACTATGCAATTTTAATTTTTTTTATTATTAAAATATTAGTTAATAGCTAAACCCGGCAGACATTGTAATGGCTTTGAATATTTACAAAAAATCACCTATTCAAGTCACCATGTCATTAGATTTTATGTAAACAATTTTTCTGCATAAGGTTAAAATGGGAACCCTTTTGGCGTCTGGGGAGGAACTCAATTGAGAAATGGAGGCTCAAAAACATTCTAAAAAAATCTTACATTATGTATACCAAGTTTTATAGCAAAAGGTCTAACGATTTCCGAGTCCATAAACTTCAACAATAGATACATTTAAATAAACCAACATCCTCTTATAAATATGGATTACTCAATTATAAAAGTACAATTTAAACTTTTTTAAAAATTTAAATAATTCAAGAGTATAAGTGGCAAATCTTAGCAAAAAGTGAAAGATATGGAAAAAATGGTAGTGAACGATTTACGATATGGAAAAAAGTCAACCAAAGTTGAGATACGTCCAAAAGAAACACATCAAAACAATCTGATTGTGGCCACTGGGAGTACAGCCCCACGTCAAAACATAACACTTCACAAGAGTGGCTTACCACTCAAAAAATGGAGTTGTAATGGATAAATATCATTAAAAATGTTTTAAAGGCCGTCAACACTAAAAGCCGAATTAACAATGACGCGGCGAGCGGACGATAACTCCGCTCGGCGGCCATCAACTCTTCAACGGACAATAACACAATAACCGAACTGTAATTCGCGTTATTGTTTGAACGCTCGCCGTTTACATTGCAGATGAGATTGCGTTCCAGTCCAATCAACGGCGAATTAACATGATACTGGATTATTGTATGGTCATCGAAAATGTACAACATTATCGAGCAATTACGAAAGATAATCATACTGAACAAAATTTATGTGCAAATCAAAGGATGACTTATTAAAAAATATTCAATCATTGTAAAAGCGGTCATTTTGACCTACTTTGTCTAAATAAATTTCAACTTCCTCTTTACGGGATATGGGTTTTGATTTACCTAAATTCCTCCGGGCTCAGAGTTTAAAATAGGTATTACTTTACTTGGCCGGAGAGAACTGTTTTCCGGACGAGCATGATAGTTCCCTACTTCTTAGGATTTTCTTGCGAGTACGGTAAAACATACCGGCCGGGTGACGTTAGAGACTTTTCATCATAATACTCAGAAATGGCATATTTTAAACTTTTTCAACCCGTATTCCTTGCATAAACTACTACGTTTGTTAATTCTTCAAACCTAACCTTTCATAAAAAACGAAAAATTTCTATTGCTGCCAGTGCTGACACTCCATTCCTCTAAAACGTAACCTATAAACATGCATTACCAATTCTCTAAATAGACGTCGGTTTGCTGCAAATTAACGTTTGTTTACTCCCGTTTCCCGTAATCACAGTCTGTAAAACTTCTGGGCTAGGCCGGAAAGTTTTCTGGACTGAAAGGGTAGCTTTCGAGCCAACTAAAAGGAACAAAATACAGATGATTCTGTGTCAGTATGATGAAATAGTATGTTTCGTACTAGGGCAGAAAATGAGGTGTTGAGGGCTCCAGATATTGTTCTGAATTCTAGAATTATAAAACTATCGAGAGTTGTAAAACACTTTCGGCCGAGGCGTGAATGCTACTTTTCACTTTTGCCACATTAAACAATTAATACAACTATTTCACCAGTTTACAAGAAAATCGGGCCGAAAGTTGTCAGCAATGACCCAACCATTTACGAAACATAATCATGCGAAACAAAATTTATGTTCAAAGCAGTAGATGAGTTTTAAAAAAAGATTAAACGTTGCCTTATAAAAGCGGTAATTTTCCTCTACTTTTGTGAAAACATTTATTTTTAAGGTTTTTTAGCTTTTAATTAAACTGAATAGTATATGTTAGTTTGTTTACGAATATTTTTGTGATTTAATTTTGATTCGTAAGCCTAAGTATACCAATAAATTGTAATCATTGTGTGAAAACCTGTAAACTATTGGCTACCATTAAAGCAGGTATTTACACCATTTTATTTTTTTATTTTACCATATTACCTGTCAGGACGAAATTACTGAAAGAGATGATTTTAATTAAAGGGACAAGCCCATCCTAAATCCAAGCATTAACAAAATTCAAATTAGGGCAATTTCGGAAGAAATATTTTCTAACATACCTCTTTTAGAAAATCGTGGAAATTCGTTTCGTGGAAATTAATCATCTGTCTCGAGACGAAATGTGGAGTTGTCCGGGGAGAGCAATGAACAGCCGCTGTCCACCGGACACAGACGGATGGTGGGAGCGGGACCTGCGGCCAGCCATTACCTGGGTTCTGCTAAATGGGAGTGAATCTGTCTGGGCGAGCGGTTTAATGAGAGTCTGAATCAAGATTTCCTATAAGACTTTTTAATTTTGTAAGTATTCGGTTTGTAACCTACTATTGGGTAAATAGGGAAGTTATATAGTCTTTGAGGGTAATAAATTTGGTATGAAAAATAGAGAAAAGATTTAGCCCGTAATGAATGTTAATAATAATATTTCACTCGAGAGCCTAAAGCTTTGACATTACAAAAATAAACTTTTACCCGTTTTAAACTACGCCATTAATTCGAAACTTACCGTGACAAATATGTAAATGAATGTTTCGTGGTGACTTAACAAAAAACAGGCCCCCTCTAAGTTTTTGGAGGGTGCAACAATGATTCCTTGGCAATTTTAGCAAATTTCCCTTATGTAGTTTTAAATTGCTACTGTTTAAATTACAGTGGGAAAGAAAAAAAACTAACTCAAACTTGATGAATGATCCACTTAAAGGAAAGTTCCAAATTAACAAAATAACTTTTGCTACAAGTGTTTTGTATTGAAACTGTTGTTTCCTCACATCAATGAGCCCCGAGCAGGAGATTCCGACCTAACCCAATTAACCACCTAACTTTAACCTATCCTAACCCTAGTGACCCGACCATAAGGAAGGCACTTGGACCAGTTCAACACCCTGGATGCAGGACCACTGTGTACGGATTTTCAAGTAACAAGTAAGAATCTTAAAAATCCTACCCCCAAAAAAACTTAGAATTGAGGAAGAAATTCGTGATTTTAGGAGAAAGGAACTGCGTTGCACAGGCAGGTCACGCGCCACACAATATTCCTGAGCAAGTGGGTCCGCGTCGGGGCTCGTTACTCATACACGGCTCTGCCTTCTGAATCCAGCTGCGAAACAACCACAAAACTAACTGAACACTACGATTGATTTTATAACGGGATTTCCGTATCGTACTCGAATTTATTTAAACTTCATGTTAACAATATTAGTAGAGTCACTAAAGTACAAGGGTTATTAGAGTTTTAGGATCATGCCTAACTAAACATTCCTTTTACAAATACTAGTAAACTGGACGTAAGACTAACCTACGCTACGGTCGCACGTGGAATACGTGCAGGAACATATTTTTGTGCCAATAAAAATTATCAAATGGTCTGATTCGCGCCTCGATAGTTCTACGTCGGCTTTTAAGTGAAAACTTTCAAATAAATTCAGTGAATGCTGTTAATGTTGCTCTAGCCTCTCAATATCTTAATCTGACATTTCACATGGTAGCACTCCAACCCAGCTAATGCCCTTTGGCAACGCGCAAAGAGGGGGGGAAATATGTCTCGAAATCAAGGTGAGATAGTGGGTGCCTCCAGTTTTCTGGTTGGCCCAAAATGATTGACTATACATATTTCAATATCTTTTTACTATTTACGACAGGAATTCTAAATGGATGTTACGAAAAGTCTTTAATATTTCGCGAGAGGAGCGACGCCGCGTCGGTGTCTGACGAATCACCCCATCTATCATCGATGGGAGAAACTTTCATTATCCTTCAAAATAGGCAGCAAAAATAGAAAGCTTTTCTCTCGATAAACGAATAACCAAAATTCATCTGAATTAGGTAAAACATTCTGTGATAACATTTTTGACGATATATATGAAATAATGTACAAGCGACCTATTGCTTTTATCCACAAAAAGGTTAAAAACTTAGTTTCTTTTTTTCTTTATTTTCATTCGGTTTCAGATTCATAATGAACCTTTCAGACACCAAATCCCTAGTCACTTGAGTGCATCACACACTAGGTGTATATTCTCTGGGTGCTATGCTTAACAGGGGCAAATTATATTAAAAACTGTAATATCGGTAGGAATGTATTTTTATCCGCGAGTAGAGAATTATAAAATCATACGGAATAGTCCACATTTAATTATGCTCAAGTATCTTTATACAAGGTTTACAGTTGAAAGTATCCAAAAGTTGGATGTTTTAATGGTAATACTCACAAAACGTTTGAGAAATTATATAGTATTAGGCTATTTTTATATAAGCTACTCTTGACTTTAGAAATAAATCACATTCAAGCTGAAGTTAGTGAAAACATTTAATACTTGGCGAGCGTTGAAGATCTTAAGATGTTCCTGGCTTCACTTGGATATATTTCTATTATTAAAATATTTTTTGGAAGAATATACCCAATTTTTGAAGTGGGTTGGTTACCAAAAACCTTCTTTGATACGCACGGTTAAACTAGTTATTATTGTGATAAGAATGTTCAATTATATTCGATGGAGACTTCTCGTCACGCTATTATGTTCCTATCTATCATCTTCCGCTCCAAGTAACTTACACAATGTCCACATCGTACGTCATTAGAGTAAGGAATATTCACAGTGTACCAATGTCAGTTTTGCCCAGTGTGATTCCACTTTACAGAAGAATATATAGATCTACATTAAAATACATAGTAGTCATACCAAAAAAGGTAAACATGATAAAATAAATTTCATTTAACAGTAAATTTTAAACATGGTGCTTGTAAAGTTGTTAAATAAAGGAACCCGTCCTTTATTCAGACATCTCAGACGAAGTAATATTTACTGAAGTGTGTTTATAATGGTAATTGACAGTAATTGTTGGTGAAAAATCACATATATATTTAGTCTGTACTTCAAAATCACCAAATCAACTTTTGATAGTTATTCTTTGTTGTATTATTCTTTGGCCTTTTGTAATTCAAGGATAACGATGTCTCAAATCCTATGGAGAGCATTTTTAATTGGTAAGCAAATTAAAGGGATAGTATTCTTACAACGTAGCTTTAAAGTACTTAAACCCTAACTATAGTTTTGATCGGAATTTTAAACTACAGTTTAAACTACTAAATAAAACACCGCTGTTCCAGTAAAATTAATTTGATAAAAAATCAAGTCAAAGCTAACAGCAGCAATTTTTTGCATCCTTCCTCGCCGCGAAAGTAAATTTCTTTGCAAAAATGAGTTATAGCTACAATCGATGAGTGATTTCGTAAACCTCTGCTTAACGTAAATTCCAAACCCGATCGAGCTTGCAACATGTTATTATTCAAAAGTAAACATGATTGATCGTCATCTGAACGAAATGTAATTGGAGATTTACCAAAGCCGATTTACTTAATGGAATGGAAATTGGGGAAACGCTTCGATGAAAAGTGATTGCTAACTAAAGCTTATTTTTTATAAATTTTTATATCTCATTTTAGATAGTAATTTTTATAGAAGTCTTCGATGAGGCCATCCAACCACCCGGCTGACAACGAGCTGAGAGTTCGATGGAGTTCCACCCACCTGCCAATTAGCAAGGAATTCAAATTAATCATCATGATCAATGAATGAATAAGTCTTGGTAAGTAACAAAGCTACACAAGTAAATAAATAATATTAAATATATATGTAAATACATAAAATTATGGATAAATTTATTTTAGGGGACTAAAAGTATAGAGCGTTTATTATTAAAAAACCAAACATTAATTTGTAGCAGAGTTTAATGTCAATATTTTCAAGTTAAAAAATACAACTTTTAATTCTTGTGAAATTACATTAACACGAAATTATTCAATGGCTAATCATATACGAATATTACCTTGACTTAAAGTTAATGCCTCAATATCGAATATAACCTCAATACCGAAACAGGTAATTTAAAGGTAAGTTTGACCCTAAAACATAATTAGCCTGTAATTTAGCTATGAATTTTTCAATCTTGCTAAATGTTATAAAAATAATAATTTATCACTTGTGTTTATTTTATAATCTTATGTGAGTTAGTAAACCATCCAGTTACAGGTTGAAACATATACTATTTTCTTCAGTAAAAAGCATTTATTTAATTTTGTGACAACACATGTAGATATTAAAAAACTGTCGAAATGACGCTTCTAAAGTGAGTTTAAAGTGACATGAGACTAACTTAGAATTAAAAAATTACTGAGTTAATTTACTTCAATGAGAATAATGGAACTTATCCACTTCCATGTTTCTGACAACGACATAAACTTCATTGATTTTTAACATCATTTGTTTCTGATTGACGAACAAAATTGTGGGACAACCTAAAATGGGGCACCATAATGATTTCATAATTCTCAATTTTAGTTGAAAGCAAGAAGTTGACGCTATGAAATCGTCTTTCACATTCACCGCAGCAATAATGTAAATTTGTGTACAAAATCATTAATTTCAATAGTCAATCGTAGATTATAGATTTTGTCAAAGTTAACAGGCTCGATGACAACGTGTGTTATTGTTTCAAACACTAATAACTTATTTATTACATTTTATGATGCCGTGGTGGGGCAAGAGAGTAAATGCCCATATCCTTATTTTAAATAATTTTGAAATGTGCCAATGAGGCAAGGTAGGGCAAGAGCTGAACACACTGACAAGTGCTGACGTCTACTTCCCAACCTTCCCTCGGCGGGGGGGAGGGATATTGCAATTACAATGTTGTAAATACTGAAAGTTCCTAAAAATAAATATTACCATTATTTTAAGCTCAAACATACAATTCAAAATGTTAACGGCTGCCCTGATTCTCAACTTTATTTCAGACCGCCTAAAGTTCCGTTTCATTAAGTTAATGCCGTTGTTAGGTTTTCAAAACTCATTTTAAATCGTTTCAACTGGGACATATCACTTTATAACGATACGTTAAGCTACGTTGGATTAATGGTTCGCAGCTTAAACCTTACACTGTTCGTCAATTTATTAACCACTAAATACTATTGTGAATCAGAGACGTATTAAATTACAAATGTTCAGAATGTTAATTAATTTACATAATTCTCGAGATATAAACAATGGAGAATAAGTTTTCTGGACCCACGCTCATAATTTCAGTGACATTTACGTACGTGTGCATGTAAATTTATCATCCAAGGATCAAATGGTGTTTTGGGCATACCGATGACAGTCCATCCTTTTGTAATTGGATTCCGGTATTTTTTCCCTCGGCACAATGTGTAAAACATGCTTACTGCGTCTAATAATGAAAAAATGTATTTAAGCACAAACATTCATCAGCCATTTTAAATATATAAGTTTAACGTACAAAATAGTAATGACATACTAGATGGATTTCCGGGCGATTCACTATTTCATTTATGTCCCGGAAAATCGCCTCTTTTAAGTGACGACTAAGCGCTGCCGTGTGTCACTCTATTCATCCCTGACCATTAAAAGCCTTGAACAATGTCAGTCTGTGCTGATGATGACGGATCAGGAATTTATGTGGATATAACTCCGCTTTTATGACGCTTTTTATTAAACGTTAAAACCCTCGTGCCTTTTTTGTGGATCAGGAGCACTCATTATTAAACGTTCGTTGTATTTGCAGGTTTCTTTCATTTTACCCTCTCTTTTGTGATGAAAGTGGAAATGTGGATGTCATTATTTCAAAAGGACGAAATTAATTTTTTTGTTATAAATGTTTTTAAAAAGTGTGTGACTTACTAGATATTAATTTTTAGTTTCGTAAATAACATATTCAGTAACATTTGATTTGAAGGAGTTAATATTATAGAGATAAATTTCAATTTCATTGAGTTTTGAACTCAGGTTGAGTGTAATGTTCTATTTTAGATTATGTTTGGTCTCATGGCATAAATTTTAGGTGATTCCTAAAATTTGTCCACATATTTGGATTTTAATTTCATTTTAATATTTCTCAATATATAAAATGGCAAACAAAAATATTAATGCCGTAGGAATGAGCCCACAATCTTTTAACATGCCTGTTTAAGTTACGTTACATGACGGTATCGGCAGTGAAATGTTAACTTAGTCGATAATGTAGCTACCGTACAGTAATAATTACGCTGTAAACAGGGAGCTCCGGCAAACAATAGGAGATTGGCTGAGTTTAGTTAGAGGAAGGGCAATACAGTATCTCTGGGTAGGCAAACAATGTGTAAGAGAACAAGAACCGAACACTAACAACGCCACGCAAACATGGCACAGCGGTGTTGGTGTTTAGTGTGTACGTATAGTGTGCATCGCGGTTGCAAGTTCGCTCTCCCTGGGGGCTGACCCGGCGCCGGCGGCGAAATACTGTTTGTTTATATCGTACCTAAAGAATTCAAGGAAAATACGAGTGGACCAAAAAATGCACTATTCGGATGAAAAATTTAAATTCAGTACAGAATTGGAAATAAAATCTATATATCTGGTTTTCATTCATTTTTCTCGCTCACAAGAACGTATTCGGTACAAACAAAAGCTTTTGAAAAATGTCATCTATTAAATTAGTTCAGTCTAAAATAGCATATACAATAATCATACATAAGAATAAATGGCATAGCCTAATAAATAACAACCTACAACAAATAAAAATTATCGGAAATATTTAAAACCAAAACCACTTAACATCAAAATAAATTTACTTATTGAAATGTTGTTTTTACTTTTAATTTTCTGCTCTATCCGAAATAATAGGACTTCAAATATTATGTTAATTATGGTAAGGCCTAGGGATACCATACAATGTCCTCCTAGAATACAATTTGATTTTTAAAACTTTTCGTGAAGTGGTACCTAAAACAACTGAACTTTGCGAATATAAAATATTACTCTACAACCCTCATTTAAAAAAAAGGCTACCGGCATACTCTTTCTGCATTCTTAGTCAAATGCACTAATAAAAAAGTCTATATATTTTTTCAATCTCTTTCAAACACCCTCAACGATTTTTCAGATATATACGACAATCCTGAAAATATTACGTCATTTATAAAACAAAATTTACCATTTATCACGTTCTAAAATGTTATTCAATACTAAATGAAAGCAATATATCAACATTATGTATAGCATATAAATGCATAGTTGGCCAACATACGCCCTTTCAACCCCCTTCCCCATACTCCATCTGCAGGCTGTCTACGTCACCAAGCGCCGCGCCGTTAAGCCCCAGTTATACTTTAGAGTTTTCAATTTAGACCGGCTTTGTCGTTCAGATAAAGAGATCGGTTTACTAAAACCAGCATTGGGTAATGTGAGATCCTTATATTTTACTACCAATGTATGTTCAGTTTATTGATTCTTATTTTATCTCCCAGTCATTGCAATGTACAATGACTTTTTTAGGTAAAGCAAATTGTAAAATGGGATAATGCGCTGTTTAATTCAGATTTAAATTGAAACTTATTGAGGCCAGACAAAATAAACACACGTAATTTTTGGTCGTTTGCAAAAGTCACTTTACGTTCCAGTAAAGCCATAGTGTTATTTACAATTAAAAATTATCCGTTAGATTTTTCTAACATAGTAACCCTCGGTTACATTTTTAAATTAATATTTTACCATCACTCTGATACTGTTTCAATGCAATTATTGAACAAAAAATAATGAAACTAGATACATTGAATACATTTCTGAAAGATTGCATTTAATTGGAAACTGAATAGTTAAATTTTAACGCAAAATAAAAATGGCAACTGGCAACACTCCAACATATGCCATATGCCATATGCCATATGCCATATGCCAATCAAACGCTATCAATATCATCAATTGAAGCGGTATATTATTTAACAGACTAGTCAAATTATTATTTGAACCTTCTAAGTTGAGAAAAAGAATACTCGTCAAAAGCTTGTTTTATCAAATAGGACAGTTTAATATCAACACCTATCTTGAATTCTCTCACGTAAAATTATTTCCTCGTATTAAAATACTACGCTAGATAGGATTGACAAATTCACGCAACAATTTTCATATACAAATGCTTGCGTTTTCGACCGAACATAACGAGCTTCGGCTGAAAAATGCATGAGCGAGAATACTTCATGCATTGAATACTTTTACAATGTGAAATTTCCACATGAGTGCGAACGCTAGTTTTATTTTTGAATGCACAATCACAATAAAGTCACTCTGAAATTACTCATACCGAAGAATTGTTAAATAGCTTGGTGGGAAGAAACTCTGTAAGATAACTTAGTATTAACCAGCAATCTTTCAAATTAGTAATTAATAATTTATGCTTTTTAATTAGAAACTTTTGCGATTGCTAAGTTCAAGGAAAAATTAGTTGTTTTTTGTTTAAAGGCTAGGATATAACAACTAAATGATTAAATGTTATAAAAATCGAACAAATTCATATAACCCATTCATCTTAATGCAACTTTGTTCCAAAAAAAAAAATAAAAACAATTGATTAATCATGAATGAACATATCGTAAGTAGAGCAAGCTATAAACAAATGGAAAAATTTAATCCTAAAATAAAATATTATGAAAAGTAGTTTGTGTGGTAAGCATTCAATAAATAGTCGCTATCAAAGAGCCCAATGCACAGTAGCTGACGAAGTGACGCGTTGGACAAATTGAAAACGGTCAAGTTACGGCTTAACACAAGCTTAGTGATGAAAGGTGCTAATCGAAATATATAATTCGTTTTTCCTAATCGAATATAGAAATGTTTCTTTATGTAGAGACATATTTATTATTAACAAAAATATACGTATTTCGGTGAATGAATTATTATAAGTTTACTTTATAAAACACATTTCAGAAAAATTTTATAGACAATCGTTATGATTTTTGTAGGCAATTTGTAAGCATCCTAAGTATATAGAAGTATATATTTTATTAATATACAGAAAACAAGGAATATTTTTATGGAATAAAAAAATTTTGTTTTTTTACCCTGTAGGTGTCACTCTCCCCTTAACTGAAAGAAGAAAACTTATTTCAAAATCCTATACATTCGCACACATTAAGAAGGTCTTACGATTAGCGTTCCTACCCATCTTGTTGAGCTGACTGGAAAGTTTTTTTGAATTAAAAAAAATCATTGACACAAATTGATGGTTGACTCAAGCACAATATTGCTGAGCCACTAATGCAATACACAATATTTACGTCATAACACACAAATTGATGGGTCATTATTGCTTGAGTTAAAAATCGTGAGTGGCTTAATATCTTTAGAATATTTTCACATTTTATTTTTACGTTCCGTGACGATATAGTAACTGACGATACCCCGCGCAGTTACAAATGCCGATCTTTTCGTAGTCTTTCTGAGCGATATTCTTAAGAAATGGCTATAAGCCTCGAACACGCAAAAAGCTTCGTTTTTAAAGTCGGCAAATAAGTCTCTATAATCTTATAAAAGTATCTCGTAAAGGTGATAGAAAGTGGAAAGTGGATTAAGTTAACATTGAGTCAGTGATAGGATAAAAGTGGATCGAGAGGAACACACTTACTCCGAATATCTTACTGTATTATGAGTATTTCACATCAAAACATTTTAAAAAATAATTTTTAAACACATTTAGTAGAAACCCTATACAAGTATTATGGTTCACTTCGCTTGTTAACCGCTTTTCAAAGAACTGAATCAATCACAAGTTAATTATTTATTAATTTTAAAAACTGCTTGAAGTATATCATTGTACCTAGATTGTTTTTCGTAGAGAATTCTGAGAAAAGACGGGTTAAAAGTGTATCCCACATAAATAAACAAAAGCACAAATAACAAATAAAAGTTACGCTTAAAGATAAAAACTATTGTGCTTCAGTATTCATTACTTATCCCACACCTTAAAAATATAAATGGTGGAAAAAGTATTTAAAAATATTCGTAACAGTACTAGTTTTACAGCCCAAAGCACATTTGTGAGAGGCGAGAACGCCGAGCAAATTGAAAACGGTTAAGTATAGGCTTAACACAAGCTTAACTACGTCAGCTTTCACGGCGGGCGGTTCGAGCGAGAGAGAATGAAACAAAAATTCTACGTGTTAGAATTAATGTTTAAAAATACGTCATATTTGACAGGAATGATTTAAATGATCTTCTTTAGTTTTCTGGCCGTTTAATAGTTTAATAGTCTTTCAACAACAATGGTTCACTCATTGTTTCGCACCGTAAACTAATTATTCGCCAAAGCTGTTGTTGGTTTTTCTTTGCTTTCCTTCGGCGGACCCGCTTCATTAACTACCTATTGTTTACCGGGACACCCGTTGTTGAATTTGCCATGGAATAAAAAAGAAAATTGAGCAAAATCCTGAAGGAATCATAGAGCTGTAGGAATAATTTCCTATCATTAAGTAGAATCTTTCAAGGCAATGCAACATCTACAATGTGACTAGAACTAACTCTACAAAACTGAATAAGTACACTAGATTAACTATTTAAAGACTAAAAACTTTTGAAACATAAATTTCATTAAACGTTTACAAAGTATTAGGGGAGAATGTCCTCAAGCACCCAAATTATAAATAACATCCTTACGTTAGCTAATGCCTAACTTGTCTCTGGGTTTGAATGGCAACCGACGACACAAAATACAAAATACAACACAAAATACAATCCACCCCTGAATAGACTAACATTTTTATGAAACATCTATCCACTGCTGAATAAACCGTTTTGTAATGATGCAAACGAGAACCGTATTGGCTTTGCTAAATTATGCATGTTCGTTACTGTGTATGAACAGTCATACTCTCGCAATTTTAATACGCATATTAATCATTCCTACCAAAACCACTAGGGCTATTTTAGTCATTTTTGAATAAAATGTAATCTAACTAGTCAGAAGAATAAAGGACAAGATATATTATAAAAATGACTATCTATAACTGAGGAAAACTTGAATTACTTTCAATTTAAAAGCTATTAAAAGTTTACTTTGAGCAAAATTTGAAGTAATCGTGTTTATATTATAACATACGTTACTATATATTTTAACCTGCAAAAAACTTAACATATCCATATAAAAAGAAATAGCTAAAGCGAGTCGCAACTTC
Source organism: Flexamia atlantica (assembly GCA_035578135.1). Lineage (NCBI taxonomy): Eukaryota > Metazoa > Arthropoda > Insecta > Hemiptera > Cicadellidae > Flexamia > Flexamia atlantica. Next base: position 15,952,157 of record JAQJVK010000012.1, on the reverse strand, counting down.
ACCATATCAAGTGGAATTAGTTGTTTGACATTACAATGAGAGGATCTTCCCCTAGATTACCACGTCATATTTGTAACTAGTTCATAATTCTGGTATTTCGCGAGAAAATATTTTGCTTGACGTTGAGGATAATACTTAACTCTTCATTTCAACATTAAGTTTTCTGATCAGTTTTTCTCCTAATCGTCATATAGGATGCTTTGGTTCAGGGTGAAGCAGTTCTACTGCATTTTTCAATAATTTTACAAATATGAATTATTAGTCATTTCTTCGGTAAAAGTAAACGTTTGCAAAGAGAATCGGAGTTATTAGTTCTTACATTAAATTTTTATGATGAAGAAAACCAAAACGTGGTTTTGCTATGAAATTAAATAAATTTGTTAATGACTTTCTATACGAAGAGCACATTACTTTTTACTTTAGTTCCTGATGAAAAATATATTAATGAATAGATTTAAAAATTTACTTTTAACTGAAACTATTGAAACGATAATTTATGTGATCGTATTAGATGATTAAAATACATTCTGGAAAATAAAACTATCTCCGAGTTAGAGCAACTTAAGAGATAATTAATTAATTGTTATTTTATATTTAATTGAAAACTGATGAATGAATAAATTGGAAATTAAGAGGACGTAAGCTGTGACTTAGCAGGTATTTTCTTCCCTCCCTTAAATGGGCCTAATTGGTTTCATTTTAAGGGAAGGTACACTTTAGAGTCACTTACCCTCCAGGGTGATACGTCTTTGTTTTATTGTTTCTTATAATTATCTCACTAAACTTTAATAATAGACGTGAACTGAAATAAACTTAAGTAGGAGCGAGTATAAATAAAGAATGTTGCATCAAAATTCACATTGCTTAAATTTTACCAGTTTTAAAATACACGAATCTTACTTGATACAAATATTTTATCATTATAGGGTTATATAATTTAAAAAGAGTGAATTTTAACGACTTTCCAAGTAGAAAAAACAATTTTTTGCTTATACTGCAATATCGAATGGTTATGAAAATAACTTTAAAATCAACTGAATCCACAAACATTGTTGTTGATACTACTATACTATGGTCACTACTTACTTTGAAATGACCGAATCTACACATTAATAGGTAAGCATGATTTTTAAAAATCCTTTTTCTCAGCCTGTGTACAACGTGGGAAAATCTAACAATACTGGCAGAATTATATTTTCCTTAGCAATAGTGGTAAATCGTAATTCCTAACACGAAAAAATATGGCAATCAGATAACCATGATAAAATGCATATCTAACTCAACAGTAAAATTGTCGTTCTCGGATAACCTAGAATATCCGGTGCTCGGAAGCACACTGTAAACAAATAAATGTTATAGAAAAAAAAGATAGAAATTACATAAACTTACCAAAACACAGCCTAGAGACGAGTTTTCGATGAAGATGGTGATTGGGAGCTGAAAGAATTTGGGAAGAGGGATTTATTCTGACTAATAAAAAAGAGGTACGCATCAAGCAATGATGTTTTTACGACGAATCCGTTAAACTAATAAAGGTAAAATACATTTTAAGTTTCAAAACCTTAACCTTAACCTTCCAAAAGAGGTTAAGGTGTAAAAATATAACACCGCTGGTAGGAAAGGTCAAAGATTTAGGCAAAAATGGAGAAGTTGTAATTTATAGTTGTTGTTTGTTGGTTTTAACAAGGGCCGGCAGTAAAGGATACATCCTGAGGGAGCCGGTCTTGGTCCCGATGGCCAGCAGGTGCTGCACGGGGTCGAACGCCACGGCCGTGGGCTGGTAGGGGAACCCATGTCTGAAGGTCTGCAACAACAAACACAACACGTCAGATAACAAGTATTGATAGCCAGCAGGTGCTGCACGGGGTCGAACGCCACGGCCGTGGGCTGGTAGGGGAACCCATGTCTGAAGGTCTGCAACAACAAACACAACCCGTCAGATAACAAGTATTAATATCGAGCAGGCACTGCACGGGGTCGAACGCCACGGCCGTGGGCTGGTAGGGGAACCCATGTCTAAGGTCTACAACAACAAACACAACACGTCAGATAACAAGTATTAATATCGAGCAGGCACTGCACGGGGTCGAACGCCACGGCCGTGGGCTGGTAGGGGAACCCATGTCTGAAGGTCTGCAACAACAACACAACACATCAGATAACAAGTATTGATATCCAGCAGGTGCTGCACGGGGTCGAACGCCACGGCCGTGGGCTGGTAGGAGAACCCATGTCTGAAGGTCTGCAACAACAAACACAACACGTCAGATAACAAGTATTGATATCCAGCAGGTGCTGCACGGGGTCGAACGCCACGGCCGTGGGCTGGTAGGGGAACCCCTGTCTGAAGGTCTGCAATAACAAACACAACGTCAGATAACAAGTATTGATATCCAGCAGGCACTGCACGGGGTCGAATGCCACGGCCGTTGGCTGGTAGGGGAACCCCTGTCTGAAGGTCTGCAATAACAAACACAACACGTCAGATAACAAGTATTGATATCCAGCAGGTGCTGCACGGGGTCGAACGCCACGGCCGTTGGCTGGTAGGGGAACCCATGTCTGAAGGTCTGCAATAACAAACACAACACATCAGATAACAAGTATTGATATCCAGCAGGTGCTGCACGGGGTCGAACGCCACGGCCGTGGGCTGGTAGGGGAACCCATGTCTGAAGGTCTGCAACAACAAACACAACACGTCAGATAACAAGTATTGATATCCAGCAGGCACTGCACGGGGTCGAACGCCACGGCCGTTGGCTGGTAAGGGAACCCATGTCTGAAGGTCTGCAACAACAACACAACACATCAGATAACAAGTATTGATATCCAGCAGGTGCTGCACGGGGTCGAACGCCACGGCCGTGGGCTGGTAGGAGAACCCATGTCTGAAGGTCTGCAACAACAAACACAACACGTCAGATAACAAGTATTGATAGCCAGCAGGTGCTGCACGGGGTCGAACGCCACGGCCGTGGGCTGGTAGGGGAACCCCTGTCTGAAGGTCTGCAATAACAAACACAACACGTCAGATAACAAGTATTGATATCCAGCAGGCACTGCACGGGGTCGAACGCCACGGCCGTGGGCTGGTAGGGGAACCCATGTCTAAGGTCTACAACAACAAACACAACACGTCAGATAACAAGTATTAATATCGAGCAGGCACTGCACGGGGTCGAACGCCACGGCCGTGGGCTGGTAGGGGAACCCATGTCTGAAGGTCTGCAACAACAACACAACACATCAGATAACAAGTATTGATATCCAGCAGGTGCTGCACGGGGTCGAACGCCACGGCCGTGGGCTGGTAGGAGAACCCATGTCTGAAGGTCTGCAACAACAAACACAACACGTCAGATAACAAGTATTGATATCCAGCAGGTGCTGCACGGGGTCGAACGCCACGGCCGTGGGCTGGTAGGGGAACCCCTGTCTGAAGGTCTGCAATAACAAACACAACACGTCAGATAACAAGTATTGATATCCAGCAGGCACTGCACGGGGTCGAATGCCACGGCCGTTGGCTGGTAGGGGAACCCCTGTCTGAAGGTCTGCAATAACAAACACAACACGTCAGATAACAAGTATTGATATCCAGCAGGTGCTGCACGGGGTCGAACGCCACGGCCGTTGGCTGGTAGGGGAACCCATGTCTGAAGGTCTGCAATAACAAACACAACACATCAGATAACAAGTATTGATATCCAGCAGGTGCTGCACGGGGTCGAACGCCACGGCCGTGGGCTGGTAGGGGAACCCATGTCTGAAGGTCTGCAACAACAAACACAACACGTCAGATAACAAGTATTGATATCCAGCAGGCACTGCACGGGGTCGAACGCCACGGCCGTTGGCTGGTAAGGGAACCCATGTCTGAAGGTCTGCAATAACAAACACAACACGTCAGATAACAAGTATTGATATCCAGCAGGCACTGCACGGGGTCGAACGCCACGGCCGTTGGCTGGTAGGGGAACCCATGTCTGAAGGTCTGCAACAACAAACACAACACGTCAGATAACAAGTATTGATATCCAGCAGGTGCTGCACGGGGTCGAACGCCACGGCCGTGGGCTGGTAGGGGAACCCATGTCTGAAGGTCTGCAACAACAAACACAACACGTCAGATAACAAGTATTGATATCCAGCAGGCACTGCACGGGGTCGAACGCCACGGCCGTTGGCTGGTAAGGGAACCCATGTCTGAAGGTCTGCAATAACAAACACAACACGTCAGATAACAAGTATTGATATCCAGCAGGCACTGCACGGGGTCGAACGCCACGGCCGTTGGCTGTTAGGGGAACCCATGTCTGAAGGTCTGCAACAACAAACACAACACGTCAGATAACAAGTATTGATATCCAGCAGGTGCTGCACGGGGTCGAACGCCACGGCCGTTGGCTGGTAGGGGAACCCATGTCTGAAGGTCTGAACAACAACACAACACATCAGACAACAAGTATTGATATCCAGCAGGCACTGCACGGGGTCGAACGCCACGGCCGTGGGCTGGTAGGGGAACCCATGTCTGAAGGTCTGCAACAACAATCACAACACGTCAGATAACAAGTATTGATATCCAGCAGGCACTGCACGGGGTCGAATGTCACGGCCGTTGGCTGGTAGGGGAACCCATGTCTGAAGGTCTGCAACAACAAACACAACACGTCAGATAACAAGTATTAATATCGCGCAGGCACTGCACGGGGTCGAACGCCACGACCGTGGGCTGGTAGGGGAACCCATGTCTGAAGGTCCGCAACAACAACACAACACATCAGATAACAAGTATTGATATCCAGCAGGTGCTGCACGGGGTCGAACGCCACGGCCGTGGGCTGGTAGGAGAACCCATGTCTGAAGGTCTGCAACAACAAACACAACACGTCAGATAACAAGTATTGATATCCAGCAGGTGCTGCACGGGGTCGAACGCCACGGCCGTGGGCTGGTAGGGGAACCCATGTCTGAAGGTCTGCAACAACAAACACAACACATCAGATAACAAGTATTGATATCCAGCAGGTGCTGCACGGGGTCGAACGCCACGGCCGTGGGCTGGTAGGGGAACCCATGTCTGAAGGTCTGCAACAACAACACAACACATCAGATAACAAGTATTGATATCCAGCAGGTGCTGCACGGGGTCGAACAACACGGCCGTGGGCTGGTAGGGGAACCCATGTCTGAAGGTCTGCAACAACAACACAACACGTCAGATAACAAGTATTGATATCCAGCAGGTGCTGCACGGGGTCGAACAACACGGCCGTGGGCTGGTAGGGGAACCCATGTCTGAAGGTCTGCAACAACAACACAACACATCAGATAACAAGTATTGATATCCAGCAGGTGCTGCACGGGGTCGAACGCCACGGCCGTGGGCTGGTAGGGGAACCCATGTCTGAAGGTCTGCAACAACAAACACAACACATCAGATAACAAGTATTGATATCCAGCAGGCACTGCACGGGGTCGAACGCCACGGCCGTTGGCTGGTAGGGGAACCCATGTCTGAAGGTCTGCAACAACAAACACAACCCGTCAGATAACAAGTATTGATATCCAGCAGGCACTTCACGGGGTCGAACAACACGGCCGTGGGCTGGTAGGGGAACCCATGTCTGAAGGTCTGCAACAACAAACACAACCCGTCAGATAACAAGTATTGATATCAAGCATGCACTGCACGGGGTCGAACGCCACGGCCGTTGGCTGGTAGGGGAACCCATGTCTGAAGGTCTGCAACAACAAACACAACCCGTCAGAAAACAAGTATTGATATCCAGCAGGCACTGCACGGGGTCGAACGCCACGGCCGTGGGCTGGTAGGGGAACCCATGTCTGAAGGTCTGCAACAAACACAACACGTCAGATAACAAGTATTGATATCCAGCAGGTACAGTAATAGACAAAACGATAAGCACATATGTTTATACACTCAGATTTGGTCAGTAGAGGGAAAAACGAGAGGAAAACTAATAATTTTACATAATCTGATCGCTGCTATGGTCAAGGTGTTTTGGTGTTGTACAGCTGATCGCAGGTACAGTCAAGATGTTTTGGTGTTGTCCAACGCCACCACGCTGTTGGCGTGGTTTTGGTGTTGTCCACGCTGACTGGATGTTTCAGTCTTGGCACGGTGTTTTGCGCGGTGCTGACCGCTTTTACAGTCACGGTGGTTTGTGCTTAGCTGACCGCAGCTACAGTCACGGTGTTCTGCACACAGCTGACCGCTTTTACGGTCACGGTGTTTTGCGCACAGCTGACCGCTTTTACAGTCATGGTGTTATGTGCGCAGTTGACCGCAGCTTCATTCACGGTGTTCTGCACACAGCTGACCGCTTTTACAGTCACGGTTTTTTCGCAGAGCTGGCCGCAGCTCTGCGGCCAGGGTGTTGTCACGGTGTTGTCTAGCGCTGTGCACAGCCGACCGCAGCTACAGTCACGGTGTTTTCCGCACAGCTGACCCCAGCTACAGTCACGGTGTTTTCCGCACAGCCGACCGCAGCTACAGTCACGGTGTTTTTCGCACAGCTGGCCGCAGCTAGTCACGGTGTTGTCTAGCGCTGTGCACAGCCGACCGCAGCTACAGTCACGGTGTTTTCCGCACAGCTGACCCCAGCTACAGTCACGGTGTTTTTCGCACAGCTGGCCGCAGCTAGTCACGGTGTTGTCTAGCGCTGTGCACAGCTGGCCGCAGCTACAGTCACGGTGTTGTCCAGCGCTGTGCACAGCCGACCGCAGCTAAAGTCACGGTGTTGTCTAGCGCTGTGCACAGCTGGCCGCAGCTACAGTCACGGTGTTGTCCAGCGCTGTGCACAGCTGGCCGCAGCTAGTCACGGTGTGTCCAGCGCCGCGCCGGCCGACAGTCTCGCTGTCGCCTGCTAATGGTATCCAGTCGTTCTGTCCCCTCACCGCCACCTTACACCCCTTGTCCATTAAACCCTTCTGTTGTCCGGTCTTATTTACTTAACAGCGAAACCCCTAAGTCAATTATTTTGCACCCATCCTCAGCTTCTACGAAGTTGCATTTTAGTTTATTTTTTGAGAATTACCTGACTTTTACGGTTTTACAAATATAAAAAAGCTTTTTAACAATGAAAAGTAGAATGTAGTAATATGCGTACCACTTAAACACTGTTTGTTGGTATTATTCTATCGTTGCAAATTACGCCGTTCATTTCAAACTAACACCTATTCCCTAACAACCGAATATAATTTTATTACCAGTGTTCCATTAATTATTTAGGTAAGTAACCGTACTATAAAATTAAATATACCTTTGCGTACAACATCGTGTGTAGTATACAATACATTTATTTCATAGAAGCTATGAAAAAAATCAGCCTATTCTAATTTACTAGAAAAAAATTCCTTCATTTGACAGTGCATTTGCTATTAAAAATTACTACAAAAAATACTATCAAAAATATTATTCCAAGAATTATTAAATTGAGAGGTTGTTAATATAATGAACTGTACTACCGGAAAAAATAGGAGAGGTGTAAAACCAAAATATGAAAATTGAGACAACAAAAGGAACGAACAAACACAGGCAGAGGAAAATATGTTGCCCACGAGAGGAAGGGTTTTAACAGACCATAAACAGGTGATGACGTCAAATAGGGCCTCGGGGACGTCACACGTCACGGTCTACGTCGCAGCACAACTGAGCCCATGCGACAAATATTTTAGTTTCAAAAACATGCAGTCGTCTACTATAGTAAAGAATGGCAACCACAGTTAAGAAACTTAAAATAACTCTATCCACTACTGAAAACACCACTATGAATTAAGTAATAGTATCTTCATAGGCTTGATATTTTTATATTTTTTAACGTTAAACACTACATTTACGAATTATATATGATTAACGACATATGTTAACACTTTCATAAATGTATTATCAACCTTCTACAGCTAAGTAATGAGCATGTAACGAGTGTTTTAGATACAATGCGATAAATTCTAAAGAAGGACATCAACATTCTTACAAACAATTTTAATTTAAACCATTCACGACCAAAAACGATTTGTCTTAATCCTCGAGAATACGTTGCAGGTTCATCAAGAAACGACATAAACAGATAAAATTATATCTTTTAGTGAATAAAAACTGGAATATCAACAAAATGAGTTACAGTAACTATGTTTTATAAAAACAACTTTGCTTCGTTTGGTCCACTGGTTAAAATACGATTATTAATACCTGAGTAGGTACATCAAAACAGTTAACAATATAAGCATCTGCTATTGACTGCAGAAATTATTCCGCTACATTTAGTTTTGACATGCGTTACCATTACCATACTTTCGTTTTACAATTTCCAAAACCTTCTTGCCAGATTCAACACAGCTATCTTGTTTATTATGTATGAAAACGTTAGAATTAATATTCAGTTACCAACCTTGACGAATATTTACAGCATTTACAACACGAAAATACAAACAAAATACTACTTTATGCCCCTAATGTGGTGTCAGTAAACAACATTATTGCAGACAATTTTTTAAGCCTAATAAATCATTACGTTAATGCAACAATGGGACAAGCAGCATCCTTCATACAGCCGCTAGATGCATTGTTTTATTTCTTTTGTTTAATGAAACATTGATGAAAAACAAAATATTTCGGCATCATTAAAATAGTACATGATGTTGATATATTATATTAAATGTGCAGTACTTGTTCATTTCACCCAGTCGTAGAAAACTGTTGTTTCAACAAAACTCGAAAATCTTGTATCCGGGACCTAAGGAGTGAAATAGCAAATTAATCAACTAGTAATACAAATATAATGACTCCAAGAAAAAATCGGCTTTGATTTATTTTAAGAAATGTAGTAAACAGTTTGAAGTGATTTAGGTAATTTCAGGTCTGAAGCATAAAATATTTTTGATATGAAATTATGTTTAATTTTTTAACTGATATTTTTTGAGCATGACTGATAATATTGCTTAGTAGAAATAAGACATATGCCTATTCAATTTTAAGGAACCAATAATTAAAAGCAAAGTCATTCAAAATAAAATTACGACAAAAACTTTATTCTTCCACGAGAAACCCCAATGTGGAAAGTTCCACTGTTCGAGCAGCACTAAATTGCTGAAGAATGGAAATGTATTTAAATTTACGCCTTGCAATAGTTTCAACTAAATTTGCATTGGTAATTCACATCGCGGTTAACTCTGAGCGAGTCGTTGACTCAAGAAAAGTTTGAGTGGATTGTGACAAGTAGTTGATGAGTAGATTTGAAATCCGTACAGGTTTTGATGTTTTCTACTGGAACAAGAGAGAAGATACACGTGTAAACAAAAACTATTTAACATAAAATAGTAATAAATATCTGATAAATATAATCTGAGTAGTTTGCCTACTTTAGACTTGCACTTTCCAAAAACAAGAGTAACAAATCATTACTTAACATAAGGCTACTTCATCAAAGGCTAAACAAGTATAAAATTTGTCTTATTCTGCGTTAGTTTATTTTCGGTTGACTATATAATGTACATTCATTCATTCATTCATTTTTAATAAGACAGGTACCTCATGGAGGACGTTACCCTGAATATGAGTGAAGGATGAGTGTGATGATCGTGATGTTAGTGGCGGGTTCTTGTAGCCTTGTTACTGACTAAGGTTGGCACGTTCCTTAGACAGGATTGTTAATTAATCGCCCAACAACCAATGGCAGCTGGCTCCAGAAACAACCCTTCAAAAAGCTACTAACTTTTCTCGGGATCGATCCGGCTACCTACATGTTTGTAGGCGGGCACTATAACCACTACACCAACCAACCATCACATTTCAAAACCCACAATCCAGGGGGAATATTTTTCCTTTTCATCAGTTTATGTGGCATAACTAGTAGTAATCCAATGGAATTATTTCACGTGCAAATTTAAAAATGCATTCATTTTTAAAGATACTAGTTTGACGCCTGCAGCGGCAGCGACGCAAACTGGATACAACGTACATGTTGCCTACTTGAACGGTGAAGGCTACTCTACCTTCCAGATTCCAAACGTTATTTAATATGCACATGAGCGAACTTTCAGATGTAAACAAAAAAATTCATTTTTTATTAGGTTCGGTTGTATGCTATGTTTTATGAACAATTCTTCGGCAAAACTCTAACACGAATATTGCATGAATTGAATCATCCACGTTTAAATTGAGGAATGATATTTGTGCCTAAGGCTAAAACATAGGCTGTTCATCAGCAACTACGTTTACATGCCATTAACGCCTTTTTAAAACAAACGCTATACAAACAAGCTTTTGTCATCAACCAAAAAACTGAAACGGTCAAGTGTTCCCGGTCTTTTATTTATATACACTTTCTCATTAATGGAAATAATCAATAACAATAACATATACAAATGTAAGATTTAAAAAAATATTAATTTTAGTATTTATATGATAGCTATAGGTTACTTAACCTAAAACAGCAATCTTACCTAGTATAACTTTAAAAAAAAAAACACAGAATAACTGTACGGAACTTATTGAAAACAATCATAACACATAAATTACATTAATGGCAGTTTCTTTACGTAATTAGAAAAAATCAACAATTGTCTTTAACGTGATTTTAAAGACAATCATTCAGGTTCAAACATTTGAGGGAGCCCGACACCACAAAGAGCCGTTTAACATATCAATCCCAAATCCACTATTTATTTACATTCGCAGATAACCTGGAAAACCCCAATCACACAATGCTTTTTCGGATTACCAAACCAAACAATAATTTGTTTCGATGCATTGTGATGTACATTTAAATAACATTTTCCATCAGTTGGGTTTTTTAATTCTTAGTTATTTAAAACTTATTTAACCTTATATCACTAATAATCACGTTTATTTTACATTTTTAACTTTGTTCCTACAAAATCTCAGCAACATTTTGTTTTATATTTTTATGAGATTACTTAAAAACTGAAATTGAATTAAGAAATTCTAGGGTAAGACCAAGTTTAAACTAGTTTTTTTAATTATGTAACCACAAAAATATTTATTAAAGGATAAAACTAGTGTGATTTAATAAGACTTTTACAACTTTAGTTAGAGGAATAGTTGATAAAAATATAAAAAAGCTCCACGAGTGAAATTAGTGCATTAGTATTGTATGGTTAAGGTAGCCGTTGAAGGGTTTTTGACGAAATAAAGTTAATTTATTGAGTGAATGAGAATCATGTAAGAAAACGAAATATAGCGAGACACATACTCACAAACACGGCTTACTAGGACTAGGCTTGAATTAATTACGTAAAAACGACAGCCTAAGAACATTGACAGAGTGGCTGTCAGAGATCGCTAATTGTTTGGACGTTAATTAACGCAGAACAAACAGTCGCGACGTTCCAAGGCCGCTCCAGCTTTTACGATTTTATAATTTTCATCGCACCAAAATTAAAAAAAAAATTAAACCGTGAAAGTTTTTACACATGGTTTAAACGTGGTTGGATGCACACGACAAAACATTATTTATGGGAAAGAGGATTCGTCAGTGTTCCTTCAAGTTATATATTAAAAAAGTTAAAATTAAATCTGGCAGAGATGCGTTGTTCACACACTGATTTCCATTTTAAGAGACTGAAATTAGATAAAAAGATATTACTAAGAAATTTCTTCGGACCAATTCGTGTTCTAGCTTAAAGCTGCAATTCAAGTTATGAGGACTATGGTATGGCGGTTCTCATGTGAACAGCACAAAGCCGGAGAACCATTAAATATTATGTTAATACATTTAACATGATACATGACACATGCTATGTATGAAAGCGTTTTAGAGAAAAATATTAGCAGTTTCACCGGAAAAAATACCAAAATCTGGGCTTAATGCGTTCTGAAATCCCAGAATCCTATTTCACTATTTTTTCCCAACACACACACAGAAAATAACATTTGCATCGTATTGAAATGCCAAAGGAATGTAATAAGAATATTATTGTTAGTTAACTACTTCGTTGGTTAGTGTCCTAATTGAAAGACAACAGTTCACAAAAAAATTATAAAAATGTTTTTATAAGTTTAGGTGACATTGTAGGGCTAACACTATTGATTCAAAAGGTTTATATCAGGGTATGCAATATCGTCTGTTCTATATCATTTTCATAAGCATGATACCATATTCTTGTAAAATAGTTATTTGTGTATTAAGAGCGCAAAGTATGGCATTGCCGCTCGATAATTGTACATGGCCGCACGAAGCTGAGTGCGGCCAAACATTTCGAGGGCGACAATGAATATTTTTGCTCGTAATACACAGGATATTTTTCCTACCACTATTATTTAAACAGTTTGACTTATTAACTAACCTTTACACAAAAGTTCATTGAGGTTATGTTTGCTTATTCTATTGGAACTAACCGGAAGTTGAGGTAGAAACGGTGACAATGAAATCAGCTTCTTTAGAACAAGGCAACTATAATTTAGAATACGGTGAGTGTCATGGGATTTCTGACTAATAGAAACTGATCTGTGGTGTTTGACGTCATAGCTATCTCTCTTGTTTGTCACCTTAACCTATTCTACATTTCAAGTAGCCCTGATTTAGCGAGCGGGAATGAAATGAAAGCGGAAATGAACCTTTTTACGTACTGTTTACAGGCGTGGCAATGTGACTGTTTTCATGCAGTGGTAGGAAAAACCATTTTCGATCGGGTGGGAAGTTATTACCGTTGCAGGGCGCTCCCGTGCCGGGATCCTCACTGCTAAGCCGCTTACCTGCGTTATCTCACCAGATCTAGCTTTAATTATGAAACGCCGGATCGGTGTTCAATGTTAGCTTCGCTACGGTCATATAAGATACCAGGAACACGACAGGTGTGACGTTGTAATTGGAACTAAACGTTTTCATATTAGATTTATCCAAGTAGGCTAACTGTTTATGGATTATTATTTACGCATTTAAATAATGTAAGGTGACTATTGCAAAAATAATTCATTATTGAAGCCACCACATCTGGTTTAATAATAGTATACAGCAATACACATAATGTTACCTGTCACAGCTTTGACTCTTCCTGATAGGCCACAATAACCATGTCAATTTCAGTCCATCAATCCAGGGGGATAGTAATGTAATAAAAGAATGTTATATTATAATTATTACTTATTATGCGCAAATGCATGAGCAAAACAAATTCCCTGATAGTTCAAAATACCCCCGTTGCAGCAGACCTGCATACTCAGCGAATTTCAAATGCAAAACAACATATTTCAATCCAACATAGCGAGATTTGACATGTTATTGTAAGCTCCATAAGAATAACATGGGGAATGAGGATGCAGGTTTGCTGCTAAAGGTAAATTAAAAATTGGTGGTTTCAGTTCAATATTTCGTAGATCTGACCTAGAAGAAGCTATTTACCAAGTTTTTTCAAGATATGTTGAGAAAAAACCGAGATATAGAATTTTACTTACTTCCCATAAGGTTAACATTGGGACAACGTAATGTGTTTACCACTTTCAATATCTCGGTAACCAATGGACATAGAGCATTGATTGAAAATGTTAAATTGTTTGTTTTTTTGAGCTAAATTCAATGGTGCCAACAAAAATTGGATAAATTTTATTTTTCTATGTAAAAAACTCAAAAAAACCATTTTGGGGGGGTTTATCCCCCTTTACCCCCCCCCCCTTCTGGTGGTCCGATCGGGCTGGTTCACAAACTCGTCCAATTGATTACCACTTTACATGTCCGTACTAAATTTGATAAAGATCGGACCATTTTTGCGGCCGCTATCGTGCTAACAGACACATAGATATATATATAAAAGTTCTAACGAATAGTGTTTTTTGCTTCTGGGGGCCCCAAAACGAAAATTTATAATGGTCCCGAGCTTAGGTCTTACCATGAGACCTACGGTAATAGCTTCTTCCCTATAGGGGAAATTCGCTAAACCCACATATTTTTATAACAGTAAGTTTTATTAACATTGGAAAATAATAATTCGATGCTTAAGTGATTCTTTCTACAAAGTTACTTATTTCAGGCCTTCTTATGCATTTTTAAATCCTGCAAAGCTGTACATAACAATTCCTTGTTAAGCACCCGTACAAAAACTTACCCATGCGTACAAAAATTGATATTGTAATCCATTTTACAAACCTGTATTTTCGAATACTAACTTGTAATTTTCGTTATTCGAACAATTTCTGGCATGAAAAATGAACTTCAGTAAATGGTTCGTGCTGCTATGACTAATGAGCCATTAAGAAAGTGCCGAGGAGAAATGTCTGATATTTTCAAAAATACAACATCATTAGCATCAAACCGACATCATTATTTTTCACATCGCTTAAAAAAGAAAGATTTCTGTTACATCTAATCGAAATAATAATTTACAAACTCAACGTTTGATGTAATTTATGGTACATTTCTTTCACGAGTCTGTCACATTATTTCTTTCTTAGATTTACAAGGATGTAATATAATACCATTAAAAATTATAGTTTTAATTTAGGCCTATTACTAACTACATTATTTTGAGTGCAGCGAATGGTAACGCGTGATAAAAACATAAACATGATTCAAAATATTGAGGCAGCAAAGAAATCAAATTAATGCACAGCCTGTGCTAAAAACCAAATTTTACACACCACCAATTATCCTCCTAGAATATTGGTACTTCAAGAGGGACATGACAGAAGTCTATCGATATACGAAAGTAATCGATAAAACGATTGCAATTGAATTATAGGAAATAATATTATGAATGATAAAATACAGTGTATTGATATTTTTGAGCAGATTATTGGGATCAAGTCCATTATCATACATACAAGGGAGGATAAACTAGCAGTTATGCTTTAAAAATAAGCCAAATACATTGAACGCGAGCAAATGAAAATAGTTCACAATTTACGTTTGCTATAAGCTCAAAAAACTATGTTTACCAATAAACTAAAATTGCCATAGAAACGGATCATCAAGATACAAGACAATATGAACGGTCAAACATTTTGACGTAGGTTTTAAATATTTGAGTAAATTCAATAACTGCTTTAATGTTTTGTGAAAGTGCGAAAATCCATTATTTTAAATAGCAACACATAATTTTAGCGTAGCAAACTACTTTGATGAAATATGTATTAATATTCACCACCATTTTATTTGACTGCATTACTCTGCTACTTTAACTTTCCTTGTATATCTCATACTTTTTAAACTTGATTCCATAGCTAGGTGTGCACAAAAAAATGCAATGTTAAGTGATCAGTCAAATGAATGCACATTTTAGAACCTTGTATTTGGAAAGTGTAACGACCCAATACATTCGTAAATAGCTGAGTTTATAAAAATTCGTGTACACGGACACTACTATTACGATAACATTTCAAAAATATGCAAATTGCATTGGAAAATTACTGACGTCATAGACGTCGATGGTAATAGATTTGCAAATGGTTATGTACTGGTAATCACGGCGGCGTTGTGGCCGCGATCATTCCCGCTCCCCCACGTAGTTAAAAAGGCCATTTTGATTTTATCATCGTAATGCGAGAGAAAATTGATTTTTCGTCAAATTAGCTTTAATATTTAATAAAGAATAAATGACACTGGTGAGATTTGATAGTGCCTTATCATACATTTCCCCAGTTATGGGTTGTCGAACACGAGAGTAATAGATTACTGAACTGTTACAAAACGTCACTATTAGTTTTCCTGAACTGTTAAGCCTCGACCATAAAACTTCTGATAATGAAGATTAAGTGACGATCGGTCAAGAGAATAATGAAATACATTTTAAGGAAAAAATCAAAATAATCGCGTATAGATATAATTACAATTATTTTATGTTGATATATGTACTGATTAGTACAAGAAGTACGTCCACTATTTATTGTATTTAAATGTTTATAATAATTTAAAACAATTGTTCTAAAATTTAAGTACTGTTGAATACAAAATGGTTTTTGTTCCGAGACCGAAAAACTGTACAATGGGAAACGTCAATTAAAACCAATAATATAAGTTCTTTAGAATTAGTGGCTTTCAGAATAGTTTATTAATAATCGCTCTCGGCATTAAACTAATATTATGTCAATTAAGTAAACCACAGATTTACATTTTCAGGAATGTTTAGCATAAAATATTTATTAAGAAGCGTTTCGAGCAACTAGCCCATAATTTATTGAAAATGACTTTCCACATACGTAAAAAAACCGCGATAATATATTTTATTTAGGTTGTAGATTCCCGCTAAGATGAAGTTTTTAAAAATGTCCGCAGGGCTCCAATCCATGAGACAACAAAGTAAATATTGTTTCCTTTTCAAACTATATTTTACAAGTAGAGCCGTAGTGCACAAATAATCGGCTAAATAATCGACCAAAAACTCGGTCTGTGTTTTTGCTGGACGAAGATTTAAGATTCAAGATTCAAGATTATTTATTTCCATTAAGTTACATACACAATTATTTACTACAAAAAGGAAATTTTCTCTCCACAAGACCAAAGTCTGAGTGTGGGGAAACCGGAAGAAAGACAAAATCAAGTTTAATTATTTAAATTTAGTATTTAATAGGTAGTTAAAAGTATTTTCTGTAAGAAATAATTATATTTTTGTGGAAAAAATACTGTGAAAGTCATGAAATTGAATGGAACAGTTTTATTGAATGAAGCAGCAAATTCTCAATGAAGCTAAATGTTGAACTAAAACAACTACTTTTCTTAATTGCAACCTTACACTTACGTTTAACCGGTGTTTACACCGTTTATGACAAACAGATTCTCCGGCTTGGACTGTAATTAAAACATCTGTCGCCAAACGCGGACGGAGGCGACGGAACGCTCCTACGTCATCACCTGTTTACGACGGGATTTACTGTCCTACACGGCCGCTGCCAATCTTCACCGCCACTTCCGTCTACGTCAGCGTTTTATAATTCTGTCCTCTTGGGGTTTACAATTTATGAACACGGCTTTTTGAAAATGTAACTGAGACTAAAACAGTTTACAGTACAACTACCAGTGTTGTCAGCTTTCAGGAAAAAACTAAAGGAAGACTAAATAAAAATAATAAAATAAATCTTAAAGTCTTAGTGTTTGTTTTCATGTTTTTAAAAAGAGGGTGGCGGCCTCTTTTTACCTTGCATTTGCCCCCTCCCCCCCACATGGGCTCAGGCCTGGCGTGGAAGTTATCAAGCAAACCCAAGGAGTGAGCCGGTATACAGTACAAGGATGAACAGTACAGCTAAAAGTATGCGGCATCATCGGGACTCATCCTGCGACGCTGCAGCCACAGAACCAGAGCCGAGTGCGCTACCAACTGCGCCACCGACTCACTATGTGCTAAGTTTGTATTTCCCTTAGCCATATAATACTTGAAAGAAGAACTGCGGGTTTGGACTCATTATTAGCAGCGTATCTATAACATGTACAACATGTTAAAAACTTGGGATTATTCTTAAGTATCCTTATAGCGATCCTCCCCTGATCCTTATCCTCCTGAGTACCGATCTAAAATGTTTTAAATACAAATCAATGGTGGTCATGCTGCTCAATGTCGAAAGGACTACAGTGGTGTTATAAAAACCGTACGGGTTATTTAAAACTGACAAACAAAATAATGTCCACGACTGCTTCTACTTAGGGCTAGGCCTACAATGATAGAAAAAACAGCACGTTATGAATAAACTCTTGACACCGGATAGCCACACAACAACATTTTTTTGATGATATATGGTCATTATCTTGATAATAATAATGATTTCCCATGTGTTTCCTTCAACTGTCTGAAAAAATAAGATTACCTTACCAATTTGGTCAGTGCCAGAATTACACTTGGCGGAGAGTTCAATTTAAATATGACGGTTTTGCAATATATAATAAACCAATTTAACTTGCCAAAAATATTAAAATAAAGCAATAAAATAAACATGATTTTCTGTGCTTTACAAAAACTAGTAGGCAAAAATATTAGGAAGCTGAAACAGTATTAGGAGTTTATACGCCATTTTCAGTTTTTACGTTTTAAGTTCGATTATCTCTAACTGTAAACCAGACAAACCGCCAGTGACGCTTCATTTAGGGTCAAAGCCGGCAGATAATTCATTCATTCAACATGTCATGTCAAAAGCTATTTCTATTATGTCGGGTGAATGAGAGGCATTCAGGCCAAAGCCACATTCTGGACCGAGGCATTACAATAATGAGTGATTAGGAGTAAAACTGGAAAAAGAGGACTTTAGAAAAGGATAATGATAAAACTTGAAATGTTTCTTTCAAGGTGTAATTCCCAACACACAAAATTAATAAGAATGAAAACTGAAAAAGGACAGTATCGAAGTTTAAAAAAGATTACTTGTGTTTACTTGATTATACGGGGTTCAAAAAATTTCTTTAATAGGCACGTTGTGCACTATTAAGTTGTGTGAATATATGCTAAAGGATGAGTTAAAAGGCACAGTTCAATAATGTAATAACTTTGACCATGTTAAAGTTATCTTGCTTGCAGATTGACAGTAATATTGCTGTAAAAAAGTAATTGTGTGTGAAACCACTTGAAAACATTAAGATTCTATTGTGCATTTAACTGCTTAACATCATGACAGTTTATTTTGTCATTTAATTAACTGTTAAATTTAAATAAAGCCTGTTACAGAAAAATATATTAAAGATACAAAATTAAATGGTTATGTTTAAAAATATATGTCACATTCAAAAGACCACAAATTGAATTTAAATTGTTTTATAAAATTGATTACTTTAAAAGAAAATATTTCATCCTTCTTACAAATCTCAAAAATAATTTCAATAGAACCCATTGATAAAAAATCAATAGATTAAGAAATAATTTTGTATCGACATAAAAGAAACAAATGTCTTATGTACGGAAGACTCAACATCCGAAATGTACGGAAAAAACAAACTGAAAAAGGCGCGATCCCAATTTACATATTTCCATCGGCACGCAGCACGGCGCCGGGGGCGGCGGGGTTTCGGTTATTATGTGATTTGTAAAGTATTCGGTAAGCAGAAATTGGCGACCGAGGGCTGGGGTTGAGCTCCCGGAAATGGAGGGCTGCAGAGCCGGAAATATTATGAAATCCGCTGAATTAATAAACAATCCGATATTTAGGTTCGATTCTCGACATCAATTAATCCTTGTTTGGCCGATTGCCCGATAACAGGATTAGTCTATTTCTCTTATCCGTTTTACATTTGCATTAGTATTTAATATTTATTTTACAACCAATTCGATTTTATCTCAGTACTTTTGGTAGTAATTGTATTACAGTCCATTACAGGTCCCTGCACCATTTCAAACTTTACTGTGCACATGATTTGGTTAACTAATTCAAGTTATATAGTATTCAAATTGACCACTCAACTACTGTTAAAGAAAAACTACTAGAAAAATTAACTCGACACTAGAAGAGAAAATATTACAGAATACCGGTCCTCCAGTAACTGCATTATATTAGCCATTGCATTTAGAACTAAAACAAGGTGACCATTGAACTAAATATCAACTTCATTAATAACATCTGAAACACTGTGTCAAAAATCTAATAACAAATTAATTATAACTGGAACCTCTATACAGTACTTGAAAATTAGAGTTGGAAATTGAATGGAATGATCTTACAGAATAATATAATTAAAAAATGCCTTACGGGTGGAATAAATTATGGTGGTTCATATGACTGTAACACAAATTGATAAATCATTCATATCTTTCAACTGGATGAAGGTATTAAATTTTTAATTTCCAACACAATTTTCATTATATAATGTAGTCTAGAAGGCTTGTAAATAAAAAATAAATTTGGAGTTATTTATTATTTCCATGCATATTAGTTTTCTTTGCATATCGCATAAAACATTGAATTTTTCAAGTTTATTCTTCAACAGTTTGAATTTGATTAAATTATACGTACAAAAATATTAACTGGCTACAGGATGTTTGTAGATAGAAAGTTTGTAAATATTTCTAGACATGTTTATAGGCTTTTACGAAGAAATATAAGTGTTATGACTGTTCTGAGTCCATTGGCAAGTTAGTATATGTAAATAAAGTCAATGCGAAATTTCATAAAGAAATACTACTGTTCAGAAAACTTGGTTGAAAATTCAATAATGATATATCAAGGTGCAGAGGATGAAGTGTATTATTAAGACTTAAACTTTATACTGATTCCGGGTTTGAAATCGCGAGAGACACGAAAGAGACGAAAATTGCATTATGTCACGAAATTGCAGAGGATAAATCTCATTCGATGATAACAATATTACAGCCTTCAGATGAAACGCTTTGCTGATTTTATAAACAACGGAACCGCAGAAAAGAATAATAATCAAGTACTTTATGGCTTGCAGACGTTGATTGTCATACTTTATTATTAATGATAGTCACAAACTTTTGATATAAGAGTAATCTAGGGATCAAAAGGTACTACTGTAGTGTAATATAATTCCTCAACCCTCCTTAGAATGCATTCAAACTAAAATTTTATTCCGTCAACTTCAAGAAAACCTGTTTAACAAATTAAATGTCACAATCAAACAGTGCGTAATAATAAAAGTCTGATACTAAAAGGAAGTGCTGCAAAGTTTTTCTCCTGTTCTTCTTCAGATTACCGTCAGTAAGACACTACATAGTGTTCGAAAATGGTTTTGCTGTTTACTGTTTCTTTTTCTTCATTATTTACGATTCAACTGGCTAACAGTTTTCGTTTATCATTATGATCGTTTAACAATGATTTTTCTCTGTTTTAGGGATTTCTTTGATTTGAAAAAATCTTTCATGAAAATTAGCGAAATTATAGATGTGATGAAGCACAGAGTAACTCAGTTAAATAAAACCTTTTCTTTGATATCAAGTGTAAATAAAGTAAACATTTCGAGAGTATTTTTTGTTAGAGGGCCTAAATTTGTGGTGGCGTAAAGAAACATGACTAAATTATGACCCTAGTCAATTATAAAAATTACAAGCGTCTTCCAAACATCTAATACGTTTACTTAAGACTGTTTACCAATCATAATACTTACGTCTAACTTACAACGATTCACCGTCAAGTTTGAAACTTTCTGACTAAAGACTGTCCCGTGTGGAAAATTGGCAACGTTGTATTTTACATTTCGCTCAGTCAATCAAGGACGCCGATCCCTCGGGGCTGATGCGCAGACGTGCCCCAATTTGGCGGGACGTGAATACTGATCTCTAGGCACAGTGGGGGGGGGGGGGGGGGGGGCAGTTGAGGGAAAGCGGTTCCGGGGCTGCGGACCCAAGTTGATGTCTTACGATGGCAACGAGGTTGGTTGTCTTGCTGTTAATAAAGAAGACAAAATAAACACCGACCCACATGGAAAATTATTTTACTTGTGAATAAATAATTGATTTCTTCCCTTATTGCAAAATGAAGTACGTTATACATACGTTTGTCTCGAACTGTATCTTCACACCCACTAAGGCATTACAGAAAGTTGCAACAGGTCTGATCGTTAAATTCCAGATACATTAACAGAATTTTATACCTTCTTGTCCACCAGTCTTTTTGCTCTTCACTGAAAAGTATGTTTAACTTCGGTGATTACGAACCACTATTTTAACAAAAAACTATAAACTAACGGACGAATTTATGTGTGTCAAATACAATTTCAAAAAATACACATGCATTGTTAAAGGGTTATAGTACATTTCAAAACACTGTGTGCGCGAGTAGTGTATTAAAAGGTAAGTAGGAATGAAAAAATTAAATATGGCTCGCAAGGAAATCAAATCAAAACTATACGTCATGTATTTAAATGTCATTTTAGTAACTGTTAGTTAAATGTGAATTTTACAGAGGTAGCTAAATACTAGACTATAAACAAACTTCTTACATACAGCATGAGGGGTCATCTGGTCCATT
This sequence comes from Flexamia atlantica, assembly GCA_035578135.1. NCBI lineage: Eukaryota > Metazoa > Arthropoda > Insecta > Hemiptera > Cicadellidae > Flexamia > Flexamia atlantica. The sequence goes on along the minus strand of JAQJVK010000012.1, from coordinate 15,930,274 downwards.
ACCTGTAACAGAACAATGATAACGATTAATTACAATGTTTTGGAAAATACATTAATATCACCGCAATATACAACAAAATTCTACTCGCCTATTTGTGTTTTCACTATTCAAACATTAATACAGATTACACGTGTAAAAGTATTAAAAGATTGAACATTTTCTGGAGTTCTCATGTTCTCATCTTTGGTTGTCATTATTTAAACGAAAGAAACACATATAAAAGAATGTTAGCAACTTTATATATGGTTAGTAATTTTATATAAGAAATAAATATGGTAGGTTGCTGCGCAAAATACAAGACTTAGCATATGATATTTTCAGAAACTTTTTAGCGTATGAGAAACTGGCTTGTTAAAATTTGTTTCGTAAATCAATCTTTCAAACCAGAACTACATTCCTGGTTTACACACTAGAAGTGAAGCAAAAAGTCAAAAATGTGCAATGAATAATAACGTTTTCTCTTCAGTTTCATAAATTAAAAAAAATATCGTATTGCATTTCTGAACCTCGCACTAGTGGTCACAGCAGTGTAAACTAAAACCTTAAACTCTTTGAGGCAGTGATTTCGGACTTGGAACGTCAGATGATGGTCAGGTCGTAACCGGAGGATTTGCTATACACGAGTTACCAGTGTCGCCGCCATTAAGCTGATACGTGAGAAACCAACAGCAATGGTGCTCCTTGCATACGAGTTTCCCTTATGTTACTCGTAAATTCAAAATTAAAAAATTGTTAAAATAACCAATAAAACCTTAAAGGTCACGGACGTTTTTAAATAGTTCTGTGTACAAATTCCGTGAATGTATCTAAAAAAGATGTCACCTTAGAATGCTTGTTCAAGATCCTTTCAAAATTCCTAATAGAGTCTCTAAAAATAATAATAATAAATTTATGCTACACCAGCAATTGATTATCTTTCCGTTAATAGTTACGAGGATAACCTTCATTATGTTAAAGAACTGATGTAAATATGGAAAATATACGATGGAGTAACCATAGCTAAGGTTTGATTTAAACTGTCTGTTTAATCATGCATGTAAAATTGTTAATTTTGTCATGAAAAATATCATAATTGAAGAGTTTATATTCTCTGAAGCATTGTCAGCAACACTGTATGTTTCATGTCTGTTAGGCCTCAGTTTTTTGCACCAATCCAAATGTTTTTATGCATGTCAATTGCATTGTTATGGTTGTGGTAAAGTTTATGTTACAGCAGTTTATGTTATGGTAATTTATGTCCATTCTGTCATTCTGTTAATAGCTACGAGGATAACCTTCATTAGACTATTGGATTGAGGTAAAGATTAAAAGTATACAATGGAGTATCCATCGCTTAGATATGATTTAAACTGCCTGTTAAACATGTCTGTAAAATATATGTCCATTTATTTGTATGCACAAGGCCATAACGGAATAGTTATTTCCTCTGATGCATTGTTAGCAAAATAATCATGTCTGTTAGGCCCCAGTTTGTTGCAACTCTTCATCTTCTTATGCATTGTTGTAGTTGTGGTTATGGTTAAGTATTAGTACTTGAAAGACCTTTTAAAATTTCTCAGAGTTTTTTTTTTCTAGTAAACATGGTTTTATTTTTTATACCATGATGAGTAAGTTTTATTGGCATGTATTCAGTTTTTATTATATTGTTGTACTGTTCTACCCTAAATGTCATATTCGCTGCTACAAATGTGTTAATTTTTCGAGGGGGATTTGGGGGAGTAAAGGGTAGAATTTCAAACTGAGTAAAAAAAATGTATGTAGCAATTTTTTACCAAAACAAATTCAAAAAAGTAAATTTACTTTTATTAATTTTTGTTCGGCCAGAATAAAATATTACCAATTTTTTATAAATTAGACTTTGCTATTTTTTTTTATTGATATTCCACAAAACCTACTTTTCAAATATTCTAATAGTTGTCATTATTTTGAAGGTTATTATTTTATGATGACCTCAGCTTCATATAAAGAAACAATTAAACAATTATCTCTTAAACATTTCCTTAAAATTGGAATAATTGGAAATTTCAAAATTATTTTAAATAAACCTTAAAATAATTGTTTTATCTATGGAATAGAGGGTAAAAGTTTGAATGATGTGCCTTTATTAGTTTCCTAGATATATCTATTTTCGTAATGAAAAACATGAAAATAAGAACTTTCGGAAAACAACGTCTGAATGGCACACGTGCACTGCACGCTGGTCTGATATAAATTACATACTTTTTGGCCAAAATAATGGTAAAAAAATATTATTAAAGTTTGTGTTAGTGTATTAGGATCCATAGAACAAAACAAGACCCAATTTTGTTGCAGTTCCCAAATTATCGATTTTTGCCCAATTTTAGTACAGAATCCCCCTTAACTGTAGAAATAATAGTATCTCTAATTTTGACTAGCTGCGACGTTGCATGAATTATAAATAGAATTGTGTATCCGTTGATCCATAAAATATAAAGAAAATTTATGGTTAGGAAGCGCTAAAACATAGCAGTACCTTCCACATTTACTTTCGGGTGATTTGGTTCTTTTCATAAAAACACTTCCTTAATCCAGATCATTAAATCACCAAGTTAGGCTACATGCCACAATACACATAACTGTTTATAGAATAATTCGGTTTCTACTCTAGTTCAAATAATAATTTATATACATTCATGACCGAGCGTTCAGTATAACTATGGGAAACAGTACACATGTGAAAAATTTACTTAATCCTCATAACAGATGGAATTTTTAAATGAAAGTGGAACGCTCAAAGTTTATTGATTACTATTGCAGCATTTCCTCACACTGGCCCAATCCAATGACTCGACCATGCGTTTATTCCACACAGGCCAACATTGTAACTAAACCGAAATGAAATGATTCCATCACTGCATTGTGAGTCGAACGCAAACGTATCCAGTTCATTTGGGGTCCATTTACCAACGTCAGCCCTTTGACCGACCCCATGGTACCTGTATGAAGGAACGTTTGGTCTGAATAGCTCTTTTGTCACAAATTGAAAACGGTTTGGATTTACATTTAGTGTTCACGAACACTTGCAGATTTTTAGCGTATTTTTATGTTTCGGTGAGGTTTAGGTTGATGTTTTCGCTAATAAATTAAAACTTTTTTTGTTTTTCAACGCCAGAGGCATTTTATCACGTTTTGATCGGGAACGGTTCAAACCCGGGCCTTGTCGCCATCTAACGGCGACCTTTTGTTAGATAGCATCATTAATTCATAGCCCAATGACAAATGGCCCAGTTTCGATCCTGTCAGGAATCGAACCGGCGACCCTCAGGTTATAGGTGAGCGCTTTATCCACTCGGCTATCCAGTCAATTAACATTACATTATACGCAAAATAAATTAATTCATATAGTTTAAATGAAATATATAAATATAATATACAAAAATAATAAAAAGATTATTAAAGCAATTCAAAAGGACCAATGAATTAAGACTATAGCGATCAACTATTACAACTTTCCAATGACAAACTTTTTTGAATAACTATAGATGACAAAGTTGTGGTACTAATTACATCTACAAAATTTTTTTTTCAAATAACAACAAATTAGCTGACCGAATTTTCTAACAAAAATGAATATAATGTTTTTAATTTTGTAATTTCGAAAAAAATTCGATATGACATAATGAACCGCATTATAAATTACAATCAGCTTACATTACTAAGAAGATTTAAGATTTAAGATTACATACCACAGAAAATTTAAGTTGTCTATTTTGAACGTTTTAGGCATCTCTACGCAAATTAGTTCCGGGAGAGTTTAAAAATATTATGAGATCCATTTTTTACTATTCTAAATTTCATACCCAAGTAAACAAGTTACATTTTGACAATTGCTCTAAGTGACAATAACTTAATAAATATTTATGACTGGGAAGTTTTGTAAATAAAATATCTATATCCAGTAAAGCACATTAAATCAGCAACGTATTAACGAGCGAAAAAGAAACATCATTAGAGAATTCTATACTTATTGTTTAGGCAAGAATATTAAGGACACGTTAGCAATTATTTCTGAGTAGCATGTGTATGACGGATTTCAGATGGGCTAAAACTACATCCCGCAGGGCGGGGTGGCTGAATTGTGCTGACCGTTGGATTAAACTGACAGGGTATTTAGTTAACATAATCACGTTGAGTATAGCATTTCCCTTTATTTGATTATTATCCCTGCACTATCGTTTTGTAGATTTCTTTGTGACTGAAAGTATGTTTAACGGTGTCATGATAAAGATGAGTTACCAGCACAGAGTATAAGTACTAAACAAATTCAATTATAGTCTGCATTACATGAAAACGAAACACTAGTAGTTATAAAACTAGTAGTTATTTAATCAAAATACACTGTTGCAAATACAAACACGAACCTTAAAAAAAATTAAATATGTCATTAAACACTATTTTATTATTTTACTTGTTATTGAAGTTAGGATTGCGATTCCACATGATTCATTGAACATGATTTGTATCTTTAAAAAATTAACAACAAACAGCCTACATTGGTGGAAAGACAGAAGCGTCCAGAAGTTTTCCAAACTTCTCTTTGGTTGCCTTCGGTCAATCGACATTTCTTTTGACAAGTTCATTGTGTCACAGTAATAAGTTGTACGTCCTGTTCTTTTAACTATCAATTACAAAACAAAATTATATGTCGGTGAGGCAGTTATGTTTTTTTCAACTAGCTTAATGGATTGAAACGTATTTTGCGGTTATAAAATGTTATGATAATAATAGAATAAAATTCAGCTTATAGAGGTTTTCAACCAATAAATATTACTTTTTTTATTATTTTGCAAAAAAAATTCAATATCAATAAGAATTTAACTTTACAATTATCAACCGGGAAAAATGATACTTTGCGATTCCAAGCCGGAAAGTACTGTTTTACCGGACGAGCATGATAGTTCCGGCGCGAGTTGAGATTTTCATGCGAGAACGATTAAACATACCGGGCGTGTAACGTATCACATTTTTCATCATAGGCCTGGTACTCAGAAAAAACATAATTTTAATCATAACGTATTACTTTCGTAAGCCATTACGTTTCTCAATTTTTCAAACCCAACCAATAATAAACAAACAAACAAATAAATAAACACAAATTTGATACTACTGAGAGTGTTGCCACTATATTCCCCTAAAAAGTAACCTACAAACATGCACTCAACGTCGGTTTTCTGCAAATCGGCTGACTGTTTACTTCCGTATCCTGTAATCGTAGTATGGAAGTCCTAGTTTGAAAACTCAAAAATAGGAAAAGCTTTCATAAAGTGGAATCGTTCAACAACAAACATTGAATCAAACACTGACTTTGGTAGTGGAAACAGTTTCGGGTTACAGCGAACGTGTTTGACCACGGCAGCAGCGCTGATAGGCTTGATGTATGCCCGGACATTACACTACAAAACACGGAGACTAATTGCCGAGCCGTGATATTGCAGTGCGAGGCCTCCACCGGCAAAAAGGTCAACTGCCTACAAGTAGCAGTTGGAGGGACATATATTCTAGTGAAAAGGACAGCTGCTTCATGTACAAAATGTTGCAGCAACCTTGGTTTACTTAGTTAAACTTCTTTGGTGGGCATGAAAAAAGGTTTTAAGCACTAAATTTCGATGCGTTAATTACTGTCTGAAGACTTAAAATACAACTTTAAGTACAGAGAGTATTTGGCAGAAAGTACAATTAATGAGAGCGGGTGGATTACACGGGGATAAAAAATAAAAACAATTTTAGAAGAATTATATTAAGAGGAAAATATTTCTTTAGAAAGATCACGATGAATATCCACCACCAAGATGAATTTATTTTCCATCACAATGCTTGAAATAAACTTAAACCTGAAAAAAGCTCGTGTTCGCTCAAACCACTGTAGTGGACGCTTCGATGTGCTATTTTTTTCAAATTATAAACATAAATATGATGTTAAAAAACTATGTTTATGTTGATTAAAGTCTAAGAAAGTCACAATAACGACATCATATAAAACAGCAGCTATTATCAAGCCTAGTAGTAGATTAAGAAGTTAAGATTACTAATTGTGTTGATGATTAATCGAAAAATCTAACATGATACAACTCTATTATACATTATTATATTGTTGTTCTGTGATAAGGGAATTAAAGCTCAGCGTTAGGGGAAAAGGAAAGGGAATTTAATGGAAGAATAATGTAATAAGAGATGTAATAGGGGAATGGAATAGTATGACAGACTGAAACAACAATGGGTTCGTGTCAATCCTCGTGTTTGGGAGAACATCATCACATTCATCTACATTGAACAATGAGACTTCCTTCCTTATATCGAGATAACTTCCAAGTTTATGATCCAATGAACTGTTTCATGTGAATTATTGGTAAATAATAGACGTTAGAGCGGATAAAATAAAGAGAATCGCTGAGGGACTACTTTTACAGAGATAAAGAGGGAATTTTATTGATTTAGTTATTATTTTAACTACATTTTAATATTTTATCGCTTATGAAAATAGTTGATCAGTTTATACTATTTTTAAAGATTAAAATTTATAGTTTTACTTCGATTTTTATGTCAAAAGACACATTTTAAACTTGAAATATACGACTCCACCGCACCGAACAAATTTAGGTTCATGCAACACAATCCATTCGACCAATAAAAATAAGCTTAAAACTGCTATTAATTTGCATGATAAACTAAGCCATAAACGTTTAATTAAAGATTAAAGATTAAAGATTAAAGATTAAAGATTAAAGAGGGAATTAAAGATTAAAGAGTTAAAGAGGGTTTTAAAGAATTAAAGATTAAAGAGGGAATTAAAGATTAAAGAGTTATATTGCTTGAGCTCAACAGCCACAAGAAAATCATCCTCTTTCGTAACACGAACTACAAATAACCGAAAGTGTCCACAGAATATATCAAGCAAAGAGGTCAAAGGAGGTGATAAAAGAACCATTTCCCGAGTAAAAGCAATGATTAAACATTTGAGGAGCCGGTCAGATAAAGGGCGCGTCGTAACAAGACGACCTAACAGGCTCGCGCGGCAGTAACTGTGTAGTATAGAGGCTTTGTTATACAGGGGTTAACCGCCTCGCCGACGCTGTAAAATCCAGTCACGAACAATACAGCAGCGATATTGCAAGCACTTCATTAAAAACATAAGACGTTACATTTATAAAACGAAATCATATTTATGAAATAAGGTAGAATGAAATCAGGGGGAATTACATTTATGAAGTCAGCTGGAAAAGAATAAGGATCTAGATCATAGCACGATTACGAACAATCAAGTTTTACTAATCGCTTAACTTGTCGCCATTGATCAGTAACGGCTAAGGTAAGACCAATCCAAATAAATGCTATCAACTCATCAGCACCAAAATAAATTTCTATAAAAAAACACAGGAAGCTTAGATACAATCAGGTACCCAGTAACTGATTTTAAATTAGGAATACTTTTTATAAGCTTTTTACTGTAGTTTTATTCTTTTTTAGAGCCATTTTTAATGTATTTTTGAGCTTCCTCACATCGTATCATTAATTAAATACATTGATACATAAGGGCTTCTAGAATAAGGAGAGGGAATTCTCTCTTCTGTACACCCTTACATGTAGTGAATTTTACTATGAAGCTATAAAGAAATTCCAAAAGAAGAAGTTATATTTATACATATGATAGGGCATCCAAACTAGTATTTTGAATGTAAACTGGGACTTCGCAACTAATATTTTGGATGGAATACATTAAAAAGAGACCAAAATAATGAAAAAAGAGTGTCAAAGTTAAAAAAAAATTTATATGACTGAACAGAATTAAATATTTTCTGGCAGCCGGCAATATGAACAGTAGTAGGGAACGTCAAGTCTTACATCCATTTAAGGCATACTTGAGTAACATTTTTAAAGTCATTTTGAGCGAGGGAAATTGGCCTTCGTATATAATTTTTTAAATTCAAATAAATAAAATTTAAGTGTTAATAAATTTTAAATTTTATTTTCTTCTTTTCTTTGATGTTGACTGATTTACGGCGTAGTCTAAGGGGATAATATACCCATAAATTAAAATTCTTTGTGAGGCAGATTTTTTAATGCATTGTGCCTAGGGCCTACAAGTGGTTTGATCTATATTCAAGGAATTAATCTTCGCTGCATGATTTATTTTATCCTGGATTCACACGTTTGGTGATGAATGCAAAATGTATTTTTGCAACATAGTAGAAAATGGAGAAGAACACGAAAATCTTTACTGGCAGAAAAGATGTGACGTCAGGTTTCATGTGTTCATGGCGGAAACGGAACACGTACACATGTTCAAGTCTTGGATCTGACATGAACGTCTGTATCTGTGGCCTTTATGTGCGCAAGTCATGGTTCACTTCTCTTTGACGATCCGAACTGAGGTATGTGCCTTAGAACAGTATAATAGAAGAAAGTGACATTGACGAATGAGGTAATGCAATACTTAAAAAAATGTATTTGTTCGATGTATTTGTACGTAGTCCACAAACGAATTTTTCGAAAATTTAATGAAATGATAATGGTTATGCTTAACATATACAAAATAAACCTCTCACTCACCAACAGGTCTGAAAAATATTCAAATGTTTTTATTCAAGAACAACACTAATTCTAGTCCGTGTTCTACTTTTAATACTGAAACACGATTCATATTAGTATCCATATGTGATATAATGATGTGATATACATGTGTGATATACATATATGATATACATATGTGATCATTTAATTTGGTCTTGACATTAGGCTGGAAATAGCTTTGAACATTTTAAAAAAAAGTACGCAACTGTAGGTAATCCCACGCAGCTTATTTTGAAGCTTGAAGCTATTCCATTGATTGAAACTAACTGAGTATTAACGGGGGTTGGGAATGATACTGAGCACAGAAATTACCAATATCAATGACGAGATTTCAGCATTATTAAATCCCTGTAAAACATTCAAAAATGGATAGTTAAACATCGCATGTTTAACAAAGTCGATCTTTGATATATTTTTTTGGATTTTTCAAATTTCCTAATGGAATGCCTGAACTGATAATCTAAATTCAAACTGACATGACAAAAGTCGATATTAAAATATTTTACTTATTAGTTAGAATTTATTTATTAACCTTTTATAATTAATAAAAGGTTGATAAATAAATTCTAACTTAAGATGGATGAAGAGCTATAACTTGTATGTGTAGTGAACAAATAGGTTAATATTTAAGGATTAACTTACTACAATTTACTGTTTAAGTGTATATTATAAACAAGTAAAAACAAAACACTATTATAAAAATCTTTCATTTTTATTATAACTTCGAAGGTCTTACCTCATTGAAAACTATGTAAATTTAAACTTGATTGAGACAACACTTTTATTTTTGAGTATTTTACTCGTACTTTTCAACTGCTCAAAAAGCTACTCACGGCTGCTTAAATACAACAAAGGTACTTGATGAATTTAGCAAAACTTTAAGGCTAGCAATAAATAAAAGCTGGTGTCTAGATTTTAGAACAGTTCAAAATTATTAAGATATTACAAATGGAATGAACCGTACAATGAGGTACACCTATATAGATTCACAAAATAAACAACCATAGTCCTCAATTTCAGAAAATTTGACTTTTCAGTGAAAAGGTAAGAATTAAATAACAATAAGAATTCTATTTAAATTTTAATTTAAACCGGATTTATTATACAAAGGCGCTTTGGTTGAAATCCAATCTCTATAAATCAGTAATATAATTTTCTTGCAGTAAGAATTCTGACAATTTTCACTTCAACGTATAACTTATTTTCAACATTAGGAAGTCTTCAGGAGCATAAATTAATATTCCGTTTTATAGTTTAATCAAATCGACAAGGGGTATTTCATTTATTTACAATTCTTACAGATTCGATGGAAAAGAGAGATTTTTCGTTCGCGGGTTCGCGTTAAAAAACTGTGTGAGCAAACATCAGTTAACTTATGGGAATGAAAAACAATAAACCATCTTCCTTAGGGTATAGGCCCACGTTTAGTGAATTTCAACTCTTATCCCTTGATACACGTGGAAAGTAAAAACAATAACCGGTAATGATATGCTGATAAATGAGATTTGATTAATAATTTAAATAAAAAACTTTCATGTTCAAGGATCGTCATAAGTAGGCCTACAGATAACAATTTAGGCATAACTAGCAGTTCATCTGAATTGTTATCTGCCTCATTAAATTACATGTTTTAAAATAGAGTTGGATTCTATAAAAGGAAAAGTTATTAAAGTTTTAATTGTATATGAAAAAATGCAGCGTATGAAATAATTTTTTTTCACAATTAGAAAACAATAATTGTCTAATAATAATTTTAATAATTGTAGTGATGGAGAGGGAGGGGAGGTTTCCTGCACAAGCTCGCCCCCTGTGGACACCAAAATATTCTTAATTTCAGAATTACTAATGGAACATTAATAATTCATTTAAAACTAAAAGAAGAAAGTATTATATTGTATAAAATCGTAGTGGATGGTCCCGGTCAATGTCGAACAAAAAAAATACAACTAATTCAAAATACAACACAGGGTCAACGAAAAAGAATGCCTGGATTTAAATACAACGAAATACTATTAAAGATATTTTATTCATTTTATATTGAAAATGAACAGGGTAAAAAGTTTTTTTTGTACCTTAGAAAGTTTCAATATGGGCTCAATTTGTTGCCCGGCAGACATCAAATCTGTAGTAAATTTCATGCCAACTGCGTTTGATCATGTCTGGGGTTACAGTTGCGATGGCGGCAGGGATGCGCTCGTGCAGATGCACCAAATTACGAACTTTTACAGCATAAACTACGTTTTTTATGTACCCCCAAGAAAAGAAATCTAAAGGAGTAAGGTCTGGACTTCTGTGGGGCTAAGGAATAGGCGCATCTCTGCCAATCCAACCAAATTGACAATAGATTTGATGTCTGTCGGGCAACAAATGGAGCCCACAGTGAAACTTACTAAGGTACAAAAAAACTTCTTTTCCCCTGAACATTTTCATTATAAAATATAGTTTTTTGTGGTATTTAACTGAAATCACGGCATTCTTTTTCGGTGACCCTGTATAAAAATTTTTTTATGATTTATTAAACGGAGAATACGTTATTTTATCGTTAACATTTCAGATCGATGTATGATGCATTACTAGGATCACTGTAATCTCCTCGGGGGCTGTGACTAAATCTAGCGACCGTAGGATTACACTGATTGAGAATTACGATTGACGAGGGAATTTCGCAGGTAAAACTAAAGGGATTCTAAATCCTCTTAAATAAAGTCTATTGCAATTACGACATTTAAAAATGACAAATTACCTCTGATAAATCCCAATATTACTTTTAATGTGTCAACCTTTTTATGTAAACTTAGAAGACGTTTAACTTCAACCAACCACAAACATTAATTTCAACGTGAAATAAATGAATGAATGAATGAATGAATGAAAACGTCTTTTATTTAGCCAGCGTTATTCAAAGTACAATGCTTTGCTTTTCAATACAACTGTTGTCAAGTTATTAACTTATTAATAAATTATTCTTAGCTTCTGTTCTTAAATTATTATTAATATAATTCTTTCAAATCCCTTTTGAAAACTGCAAGGCTTGTCAATCTGAGGTCAATTGGAAGGGCATTGTAGCCTTGGGGCCCGAAGTATGAAAAAGCTTTTTTCCCAAGTTCTGTTTTGACCCTTGGCAAGTGTAACAAGCCTTCCTGCCGAGTGGAGCGAACGCTCACCTCAGACCTGAAAACCAGTTTCCTTCTTAGATATTTGGGACACTCCGTTAACAAAGTTTTATGAATAATGAGATTAGTTTGGATGTCACAGCATTGTTTTACAGTCAAGATGTTTGCCTTTGACCTATACTCGCTGATGTGATCTGACTTTTTTAGGTTGAAAACAAATCTCAGAGCACTATTCTGAAGTCTTGTGAGAATATTCATCTTTTCCTGAGTAAGGCTGTTAGCAAAAGAGGGAAGAGCATAATAAATAGATGGAAGGACTATAGCACGAACTATCTCAAGTTTGGTAGAAACTGGAAGAACAAACCTAAACCTATTAAACAATCTTAATTTAGCAACAACTGTTTTACAGATGTGTCTCACATGTTCAGAAAAATTGAGCATAGAGTCTAATTTGACACCAAGAAGTTTTAATGAATTACACACAGGTAAAGACTTATCATCCAGAAGAACTTCCCAATCACTATCCTTATTGCGTTGGTTTTGAACAGAGTAGTTTACGATTCTTAAAACCGAACACTTGTCAGGATTCAGCTGAAGACCGTGATCAACAGACCATTGATTCACCCTTCTCAAGTCGTCATTCATGCAAACGATTGCCTCCGGAAATTCAGCCAACGGGTAAGATAACACAAGATGCGAGTCGTCAGCATAAGAATGGACAGAACAGTGACCAAGTTGTGACTCAAGGTCGGCAGTATATATCAGGAAGAGGATAGGGCCTAAGCAGCTGCCCTGAGGAACCCCGGATACTTTGGGCAAAAAACTTGAAACCTGATCATTAACTCGAGTTTGTTGAGACCTATTATGGATGTAGGAAGAAAACCAGTCCACAGATTGACTATCAAAATGGTAAAATCTCAGTTTGGCCAACAGAAGATCGAAACTAACCGAATCGAATGCCTGTGAAAAGTCCAATCCAGCTACAATACTACCCCAATTTCTATCTCTAGCACAAATCAATTCATCCATAACATTAAGAAGAGCTGAACTAGTGCTGAAGCCTTTCCGAAAGCCTGATTGTGTTTCAGGAAGAACGTCCTCTGACTCAAGGAACGAAACCAATTGCTCTCCAATTACCTTTTCCAATATTTTGGAAAGCACTGGAAGAATTGAAATGGGTCTGAAATGAGAAGCACACGAAGCATTAGCCTTTTTTGATAGCGGAATTAAAATACTTTGTTTCCAGGCACTGGGAAAAATGCTAGTAGTCAGGGACAAATTGACAAGATGACAAATGGCAGAAACACAGTAAGGACTTAACGATTTAACCATGTCAATAGAAATGCCATCCACACCAACTGCTCGGGTTGTGATGCTGTTCATGACATCCCTGATTCTTTTCTCTGTCACCGGACTGAATGAGAATTTGCTCTTCACTTGGCCACTTAGATTATCATTGTAGAACTCAATCCTGCTCTTGTCAATACAAGCTTTGCCGCCCATTGTGGAGAAGAATTGATTCAAGTGCTCAGGAGAGAAGTTACACTCATTATCTTTGATCGAGCCCAGTATGCCATTGCTTCTTAACGATGACCAAAAACCTTTTGGGTCTTTATTCTTAAATTGACTTGAAAAGTAGCGCTTTTTTGCACTTCTTATGGCTGAGTTCAATGTGTTTCTTGCTTTTGTATATGCAGATCTGGTTGAACTGTTCCTACAACTTAAGAGCGCTTTATGACATTTGTTCTTAATTTTTGTCAGAGACAAAATATGATCGTCTCTCCATGGAGCCCTTTTCCTCGTTACACGCTTTCTCACAACTGGGGCACAAGAGTTGAAAATATGCAAAATTTTACTATTCAGAGCATTTACAACTTCATCCACTTCTTTCAGGGAAGATATTCCATTCCAGTCAGACTTTGACGCTAACTCGGTAAAGAGGTCCACATCAATGTTTTTCAGATTCCTGTAGGTTACATATTTCGACTTGCTCTTCGTTCTACAAAATGGGAAATCACAAAAAATTAAATTGTGATCCGTTATTTTTCTTCCAGCAGAATCAAGAATCTTCGCTGTATCAATCATTCCAACATTGAGTTTGACATTCTTGTCGGCAATTATCAGGTCTATCAGAGAGGAGGAGGATTCAGTCACACGTGTTGGCTCCTTGACAAGTTGATTGAGGTTCAAAGCTTGGAGAATTGATGACAGATACTTGGAATCAGGTCTTGTCATGTCCAACAGATTGACATTGAAATCACCCTGAAGTATGATGGAATCCACTTCTGAGGCCTGATCTATAAACAAAGCATACAATAACGAACTGAGAGAGGAATACGGAGCTGAAGGTGGTCTATATGCAAAGCAGATACACAACTTTGTATCCTTGAAATTGATGACTCCGCATATATATTCGATGCAACAATCGACATTGTGGAGTTCCATGGGAGAGAAGTTCAAACCATTTTTTAAGTACAAGGCCACTCCACCCCCTACTTTTCCAACTCTGTCACTACGGATCAGATTGTAGCCAGAAATCTCATAAACACTCGAGGAATCCTCAGGTGACAACCAAGATTCCGTAATGCCCAACAGATCAAACTGAAAGTCCTCCATAATAGTACAAATCTCTTGAAAACCAGTGTTCAAGGAGCGAAAATTAACATGAGCTATCTTAAAACTTGAGAGGGTAGCCCTGTCTCGTTTCCCGACTGAAATGTTGGTTGCGGGTCACTTGGAAGACCAGATGGGACTGATACTACAGAAACATTAGTTGGAGTAACTTGGACCGTTTGTGAGTCTTTGTTCTCATGAGACTTCATCATAGCTTGACAAAGGAACTCACTAAGAAGATGATTTCCATGATGACTTAAATGCCTACCATCACGAGCCAAGTGACGCTTAGAAATCAGTCGAGATGCATCAACAAACTCCACTCCAAAGTTGTTGCACATGAGAAACAGTTGCTCATTGAAAAGCGAAAGTGCTCGATGGCTCACATCACTCCGAATAAGGACGCTATTCACAAGGATTCTAGCTCCACGAAAGGTAGACTTAGCCACACTCAGCAGGTCAGCCATGGAGTGCAACGCATCTTTTTTTCCCCAACCTCCATCATAACCAGGTCCACCATTATAATTAGTTACAAGATCATTGGTTCCCACAAAGAGATAAACCAAATCAGGTTGGTCAGAACTGTATCTAATAAGTTTTTCTTTAATGTGTGATATTCTTGCCCCAGGGTTCATATCAACTACAGCCCCACTTTTTGAACATTTGTCCCCAGAGTACCTCAATAGTGAGTCCCCAATCAGCAATGTCCCCTTCAATGAGCCTCCTCCAGACATATGGCTAATTATTCCCTGCCCACCAGAACTCTGTCCAACATGACAGTATTTATCTGTAAAAACCTTAATATAACTCTGTTTCCCTAATGCCTTGCCTTTGTTTGAATGAAGGTTACTATTTACAAAAACTCTTGACTTAACTATTGTACTAGCCCTGTTAACCTTCCACTTCCCTGACACATTCTCAATAGTTCCATCACATATTTCTTTGTCATCTACACACAAGACATCATAACGGTTTTGGCTGGTAAAATCCTGACCACTGCTTACAACTAAGGCATTAGGCGTAACACGTTTCTTACTCTTTGATTTAACTTTTTCCCATTTTGCAGCAAATTTCCTATTTTTGCTGGTAACAGCCTGTGACAAAACATCCTCCACGCAGGGGGCAATACTATCATCGGCAGAGACAGAACAAGACTCCTCTACAATGACAGGTTTAGGACTTGTATTTTGTTTGTAGTTGTTCGCAGTATTAAGGTCAGGCCTATTAGTGATTTGTTTATTTAGGAAACCCTCATACCAGTCCAGAAACGATATGTTCCCCAACAAGGCCTTTTTACAGAAGCCATCAAAAATAAATTTAGCATTTACAATCATGTGTAAGCCACATTCAAAGTTAGATTTTTGCTGCACACAGCTTACATTAACTAAACAATTGTCACCAAAACCAAGCTTAAGCAAAATTGCTTTGGCAGACACTGAGTTTGCGTTTTTGTTAGAGTCAAGATGATATCCTAACTTAGCAGCAATGTCGATAAAAACCAGACTCCAATGTGACCCTCCTACATCCCCTGTCATGTTACTATTAACACCCAGAAAAACATAGTCATGGCTATAAAAGTCTAAATCAGTTAAAAGAGATTGTACATCATTTACACTACCAATTTTCACCATCTGAGTTAAAGCAGGATCCATGATCAAAACATTTGAGAGGGAGGCAGAATTTTGCAATGATTGAAAGTAACTACCAATGATTTTGTCATCTAACCACCTGCTTTGTACCCAGGTTTTACTCTCAATATCTTTTAAAGAACTTTTCAAATTTGCAATAACATTATTAAGCTCTAACTTTTGTTGACAGCAAGAGTTTACTTCTTGTTCTAGCTTACTGATTGTCTTTTCCTTCTCACCCAGAGAGAGTTTTAATTGATTACATTCAGTGATTAAGGTATCTAACTTAGACTTAAGACTAACTAAATTACATGAAATAGCATTTTTTTCATTCAGTAGCATGTTCTTTTCCTCATTGAGAATGTCTTGGGCGGTGAAGGAGTCGTTCAGGTTGGATCGTCTCAGTTGTTTTTCCTGATCAAGTTTACACTCCAATGAAGTTATGTCTGCTTGAAGTTCCCTGTTGATCTCCATGGATTGCTGACCCGAAGAAATTGATTGGTCGAGCAGTTTTATTAAACTAAGAGTGTCTTTTTCAAGTTCACTAAGGCTAATGTGAGGGTAATTAGCTTTATGTTGTTTAAAGTTCATACAAATACTAGACACTAGGGATTCTGTAAAATCATCAAAATGATTTGTACTTTCAAAAATGTCATCCATATTAGGCACAGTAGAGCTTGACATGCCTCTTGTCACCACCATTTTGAAATGAGTGTGTCAACAAATGTTCAGCTCGACTTTCTTGAAGCAAATATTTGTTAGGCTTGCAAATTATACACAAGGATATCTCATATTTACTATTAGACTAAATATTATATGATAAAAGCTAGTTGAATATGATTCCGTTCTGTCAACTCAACAAATGATGAAAA
This sequence comes from Flexamia atlantica, assembly GCA_035578135.1. Lineage (NCBI taxonomy): Eukaryota > Metazoa > Arthropoda > Insecta > Hemiptera > Cicadellidae > Flexamia > Flexamia atlantica. Next base: position 15,913,459 of record JAQJVK010000012.1, on the reverse strand, counting down.
TTATTATCTATATAAATAAAATTAGAGTTTTGTCTGTACACTGCTTAGAATTATGACATTTTTGGTTATTTTTGCGTTTTGAAGGTCAGAGAATCCGAATAAAGCCTTATCTCAATTTCTGTCACTCTGTTGGTAACGCTTAACATCACACATTAGACCGCTTTTCACGCAAAAACTAGAGTACTGGTATGGCTGAAACTTATTTTCTGTATTGTACGCACATATGAGAAGATTTAAGACGAATTAAAACTAGCGTAAGTCTTTTTGAAATTGAACAGCAAGCTTCTAAAAAGCTAATTTCATTTGATTTCGACCCTATAGGGAAGCTTATGAAGTTGTCGTGGCAACCTATACATTAAATGATGAATCCAAGGAAGTTTTTCTTTTTTCCACGGGTGAAACCGTGTTGATCAGCTAGTCTTGAAATAATACATTTGAACGTTAACATTTTTACGTTTTGCAACTACACTAACACTAACTGTTTCCTTCAATAAATTTCGTTGGAATTCAATCATCAAATTCTAGAGTGGAGGCAACAGGTTAGAACCAAAGAACTATACTACAGTATAGTTCTTTGGTTAGAACCTACCGCTTGATGTCGTTTTTCGTATAATGTTTAATGCATATCATTACGCAGCCAAGCGTTTCTCTCATTATGTTAAAACAGATAAAAAAATAATGGAAAACTAATATTTATTAAATATTTAAAAAAAAGTAAAGTAGGTACACATTTTTAGGCACAGTTTCTGTACAAGAGAACATATCATATCAGTGAGATACTTTTTAATTGTAGATAAACTTCAATTGTGCATTTAATAATTATTTTATAAGTATAATGAAAGAAAAATAAAAGGAAGAATTATTTACAAACAGTTTCGCTATGATTATAAATCCTCGATAAAACTTAGACACAAAAGCCAATTGGTATTAACATGCTCGCTGGGCTAAACATATGAGAGATGATAATCTAAAAGTGCCAGACGAAAGGTACGGATAAATAATAAGTTAAACGACTTGAGATGAAGATGAAAATGTATAAAGTAAAAACAGTATTCCGTCTTTGATCACGGGACGATGGCTTCGAATGTTGTTTCAATCATGTTCGAGCGACTTGTGACATTACTCTTCTTCCACGGGTCTTCATTACTTTGCAATGTTTCTCCTCACTTCAAAGATGCTCTAAATTTCTCTGCACTTTTAGTAGGTTTCTATTGAGTGATAAAGTTAAGAGCTATATATTATACTTTTATAACAATTATAAAGATAGTTCTGAAAAATATTTTTGACATTCATTATAACATATTAATTATAGGCTAGAACTTAATAACCGTCTGTACATTTAATGTTCTTAGTGTTTGAGCTCTTCCGTCCTATAATATCACAAAAACTATCTATGAATTATTTTCGGTCAACCTTACCTCAAAAACTGTTATTAGTTTATTCATTTGTATATACTCTGAAAAAGTGGCTCACAATATTGAAAACTATTGTTAGTAAATAACACCAAATTAAAAATTTTAAATTACGTACTACAGTGAACCATAACGAACCACCTTATGGTAACGATTTCAACGAATTAAAAAAAAACTCTAACAATGGAGCTAAAGTATATTTTTTGTGCTAAATCAAATTCCTAACCACAATTTAGTAACAAATATACCACAATATGCTCATTTTGTTGAAAACTAGTACTTTATCGATCCATATAAAATATTAATAGGTTTCTATAGAAAAACGTTTAAAAAATCAAGTTTTATTCGAAATTTTTATTTAAAAGCATAGAGAACAATTTAATCGCACAAAAACTAGCATATATCATACGAAAAATCGCAGGAGAAGTCTAGATAGATTAACCAGATATATTTTATTTGTCTTATGGGACCGATTGATGTTATTGCTGTCATGGTCCCACTCCGAACATTCAGCCAGAGAATTAGACAAATAAAATTATCCAGAGAAAACACGTTAGAATTGGAAATACGACACGACGCAGTCTCCTCTATTTACAACTAAGATTTACACAGTTAATTGGTCTCAATTTTCCAGCCTTTGATTTGTTGACAAACTAGGTAAACCATTTACAATTGCAAATGTTTGATGCCGATCTAAACCAACAAGTGTGTTCACTAATTACTTCAAAATGAGTTATAAAACTCGATAAAGCCTCATCTATTAAATTAAGAGCTACTTTTCCAATCTACCTTAGTCGTAAAAAACAGAACACTTTCTTTCAATTCTCGTTAATAAAGTTGAAATAATTAAATTTAATAATTTATTCAAGATTGGGCATGCTCGGGACTTTCAATATTATACGACTGTTTCTAGTTTATTTCTAATTATACTTTTGTAATGTGACTGTAAATCGTCCTGATAATACTTTCGATGAATAACCTACCCTAAACCCATCCACTATATTTAACACGTATTATTGTATTTCGAACGCAACAAATCTTAGGTTCCTACATTAAAGTCAGTATATTTATGTTTGTGTATACTCCAAAGATTACTATAAAATAGAAATATTACAATATTTTTTCAGCTTGCATTAGAAAACTGAATTAATTAAGCTCATTACTGGCTGTACATTCAAAGAGAAACAGTAAGTATGTCTACAGAGGCAGTTATTCCGGCGGAATGACAAGATGCGGAGGCGTATGTTAGACAAGACACGAGGATATCAGCACAAAGGGATCAACAGACACAATACTGCCAACACAAACAGAACACAATAATGCCAACATAACAGTGACAGACACTCGGGCCCTGACATTGTCGTAAGTAACAGAGCAGAAGCAACAGTCCTGCGGATCGTAACTTTGAATGACGTCCTCTACTCAATAGAGGGCCAACTCGAAAACCAGATATTGTTGAAATATTTCATATATGATTAAATTTCAGTTTAGGAATAAAATAAAAAACCTATTTTACGGATATTAAAATGAATATATTGTAAAACAAATTAAACGAAAATGGGTAATCGATTTTGTTTGACTATTCAGTGGAACATTTTAAACATATTTACACCGGCATTTAAATGTTGAGTTAGTAAACTTTTAGTTCATGATGACGCTTTTAAAACGCTTTTTCATCATACTAACACAGAAACATCTATCTGTTTCAAGTTCCTTTTTGTTGGCTCGAAAGTTATCCATTGCCGGCCTAAACCGCATAAACTGTTATCCGGCCTAGGCCGGAAAGAACGGAAGTAAAAAATCAGCTGATTTGCAGCAAACCTACGTTTAATGCTTGTTTATTGGTGGTTTATTGGTTTCTTTTTAGAGGAATGTAGTGGCAGCATTGCATCCGTAGCAAATGTTTGTTCTGTTTGTTACAGGTTAGGTTTGAAGGTTTGAGAAACGTATGTTTATGCAAGAACTACGTTATGATTAAAAGTGTGTTTTTTTCTGATGATGAAAAATATCGTACGTTACACGGCCGGGAATTTTTGCCGTACTCGCATGAAAATCCTGCACTAGATTTCGCTCGCGTGGGAACTATCATGCTCGCCCGGCAAAACAATACTTCCCGGCCTAGTAACGTAATATACTATTTAATTCATGATCAAATAATAACTCCTAACAAAACATTAATATGAGGGAGAGGTGATATCTGTCCTTTTAACCATTGTGAGACGGCTATTACATCGTGGCACTAATAATGTATGTGCATCTATTCATGACTCTAACAAGCTAATGTTTAAATTTTAATCCAGCTTAGTGGTTACTGTTCTAATTTCAATAAATATACTGTCTGTCATATTTAATAAAGTCCCCCAGCGGCAATTTACTCACGAAACTATCCTATTAATGATATATGGTTAAAGACAGGAGCAACACAGGGCTTAAACACTACGTAATGGATTCATATTTGCGGTTAATTAATCCTAAGCGAGAACAGTAACCAAAACCGCATAACATAGATGGATCCGTGATATTAAGTACACCTCTATTCTGTTCGGGGAATAGAGAATATTCCGGTATAAATTGTTATTGTTACGATATTGAAGACTGTTGGGAGGAAGGCAAACAATGGTGATTGAAGATAAGACAACAATAATAGAGACTCTTAGCCTTTCGAGAGAAATCCTATATCTTTGGAAAGAGGGTTTTAGGAAAACAAAATAATATTGAAAAGAGTTCTGGCATATATAGCAGCTTAATGTATTTAGTTCCTTAAAACCCCATCGTAAAGACATTCATTAATACAACAAAAACATTAGGTAGCTTGAGTTTAGCTTAAACTAACTTAAACCCAGCTGAACATGTTTTAAGAAGCTATTTCGCCAACGAAAATGAGCTAATTTCCATGCAGCTTTATTTGTCTACCAAATATTACTCGCATCACGAGGATAATTTAATCAACAGGCGTTATTGAATTAGTTAAAGAAGTACCATAAGTCTTACATCACATTGATATTAAAAAGGACTGTACAAATGAAGCAACACATAAGTACTTCTGTACTTCTGTGACTGTATCATCACGATAAATAATTTCATTTCTATACAAAATAAATAAACACAGTTTTTGCTGGAGAGTATTACATATTCGATAGTAAAAACAAATACACTCTCTGCTAATATTAAAATGTTAAGAGGATTCCTTTATTCTATAATTTAATATTTGATATTATCATTGACTTTATATGCCCAGATATTATTTACGCTATAAATCTATCAGAAATGTATTCTCACATAGGTGTCTAAAGGACCTCTGCGTAAGACCCTTTTAATATAACCAATAATTTGGCGTGAATATTTTTTAGCTGCTTATTTTTTTTAAATTTCTGTACGGAGTAGAAAGGCAGTAAAGAAAAAACCGCTATGAATACCAACTTGTTTGACGAAATCCTAAGCTAGAGAGGACGGACTGACGAACTTTGGATGTACAGAGGTAGATAACACGAATCTAAAATCACAATATAAACGGAAACCAGCGAGGTCCAGGGGGAGGGTGGAACTATCTGCTGAGTAGCAATATAACGTTATGAAGAGCCGATTCCCTGGAATCAACAGGGCCGCCGGGTCAGCACTCGGTTAATTATTGAGCTGATTCCACCTCACCGAAACCACTATTCACTTATAACATTATCTTATACCATGACTCAACAAGTGAACATTATTGATGTTAGGCCAAAAAATGCATTGTAAAACTTCTTTAAACTGTAATCGAAACGTAATGATCGTCGGTTTTTTACCCATTTATTCCTGACTTTCGGCATTTTTTCAAACTGTTTCCTGGCTTTATATGACCACTAATCCTGACTTATATTGTCTATGGCAAGGTTAAAATAAGTAAGAAATAATTCTCAATCAATACGTTTTCTTATAACTTCCCTGAATTTATGTTTTTGATAGTTTTGTCAGAACTGTTATGAATAAACCTTGATTTGCTTCAGTAAATAAAATAATATATATTATTAATTATAGTTAATGGAACGTATTACAATACTCCATTTCAAACGATGCACGTTAAAAAATAAAACAATAAAGTTTTGCAACGCATAAATTAAACAGGTAAAACAGGCGTTCAAAAAGTGGACTGCAGGCAATAAAAAGGCCGCAGGTGCGCGCGGCTACGCGGGTCGTTCGAAAACTTTACACTCTTTAAACCTCGGAGTTTGCGGCAAGTATACTGCCGCACTTATTTTACAACTTGTATTTATAAGTTGGCCGTACATTTGTGCTCAAAGTTTGTAACAAACGCTCAACCAATTTTTGAGAGCATTACAAGCTGATTCAACGAACATGAAAAAACGAAAGATGAGATCCACAGAAGAGAGAAGAGTGATCACACTGAAGTGAAAAGCTGTAACTAACATTAATTGACTTTTTACTTGGGCCTACGCTCATTTTAAGGCGTCATATCGCCCCATTAAGGCAGTAAACTATTATTTATCAATTATTATTCCCAATCCTTAAATAATTTGGATCTCAAAGGTATATGATTAAATAAAACATCGGACTGGGTAACTGTCATTGATTATTTATTTGGCTAATAATTAATCATCCTGACAAAATGAGTCAGGTGGTCTGTGTAGGTAACAAGGCTTTCATCTTATCCATCCAACACTCATCCATGCTACACTCATCCATTTCACACTCATCCATCCCACACAAATCCCTCATCATTATCCGGTTAAAATACGCAGCGAGGACTGCCCTAGTCTCAAACATGTTTAAGGCCAAGGTGATAGAAAATGTCAATCTAACTTTCAAAACATCACTGCGAATCATAGCGCAGATTAGTATTTTAGCGTATAAAATATTAAAATAAAATAAGAAACCTTCCTCGTAATAAAAATACCCAATAAAAACTATATATTCTCTATTTATTATTAAAACCACAGTGTTTTAAAGAAATATACTACATTGATGTATTACATGTGCACCTGTCACAACTAAAATTATTATATCCATCCTAGTTGTATCATAATGTGATAATGTTGAAAGTTAAATAAAAATAGTTAAATTGCCGAATGACCAGAGCTATTAAGAACGAACCAAGTCAAGGGTAATAAGTGAGTGTAAAACATTTAGATAGAAAGCAATTATTGGTCCGCCTTTAATAAGGAAATAAAACTTGAAATTTAATACAAACTTTAACTGGCTTCGCAATTGCTCGCTCAACCAACACTCGACCTCATTTAAGTTTAATAGTTGAAGAATAATTAAACGGTTAATCTCGAGAAAAGTATTCGCTATTTAACTGTTTTTAAATACACATAATCATCGGTCTCCATTGCAAATACAAGGCCTAATGTAAAGATAATTATAATATTTATTTCTTAAGATTTTATAAACGGTTAAGGCTGAGGTTTACCTGAACCAGGGAACTACATATTAATATTCATTAGCATATCTTTGAAAATAACAATAAAACTGGACCAGCAGCTCGCGTCCTTCGTGACTTAAAAACAAATTGGTAAAAAATGTTGATTGTGTATTGAGTTGTTGTTTTTTGGGAGTTTTCAATGATGAAGTGTGACATTTTTTTTAAATTTTATAGTCTAATTCTTTGTGTCATAGCACTGAAATAAAATTGCCAGTAATTGAACTTCTCATCGGGGCAAACTTTTAAAAATAACTTGGGTAAGAAATTCCTCACAGAAATTGAGAAGTTCATTTATTACATCTCATTTAAAAGTGTCTATGTATACGTTCTGCACTTTGAAATTTCGACATTGCAACAACATTCATTTTGCATAAAATCGGGGTTAGTTTGCATGGATATTCATTGCTTGGCGCATCTTCATGTCTGTGTTTGTGAGTTTTCTTTTCTAAAATATTGCATCTTTATGTTAACATCTACGCGTCAGTTTCTTGCATTCATCTTTGTTAAGTATTAACAACAAACGGTAAGAGGATGGACAAATCATTCATTTACTGACTATTCCAATCTCTAAATAACAACGATAAAATAGCCATTCGCCGTAAAACCAAATTATTTAACGCTCATAAAGGCCAAGAAAGAAAATGTTTAATTCCATTTTGAATCTAAAATGTTTGGCAAATTTTTACCACAGCAAATAACATAACTTTCTATGAAATGCCTTCATTACATAGGCATATTGTTGTTAGTTCATTTTAAAATCGAGTAAAATAGGCAGGCTAACCGTTAACACTTCAACATACTTTGCATTCCAATTACATTTACAGAATACAGGTTTTTAATTTATAATGCAGTTAAAACTTGATTTTTAGCGAATTTCCTTAGAGGAATAAGCTATTACCGTAGGTCTCATGGTAAGACCTAAGCCCAAGACCATGTTAACTTTTTATTTTGGGGCCCCCAGAAGCAAAAAACACTATTCGTTTGAATTTTTATATATATATCTATATATCTATATATCTATATATCTATATATATATATATGTCTGTTAACACGATAGCGGCCGTAAATATGGTCCGATCTTAATGAAATTTGGTACAGACGTGTAAAGTGGTAATCACTCGGACGAGTTCGTGAACCAGCCCGATCGGACCACCGGAAGGGGGGTAAAGGGGGGTAAACCCCCCCAAAAATGGGTTTTTTGAGTTTTTTACATAGAAAAATAAAATTTATCGAATTTTTGTGGACACCATTGAATTCAGCTCAAAAAAACAAACAATTTAGTTTTTTAAATCACTGTTCTATGTCCATTGGTTACCGAGATATTGAAAGTGGTAAACACAGTACGTTGTCCCAATGTTAACCTTATGGGAAATAAAGAAAATTCTATATCTCGCTTATTTCTCAACATATCTTGGTAAATGGCTTTTTCTAGTTCAGATCAACTAAATATTGAATTAAAACCACCCAGTTTTAATATACCCGTAGCAGCAAACCTGCATACTCATTCCCCATGTTATTCTTATGGAGCTTACAAAAACATGTTGAATCTCGGTATGTTGGATTGAAATATGTTGTTTTGCATTTGAAATTCGCTGAGTATGCAGGTCTGCTGCAACGGGGGTATTTTTAGATTAATGTTCAACTAATATTGATATTTTAAAACGCTAAACGCTGAAACATGCATTCATGTGTAAAACATGTATCAGTGTGTATTCACTGTCAATAGTTTGTTAGAAAATCCCATCTCCAGAGCACCTCCTGAGTTACTTATGTTCCTTTTTAAGTTTCCTTAAAAAAAGAAATACAGTAAAATAAGATGATTACAGACTGTTGGTCTTAGAATCAAAAGGCAAATACTCTTCCTTATTTTCTGTTGTCTTAAAAAAGTCGATACTTTAAGAAATCAAAATCATTATGTGGCTAGATATTAACTGTCTTTTGCTAGCCCTGCACTCTGTGGTATACCTCTGGAACTATTTCAAACCTTGATAATTTATTATGTTACAAATATGAATTGGAAAAAGTTCAAATGTTTTACCACAGATAGCAGCACTTTTGCTGAAATTAAAAAAAAAACTCTCTGTGTGAATGTTTTCCATGGGGCATTTTCCAAACCCGCAAAAGGCACTTCTAGAGAGTAATAACTTTAATTTTATACTACCAAATATGTGTAAAAAATTTAATTTGAAGAGGTCGGTATGCTCTGGACAAAATCCTAGAAATTTATTTAATATTATAGAAGACTAGTTTACTGCAATGAAATCATAGAAAAAATAAACAATTATTGGTCTTAAGCTGCACGGTAATGAACAATGTTAGTAATGGTATATACTCCTGAATCGTATGGAATAATAGGTGATTATCCTATATTTGTTCGCGATTTTTCAATAAATCCTCTATCGGTAACTCAATAGGGCTAAAAGTAGCCACTTTCATATTATAGTCAAAACCTTTACTTCAGCTGGATGTTCGCCATACTTATTTAAAAAAAATCATTTTCCAATTGTATTTAAATAAAATATTAATTTCCCGCTAGGATGAAATCACCCATCATTACCTCAATACCTCAACGACTAATAAAGTTTATAACAAAAGCACTAATTGAACGTACGGCTCTAATCAAGAAACTCGTTTGTTAAGTTTTTAACGATACGGTAAGATGAGCTCTCTCTTGTTACAAACAAAGGAAACGTAAAAATGCTTTTCTTTGTTTTATTTTTCACGGGCAATTAATATTATTGAGTAATATTAATTAAACATTAATAGTACAATAGTGGCATACGAAAATATTACATTGAAATTAAAAATCAGTTTCATTACATAAATTTGAAATATATTTTACAATAAAAAAAATATAAACTTGACTCGTTAAATGGCTTTTTGCTCTTTATGTTAAATGGAAACTTTGAAGGCAATAAAGGCCTACTGAACACGATTTATATGCAATAACAGTCATGGTATTGATTCCTGAACTACAGCAAACATCACTGCAGACAATCAAAACTGTAAAGGAGGGATTTTCAATTAATTATATATGCGTTATACCTATGTGTTAACCACTCAATTGTAGTTGGGGAAAATTAGAACATACTATTTACATCGTAGTAGTATGATTTTAAAACCCGCTAAGTAACAAAACCGTGATGTAAAACAGGACATATATTACGATGATGGCAATTAGTATAGCTGATAAATAACATGCATATAAAAACTAAGATGACCCATTTTTTTATTACATTAGTATAATCAAAGAGTAAAGAATAAGGTTGATAAGCGTGTGATAAGTTACAATAAGTATAATCGCAGTTTGTCTGCCTATTAAATCAATGTTATATCCGATACTGACACCAAATTGATGATTTGAGCAGGATAGTAAGATGTCTTCAAAAGCAAAAACGGGTTTAAAAACCGATTTATGACTGATTATTATTTTCTCTTAGCTGGAAATAAACTATAGAAGCAATGTCCGTGATTGGAACTTTTTTCGTTTGCGTTTGTGGGTCAGCGATAACCCCAGAATTTTGACTAGCGCAATGAATCGTCTTGTGCTTTAACACTTCAACTAATTACGTTAAATAAAGTTGCATCATGAAGTTAACATTATGGGGGAAAGTTGGTGGTTAAAATACAAAATAAATTACTAGAGGTTGCTTGATTCTGTTTTGTAAATAAAGTTCGCCTCTGCTTGTATGAAACAAAAGATATAAATTGGCATTACCGACTTAACTTCTTTTAAAGTATTCTTTTTTCATTCAACCTTATAAGCCGCCTCTCTTAATTAACAATGAAACCCCTACATTATGCCCTTTCCTTCTCATTATTTTTCCTAAGTGCTCTTGAGCCTGGTTTGAATATTAACTTCCTTCCGGAGATTAAGCTAAGACCTAATTGCCAAGATTTACTAAATTTGAGAATCAAACAACGATTTACACAATTATTTAATTACGTAGTATAATTCATGGATGATTTTTTTAAAGTTATTCTCTTGAGATGATTCTCTCCTTTCAAGTTATACATCAGTTAGGTAACCCTTACTTTCGTGAATCTAAGGATATCGCATTACGTTAACTACTAAATAAACAGTTAATATTAAACGCATAATATTACAGATAAGTATTTACTTCAAACCATTGTCATGATGGTAATGATGATGTCATTTGAAAATACTTCAATAAAAGCGTATTACTTACTAAATCCTATTGAACCTCAGGTGCAGTATTAATTGAAAAACCAACCTGAAACAAAAAAAACGAATAAGTACTATCCTATACCGTGTCAGATTTCACAAAGCATAGAGTTCATAACAGTTGTAAGATAAAGCCGAGCACGGTCGTTCCACAACAAAGGTGTCGGGCAGAGGTTCGTGCGTAACGGCGGCAGTTGGGCCGGTTGTGGTGGCGTGATAGTCGAACGTTACCATTGAAAGCGCCGCCGGCGCCGCCGCGCTGGCCGCTGGCCGCTGGCTGCTGCCCTGGGGTAGCACAGCAACAACAGATACAGAGGTTTCCCACGGTAGAAATCTGGAGGACTGCCAATCTGTTAGTATTTGTTAACGTTTTTCTTGATAATCGCAGAGTTCCCACCTTCGGGCACACCTAAAAATGTAATTGTTACCTAAAAATAAATCTTTAATTTGAAACACTGTGAAGAATTAAAGATTCACTATTGTGAAATAATTAAAGGTATTCGTGCAATAAGAGCGAGAAGTGTCACTTTCCCCTTTGCGAGAGAAATGTTTTACGTATGGACCGCAGGCGGATTGCACATAAATAACGTTAAGCTGTTCAAAGCAAACTGATTTGACAATTCTTTCTACTTAAAAAGAAGCTAAAGAAAAGTGCACAAGGTTATTTAGAGTACGAAAAGTACAACTCATATTTTGCATTTTAAAGTCATATGGAAGTCACCTGTTATAAGACTCACATCGAGTGCGCAAAACAGTTACATTTCGGGCAGACATAGTTTTAGTTTCAGTGATCATATTAACATATGATCAACAAATTTTCCAAATTATGAATAAAAAGATAAATTAAAATATTTATATATATTTAGGCTTCAGCTTTGTAATGAATTTAGAACCTTTACACGGTAAGTCCAATCGAAATTAGATTTCCCTCAATTATGATTGGGAATTAAAGAGGATGAAAATCACGATGTAACAGCATACATGTTGTTTATGGGTCCCAGTATCAATTTACAGGCGATCTATGTGAAACGCATTCTGAATAATGAAGCAACAATTTTCAATAGTAGTAATAACAATTAAATATTAACACGTCGAGAAAAAGCTCTTAACTAACTAGCGAAACGGGCAACTATCCTAACGCTAAATGCAGTGCGGTATTTAACATTTCATTTTATTTTTTAAATTTGTTCGAAAACAGTAAGTACTGTACCGTTGGATAAACCGTCATAAACCGATGAATTTAGAACTAGGATGATCCAAAGCAAGATCGCTTAAACTGCTGTGAGAAGATAAATATTCCAATTTAATTTAGTAGCCCGCTAAAAACAAGAGATTTTTGTCCCCTTTAAAATCTGTCTAAGATGTTATGTAATAGTTAAATAGAAGTTTTCTTTATTTATATAAAGTTTAGGATTAAATAAAAAAGTACAAAGTTAGATTTTTTGAGATCGAAAAGTAATTCTCACTGAAAAACTCTTTTTAAGAACATCTATCAATCAGATGGGTCTGTCCAGATGAAATCCCCCCTTCGAAGTAGACAGCTTCGTCGCAGCAAGATCAGAAAAACTCGGCTTATCCTTCATCTGATAGTCCCCACAGCAGGATTCCAAAGCAACGCATGTTCCTTCTAGATGTTATTTTTATTTGAAAAATACCTGGATTTAAAGTTTATCTTAAAGGCTTGAAAACATAATTATTGAATGTGGTTATGAGTGTAAAAAACAATTTGCATAGTAAAAGAAATAGAGATAAGCTTTTAAACATTTTCTGTTATAGACATTAAGTATTTTAACAGTCTTAAATAGCCTGTAACAAAATTAAAATTGCCTTGAAACAATGTCTCAAATACTAAACAAAATTTAAGTTTTAATACAACTTACGCTTACCATTTACCAAAGTAAAAAAGACCATTTCAAATTAAGAAGAATTAACAGATCAGTAATAGTATATTTTATTACAAGGGGCGAAAGTGACGCTTTTCATACGAGCTTTGAGCGAGTGAAGAAAAGCACCTTTAGACCCGTGTTATGAACTATATTTTTCGTCATATGTATTGCATAAAATATTGAGCTAACTACTTAAAAAAACAAAGGTTTTACAGACGAAAGAGTTGCTTCCAATCTGTTCTTGCATTTAAAAATCAGCTGATTATCAGTCAATTGTTTTGATTTTATGTCAGCTGATGATAACGATTGATATATCGAAGCTGTGTACTATCGATTGCAACAATAAATGTTTCAATCTACTGTTTCGTATCATGAATCAGACTTACCGCTAACATCGTTATCGCTCAGCTTATCTTCTCACTGAGGCAAAATTAAATATTTATTCAGCCTCTTGACCCGTGTAATGAATTATATTTTTATTTAAAACAATCAGCTGATTGTCTGTTTCATTTGTGATAGGTTAGATTGACAACAATGAACAACTACCGATGTATCGAATGCATTTAATAATCGATTGATGGAAAGAGCGAGTTGCACAAATTGATTAAACCGAAAACAATGCAACAAGGCAATGAAATTGATAATAATAATCGATAACCGCTCTCGATGCAATCGATAGCTCACCATCGACGCTGACTTACACACGTTTGCAGTTTTAGTGCATTATAAACGGACAGCTGACGTCCTCAACATCACCTGACTCTTTTCCCTCCCTAAGGTGGAAAAGAATTACTTTCGCCCCGCAATGCGTGTATTGAAAACAGTCGTTTTGGCAGCAGTATGACGAAAAAAAGTTAATTGGTCACCTCATAGTATTAAAACAAGTGAACTAACTGAAAACCTAAGCAGGATGTAATAAATTAATGACACAGATAATTTGCGGTTGGTGGGCTTGTTATCTTGTTATTTTAATATTCTAAAATAAACATGGCTATAAACTGGCCACCTCCATTGTTATTGTTACGAGCATGTCGAAGCGGAGAACGGATATCTACCAAATACACGGGTTGTTATTGTTTTCTGAAACTCGGTCCTCTAAATAATAATACTATGCAGATGTTTGAATGTACGTGACATAAACGCTAAACGCTAACTGATAACTAATTACATGAAAAATTTGTTTTACACATAATTTATATTTATTATACAGCACAGACATTATAGAAAAAGTACATTCCCGCTGGTTTCAGATTCCTTCATTGTGGTATAAAGATAAAGTACAAATTTAGAGCAAAGTTATTTTGCTGTACCTTGACGATTCCACAGGCCGAAAACATTATCACATGACTCTTTGTACCTAAGGGTGGAAAAGAACATCCAAATATCTTAACAGACCCTGGAGAGAAAGAACATTGGTTGGTGTGATACTCAACCTGTAGGTTTTCTTTAATTTAAAAATTTCTCCTTATATAACAAGCCAATCCCGAATCGTACGCGGAGTTCCAAATCAGTCGAACGGGAAGGCCGTAATCTTGTTACCAACGCCTGGACAACTTTTGCTGCTCTAACTCGCCGTTAGAAACGTCCTCTGTTGACTGGCCTCTCAGTTCAACTCCACATCATACTGATGTAATTATATTTTTGATCCTCAGAAACATTTCAATTTAATTCCGTTATCGAATCCATGTTAATCATTTGTATACAACAGCACAGGTTTCAATTTACAACCTGCGGTTAACCATTACAATACGTCTTGAACACAATTTAAAATGTACAAATATCAGAAAGGAAAAGAATTTTATTCAGTGGATAGAATTATTGAGTAGTACCAGTCCACACAAATGAAACTATTGCCTTGCCTTCCCACCTTAAAAGTGTGCATATTTTATGTTTGATTAGCAATAAGTACTTCGGGAATGAATGTAATGGAACGGCAACAGGTTAACATTATTTCGTGATTTCCGACAAACACTGAACTTGAATATCTGAGTGATGGCCGGCCCGTCGTCCGCAATAAAGTCGACTCAAACTCAATAATAGTTATTGGGACGTCAAACACCTTTCTCGGTTAGGTAATTGGCAACCGCTACAGTTCATTACTCCTCAAGCAGCAATAATTGTTTCTCCTCAAGTGTCACTCAATATGTTTATTGGTCCTTAAAAGTCACTTAAAGTATTGTCGCACTGTAAAATGTTGATTAAGGGGATTGTGGATTAATGGTGAGAGGGGGGAATAAAATTCAGTTATAAATAGGTATTTAAAACTGGTAAGCTTAGAGTATCATTGTGAAGCGATGCTGCAACAGTAATTTAGTTTTCATTGATTATATGTCTTAAAGAGTCATATTAAACTAGTACCGCGGGTATTTGTCAGTAAAATCATATAATACAATAATACAAAGAACACACTGAAATCATATTATCTAAAAAAATAACCAAGTGTTGATTACCTCTTAAAACAGCTCGAATAATTTGGTCTTTACGTTTATAAATATGTCTTTAATTTTTAGGACGAAAATCACTAGGAACAAAATTAATTATTGCAATAAAACGCAACCACATTTCTTGACACCATTACATTTATTGATGATATGTAAATATAGAGTTTTGTCTATTGTCTATTGCTATCGTCAGTATTATTCAGGTGTAACGTCTCTCCAATGAAATAACAGATAAATCATTTGAGTCGAAAGCCGTTTCCAATAAATATGTAATGTTGTGTGAACATTATGAAACGAGTTTTTGCGACTCTGCTTTCTCTGCTGGAAAGACATATTTTAATGGTGCATACAAAGCCAGTGTTGCCGCCGGGGTCCCATGCATGTACATTCAGCCTCATGTTTTGTGTATTGAATGCACACTGTGAATGAACATTGCGATGACGCTTTGAGTCATAGTGTCTGATATATTT
The DNA here is from genome assembly GCA_035578135.1 of Flexamia atlantica. Taxonomy (NCBI): domain Eukaryota; kingdom Metazoa; phylum Arthropoda; class Insecta; order Hemiptera; family Cicadellidae; genus Flexamia; species Flexamia atlantica. The sequence continues at coordinate 15,897,644 of JAQJVK010000012.1, read as the reverse complement.
TCCTCATGGCGCTTTAAATCTTTAAAGTCTTTTTAAAAAAATAGAGTGTTTTCATATATGTTTTTTTTATCTATCTAATCACATTACATTATATAATAATGTTAACTAGCTGATTGAATGGGTAAGCAGATGAATATAAAATCTAATATTTTACTTTGGTAAGTGCTTAGAAATCACAATTTCCAATCTTTATTCTACAAGTATAATATTACAAAAAAGAGGAGGTTTCTGTACAAGATTTTTCTGAACTATGTAAGAAATAAACGCAAAGTCTACTGAACGGACCAGTGTGGGAGGTTTGCAAAGGTAGATCATTATTCCAGTAAACTTATGGGCCTATTAACATTCTTATAATTCCCTCGGGTTTGCTTTTAAATATATTAGGCCTGTGCACACAGCTTTGGGATTTTGGTGATTTTTATATGTTTTCCATGAGAACTAGAATTATTTTCCAATTTAAACCATGCAAAGAACGGGCGATTAGCCAGTTCACTTCGTACAGGCCACTAGCTCTAAAAATAGCTTAAATCATTGAATTAAAATTAGAATCTTCTCGTTAAAATATAATCAATGCTTATAGGGTATAAAAAATGCGAAAGAGTAAAACAGATTACACTAAACCACTTAAAACGATCGAATATTATTGATATTACAACTACCAAAAACTAAAAGATGATTCTATGTTAAGAAGCATGACAAAAGTAATTCTAGGGAAATACTACGTTTTGTAATATTTTGATTTATTCATGTAATTAAATTTTAGTATAACACCTAGTTTAGACGACAACAAAACGGAGAGGACCTTTGTAGGTTTAATGAAACCCGGGTTATGTTTTTTTATCTTTTCGGCATATATTATAAACATTATATAGATAGAATCAATAAGAAATGAATTTACGGTATTATAAAAGTAAAATGGTTGCCGGTGGCTTGTCGGTAATGTAATTGTACAAAGGGCGCGTTGACACGGCGACCGACTAATGCGGCTCGTGAACGCATTACGGCCTGTCCAACTTTCGCTGATAGCATTACCGAAAATTGCGATGGCACTTCACATTTTACTCAAAACGAGATTAGAGCCCCAAGTGAGCGAATTAATCATTCCAGGAAGGGAAAGCTGGTAATCTGCTTCTGGTTGAAAATCATCCAACGTTTATTACCATTTTGTGAGTTCCTGTAACTGTTGTAATCTAATGTAATTTTAATTGTTGACTCACAAATTGAGAACTTGCCTTTTTTTTAATGAAGACTCTAGCACTACTATAAACTTCTGCAATAAATACTGTCCAAACGAACAACGCAATTTTCTAAAAAAGATTCTAAATCGAAAAAATTAAACTGATTGAAATTAGAAAACTAAAAACAATTAGGTAATGAATTAGGAACAAATATGTTCTCATATCATAACTTAAACAAATATTATTTAAAGTGAGTAAGCCATAAACACTGAAAAATATACTTCAATAAAATCCAGTTCCGTTGATACAACTGAATACAAATTTTTAAATGTCCCACAAAAGTTTACAATTTACAAATTTCACTGGACTTGGGCTAGGAATTAAATTTGAGGTTGTTAGGAATTAAATTTTATGTACACTTTAAAACCCATCGCAAACTACAACATAGTATGTTTACATATCATCAAAACAAAACATATTATATTATTTCCAAAATAAAATAAAAAAAAATATTGTAATATATTTCTACGTCAACTGGTGAACTGGACTCTTAAATTTACTAAGTAAATCAATATCCCACTTTGGAATTCTAACACAAAAATCTATCGTAAGACTTATTGGCGATAGAACACAGAAGGAAACTTATTCTTGAATTTTTTTTTGAAGTCACGTTTTTTTCACCTCCGGCAGTTAATTAACATCTTCGACACTCGAAACGAGAAGATGGTGCCTTGATGCATATTCACCCACCGAACATCAAAAGCAATACCAGCATGGATCGTCTACATAGCTCCAGCAAAGCCACGAGGCGGGCTCGACTGTCTGCAGGCATGCATCGCCGCCTCATCCGCTCCATGTTGTGTTATGTTCCCTCGCCTCAGGGTGATAAACGCGTCAGTACTACCTACTACAACACACTAAAAAAAGCCTTAACTTTAAAAAGCAACTTTAAATCATCATCAAAAGCTTAATTTCGTTGTTAGTTTATGTTCGTTGTGTTTGTTGTTAGTGATTCGTTACTGTGGTTCGCTGTAAGGTGATAATTGTGGTAATTTTTCATATTTTAATTATAATGTTGTTTTTTTAATATTATATTGATGAAAAATCATTATTTTTACTGCTTCTATTCATTTAATATTCATGCATGTACTCAACATTTCTAACTGTGACGACACTTTTTCACAGAAGGTTGCGTTTTTGGTTCACTACTTGTACAATTTTTACACCTTGTGTTTATTGTAAAGTCAATGTAAATTATTATGTTGGGGAATTGAATATTTTAAGATAAGTATATTTTTAGATTTAAAGCATGGTTTAGGAGAAATTAACTAAGAGAAACTCGTTCTTTCATATTTGTTGTCACGTTAAATATATTAACTATTCAACTCAAAATTTATTTCTGCAATTTAAACGTAATATTATTCCTAATTTTGGGTTTGATACATATTTTTTGTATTGTAAATTAAAATATATTATGGTAACATTTCTAGCATGAAAAAATAAATTAAAAATTTAATCAATATTAAGGAGCTATTTTTTTCAAGGGATTTAGTTTTTCTGATGAATCCATTATGGCGATTGTTTCAAGTGACGTGTCTTGGATTACAATAAAACATTTAATTCTAGAGAGACAAGGATAATACTTATCTCAGCGGACACTTGGACTGTTTGAAATAATACCTTCATTACCTTTGCTAAGAGGTAGATTGCTTCTCATAATATTACTAGTCAATCTTGAAAATGGCGATGAGAAATCCAGGTAATTTTCTTCTTTCGTAATCTTGGATTTGAAGCGTTTATTGGATTTTCTAAACTTTATGAAAAGTAAACAGGGAAGGCAAAATACAATATCTTTTCATTACAAGTCTCTAGCGAACACTCATCCTTCAAATACAGTTCTAGTTTATAAGAAGTGAAGAAGTTTCTATTTGCCAACAGTTTTTTTTCAACTATTTGAATGCGGTAAAGACACATTTAACTCAACTGCTTTTCAAATTTAAACCTTAGTTTTGATTTGTCATGTCGCTCATGTTGATAGGAATTAAATTTGATCATCCAAGTCCAATGAAGAGACTCAAATTTATGTACTGACGCATATTACATATATATTAATAGGCGAGCATGATTTCTGTAATCTCTTTTTCTCAACCTGTGTGCAACATAGGAAAAATCTAAGCGAACCATTAGAAAATTATCTTCCTGTAGACGTGCTACTATAGTATTTGAGAATTGTAAAAAAATGAATTTGCAATTATAAAAAAATAAGTTAACATGGGCTTTGCGAGTTGCCGTGTTGGTTACAGAATAACAACAAAATGTATAGAAATAGTCACATGTTTTATTAGAGTAATGAGTAAAACTAAAACCCAATACTTACTGGTTGAATTTCGACCTGTAGCCGATCACTGGTATAGTTTTAATTGCTTTTGTCTCATAGGTCCAATAGAGTAGGAAAGTATTATTTTATTGAGGTATATGTACATTACAAGAGTAAAAATTAAAATTTAGCATAGATTACCATGTACCTACATAGTAACAGCCACTTCGTCAGTTTTGTAAAGTAATATCAATAATATTATGAAGCAATTCAATCTTTTTCGACTCGATTTTCGTTTATGGCAAGTGCAAAGAACGATATTAAGTATATGTCAGAAATACAAGGATAAAGATAGTACAACTTACGAGGCTCTCAAACTCAAACAAAGAGGTCCGAACGTATGGGTATTACATATACTTCGCACAACGCGTAACTTAGAAAAACACTTTACATTTTCACGACAAGTTGTTCATTTATGCTTTAGACGAGCGTAAAAACAATTGTTGTTTCTTTTACTTATTAGAAAACTATTCAAGTAGGTCAAGCATGCTGGCTAACTATATTTACTTCCTTACTGTCTAAAACTTTGAGCAAATTTGTCCAAGGCTCCATCTCCTAATTACTTCAGTAAACTGCCACGGGACCGCGGTCGGTCATCCAAGCAAGACCTAATTTCTCCCTTCAATCTATATTCAATTTTACTATGTTCACATTGTGAAAAACAACAAAATTACTTTCACTACGATATAATAAGAACACCCTTATAATTTCCTTTGAACTACTATTAAAGTTTTTAGATTTTATGTTCTTTAAAACCTTTAAAAAAAATAATCTAATCCATAACTGGACAAGTTCAATCGGTTTTCAATCCAATGTCTAATCCTTTACTTCGCTTTTTTCATTCGTCATTAGAAATGTAATATTTTTATAAATTCACAGTATTAAGGAACCGTTGCAATAAGATATATATTTTTTTCTTAAGAGACCTTTGAACCCTTCAAAGCATGCACATACTTGTTTTACACATTTTTCAACTTAATTAAATATTTTATCAAAATTGTATCCGATAATATCCGAATTTTTTCGAAACTTCAATTCAGTGCCTGTACCACGTCCGAAACTTACATTGTACAGACAGTTTTTTTTTATTTTAACGCACGCCGTATTTACAACCTTACATCATGTTATAATTTTAATAAAAACTCCTATTCTGTGTATTGTAAGAACATAAAAACCTGGTAATTAACTCAAGAAGACATTGATCTTGAGTTAATAACCGAGATCAATACAGAATGAGATTGATCTTGATACTTGTTTCGTATCAATCGTACATAAGTGTTTGTTCCAGATACTTTTTTGACACTATGTACGATTGATTTTTGTTGGTTTATTGTATTTGATTTTATTGTTTAAGTGGGTGTGACACCATTCTCTCTTACAGACAGAAATAATATTCTTAAAATAACAACAACAACAAATTTTGCATTCTTTTATTGTAAATCTGGGTACTTGTTTTTATCTACATGCATTCTTATTATATTTGCAACAAATTGTTTATTTTCATACAACCAAATTGGTAGCCATTTTTTCTTTTAGTTAATGTAATGTGATGGAAGCCTCAAAACTGGCTCTGCCTATGAGGCTCCTAATTAGTTCATTACAAAACTTTTTATCTTATTTTATTTTTAAAGAATCTAAATGCAAAGGACTTTTTTTTGTTAAACATTATTTCTTTGTTTTATGTCTATTTTGCATTTTTCTGTATGTTCTGCAGATTTAAGGTAATTTAATTTGAAATCGTAATTAAGTTTTAGTATTATTTGTTTATTTTGTGTTTATTTTTGTATTTCTGTGGTAATTACTGTAGATGTAAAAAAATTTTTTAATATTGTAAAAAACTGTATATGTTTTGTGATGAATAAAGCTTTATTTCATTCATTCATTCAATTACATTCTTCGCTATAAACATTTAACAGCATATCCAATAATGATGCAACTGAAGGCATGCAACTAATAGGTTATTAATAGGCTAATTAATAGGTGAAGCTAGAAATGAGTGATAACTTACAAACTTAGGATAAGTAAACTTTTTTTTTTATAAACTACCTTAATAGGTTCATGGTGACAAAAAATATTTATTTTGGAAAACATAATTGATTGTTTTATGCCTTATTTCTATGTTTGTTTCTCCAGACGTTTTCCTTATTGTTTTATTAGTGCGTGTTGCGAGGGACATCGATGTATTTCTTTAACTCTGGATTTTTGTTCTATTGTTGTTTTACCACTCTTTAATTTTTTATGTTTGTCATAATTTTATCTATTTACTGATCGAATCCCAGACAACTATAGTTGAATTCATAAAAGAATTTCTAGGCAGTTCGATTTATTTCTTGGACATAACAATTAAGAAAGAGAAAAATATTCGAATTCACAGAACCAAGCCAAACATAAGTTCTGGTTCAACTGACCAAACGTATGAACATAAGGCGAGAAAAATTGTTTTCACTTAGGCATTAAGAAAATTGTAAAATCTAACTTCAGATGAACAAGATGGAAAAACAATGTACAAAGGCAGTGGGAAGGTATAAGGAAAGGGGGAGATGGGGGTTTACGTCATACTCTATATAAACAGCCCTCGCGAGAGGCACTTCTCTTTGCTCTGTGGCAAACCACATCTTGTATTTCTTTACTAAATTTCAAATTATAATTTTTTAACCTTTTTTTAAATTTTAACTTCCTTTAATATTTTATTAAAATGTCAGATTATATCAGAATTATATTTTTCGCTAAATTAACATTTCAAAAAGGACAAAATTAAAACTATCAGGCTTAATTCATAAATTTTAACCCACCGAGGCTGGTTTTCAGCACAATTTTACATAAAGAGGATATGCCAACAACACATCCAACATTGATGCGACTGAAGGCATTCTCAGAGGGTGACTCTATTTAGTGATAGGTGAAGCTTGTAATGATTGATAAAATTATCTCTCAATGCATTTTCTTTAATGAACACCGACTAAATCTAAATAACTTAAAGACTGTGGAAAAATAAACTGAAAAACAGAGACAGAAAATTTACCAAAATAATTTGGAAAGAACGTGTAAAAAGAAATTACAAAGTAAACATTTCTAACTCCTCATCTCTATAACACCAAAATATTAGAGCCTATATCATCAATATATTATTGTAATCGCAATATTAATGGGAAATTACGCTTACTATTCCATAAATTCATATTAGTGTACCTCCAATGTCACCCAAATGTTATTAGAGGCGTAATAATCATGAAAATAACTTACGAACCTGCTGTCAATCTTATTGATGTACTTCAAGTTAATAAACAATTTGCATTAATAAAAAGTTCATCAAGCATAGAGTGCTAAACTATTATCAAACTAAAAATTAATTGAGGGTCCTCGTTAATATTTAGTATGTAAAGCGCTAAAATTTAAACTGATATTGGTTTCATAAACTGCCGGATAAATCCCGGGAAAACAATATTGCCAACTTGATCCTCATTTTGAATTCATTAAACGCCAAGCAATAAATTTTTATTTCATCGGTAAGGACGGTCTAAATAGAAACTTATTGCATTTTTGTAATTTCGTTAGAGAAAGAGAACTTTAGTATTTAATAAGCGCCTCGGGCTGTTGAGCTTTGCTCGGCTTGGCCATGAACTAATAAAGTTAACGTAATAAAGTAGCTTACGGGTTTATAATAAAATAAAACCAATAATTAAATATTTGGAAGGCAATTCTTTAGGACCTAATAAGACTCTTGATAATACCCAGTTCACTTCTAATGGCTCGCTTGATAATAATCAATAAAACTATCAAATTATGAAAAGAGTGAGGTTTTTTCAAGAATAAAATTCGGTTATTTATGAATGTAGGGTATATTTTTACAACTGGAACTAAAAAGGTATTGTATGATTTTTATGTTATCAAAACTAACAAACTGTAATAATTGTTTACCATCGTAAAAATAAATTAGGATTTTTTTAAATTACACTTTTACATATTCAATATATACTTGCTGCTGGAATGTACTTATATTTACAATAGCAGGACATTAATATTTTTAGAGGCATCGCATAACAATAGCGTCAGGAAAAAAATTTAACTAATAAGTTCTCGTACATTGAGTAATATGAAAATGAGTTTTTCCAAAACCAATTTCAAGATCACGAGAACCTTAATCTAATAAAAATAACAGAAGTATAATACAAAACTTTCAAATCACCTTTATCAGGATTACATGACATGTAATTCGATATCCAAAAAGACCCATCAACAAGTTTACAGTAGTAGATTGATGAATGTACTCATAACAACAAATTAATCAATGATATTGAATTCAAAATTAAAAACTACTCAAAATTAAAAAAATCAATTGATATGAAAAATAATATAGTCCATATGTTGTCAAAGTATATGAGAATTTGTATCCGTAAAAATTATAACAGAAACCCTAGGCGAAGAGAATGGAACGCTCTTTTATCTCTGGATTGGAATCGAGACACAGCAAACGTTGGTAACTGTATGCAGCAGAATCATCATATATTTAATTTCGTAAGGCGATTCTTTACGTCAAAATTGTGGGCGCCTGGCAAGTCGTAGAAAGATGGGAGAGGGCTCAAATTAAAGGTCTCTAGTCCGTGATTGCGGAAAAAATACTAAAATTGCTTGGAATTCCCCAGAAAACAAGAAATAACGTAAAATATCTGCCATTTAAATAATATTGGTATCTAAAAACGTCTGTTTTGTTTACATAAAACATGTGATGCTGATACTTCATTAAAAACCATGTACCAGATTAACACATGGTAGATCTGAAAGCCAGTTTGCTATGAAGTTATTTTGTACTCAAATAATTTAATAAGAATCGTTATGATTTTTCTTTATTAGGGGCTTTAGCCCCTTCAAACCTTTAGTTTGATATTATTCCTTGTTTAGAGATTCCCAGATTCCAAAAACATCTTCTTGATATTTTAAGTCATTGAAAATAATGTTCTAAAAAGATATACATTATAATTCTATCAATTTTTAATAAAATTTATGGCTGTTATTTTTATGTTTTATAGTTAATTTAGCTATGTTTCCCTAGGTTAAGGTAAGAAACAGTTATTACGATACTTAACATCAGTAATCAATGGAGAAAAACTATGATTACATTTTTCCTTTCATACGCAATTGAAGATTAATCGCCAGTTAGTAAACATATATTATTACCAAGTAATTGGCTAAACAGAAAAATATACATTCCCACAGAAGGCGTTAGGACACGCTCGAGACTGACGTAAGCTGATTAAAGCTGTTTGAATAAGACAAAACGAGAATTCCTAAGGGTTTCGGGTCACTTAACAGTTTTAGGACCAATAATAAATTATCCTCATATAGGGAGCCAACCTGATTAATCCTTAAACATTTAACTTATTAAATGATGTAAAACTTTAACGTTTTATTTTTCACTTTGCGTTATTGTAAGCGTATTTAGTTAGAATCCATAGTCTGTCACATTTAAAAATCCCAAACAATAAGCATGAACGATCCGAAATTGGATTTGAGATTTTACTATTATTTAATTCCTAAAACATAAACGTGAGTTAGATAATATAGCACTAGAACAGTCTCACAATTACATCAAATATGGTCGTTTCGTTATGCTTTCACGAACTATATAACGAAATGCTTTTATACTTGATACTTTCATAAACAATTGATGCGAGGAAAACAATTTTACAGAGTATTTTTATAATAAAATATTTATTTTCAATTTAAGAAACTATCATTTAATGAGTGTTTAAAACATGAAATTTTGAGGTGATAATGTCCCATAAATATTGTCATAGTAAAACTAAACTCACAAAGTACCCAAATAACTATACAATAATGCCACAAATACAGTCCGTACAGTGTACAATCACTGCATGGTGGATGGACCGAGCCAGTACATAGTAATTATTCTGTCCGGCCCCCCGGGACACGGCACGACAAGGGCCAATATTGGCGTTTTAGCGTTTATGGACTAACCTCTACGACTAAGTATTCAGATTTTTAAATCAGAAATTAATTATTCAGTCGGCACCAGGGTAAAAACTGAACCTTTAACGTGGTTTTAAATTAGGGTTTACTTTTACAAATGGCGCGATCCCTACTTTCGTAACACGCGCAAATCCCGTGCTCATTTTTATCATGTAACATATATTCCATTTAAATATTATTGTCTTAGACGGTTTACTTTAATAAAGGCAAAACTGAAATCGCCTTTCACATAATTATCGCTCACACACAAGCTGAAAATCGTTATGCATTTGGCAATGAAAATATACGCTTTTAAGGCTGCTACAAAAAATTACACAATGAGAATCTTAATTTTTTCAAAACAAAACAGCATATAAACAAATAATGTGAAACATTTTAAAGAATAACAGTTTTAGTGAGACAAAGCAAACCATTGCTCAGATGAAATAAGTTATTTGTATTGGGTTCTTTGACCTACCATATGGAGAGGTTTTATGTCTGGCAAGCTCACTGTTAAGCCTATTTCACATTGTTGAGTGTAACGGGGGAGAGTTGAGTATACACTGTGACTGTTGAGTATAACAAAATGTTAAAAGTATACAATCAAGCATTCGGAACCGCTATTTGAATAAAAATCAATACGGTTATATTTAAATACTTTAAAAATCAAAGGACCGAAAACCTGTGATCAAAACATTAGAAAATAATCATTTATATGTGATGTGATATTACATTCCCTTGATATTCTCTATATTCCACCCATCAGAGTAGAGCGATAGCCCTAGGCCAAGCACTAATACCAGTAGATCAAACAGGCATGTTACCCATCAATACGTCCAGTGTACCGGGCAAACATCAATACTGCTCCATGGGCTCTAATAGGTATTATGTGTGTTCAAGTAATGCAAGTGCTTCAATATACGAGAAGCACAAAACACGCGTGAACATGTTATGGAACGTCAAATATTTCATAAAACTGATTTTCGAATTTTAGACTTAACTTTTCTAAAGTGTTTTGTTAGATTTAATAGGTTTAAGCACAACCTAAACCTCTCTTAATTATAAGAGTAAAAGATTAAGTGATTATCACTTTATATAATCAGTGAAACTTTTGTCTTTAAAATAATTTAGTTAGAGCGCAGGGACATACTAGTGTTTGAACTATAACAATCATTTACATGAGACAAAATGGTTATAAGTTAAGAAAACAAACATTACGTAAGCAGTACTGATACTCCATAACATACTTTCATTTACTTTCATATGTTTTGCATGATGGTTATGTCTACATAACATTCCGTCATGAAGCTCGTTTTTACCATATCATATTAGTAAAAGGGAGCAAAAGTTTATACAATTTGAATACACGGAATTGTACATAAAACCTAATGACTAAACAGTAATTTTAAGTTATTATAATTGTCAGTTCAAAAACTACTAATAAAATAAATCATGTACTGTGATGTGTTTTTTCGACCTTTCGCAGGTAAAAAACACCAAAAGAAAAGAATGAGAGAAAGTTACATGATATGAATTGGCGTAATAAAGAACATGACAGGTAAAATAAAGCGCGTATCCGGTTTAGAGGTTCACAGCCGTGAATATTTTATTCCTGACATATGACATTCTTTTCAACGAAGCATTCTGAAACAAGCTTCATATTTTAACTTCAGCCAAATATTTTACATAACATATATAGCTGATCGATTTTCGTGAGCGTACCTTTGCATATCTCAGCCAACGATAATGTACTCTTAACTTTTTTTACCCTGCAAAACATTTACTTTCACTGCAAGATTACCGTATTAACTCTAACTTTCATAAAACAACGGTTAGTTTGATTTTATCTCATACAACTAACTACCTGATTTGTAAAAAAGTTCTCATTGTATAAATATTTTAGACTGAAGAAAATAGTAATTTCCTACAAAAATATAAGGTCAAGTTGTCTAGAGAGCGATGCGAGATAAAAACACCGACACTCGCATATACCGTTTTTGTTTCATGAGTATATTATTGTTTTGGAAAATATTAATTAATTATCTATGTATATATAAAGCCCAAACTACCGGTAACTTTTGAGAAAAACATATGTCTTGCACCCATCAACCCTATACATGAATAAACGATCACAGTGAGAAAATCCAAGAAAACATATGTTTTTATGAAATAAATGTTGAACAAATAATGATTTTGTTTTTATTTATAATTATTTGTTAACATTTTCCAGCGAAGTGGGACACCAATACCATTATAGACATACAATGTATCATTCGTTAACAACAAAACATTGTCACATAAATTCCGTTCAAACGTAAACATTTACAATAGTGTTTACGTCACGCCTAGGTCAATGTTTCTCCTCGTGCCCCCCGCGCATCGATTAAAGATATCACAACCCTCCCTTCCCCATCCCTCCCCACCCCTCCCCGCCCCTCTCCCCTCCCCCTTACGCCATTGCCCCCATCCCTCCGATCGCCCTCTGTAATACTCCTTTGTCCTCGCTTATAATGCAACTGGGCATAAAGGAGAACTCTATAATACAGCACGTTTACCATTACTATACCGGGATCGTCATTTCGAAGCGAATAATAAAATCCTGTTCAAGTGTGTCGAGTTTCCTGGCCAAAACCGGCTGATTCGTGTCAGGTCGTTACTGCTTGCTCAATAATTAATGAATAAAAAACTTGGTAAAATCTATACTGGCGAATTTATAATAGTAATAATACGTAATAATAATAATAATTCTTTTATTGTCATAAACAATTTAACAATTGTGTAGCAAAGGTCAACAATATACATATAGCATATAGTGAAATTTACACTCAGTAATTATAAAAGAACAAAAAAAGACATTAATATCCTCCAGAGCCCAACGCCATTGATCAGTTGACAATTGACATCAACGCCATTGACAATTGATCAGTTAATTAATAACTGATCAATTGTCTGGAATTATTTTTGTAAATAATTCCCATGAAGTAACCTTATGAAAAACGAATATGCTGCGCCTGGTCTTCTAAGTGTACAGGCCCAATTCCTCTTTAAATAATGCTTTCTTTAAAATATCCCACCTACATGATCTTGTTCAAACAAATTACTTGGCATAAAAAATAATGCAGTAGTTTTAACCTTCAGTAAATAGTGAGTGTATGCTGAATTTAAGTGTAGAGGAAGTAATGGATCAACTTTTACCGTTGATTTTATGTGGATTTTTATGATGAATAAATGAGGCTTAAAAGTCTAGTGACTTTAGAATCATTTTATATTTTTATTTGAAAGCTATTATCATATGGATTTGGCTTTTATGAGTGAATATCGTAATAGCAGTTTATACTTAAGATAAATCGGAGATAAAAATTTTACCCTAAACTTAATTCATATTTAACAGCTGAATAGTGTTATTACTTCGAATTTAAATACTTTTTTGGTTTTAATAATATCAACGATCAAATTTAAGTGAAAGTTTAAAAATCTACAAGTAAGATCATAAAAACGATTTTATAATGGAATTTAAGGTTATATACTAGTAGATAGGCATGTATATACCCCTAGTAAATGTCTGAATCCAGAGGTTGAGGCTTATTTGTGGAGGGGTGGGGCCAAACAAACACAGTATCTTGTTAATAGAGTATACTTGGTTTACCCAGGTAGTTAATAACCTACGGTTTTATTTGAGTTTACCATATATGTAATTTTGTTATGATAATGTAACAAGGAAGGAGGAGTGGAGAAAATGTAAAGTTAGAATTCCGAATCCAAATCAATATTATTTGGGCAATAAACGCTAAGTGGGGCAGTCAAACAATGTCATAGCTAACCGTTTGCTGCTCACGTTGTTGTCAACTTTTAAATCCTGATACTTATTCGGAGTTCAGGTATAATATTAACTTTTAGTTTTAGTTTATGTTTTACAACAAAACAAATCAATTTTTTTACATTTATGTTTTGTTACTGGCTGGAATTTTTTTTCAAAACGACAAGTTATTTACTTACAAGTTATTTTTCTTGATTACCATTCGACCGCGGTTTAAAGGGACAGGCTTGTATAGCGGTTGCTGCGAGCAATAAATGACACTCACAAAAAATCGAAGAATGTTTCCGTTTTTAGGGGTCGTGAGGTATTTTACACTCTCAAACTGAATTACGATAACCACTCGTAATGTGTAATTCTAAAATTCATCGAATTAAAAAACATTTTAAATCGATTAAATGAAAGTGAGAAATGATATTAAGAGGAACCGGAGGTGCGACGGATCAAACAGTTCTAACATAGCCGCAAATTTGCACCCAGTTTCCAGGTCACAGATCACACGCGCCCGCCGGAACGCTGCCTCCTGTATCGCTCGGCGAAGACACACCTCAACATATTGCTGAGTGAGAATTGCTTTTGAATATTTCAGAAACGCCCAAACAGCCAGCCGATGCTTTAAATTAAATTAATACAGTCTTCGGACTTCCAAAAGGGCTAAAAGCTGCTGATTTTAAGGGCAACTTATCACATTGATATTAATAAAGAATTTATACGCGCGTTTGTATTGTTTTATGATGCGAGTAAAATATATTTCAGAGATCGGTTTTGCTACAAACAGGAAACAACTTTTATTGTAAACTGGCCAAAATTATATTATTTTCTCTTTCGCATGAACATGTCCAAAACGAGATACAAACCATGAAAATTAATTAACTTCAATTACAAGTTCACGAGAGCTTCTACTGATTAAACTGTAACTCTTCTTTGTTTGAAATTCATTGTTGGTGATGGTGACTTGTTTTTTTACTAATCAGTGATGGCAAATGTCCGCAAAAATCCTAATCAAAATATAAAACTGTAACTGAAAGACGAAGAGCGGTCAGTCAATGCTTTAAACTTAGTTGGAGAGGAATAAAACCGTAACGGCTAGAGTCGATGAAACTAGGTTACGAAACATGGGACAAGTCCAACTCGCCGCCCAACTCGATTACGGAGAAACTGCCCCGTTCGGAAAATTACTGAATTTTCCTTATCTGGTGTGAAAGACGTATTTGACGAGTATGTTCTTGGCGAAATGCTAATAAAATTTCTGGTACAGTTAGTGTTTTTATTAATTAACGAAAATTTACTAAACAGTAGTGAATCGAGATTATTATTAAAAATAATAAGTTTGAAAGTACATACATTTTAGGATAGAATAGATAACAATAATAATTTTTTCAAACGTCATGAAATATCAACAACAGATTTCAACAAATATCAATAAATGTAAACAAATTCAGGGAAGTAATAATTGCCGCTGGTTTAAACGCAAACATGGGAGCTACATTAATCGTAACGAAATGCAATTTACAAGAAGTAGCCTTCTATTAGCTATTACTATTAAATATATAGAAAACTGCTCTATTTATTCAATGATATTTTACAGCCTTACAACAAAATCGACCACGCCATTAAAAATTATCGATGCTATGTTAAAACATATTATAAAGTCTGCAATATTATCAGACAAATTAATTGTTACTTCGAGTAATTTTAGCATATCCATCTGTAAAACGCTGATTAGGATGCAAATATTGCGATCGGCACTGAAATAAAACTGTGACTCAGTTAAAACTATGGCGAGCAAAACAAACCAGGTTTACCATAACGGTGAAATTATTGATAAAATTGTTAAAATTGATTTTTAAGGTGACCAGGAGAGTGTGAAGGAATGAATTTTTGTTTGACTGTCACTTAAAATTGTAATAATGATCAAACAAACATGGAAACATGAATCTTATTTAATTAAGAAGTTTCAAATAATAATAGATTCATAATTAAATAATCGAATGCAGAATACATTGCAGGTCGACGTTTTCTAACTCAATAATCAAATGCAACGAAACATTAAAATGTTTGTCCAATTCAAGTTACAATTGATTCCAAGTTATAATGAAAAATATTTAATCAAACCAGTTAGAAACTGTAAAACGTTTTAGGCTTTGGACGAGGACGCTACAGTTTCAGTAAGTCTGCTATTGGCAATTAATTTACGGGTTAATTGTAAAGCTGTCGATAAACTTAAACGATAAAATGCTAAAAATGTACTAAAGTTTGGATTGGTTGAGATTTTCATGATTAAAAGTTTGTTCATATCAACTAATTAAAAAATAACATTACGAAACTTATAAAAAAGGAAACTGTTCAAACCTCGGTCTTGTTCCTATCAAAGGTTTTCCCTACTCATACAGATATTTCCAGTTGATTTGTTGGTTACTAGAACTATTTCGGTAGGGTGAGAACACACTGCTTTTTTTACGAGCACTTTCTCGAACTCAATGTTCTTCATCTTGAGATAGAACGTTTTTCGTAATTTTCGGCGATCACGTGGCTATTGGCCAGCCTATATCAAAGGGATACGTAGTCGTCAAAGGAGAACCTACAGTACCTATTCAGTGTTGGCATCAATACATCGATTGTTTCTGTTTTTATTCCATTGCTGTCTTATTTATCCGATATTTTGATATATGAACGTACTCTATAATAATAACGTTAATGCATTTTCCTATAAACCGATTTGAACCTGGTTGGACTAAGTTGGGACGTGAAAAAACCTAATGGATAACAATATCATACTTGTAACTTATAAATAAGTTAAGGAATTATTAAACGTTGGTTTCCGAACTAAGCCTCGCTAATGTAACGCACCTGTCTTACTCCACTCCGTTATGATTATTTTTATCAATCTGGCACCTTATGATGTTTGAATAAATATCATAAACCACAGTAAATGAAAGTGGAAGTAACTATGAATACACGACATAACATGCTTGGTAAAACTTTATAATAAAAAAAAACATTCATTTGATGTCCATTATAACAAACTATAAAAATAAAAAACGTTGACAACCAAGGGAGAGGAGTAGCATTATTTTTTTATTTAATAATAGTAAATAAAATCTGTAGTCTAAGTAATCTATATCCGACATTAGGAACACATACAGTCAAGAATAATCTAACACTTAGCGAATCAGCACCGTGCACTCGTGCGTCGGGGTTTATATCCCTTCGAACACCAGACATTAGCGGTGCTGACGGCAGCCCACCATTAATCACCGCTATGAGCAACTGTGTTTTAAGCGTAGATTGCGGTGGTTTATTGTCGTTAAGATCGCAAAACACGAGACTGAACAAGGGTTCACGAATATTAACGCACCTGTCTTACTCCAGTCCGTTGTAATATTTTTTCATCAATCTGGCATTTTATGATGTTTAAATAAATATTCTATGGCGAGTAATGCACAGCAATATCATAGCGTTTTATCCGCTATTAATTTTTTTAATAGTCGATTCAGCGTTAATATTGATTTTAAGCTTACAAATCCAAGAATCTGAAAGAAATTTAAATGCTAAAAAACTGTTGACACTTATCATTGCATAATCACCAACTACATAATTGAAATTAAACGAGAACAAATGTTAAATTTCATTGCATTGATAGATTCAAACAGAATACAAACGTAGCTTCATTTTCCTACGCTTAGCAATTTAAATCAAATTCAAGAATTTGAAAACAAACTTAAACGCTAAAGACCTATTGACACTTATCACTGCATAATCACCAGTTACATGATTGAAAGTAAACGAGAACTAATGTTAAATTTCCTTGCATTGATAGATTTAAAACAGAATAAAAATGTACGCTTCATTTTCCTACGAAAAGCAATTTAAAAGTAATATTATTAAGATATAATTATGAATACTAAGGGTGGTAAACTTCATATCACTAATGCAAAACAAACCGCTTATAGTGAGAAACAGCTACAAAAGTATTATATTAGAAAAGGATATATTCAATGTGTGTATGGTATATATAGAAAAACCGATCAATTGCAAAACAACTTTATTTGTGAAAATATTCTAACGTGAGGGTTGAGATTGAGAACGATTATGAATCGGTAAAAAATGTAAATATAATTCCTTATAAATCTTAAATGTCCATTTTCATTCCAAAATCGTCTACAAAAGTAACCATTTTTTTCTTAATCCAAATAAATAGGGGGTATGTGAATTTTTTATTAGGAATGCTGCGACTACCACCATTATCCTTATTTTATGCTCTAAAGTTACTGAGCCTCTACTTCAATCACAGATTGAATACTACCTTCCAAAAACTTTCAGCAAAAATTAAAACATTTTAAAACCATCCATAAGAAAAATTATTTGGCATATTTACTATCCAAAATTTTTATTTGCGGGTTAACTTAAGCTACCTGGTGCCCCATAAAATCGGGACGGTTTTAAAATTCAATTTCTTAACCGACATAAAATGTTGAAAACTTTTTTATGCGACAGTTCACCGTTTTTCGATTGCATCCTAAGCGTTAGTTTACATGGAATAATTTACGTTCGTTAGCGCATCATGATGCTTCTGTTAAAGAAAATTATATTTTAAAGTAACGAATCTGTCATTCCTATACGAAATCACTGCGTCACGTCGGTCTCTAGCGCACTCAGACGTTCTTCACAGTGCCAATTCAAGCCGGAAAATCATTTTAAAACCAAATTTCGCTAATTAGCGAATTAATTCAATTTTTCTATTTGGATTAGCAATATCAAGGTACATTAGAACCAACAAAACTGTTGTTGTGCTTAAATAGAAGATTGAATAGGTATTTTATTTGTTTATTGAATAGGCCTTAAGATAAAGTGGAAGACACGCAAACCACTGTTGCTCCATGTATACGTTCTGAAACCAGAAGAGTTGAAGTCCACCTATACGAATTACTAAATGACATTTATTACATGATCATTTGCAAAAAAAACTAACTCTCTAGCAATAAAACGGCCAAGACATTACATTTTAACAGTTCCTGATTTTGGTTCACCCTGTATTGATCGGTTGCATTATATTATATTATTTATTTATTTATTTATTTTGCTTTAAAAAATCCGACGAGAAAAATCTTGGCAACGTAACGTCAGCATTGACCAAAGGGTGAAGAAAAACAATCTTGGATAGGATGAGTCCAAAGTCCCTCATTCTCTTCCTTTTCTGCGATTCAATCTGGTCGGATTCTATTGGCGTGATGAGGGATTTTACAAGTCTTTATTGATTTCTTGTAAGAAGAATTGCTTTTTTTTCAGAGAATTTCCCAAGGAGAAACTCATATAAACATTTAATAGTTTCTTAAAATGTGAGAAGAACTAAATTAACATGTGCCATGCTGAAATCTTAATTTATCAATAAAACTATTTTCTAAATAAAAATTTTGTTTCTAAATAAACTTGATTCTTTCTTTTTTAAGAATAAAAATAAAGTTTTTTTTATTTATTTATAAAAAATTATTTAAGAATGTTAAACCGTACATTATATTAGAAAATAATGGGAAAATGTAGGTGATAATATTAGTTATTTCATTAGTTCTAGCTGGTACCTTTTCCTTTATTTTTCTAACGTTGAATGTATTTGATTAAAAATTAAAATTATTTACAATTGAGTCTCATTTATTTTTTCCTAAAAGGTTAGAAAAAAGCAATTAATTTATTTTTGTAAGTTTTATATATTTTTTAAAATTTAAAACTTTTTTAATGTGAATTTCTAAGCTAAAATTTCTAACTTTTTAATTAAAGAGAATTATTTAAAGACTTCACTTATCTTGAAAGAGAATTCTTTCAAGATAAATTAGTAAATAAATAAATATTAATCAGTAAGTCAATTAATAGTGGTCAATATAACTCACAACTGGATCAGGGGCCTCATACCTGCAAGAAAAAAAAAATTATGAGTTCAGAATTGAACAGGACATTCTTTGAAAAAATAAACTGAGGAATAAAACGAAGACTAACAAAAACATTCTGTTCTTAACAGTTATAAAACTCCACATCTCACAAACGTATATTTTTCTTTTATAAGTGAAGGAAGACAAGTCCACATAGTCTGTACATCTAAATAATCTAATAATACATCTAAATAATCTGTATAAAAGTCAGTAAATTCTCTCTTTTGACCACTAGGTTAAAAGACTGACATTGACACTTATATCAATTTAAAGTTTTCACAAAGGTATAGTGAAATACTTCTACCAAATACATTGTTACGACCCACCTAACATAACTGCTTTCTTTGTTAGTTTGTAATGAATTACGAAACTAGTTTATTTCATAAACTTTACATCATAATGCGCTCAAAGTTCGAATAAGTTAGTCTCTATTTGACAAACGGACAACCTTACCACAAAAGCAGGAAACCCAACAGGAAACTAAGTTTGAAAACTCAGCACAAAACTCGTAGCTGGCGCAGCTGATCCGTTCGAACAATAGCCTTTCTTCTGCGACGCTTAACTGTCCACAGACAACCAACTTTCGTCGAAGGCCTACTCCTGTCAAAGGCCCTTTTACAAAACCAACATTGATTCCTTAATTAACTTAATTATCAAAAGCTTTACTTTTAGTTTAAACTTTTAAGGTAAAAGGAAAGGGTAAGGTAATCAAGAGTTATTATTACATTTACATGACCATTACATGAGTCATTATTACATTCAATGGCTTTTCGTTATGTATGTGATAATACCGAGACCCACAAGTCCTAGCCTGAAGTAATGTGAGAAACATTCCAGGCTAGGTCTAGCGACCTGGAATGTCGAGGTGGGACAGAAAAAAACACTTAGTGGATTAACTTTATATTACAAATAAAAAATCTAAACGAAGAAGTGCCTTTACATGTGAATCGATCAATAATCGCTCGATGACGATTACTGATCGATAATCGTCATCAATGACGATTATGTGCAAAAAATTAATTAGGTGCACCTCATATTCAAGTAAATCCATGATTCATAAAAGTAGACTGATATTATAAAATAACAATAAGTACTCGGTAATATGTAACGATTGGGTTACTTTGAATTTTTCTTTAATATGTCCCTAATAATTGTTTGATATGGTTAAAATTTGGAAATACTTATTCTTATTATTAGAACGTCCTTAGCCGAATATTCTCACGTCCATTCACTTACAAAATTCACTTAGGGTTAACACGCCAGGGTACTTTAAAGTCGTAACGATAAACTATGGGGAATCTTATGAAGATGTCATGGTAATTTTATGAAGTATAACAAATGAAACGACAACTAAATACGAAATCCAAGGAAATTATTCCGCCTTTCACGAATAAAACCGACTTGATCAGCAAGCTGGTGAATAAATGAGACTGTAAATGGTTATTAGGCAGTTCAGACCTCACGATCCTAAGTGAATAAATAATTAAACGTATACCATTTTTTATTGACACCTTTTTCAGTTAGGAAAGAAGGAAGTTATAAAGTACAGTTGATGACGCAAAAGTAGGTTAACGGCACATTGTGAAATATGCAGCTCTTCCCAGCTCGGCTGCAACATGTACGGTTTCCCCGAATAACTATGAATAACCTAGACGCAGCAAGAGGGAAATGTAGTCGTTGATTTTCTATTGATGTGCGCCAGATAGAGTTTATGTCTTGTGCCAATATAACTTGATTAGTTACACAAAGTAGAATAATGATTACCCGTACATTAGGGCTTAGGGTAAAAGAAGGATTGTGATCCTTAAACTTCACACCTTAGAATAGCTGTGCAGAGATGGCGATGGCAATCCAAAAATGGTATTGAATACAAAAAATCAAGATTGGGGGCTCAAATCTGAATTCTTTGTTAATTTATTCATTTTTTCAATTTGATTGCTTAAAGCTATTGGAAAAGTGCCGGAATCCATTGAGGCAGTTGTAGTTCCAGGATTCAGTTCAGTTATCCTGAGGATATGCTAACCTCGGCCTAAATAACCAGCGTGAAAATTGGCTTTCAGGTTCCGAGCGTAAATATATTCAATCAGAGTTAACCTTAACGAAATTCTAAAGTCATAAGTTAGATTCAGGCCTAGGAATCGCAGGAAATGATAGTGTTGTATCGTTGGCAGCGACCAACTGTGGTTTTAAATTCTATGAGACCTTCGTAAACATTTATGATCTTAACAAGACTGCATGGTCGAAAAAATGCGAAAACTGATATTATAAAATTAAGGAAAATATAGCATTAATTGAAACCCCGCGATTTGTGTTGCATAACTTGTTAACTTTGAGGTATGTGGTCACTTGAAAAATACCTAAACTGTTGATAATCACAGCATAAAATGGCAAAACTATGTCAAGTAACCCCCTACTGAATAATAAAACCAAACGCTCTACTTCCAACATAAAATCCACGAAAAACGTTACAACGCAGTGACATAAATCATTGATGGTGGTTCGTTTGGACCTGCAAAGATGGGAGCAATCACGGGGGGTGTGAACGGCCGATATTGATATCATTAGTCATTTAAATACGACACCGACGTGTTTTGTCCTCCCATTACGGTGAATAACTGTCGTTCAAATATTCATCTGAATAATACATGAGATTAACGTGCCATCATTAATGGATCCCCTCGTTCCTCTCGATTATCTATAAGCATATAATATATGCTTATTAATATATATAACATATGCTTGCATATAAAAAATATATATATATTTGTATATGCTTGCATTTTCTTAAATATATGCTTATCATACTATGAATATCAACGTTTGTAATTAATACACATAAAACTGACTTTTTTGTGGATAATAATAAAAGTTAAAACTTAGCTAATAAGACTAATGTAAATAGAACTTAATATATAAAACTTAAGAAAGGTTTTCAGGGAGAGGTTTCACTAACTCAAAAATTTGTGTTGTTTAGTAGATTCATTACATAGATTAGGTTATATCTTGTCAATAGATCAAAAGGATGGAGTCAGATTTAAAATTTGTTATTGATTTAGGATATTTATGACAGTAACATCGAGCAATCGACTTTTAACATCGATTACAGCAGTTCCCAAGGTTTGCTCAATAAGAGCAGTTTCGTGATTTGAAGTCAAAAATTTTAGTCACGAAACTTCCGGCTTGTATCCGGCATTGAAAAGGCTGTCCAAAGTGAAGAAGCAATCTTGACCAGTAAGAGTTCGAAGGGCCTAACCCCCCCCCTCCCCACTGCAAAAACCCCACCCTTCTTATACAATTCAATCTGACCGGACGCCGCGCCGTCTTGGCTGATAAAGGATTTCACAAGTTGTCTATTTATTATAAACTTAAAACGCGATTTCTGCTTTTTCTTGCGGCCGTATGAAAAACTTGAATAGGATATAGGCATACTTTACAATTTTATATCAACACTCAGAATGTTAAGTTACTGGATGTCAAGAGAAATATGAGTAGGGGGCATCTGAAACCCAATTTACTCGGCCACCACAAGGTCCAAACATGACGACTAAACCTTGAATACTGAGGGGTTTTTTTTGTTTTCAGCTACAATTTTTTTTATTGTTTTTGGTTCAAATCTATATGAAGATGCTGCAATTTCGTTTCATATATTTTCATATCGAATTTTGTTATATGATTTATGAGGATTCCAGTTTGGTAAGAAGCTATACGCGGTTATCTCAACCAATTTAAAACAGATGAAAACTCCTTGATCGCCTTGATTTACGGTAAGGGAATGCACTTCATCTATTTAAAGGATTAAAGCAAATTTAAATTACTTTATTAAACTAATCTTTTAATGATTATTACAATCTGAGATAAATAGAACTTTACTTGCGTGGAAGAGACTAAATATTCAACAAACACCTCTTAGAACATCGTATCTGAACGTGATAATATCGAAGTTACAGAAGCGTCTCAATTAACTTCAAAGGCCCTAACTAACTGATCATAGACTCAACGTGCTTTCCTCCTCCTCCAGGATTTTCTACTTAGTAACAATCTGGATACGCATGAGAGGCATGAAAGGGTTTAGATATGTATAAGGGATGGTATCATTATTAGGTTTAAAATAATCAAACCAAAGTAATAATAATGCTAACAAGAGGAAAAGGGTTACGTTGGACTAGGCGATGCGAGCCGTCTTTTTTTTTTTGTTTATCAAGACATCATCATAAGGAAACAAGTATAGTAAATAGTTCTCCAATTACATTGCTAATGTTTAAATAGTTTAAAGTCCAGTTTGCCAAACCATAAACCTACTGAGTATGTCATTTTTTCAATCTTTTACATTTCAAATGCATGAGTTACTCATATACTATAAAAACTTTCTGATTGTTACGCATATGATTAATCTTTTTCAACTGTTTTAGAAAGGACACATTTCCAGCAGCATTCATTCAATCATCCCAAAAACAACGTCATGTAATTTACAATCGTTTATTTTATAGCATTGGCAGCGTTCATTTACAATCGTTGTCCCAAAAACATGATTTAAAACACCATATTGGTACTAAGCTTATAACATTTTGGCTTTGTGACTAAAAAGGAACTAATAAAAAATGATAAAACAGCCAATAGTATCTAGAAGGTTTATTATTTCATACAAAACAAGCATTTCATTTCCAATATATTACATTACGATTACTACTAATTAAACTATAACAACAACTATATTCACCGAAAACAATACTTAAAATCCAAACATTGAGAATCAATCTATTCTTCAATAAAGCAGACACCATGTTGAACAAACCATTTCCACACAATCAGTTCCGCCATTGTGTAATTGACAACGGTATTATCAGTCAATCAGAGGCGGGCGGCAGCCGCGATTGTTGCTGATATTGCCGCAGCTCCTTCACCTTCGTATCCGCCTGTTGCACGCCCGTCCGCTGTATTATTAAACCTCCCTTTGCCTCTGTACCATTCCCACCTACCTATATATTTATTATTCTAAATGTATCATTGTAATCCTTTTTTTAACGGCCGGACAATAGCTTATTTTTTATGACTAGATAACACGTAGCTCGAAATCGAGCAAAAATCATATAGAAAAAGAATGAAGAATAATAATCAGCCTACTTATATACATTTAAAGTTTAATCAAAGGGCTAAATTCATCAGCAAAATTATGGCCTAACAACTGAAACTTTTAAAGTTAATTTGATCTACCACAGGAGTTTTCCTGTTAAACTTAAACGATTTTTAGGGAACATTTCCCCATGTCCTCTTGTTTCTATAATGTCTATTTTAATACCGGCAAAAGATCAACATTTAGCTGACCAAGAGCAAACACTTGTGCCGTGAGCAATGACTTCTTTGTTCAGGGACTGCCCCTGCACCTTATTGACAACTATCGCCAAAACAGATATTGTAGGGAACGGCTGTCTTTATAAGGAACCTTTCCCTTGTGGCAAAAACGCGTAAATGACGCTTTACCTCTACCAGTCTTTTCATTCTTGAAATACAACTCACCGCAATGAAAACATTTTTTGTTCATTGGTCTGAGGTTGGAAGGAGCATCAAAAATGTTACATCGGGAGTGTGATGCCAGTAGTTGCGATCGTGTTCTTTCCGACTTCTCCGACCGGTCAGAGTTCTTCTTCTTCTTTTCGGTGGCATTATAAATGCACCAAATCCAAAAATAGATTGGCTCTGATTAGTATAACTTCAAAAAACACTTCGATATATCGTAAACTACATTGTAAAACTGGTAACTGCAATTTTTAAGACCTTTAAAAACACTTCATAACATAACCTGAATTACATAATAAGTTTTTTGTTGAAAGCTAAAGCAGCCGTAAAAACAAAAACTGCTCTTAAAAAAATTATACCACGGTCTGCAATCTGAGGTTTACCTGTAGAACTGTTCAAAGCTTGACCATATGTTCAGTTGTAAACAAAGTGAACTGAGCTTGCTCAAATGGCGATGAATAGCGCCACTGTTCCGAGACTTCAGCCCTTTACTGTACTTTAGAGACGCCCTTTTTTAAAATTCTGAGACTTGTTGGCAAATCTACATAAAAATCACTTTAATTTGATACCTCAAACGTTAAAATCCGTCCAGCCGTTATTGCGGTTGGACTGTGAAAAGAAAACCGCTTGCGTATTAATATATAGATTTACCAGCTGATAACAAAGGCTTTGCCAGGGAGATTATTTCCACCTTGTTGTTTCTTATTGGTGCATTCTGTTAGTAAACATTGTAGCTATTTCTAATGATAGCGATAGTAACTATTCAAAGCACTTCCAAAACCCTTGACATGGTTCCCTTTCGGACGATCCTGGGCCTCAGCCCTTAAAGATATCAAAACCAAACAACCATAGTGCACATCATGAGATTCCAAGCTTTAATTTGACACCAAGATCACGTGTCTATGACATGTAGTTTTGGCTTTATATATGAATATTGATTTGAACCTGAGCGTTTCAACACTAACGAATGATGTAATCCAAAAAGATTTTCAAACTCTTAAGTTCAAATAAATAATTAATTAAGAAATAAGTGGTGTCATTTTTTTTAATAATTATCATAGTGATGCCTTGCTTAAATTTTTAGAGTTGGAATGTTTAATTGTTATTTGTAGTACTTCAGGAACAAAGAGATTTATTTACCTTGATAATATTAAGTAGAAATTATAAACATGCTTTATGGACTATCAAGTTACCAAGAAATAAATGTAAATTGAAGGCATAAGAAGGAGAAGAAGAAAAGTAAATATTACTGGTATTTTGATTCCTGAAAAATTTTCCACCCGATTTACGGAGAATAACCTACGGGGGAATGAATTACTTTTTAAATCTCACAGAGTCTATTGCACCCTCAAGAAATGTTATTCTTCAAAAGTGATTCCTAATAAAATCAGTTTTTTCTTTTGCATTATTTGTCAAATAAAGACTAAAACATAATTATTTCAAGTTAAAAACTATTTATAGTTCAGTTGATTTATGAATCATTACTTAATTGAGAAATACTAAGCATTCCCCCTCGGTTTCAAGCTATGTTTATTTTAGATTAGCAAGATTCTGATTATTGATTAGATAATAATAATTAGTGTAATTAAGTAGTCAAACTATTCAAACCCGTTATTTTATATATAAAACGTTGGCATATAGTTGTACTGAATTCGTCCCTCTCTGAATGTATGTTTGCAAAAACGTATTCTTACTCCAGGCTAAATTAATTTAAACTTTACAGGACAGCTGAATATTGCATTAGAAATCCCTCAATTTTTTTAGATTTTCATCGGTATATTTTAAAAAGCATATAGCTTGGAAAGAACTGAAATACTAACTAAATATAGACTAAAATCCCTACATTTTAAGTGCTTTTGCAGCTTTCTAGCATTTAGATATCCAACGATATAGTGATTCAAAGACCAGCAAGATTTGTATTAATCCAAGTTAAATAACAACTTCCAAGGAGGCCACAATGGCAGAGACTTACGTTGGCCTATTGGTACAATAAGGATACCACTTTATAAATCACCTATAATATAATGATACCCCAAATAAATAAATAAATAAATAGGATAAATAAATAAAGATACCAACTTATAAATCTGTTCAATACAATGCAATATTGCTAAAGTGTAAATAATTTAGTATTAAATGGTCAGTTTGTATTTGGATCAAATAACCTCAAGTTAACTAACTATTCCCATATATATTTACATTCTATGTAGTGTCTTAGAACAATTTGCATTGTTGGAACTTGTTAAAATAAACTGTTTGATCTGTTGGGAGGAAAAATGATTCATCAGGGCAAATTTTCAATGAGAATATTTTTAGATTACATTTTATTCTCCTTACTTCCTTTTAAACTTTTTACACTGGGCGACCGGATTTTAAAATTTTACCGTGTTAATCAACTGGAGGTATTTGTATGAATTTTACCTGGCCATTTCGGGTAATATCGCCGAACACATCAAAGCTACGGGTTTACAAACGCACATAACTTATTGTAGGCGATCTTATTGCCCATAAAGTTACAATTAAAATGTTATCAATGGGATGTTTTTGTGGGACGTTCAAACTGTTAGTGAAACCTTCCAAAAAAATCTATGAAAGAAATCGTGTTTTTTTAATAGCATCTAGCACAAGTCTTAGCTGCAAACTTGATGGTAGACTCCCATAATGTAATCTAAAAATTAAAAAGTCGCATACAGCTTATATTCGTTGATTCGCAACTTTAATTAACTATTAAACTGGTCTATTAGTACAATATAAGTATGTTGTTTCATCACTACACCAGGATCAATGTCTTTGTTGAGCGATGCCATAAAACGGCCAAGCAGTAGAAAGAGGTAAACCGGCAATGAAATGAGGGATAAAATATTTAACAATGTAATGGTACCAAGTAAATTGGACTGACTTCGCAGGGTGGGAAGGGGGTGTTTCTGGGCCTGTTGCACTGGAATGTTCGATACAAGATTCTACACCCCGTCTCCAGGGACAACTATCGGCCGCAAATTCAGACGCCGTCAAACATCTTGCGCTTCAACGCAATACAGATCCATAACAAAAACATCACCGCACAAACCGAAACCCCATGAAAATATAATAGTCTCTTGTAACGAATAATTTATGAACTAATTGCCTTTTAGAATGGGCTGGCCAAAATTCAACCATGATTGCACGTTATTCCCAGATCTTGTTTTGGAATTTGTTTTCTATGCAGACGCTGACTTAATGCAGCTAACTTTATTGTGTAGGCTATTTTGAAAGGTGGAATATTGTATGAGAAAAATATAAATATACTACTATTTTTTTAATTTTAGCGAATTTTTCCAATAGGGAGGAAGCTATTACCGTAGGTCTCATTGTAAGACCTAAGCTCGAGACCATGATAATTTTTCGTTTGGGGCCACCAGAAGCAAAAAACACCATCCGTTCCATTTTAATTTATACTTTTTTGAATTTTAAACATATGATCTTTGTATATTTATTTTATATATGTATTTAATTTTAAGGTTACATTTTACACACTTGAAAATGGAATAATTTCCGAAACGCGTTGTGTATAGTAAAATGTTAAAAAAAGGGTACTTAAGGAATTTCTTTCTCTCTTTAAATATATATATCTACATATATATCTATGTGTCTGTCAGCTCGATAGCGGCTGTAAAAATAGGCCAATCTTAATGAAATTTGGTACAGACATGTAAAGTGGTAATCAATCGAACGAGTTCGAAAACCAGCCCGATCGGACCACCGGAAGGGGGGGTAAAGGTAGATAAACCCCTCTAAAAATGGGTTTTTTGAGATTTTTAAACACGCAAAAATATAAATTATCTATTTTTTGGCACCATTGAATAGCTAAAAAAAATCTTGAATCATTGCTCTATGTCTATTGGTTACCAATATATTGAAAGTGGTAAACTCAGTACGTTGTCCCAATGTTAACCTTATGGGGAATAAGTAAATTTAATTCTATATCTCACTTATTTCTCAACACATCTTAATTAACTTGGTTTGTGGCTTCATCTAGTTGATATCTAATGTTTAATAGTCTAAAATCCCTGATACTTCCATTTTCGTGGCAGCAAACTTGCATACTCATTCCCAATGTTATCCTTAAGGGAAATAAAAAAAAAATTATTCCTTATTTTTTAACATATCTTAATAAAACTTGGTGTATGGCTTCTTTTAGTTAAGACCTATCAATATTAAAGTAAAACCAACCAGTTTTAAGATATCCGTTGCAGCAAACCTGCACACCCTTTCCCCATTTTATTCTTACGAGATTACAAAAACATGTCAAATCTCGCTATGTTGGATTGAAATATGTCCTTTCGCATTTGAAATTCACTGAGTATGCAGGTCTGCTGCAACGGGGGTATTACATTTTAAGAGACAAAAATAGAAATACTTTTTTTAACAATGCATATTTACTTTTGGGGTCTTTCTTATATAGTTAGGATCATCCTTATTGCCTCTTTTGAGTTGCCAATACTGCCTCTTTTGGGTAATACAATATGAATTGTGCTAAAGCTAAAAATATGGTAAATAACATAATATGAAAGTAACAACTAATTCTGAATCACTAATTATCAATCTTTTTACAAAAATAGAGGACGATATTATTAAATTTCACTTAATATTAGTCCCATTGTGATTATTCTCATAAATACAACAGATAAATATACCGTCATAAATAAATGTCTGTCATAAGTTGAAGAAGAATTCATTAATATCAATCAGTAAAAGCACTCTGGAAATATTGGGGTCACCGTAGGAAGATGCATTAAGGGTTTCAAATGACCCTTTATATCTGAAAGCTTCGCTCCATAAAATTGAAATAAAATGCTCGAGGGATGCATTAGTCCACACGTCGCGGCCAAGGTTGCCAACATACTCTTAGCTTCACTCATCTTTCACCGCAGGGTGAATCTCTCAGATCATTAAAGGGAAACAGTACTTAACCTACAAGATATATTGAATCCAAATTTAAGTAAAATTTAACATTACGTCTTATCATGTCGCCCCAATCATGTCTGGGGAGATTTAGTTTATGATTAAGAAATAAATAAAAAAAAATATATATATATATATATGCACGAAACGTATATGTTTGCCCAAAAAACCGTATCTAGATGTAACCGTTAACCGTATATAGAACTGCATGGCGAAAAGTATACTTTTCGTTCGTATATTTGTTTGTTATAAATATAAACAAATATATTTCTTATTTGAGTGTAAAATGTGACGCATTCCACAATTGAATCTGACTCTCGTGCAAAACGTTCAAAATAAAACAATAAAGCATTTTATCTTAAGAGTGGAGGATTTGTTGAGACATAAATATATTTACAGAAATAAGAATCCCGTTCAATTCCGTCGTCATTTGAGGTATTTTTGATGAATTAGGGGTTTTTTACATGTGAAAGTTATTTGCGGCACTCAAATACAAATCAATGCATGTTTATTAAGTATTCAAACTCGTATTGCCTTTATACGAAATTTCCTAGTGACGAAATATCAAATACTATCCAAGTTCCTCATGACCTATTACAATTCAAAACTAAGTAACGTTCAAAGTGATAAAGTTATGCCCATTTTCGTGATTTAATGGTTTCCTAAAGAATATAAGGATTTATTATTACAAAACGTTACAACATTTTTGTGAAACTCGATATTCAAATACAGAAAAAAGTTGTGAAAGTAAATTGAAATACAGATAAAAGTTTAATTTACAACCAACGACAAATTTCATATAAAAGTCCACGTGTGAAACAAGCGAGCCAGTTACTCTGAGACATTGTTTGAAAAGTTCCAATCCAAAGTTACACTTCGATTACTTTTCCAGTCGACAACTTTTCGAGTAGTCAGCGATTCAACTTCAACAATCACTTATTTTACTTTCACTCGCAATGTAATAAATGTCCAACATAAAGAGTTATGACCAGCAAGAAACCCTCGATAGTTTAGAACATCTCTTAAAATATTCAGCTGCTTTCCCTTATGGTACTGCAAAGTGTTTAGACAATAGTTTTTCATAGATTTTCCTCCATGTGAACTACTTATTTTTCCGGTTGTATAGAAGTGGCCTCGAACGGACCGTGAGGTGAAGTATAGAGCATTTACTGCCTTTTGATTTTGGCCTCCGTTACGAATTCTTTGTCTCCGTTATGAAAGGCAAAGACAAATTAAAATTACTTGCGCTAACTTATCATTGAATCACATTCAAATCAAATCAAAGTTTATTTTCACAATAAATGATTACACAACAATACATTATATGAAGTATTAAAAGGTCCCTGCGAAGCAAAGCTTGAGTGCAGGGACCGAGTCGTTACAAAGTATTGCAGTCCTTGAGAATGTCCATGGCAAAGATAACAACAAGATTTAACAAAGAAATAATGAAATCTAAACAAAAATCAGATGCAAACGAGGATAAATTACAGAGGAAAAAGAACCACCAACGTGCTAGCGAGCGAGCATGCTAATGTACCGAATTGACAAATTAAAGAAAAATAATAATTCATCAAAAAAAGTGGAGCTCATGGCAGGCAAACTCACCATTCCAACCGTCGCATTCTTTCCTGATATCGTACATCGATCATTCAACCCAAAGATTGTGGCCATGCATACACACACTCCTACACCCATGCACACGCACACACACCTACTCACACACACACTCATATACTCACACATACTCAACCAATCAAACAAACATCGTGACCTGCATTCCCAGTTCCCACATGCATCGGG
Source organism: Flexamia atlantica (assembly GCA_035578135.1). Classification (NCBI taxonomy): domain Eukaryota; kingdom Metazoa; phylum Arthropoda; class Insecta; order Hemiptera; family Cicadellidae; genus Flexamia; species Flexamia atlantica. The sequence goes on along the minus strand of JAQJVK010000012.1, from coordinate 15,866,129 downwards.
GACATATCCATACACTCACAGATTCATACACAGGCGTAACTTACTCAAACCATTTCCTACATCCTACATGTAAAGTCATGAGTACTCTGAGGCAAGAAGTCCATCAATCTCGGCCCGACCGATACTATTTAACCAGTCATTAAGGTATTTTTTATATGTAGTTATTGTACAGGGGGCGGGGTGTTTTAGGATGTCAGGTAATTTTGGAAATATTACATTAGCAATGTAAAATGAATTAGTTTTATTAATACTCTTATTTAACCGTAGTGTAGTGATGCCTGTATTTACATTATACCGAGTAAGATAACTGTGGGTGGAATTCGAGATAATGTTAGGCTTATTTTTGAAGAGTACCTGGTGGACCGAGCCTTGCTCGGTGTTATTTCATGTTTACCAGTTCATCCAATTACTATAAAATATTTCAATGTCATAAAATTGATAAATAGAAACCTTTTTTATTGCTCCATGGACTCTTCATCCCACTTGCTGTATTTTCCCTTAATGGCTGTAGATTCCAAACAGCTGTTATGATTACTTCATTTGTTTACACTTTCTTTGTTTATTTTCGTTGCTATCACGGCAACCCATAAGGCCAATGTTAAAATTTTACAACTTTAAAATCCGATTTATTACGTTATTAGATTTTCTCTGGCCAAGTAATCTGCATTAAATACGTTTTTGAGTCATAAATTACTTATTTACAGACTTTGAAGGAAATCCTCGGAGCCGTTTTTGAGATCGTTGTGCAAGCAAGCAAGCAAGCAAGCATACATACAAGATAACACTGCTCGTATAAGAGTATAGGATGTAAGGAATGAGTGATCTGATAAACAATTGGGAAATGTCAAAAACTTTAAATTCATTCAAAAGCATATCAGACGGATATCTTCGAGGTTTCTGAAGAGCCGCTTTAATTATTGATTTTTGAATAACAGACAAAGGCTGGAGAATGCTCCGATACCCTCCACCCCAGGCGAGTATACCATATTGAAGCACGGTAACTAGAAAAAAGACGGTAGGGTTCACGAGTGACGTAACCGGCACCAAAGTAAACATTAGCGCTAGTGGTTGTCAATGTGTTCGTAGGAGTGCGCTCTTTTGTTGACATTCACTTGTCTAAAAGAGTCAGCTGGACCTTTTTTCACAAAATAAAATAATTAATACTGCATACATGATTTGCAAACAAAATAAACAATTTTTGTTTATCAACACATCATTTTGACGTTTTAAGGTAGACTGAAGTGCTCCTGGCTTTAAATTGGAGTACTACTAGCGCTAATGTTTACTTTGGTGCCGGTTACGTCACTCGTGAACCCTACCGTCTTTTTTCTAGTTACCGTGATATTGAAGGATAGATTGGACGTAAACAAAATAGACGGTTCTTAATAGATCAAAAGGTAATATTCTACTAATTACTGAAAAAACATAAATAAACTTTCTCAATTTCTTTATAACTTCGTGGACATGGGCAGACCATCTAAGGCGGTTGTCGAAATCAACACCCAGTATTTAAAGGACGACACACTCTCAACAGACTCACACGACACACACGCACCCCGGCGACCACAGGAGTGAAGCATCAATCGAAACCCCTCCGGGTCCATCAGATCTAAGAGATATTGCCATGTACTTTGTTTTCTTAAAATTGACTGTGAGACGGTTCTGATCGAACCAACTAATTTTAACATTAATATGAATGAGCGTAACATAATTTTGACATTAATATGAATGAGCGTGGTCATAGTAGCGTGTTCACTATGTAGTGACATTGGGTACCTGACAGAAATGGGCTTGCACCATTATTAAAAACAATGCATTCGATTAATTTATAAAGTTAACGATTGGTAATAATAAAACATTTCATTTGTATAGTTAGAGACTTCGAGGTGTACTTCATAAACAATTCAAAACTGTAAATGTCACAACTTTTTATCACATCAGACACCAGGATACAAAGATATCAAAGTTTTGGTAACGGTCTTACGGTTAGGGTTTTAAAAATATAGAAGATAAAGTGATAATATCGTTTAAAAATATTGATTACTCCGCTACACATTTGATCTTGTTTCATGTTTTGTTATTACTTTCGGTTGTAAGATTTTAATAGATATCTAAAGTTACGCTTTAAAGTTATATAGTTTTGTCTCCCAAGAGCTAACACAAACTTTAAGAGTATATTTTACAATTATTATATGAAATATAATAAAACATTAGTAAAAACAATTTAATCTCATTATATATTTTAAAGTTATCTTTTCCTATATCTTCCTGTATTTCTAGGTGCGAGTTTAAATTGCTTTTATAATGAACCTTTTAATAACAACTTCTAAAACATTATATTTCATAATAAGATAACGGCAAAGACAAATTAAAATTACGTGCTTTAACTTATCATTGAATCACTTTAATATATTGCCTTCGAGGGTGTTCAGGGAAACTAGGTTTGTTTTACGGCCTCATTTGAATAAAATATATCGCCATTACCCTTGAATGGTGGCAAGGGAGGCGACTTGTAGCAATCGATGTTGATGTTGTGCTAACATACTATGTATATAAGAGGTGGTTTATCGCTGAGTATTTGTATAGCTATGTGTTTGTTCAGTGTGAATGCAAAAACTACTGAAACGACTGTGCTGACATTTGATAAGAATACAGATCATATACCCGGCAAATAATGAACAATTGGGAAATGTCAAAAACTTTAAATTAATAAAACATTTCATTTGTATAGTTAGAGACTTCGAGGTGTACTTCATTCGCGAGTAAAAAATCTCCTCAGGCTGTTCCCCCTTTACGCCTAAATGTTCGACGTTTCCATTTTAGTATGAGGTAAGCATTCAAATACTGGAGTGTTCACCATTAAACAACTATAGACATTACGAGTTTACAGTTTAAGTATTATGTTTAAATGAAATAAGATTGATAAAGCATATTAATAAGGAATATTTAAAAGGAGGAAACACTAATAATACGTTGATCTATGATAGAAACGAAAGTTACAATAAATACGCTGTTATGAGATGAATATCTTAACATTTATTATTGAATAGAAAATTGCACCAAAAATTTGTAGTAAGAAAAGTTACATTCGTGGGAAAACATAATGTATAGTAACAAGCACATTAATGCAGTAATGTGATACTTTTATCGGAGGTACAAAGTCTTTTGCATTTTAAATGGGAATAGTAATATGCCTATAATGGTCCTAATATAAGTTGTGTCACTTCAAATTTAGCTCAATACTCGTAAAATTGTGGTCAATAGAAGAATTAAAGTGTGCTTGATGAGAAACGAGCAACCAATTTCTTCAATACAAAACTTTGATTGTTGAACTTCCTTATTTCCTCGTAAATCCTCTCTATGACCCGTTACATTCAATGAAACGGGCGATTTTGTGTATACATTGTAAATCTTTCTCGTAAGTAACGGAAATCCATTTTATCGCCGCTATGATTAATGTGGCACCCGTGAATAAGCGATATTTACACTCCGCTGGTTTTTCAATTAGTTTCTCGAGGGTTTTCGCCCAAATGAAAAGGAGAAGAAAGTTGAGAAATGGCGGCAACTTATAAGAAAAGTTATGAAATGCGTTATAATCATCGACATTAATGTATTAATTTATAATTAACTCAAAAGCATGGGCGGAGTTGGAGGTTGTTTCTTGGGGGGGCACACTTTCAAAATTTCCGTACCGCAATATAAATAGGCTAAAGTAAAGTGAAATGTTTTTGCCATTGTTTGTTTAAGTTGGGGGGGGCATTACCCCCCCCCTTGCCCCCCCCCCGTAACCCCGCCTATGCCTCACAAGGATTAAACACAGAGAAATAAAGCTATTTTTTCCTGATTATGGATCGTTGACTTCAGGGGTCACTCAAGCCTACACGAAAATCCACAGCCCTGGGTAAAAAGACGTGTTGTGAAAAGGGTTCCGCAGTAAGATACAGTTTTATTCCGTGTATATTTAAGATTAGTAGTATCATGTATGGTCATAAACTTAAAGGGTCTAACACTAACACGTCTACTTTGTTCTTACCTAAACTTAAACAAAGAAAAATGGGTCTTGTTATCAAATAAATCTCGAAAACATATCTGGCCGTTCCCTGGGGGAGAATATCAATCCTGGCCGCCCTGATGGACGCAGCTCAGACAACGAGGCCCGCTGGGACGGCAGGGCTGCGTCAGCCTCCGCCCACGTCTTCGATGAATAAGTCATATCGTATTTTGTAACGAGAACGAAATAAAATTATTGGTATCCAATATTTTAAAAGAATGGTATCCATCAATATGAAGGTCAAACAAAGAACAGTTTTAAAAATATTATTGGGTCTAATCTATGTAAAGGGAAAAAATAAAAACTATTTTCTATCGTGGTATAGCTCTCGATTAACTTTGTTTCCATTTTCTAAATTCATATTCCAGCGAACATCTCCATTAGCGAGACTTCTGTTAAAATTTTTCGATTGAGGAACCTTTATCGTTTTTCTAACTAGAATTTACGTATAGAGATATTCCACAAACTTCCAATCTAAATTAAATTTGTTTGTAACTTAGATGGCTCTTCCATTATAATGTTTGTTATTGGCAGTTAAACCTCTTTACAATAAAAACTCAGACTGATATTTAGTACAAAATATACTAGGCGCAAAAACCATTGTATATAGAAAACAGCAAAGACTGAATAGTAAAAAGAATTGTGTACAAATTAATTTTACAAAGCATCACAGTTTAAAATAAAAATGTTGAAATATATGCAATCACTGTTAAAATGTCATTAAATTTGAAAAATACATATATCTCCCTTAATCTCAAAATAAATGGAACTCTCAAAAGAACTTATTTAGATTTCAGTTCGGTTGAACAGCATTACAAAGAGAAATACTGATCATATCTTTTACTGAACCGCATTTTTCATTTCATGTTTGATGAAACACAGGCGTTCGATACGAGAAATTTATATAAATCTACCTTTAAGGTTCCTCATGATGAAATATTTGAATTTACAAGTAAGAATAAAGTTTTCATTTTATTCCACATATACATTTCAAACCATATTCAGCTTAGTGTATTATTTCATGTTGCCGGGGTACTAGTAGTAGGTTCAAGAACATGCGACAGGACGCCTAACCTAATGTAATAAATAAAATTACAATAATTAGTTTTAATTAGTTTTAAACCAATATCACTTTTGAAATTTGAAAACTTAACGAAAAAGTTAGAACAATATATAAAATGTAATAAAAGAGTTATTAATAAAAAATATAAAGCTATTCAAACTTTGGAGGAAATATATTTATTTTGTATTGGAATTAAATTCCAGGCATAAACGCTTTGTGAAAGCGTACAGCAATTACAGTTAAATGTCAGTGCCATAGTAAGAGAGTAGATGTTATTCAAAGAGAAAACATGACAAATATTTATACTAAACGTTAGTGTGTTTATGTTTATTTTAATATCGAGCCTAAAAAGTCTTATAAAACAATATATTCTACAGGGCCGTTTAGCTCATTTTATTATAACATCTAGCAAATAGGTATTCTGACATGCACCGTAAACTAACAAGATTCAGTGTTTGAACTTTTTAGATTGAGCCTTTATATAATACTTTTTATGAAAATTTTAAAGTTCTTTTTCATTAAATAGATTCTAATAACACCATTTTAAATGCATTTTTCCATTTATTTACTTAATCCTTTTAGAAAAATCATAAACAGTATATCAATGAGTTCAATGTAGATTGTTTTTTACTAAAACATTTACTATACTGCATACATTACTTAACTACATATTGACCTAATATATTGGTAACATGCCTAGGCAGATGATTTTATGGTTATGAAAATACATGTCCTTGGTTTTTTACCACAAACTAAGAAAAAACTAAAACCGTTAACGATAGGCATACAACGAAACTATACTATTTTCCATTATTTTCATAGGAAATATCAGTTAATTTTAACATCCGAGCAGCGAAATTTCGGCACGACAGGACATCCGATGCCGCTAATGTTGCAGTGTACTCATTATTCTCGGTTACAAAAGACCGGATGGATATTAATTGTTTTCAATTTAATCCGCATTATAACAATTATTGTGATAAGACAGAAACTGTGTAACACAAACAGTAAACGGTAAAATATAAAATATAAAGGCTGGTATTGAGGTTGTTTAAATTGGGTGGTCGAAAATATAGTAACGTGATAATTTTTTTCTTCATATAAAATGTTATAAGTATGAGAATGTGTTAAGTTTACGTGGTTTATTATACGTTAAAAGGATACGATTTCCTATTAGTAAAACAGTTGGAATAATATAAAAGATATACTAAAATAAAAATACCTAATAAAAGATTACAGCTCAGTACTTATAAGCTTACATATATATATAAAGCTTAAATACGAGTATATAACAGGGCTAAAATTGAACACCAATAATTACGCAGACTTTATTATTAAATATAATAAACCTGGGATCAGAGGTTGGTCCAAAAACTAATTCCCATGTAACTTTGCATAAGAAAACCTGCCAATGCTATTCTTTTACACCATTGGTGTTACAGTACTTGTCTTCTCGTTCCGGCCCGTCCAATCAACGCCATGTACTCGCCTGGCGGCAAAGGAATAAGGAGAAAGAAAAGAAGAAGGAGAAGTGAGGAAGAAATAAAATAGTGGTTAAAACTAACTCGAAAAACTTCTCTACTCTCCGCCGCGGGCCTCGTAGGGTAGTCCACATTCCGCTGCGTCGCTTCCACTCCCGTCAGCTCATCGACCCTTGCCAATCGCCAGTAACGAAATATTGGAAGATCCAGCAACTTTATCATTCCTTGCTTAGTACGTCCTCACTCTTCGGACCGGCGCCTCTGCCGCGTATTTCTTTGGCTGTCCTCTAGGATGATTATTGTTCTTCCTCCGCACCCGTTTTCAAGACTATCACCGCTGGGACACCCCGCCGGCACGACCTTCACAAATTGAACTTTCATATACATCTCAACCTTACCCACCATCACCTTTCAAGGTTCTTTCCATCAGTTCTAGATACGTTTTCCAGCACATTTTACACGATTTTTCATAAGCAGTTATTTTGGCAATCTTCAAAACAGAATTTTTGCTGCCGGGAAATATATGATGGGAGAAATTCAACAGTGAAATTTCCAGCTAAGAATGATCAATTGGTATTCATCGACTATACCAATAGTGATTTAGAAATAATGATGGTGTAAACATAATTTGATTGCTTATTATAACGTTCCTTGGTGTAAGAACAGACAAAACGGCGCTTCGATAGATGTAATCTAAAATCTAAAAATTAAATCTAGAAAAAAAATTTAAAAATTAGAATCTAAAAATTAAATTTAAATTATCTTATGTTCCAAACCCAAATGATTAAATAGAGGGTATATTTCACAGTTCTTGCAAACTATACAAAGCCTTGCTATTTAAAATGTCGTTGAAAAACACCTACGATCATTTAAAAAATTCAACACATCTAACTTACGAGAAACCTACAATCCTGGCGAAAAATTATCTTCACACAATCTACATATAATAAACAATAGACATAGACGAGAACAAAAAAACTTAATCCAAAAGTTTAAATTATTTTATTTGTAAATGTAAGTTTCAAAAGCAAACGAATCTCCAGCAAACAAGGGTGCAGCCCTACTAGAAATTGTTTAAAATCGCAAAAACAATAACAAAAAGTCTCTCTTAATAAAAACGAGGTTTGTCTTACCTTACATACTAATCAGGGTCCGACTTACCAGAAAATGAAAAACAAAATTAGCTTAAGGTAAACACACTAGCACTAAATTAACAAAGGTAATAAAATTAATCATTATTAGATGAAACCATGAAATTGTTCTGGTGAATATATTGAATAGCACAGTCTATTGAAGCATATATTTTATTTATTTGTTTAAGTCTATAATATTTGTATGGACCCAAAAAAAGAGTTAGTTCAGTCAAATGTCCTTACTGGTGTGTTATGGAAAGAATTTCTGTTTGTCTCAAGACTATTTACGAAGGAATGATTACCGAATTTTGTCACAATTAAAGTTGGTTGAACCTAAGGTTTTAAAGGACGTCAACACTTCTCCAACAAAATTTGTAAGTAGAAATCCTAAATCAGCGTTTCTTAGTTCTAAAAATATACTTCTTATTTTATTTAACAATGACTACGATTTATTGAGACAAAAACAGAATCGTGTGAGCCGTCAGGTTGAGTTTAAACTGTCACGACCAGAACTGTCAACTGAGTCTAACTTGATCAATTCCGGAGATTGGCAGTTGGGGATATTATTGTGTTACTTGCTTCAGTTTCGTTCCACCAACACACGACGTCGTGTTACATAGGAAACGGTTTTACTCACAATTGCGTTTAAACTAAAATACTGGCGTACATGTTATTTTGCTTAACATTTCTATTCAAGACACAACTCATTTCAGACGAATACACCTTGAAATGAGTGGTACTGTACAAAATCGCCACTTCGCTTCCGAGATTCTAAAAAAGCCTTTTTACGAGTTATTTAAGCTATTTACATTGCACTCAAATAACGCGGTGTAGCATTGGAATGTGTAAACAAAAACTATTTTGTAAAACTATGTACTCCCTTAAATCGATCTTAAATCTTTGATATTGCGTTAAATTAGATTTCATCTGGATAACAAATTACACTACGTAAACCGTAGCACAGCTAAATGTGAAAAAATTAGCATAGCCCGTAATGAAACCACAGTTCCAATAGTCGCCGCTAATGTTGCAGGAAAACGATGTTTGCCTTTGAAAGAGAACATACTCTCAATTAAGCCATTACATTACAACTTTACACTTGGATACCATCAAAACAAGAGTGGTTGATAACAATACTTCACTCGGTCCACTAAGCTCGTGGAAGATTATACCACTCCCCTGATGTTCGTGGCTACTGGCACTCTTCGCCCCATCTCCGCACACTGACCTGTTACCGTTCATTAACTCTCGGATGAAAACAACACTTAAATGTTCACCTTAGAGTTAACAGACGCTTTAGCGACTGTCCAACCATTACAATAACCATTAGCTACAGAAATAATAATATAATCGTGTAACAACTGCTACTTGATTTCTTTGAGCATAAAGATTTTTTTTTTACTTTGTGTTACATTAATTAAGAATTCATTCTGAAGTAATATTCCATGAGAAAATGTATTCAACGCTTTACGTGCTTAATAAATGGATGCATGTCAATTTACGTTTTTCCTTCTGGTTTTATTTTTGATTTATCCACACCGGTGGCCCAAAGACTTTAGGTGATTTTAAGTAAAATACATCTAAATGATCGTAAAAATTTAACGTTAAGCCTATATTTTATCTGGATCATACTTAACGCAAACAGATGAGTTCTCGGAAAAATGCACAAGGTAATTGTTTGATTACAAAAAGAAAATTGAATGAAATTTCCATAAAACATTTAGTTAAAAAATGACATTGATATGATAGACGTTTCTCTTAGTTTCTAGCTTACTAGACGAGGATGACAAAAAAGAAAGATTTTTATTTAAACTTTTGGAATTTTTTTAAAAGCCATTCTCAACAATATTGTCAAGATTGCTTTTTATGGTGATCTTATATAAGTCAAATAATAGAAAAATACTCAAAACGACTGCAATAAAGTCTTCAATTAAAAAACACGGTACAAATCTTTTCTACACTGTGCAAATTCTTAAGGAAAATATATAGATAGTGTTGTGAAAAGAGAGACATCCAGACTCAGATTAAACCTAAAGGGTTAGAAATAGTTTTACTTTTGTCCTGCTCCGCGAGATAAATTTCAATTTCCTTGAGTATATACGATAAAAGCCTAGAAGGAAAGTCCAAATCCTCGGAGGCCACTTTTTTCTAAGCCTCATAAAAATCCTACTTTTTAATCATCTGAAATTTAGCTACGTTATCAGTGAGAGAGGACCTAACAAACTTTTCGAAAGGTCGGGTAAGATTCGAAGATATAATCTGTGATACTTTGAACTTAGTATTAACATAAAAAAACAGAAAAATTATAAATTGATGCTATAGTTGTATCGGTTTCAAGTATCCCACCAACTACACTTAGGAACGTAGAAGATGTTACATATCTCTTAAACGAAAATGGAACGTGACACACGCTGATTGAGACACGGTGACAGCCTCTGATCTGCAACTACTAAACTCAACATTACAAAACTGGATGCCACAAATCATTGGCGTGAGACCTTCCACATGAGAGGTCTTCATAAAAACCATAGAGAAATTATAATACAAACCCTTCGGAAAGGATAAGTTCGATTCTTAACATTTGAAAAAAAACTGTATTTAAATACATGAAAAAGGAATACTCTGAGATTTGAATCTGACCAACTCAACTTACGTCGCTAATGGTTTGAGGGCCACATTCATATGGATTTCCAAAGACCAACGTAAAAAATTGTTTCCAGTTAGGACTGTCGGTTTTAAACCATAAATAATCACAATTAATGTTTTCTAGCAACCAAGCTGTTCTCTCAAGCGGCTCTTCCTAAAACTGGTAAAACGAAATTTCAATAGCTTTTAATTAAAAGACTCTATAATTTTATATCTTAAATAAGGGGCAGAAGATTGACATAGAATAAATCTAGAAAACCTTATCAAAAGTGATTATTTACCGAAAATGTAAGCGGGAATTTGAAATAATGAACAGTAGAACCTCAATAAGAAGACTCTTGATAGCACAAAACCCTTGATAAAAGTGCATTTTTCAAGTCTCCTTGAAACTCTAATGACACTTAATAAACACGAGTTAACACAAACCTCAAAAAGAACATAATGAGACTCTTTCCAGAATCCCCTTGAGAGTCTTCTTATCAAGGTAGTGCTGTATTTCTTATCCAAACGGCTTGTTATAAATTAAAAAACAAATCAAATGTTGGTAAAATGTTATCAATTTAAAAAATGTAGTCTTAATTATTGAGATACAATTTAAAACAGTTAGGTATCGTTTTAGAGTTTATAATCACAATTTTCCTTGGTGGTTAGAGAAGTAAACTGTGGGTTGAAAAAAGTTATGCATGCCCGGACTTTGTAATGGTTAAGAGTTTGTATAATTTTTCTTAGCATTATTTCTTTTTATCTTAAAATCATAAAAAAATATTAAGCTTACAGAAAATGTTTTTTCTACAAAAGTTAGTTCAAAACAAAATGTAGTATCAGTTCAAAACAAAAGGTACTATTATCCAACGAAAACTTTTTCGATAAAAACATATTATACCTATTGTTCATTAGATATATTAAATACGAGAAGTACTCAAATTAAAATTTATCATTACTTGATCGTACATGTACAAAGTAATTGTCAAAGTAAAACATAAAACCGCTTGCTGAAGTTGAAATAGCAAAACCAGAATGTAGCGACCTAAATGTTACATGACCAAAGCGCTAGGCGGAATAAAAGCCTCAAGCAAAACTCAAACTTGAATTACGAGAGTTATACCAAACTTGAAACCTCATGTTTAACCGCAAGTGCGAGACAACATGTTCAACTAATTTTGACAAGAGAAAAATTGTACGTGCATTTAACTGAAACCGTTGAGTTTTCCGACTCTCGTTGTTTATAAAATTAATGTATCAATCAATTATAATCAAATTGCGTAGCTCTGCAACTAGACTAAAATGCTTCTGGGCAACCTGTGTAAAATAAACATTTGTTAAATAAATAAATACTTGGGCAAAACGGCAAAACGATAACTGATACCAGGAGCTTAAATGTATACAGGAAACAGATTTCCTGGCCAACCCGCTATCAGTTAGCACTTGCGAAATATTGTACCACTGTTTTTAGGGGATTTAATCAAGCACTTATGAAGATGAATATACATGGTTTGATAACAGAAGAACACTCATAGAAATACTACAACCAATTGAATTGTGTTAATTATTTTCACTCAAACTGTAAACTATAATTTTCCAATAAGCCTAAAATAATTTATTATTAACTCTCAAGTTAATGAAAAGCTTATATGTAAAGTGACTTTGCCAATTATACATTCTATCAAATATAAGAGGAGAGTTCTAACGATTTATAAACCCATTTCTTACAAGTCATTTCAAAGTGTTATTTCAAATGAGAAATGACAATCGCGAACACGCCTCTGAGGTGGATAAATATAAAGCTGGATTGCCAGAGCCACTCAGGACATGACAGCGGAATGACGGTCATTTACACAAGTCTCAGAAGTTGTCCGCAGACGGCTCTGTGAAGCTTGGAGTCATTTGTACGACATCAACTAACGAGCGCGATGCATCACTTGGGTTTACAAGGCGAGATCATAAAATAACCTCGGATGCGCTACTTCGGAAAACGTCATTAACTTACAACATCTCAATTCGCAAAATAATTTTATTATATATAGGGAATACACCAAATTTATAAATAAAACAGAATAAAGATAGATTGTAAAACTTTAAATACAGTGGACAAAAGCTGAGTGTTTATAGTCAACTAGATGATTTAACTTAAATTTATTTTGTTTTATACATGAGTATAACACAACGATAAATTGAATAGTTCGTCTTTAAATGGGCAGACTTTTATATTTACAACAAAAATATAAAATGTATAACATTATGGCAATAGCTTAAACATTCTTAGAGTAGGATTGATCTTATACTTAACAGCCAATAATTTTTCCGAGGTTATATTGCAAGAATTATTTTACAATAGTTTGATAAAACTTTTTAGTAGTAGGTTTTATTAAACATAGGCCACAGTAGTTATCAATTAAACTAGTGAAGTAATCTAAAGTTAATTTAACTATCTAATTTCTTTGTAAGCAGTTTGTTTATTACATTTACTTCAAGATACTTAGAAAATTAAAAATACATCAACACACCAACGCGATATAAAAAAGTTATTTGTAACATACTCCATAAATGAACTCTCGCACTGTGAATAAGTATACATTAAGCGCTAGCCCGTGCAGAATAATTAGAACAATTGCTAAGAGTATTTTTCTAGATAGTTAATTTTAATAACCTAGGTAAAGTACCATGATAGGTAGTGATAACCTAGTACCTAATAATATGATTTAGTATTTAAAACCAAAAAAATGCTTTTATATTAATACATTTTGAAATCCAATCGGTCTTAGTATTTAATTTCAATAAAATAAAATAAAAACAGAGTTTTTGAAGTAGGGGACAAAAATTGCTAGTATGTTTGGCACTAAAACCACAAACTTTGTAAATATTTTAAAGTTGCAAGGGTCGCTTAAACTCTTACGTTAGTTTAGGGCCACAGAGAAGGAAAGGATAAGTGCACTTGGAACTTGGTACAGTTTACAGACCGGTCCCTGCGCAATACCGTATTGATATTATGTTCACATGCTCTTTTATGCAATAAAAAATTATGCTCACAATATTGTGATAAAACCCATGCGCATTTAGCGTTAAAGAAAATTTACTTTTCTTAGTTGATTAGCACTTTTTCAGATTATATTTGAACACTGCAGTAGGTTAATACTAACAAATTAAATTCAACGATACGATACATATGTTTACACCAGCAAACACTATATTAGAGCGCCTTCAAATTTCCACACAGGTATGCAAATATGTTGCAGCCCAACGAATGCAGGCGCTAACTGATTTAGTGCCAGGAATAATCAAGAAAGTATAAAATTAACAACAATCAATTGGGAGAACGTCTAATAATCATGCATTTAAGAATGTTGCAACAAACAGCTAATCGCTGGTGCATGGTTGCAGCTACCCGGATGCAGGCGCTAATAGCAGAACGAAAAAAAATTTGTATCCCGGCGGCAGACAAAGTAAACCCATAAGAATAACATTGAAATCAATAATTGAAAAATTAGAACGCCTTCAAATATCCACGCACACATGCAAATATGTCACAGCTCAACGAATACAGGCACTAACGGCTGATTTAGTGACAGGAATAATTAACTAAGAATAACATCAACGACAATCAGCTGTGAGAACTTCAAGAATCAAGCATGTAAGAACGTGCGTGAGTAGTTCCAGCGACTAATTGCAGATCGAAAAAATATTGTTTGTTAATTACTAAGCTAATGAAATAGATGTTTAAGGATTGGGTATTTAATATTGCAGATGGGGGGGGGGGATGTTGTGTTTGTTTCAAGAGCAAAGCTCATTGTCTCACGAGGGAGACAATGATAGCCTGAACTATCAAATAACTATTGTGTGTTGAATGAGTAAAGCACATAGTCTCACGATGTAGACGATGCGCTTTACTCTCGGTATACAAAAAACATTTTCCCTTACTTGCAATAATAAATATTTTGACGATAAAAAGGTATTTTAAAAACTTAGTAAGTAATAAAATAGCCATTTTGATTCGTTCTGAGCATGCCTATATACCAAACATTTGTGCTAATTGTCGGCTTTTTGTCATGTTACCCCTCGGCCCCTTTTGACCCTTGACTGGGCTAACATGCTTATGATAGAAATCTAACTAATAAATTAATAAGTGTTTGTTGCTCAGAAAACTTAAAGCATTTTAAATTCATATTTTCGATTCGTAAGTTATTTTTATACTGTACTCAAGAACATCTGGTAGATAAAAACTTCATAGAATTTTTGCTGTGACTTTTCAAATGCGATATGTTTATAGCAAACAGCAATCCAGGCGGTTTCGAAATAGGCTGTGATAAGCTGAGCCTAACCTGTTTAGAGCTAGATTAGATTTCCATGGTGTCATCTGCATCACTCAAAGCAATCCGGCTTAAAAAGGAATCCCTCAATTTAGTACTATTCGTTGGCAATAATTTCTTAATGGATGACCAAATTTGTTTTTGTTTTTAATACGCAAGAAAAAAACAGGGGAAATCGAAAACAAGAGAACTTCCCATTGTCGTTGTTATTCTGTTTAACAATGATGATGAAGAAATTAATTATTCTGAACAAAACATAATACACCAAAACAACACCCCAACTGCCTAAACACTGCCCGATCGCCGCGCCGAATGGGAGGCTTATTTATTCACTGCTGCTGTTTAATTTGAGTTATAGAAACTAGTAAATTAATTAAGAACAGGAGCTTGATTAAGTTATGTTTTATTTTTACTATACGGGTAAAAAATGCAACAGTACAAGACGAACAACTCAAGAAAGTAAAACTATAGTCATGATACAAAGTTAAAAGACAAAAGGCTTAGTTCTGTCTCTCAAAAAATAATAGTTTAAGTAAACGAATATATCAAATTTATCGCGGGACGATTTTTTGTCAGCAACGAAACGGAAATGAGGTGGAAATTGAAGAGAATTGTAAAGCTGAAAAGCGAGAGGAATTATTCAAACTAACTAAACAATCCATTTTACCGAGCGAAAATTAAATTGGTGGTTGGACACTTCAAAAGATCACGATGCATCTGGTTCAATAGAAACCATGTCTCGAGAGAACAAATTAACGTTAATTCTGAGGAGTATCAAATACATGTCATATTTGAGTTTTGTTTCATCACAATCCTTCATCTTTTGAGTAGAATACATTACATTAATAGTACACCAAGCAGGTTGTGCTCAGGTAATATTTTAAAGACGAACTAATTAGGTTGAAATTTAAAATTACTTTTGGCCTAGGTTACTCAATGTGATCTTTCAAAAAAAGTGGTTATCTAAGAACAGTATAGCGAAATAACCTCAGAACCTAAAAGACATAAAGTTTTAAAAATATAAATTGAAAATTTTATGTTTATTTATTTAGTTTTTATTTTGGTGCCATGTCAAGTTTCCAGCATGTTTTTTTCAAATACATAACTGAAAGGGAACACGCAGGGCTAGGCCTTCCCCAAACCAAACATTCGGCTGGCTTTTTACGACGAGAGCTTGGGAAAATAAACAGTTTAGTGCGAAGACTTTTTGCATTGCTTCCAAATAGTTGTCATGTCCAAATCCTGACTGGATCGATGTATGGATTAATATTACTGTAAGTATACTAATTTTACTTGTCCAAAATAAATCGTTTAAAACCCTATTTAACCGTGGCATCGAGCTGGTTTATTGTAAAAATAGACTTACCTCTAAAATAAAATAATATTTATTTGTTTTTATTGCATAATCTTTAATCGTATTGCAGGAACATTAAAACCTCTAAATGAACGGGTAAACAGGTACCCTCTACTTTTATGTAACATGTGAACAAATTTGATCCACCTTTTATCACAGAAAGTAAATAGGTCACTGAAATTAGCATGACTATATGATTTCGACCCTGTTGGCCAAAGAGGAAAGGGTTTCGCGTTAAAGTTGGTGAAGCTGCTTCTTCTGCAAAGTAATCTAAGCCGGATGAAGGATTTCCATAAACCGATCTCGTCCTCAGATGGCTCCCTGTAGTGTTGGGTGCCAAACCGAAACCGAATACACGATTCAAAATAGCTTTTGTGTGAAAGAAAACCTACAAAAACCTTTTTTACGCAAACAATACGTTAAGAGGAGGTGGTAAAGGATCAACATAGTATTTAGTGTACATTTTATTATAGGACTAATCTATGAGCATCAATTGAATATTTCAATTTAAAAACTAACTTATGAAATCTGATGGGAAAATTAACTTTATGATTTAAACTAAACAACCTTAAGTATCCCGAAGACAGTTTACTAACTTAAAGAAGTTAAAGTATCATTTGGAATTTAGTCGATATTACAATAATAATATCAACTAGACGAACACTATTTTTTATCAAACATTTATAAATGACATTATATCGTGAAAAATATACAAATAACTGGGCAAATAGCGACGGAACCACAGAGAAAGCCGCCTTGGGACTTCAGGATTTCTCCCTAGATCTTCACCTTGGTTAGCCTTTTCATTTTCCCCCTGGGGAATCAAAAGAAAACCGAATCTTTATCACAGTTCGCAACAAACTTACACAACAAAGTTAAGTTCTCCCGGGTAATTTTTATTTTTGAAAGGGTAGAATCGGAAAAATGACAATCGAAGTTTTTAAATCTATCTCATTGAAAATAATTATATTTCATTTTTATATGCTTTTACAATGTCAATTTTTATAAATCAATAACTAAACGCTGTGAATAACAAAGTACAAAAAAATATATATTTCATGGTTCATGAACTTTAATTGACTTTAAAAAAATCGTTATTCTACGGTTGAAGGGGTCACATGTGATAAGATAAATTGAGATATTTCATACAAGATCTATTAAAAAACTTCGTCATACAATAAATTAATTAGTCTTTATTTTAGTTAACTAACTATATTAAAGGTGATGTATTTGTTTATGGTTACTAAATTAATTTCTTTGAGGCCTATTAATGAACACAAATAAAATACCTTCAAATAACAAATCATAAGTTCGAGGTTGCAAAACAAGATACATTAACATGGATAGTAACTAATATTTTAAACAAACAACAACGACCTCAGACCAGATTAAATTTTCAGGCAATATACGGAATTTTCCGCATTAAATCCACAAATTCTGGTTTTTTCACGGTGAGGATATGGAAGTGAGTACATCAACAGAAAACACATTAATGATAACTAGCTGAATATGGTCTATGTAGCAGCAACATGTTGAATTGAGGTGAGCAAGGCAGTTAGCAGGCTTCTACCATGTTGATTTCCAAATCCCCTCTGAACATCTCAACAAGTTGGTTTGTATTTCCTTTTTAATTCACACGAATAGAGCCAACTCTCAGCATGTGAGGTTTCTAAATGAGTTATTCCAGAAGTAGGACACAAATTTCTTTTTAGTTGTTATTGTATTATCTCATCACTCTCGCAAACTTTACGAGAGTGACTACATAAAAACTATCAATGAGTATTTCTTTGTGAGGACAGGTTAAATCTTCATTCAAATTCGTTTTAAAATAGGCTCCCCCAACTGGATGGATGGCGTCTTATATTATGGTAATTTAATCGAAACAAATCTAAGCTGCTTGTTGTTTCTATAATACAAAATACGATTTATCTACCAATAAATAAATCAAAGCACGTAAATTGCATGGAACATAAAGCTCTCCCAAGTTCTTTGTTTGAAATTCACTGTTGGTGGTGGTGATTTTACATTTTGATTTTGATTTTTGAGACTTGCCATCACTGATTAGTAAAAAAACAAATGCTCTCACACATATGCTCTCCAAAAAATGAAGTTGGTGACTGACGCATCATTATTGGCATTGATTCATACAGTTGATTGCAAAACGTAATGGTACATTTAAAAAATAATAACTCTTCTTACAACGTAGATTCGGCAAATACGTTCAGCAGCCTTTCCACCATGCGCAGCGACTGTTGTTTTAAAGGACGCTAAAATCTAAAGTCGAAACTGTTTATTACCTATCCAAAGAGACATCAGACCTTCCACTGACTTCAGTACAGTTCAGTTCTCCGACGGAATTAAAAAATTAAAATTTTGTATGGTTGATTATCAGCTTTGTGGGACAAACTTTAATTGAAGTTCTGTTTGAAATTCAAAATGAACGATATATTTGAACTTTTTTGTTTCTTACTAAAATAGTTAATTTTACATTCGAAGTTTATTAAAATAATAGACAGGTGTCTCGATCTAACTAGTATCTTATTACTATATACTACAGGAAAAACTAGTGAATTTTAATCTGTTTTTGTATGGTATATATATACTACACAATGCCTACACAAAATCAAAGAAAAACCCATTTCCATCGGTCTCCTAGGAAGCTGAAAAAAGACATTAAAGTTGCCGATCTACACCAAACAAAAAACATCCCCAAGCACCATTGAATAAAATTTATTTACCATCGTTAAAAACAAGTTTTACTTATATCAAAGAATTACGAAAAGTGAAGATTAAAAAACAAATAAACAATCCTAAATGAATGAAAAGGAAACAACCAATAGGTAGGTAGACGAGTTTTCAACAAATACTCGCCCGTTCAAGATCAACATTGTTAAGTTGGACTACGGACATCGATCCCAGTATTGCTATCGCAAAAAATGTTTTTAGCCGATCGTCCTTGTATCATAATATCTTACGGATATTCACAGCCTAAAATAAACCAGAGATTTAATTTCAATCAATATTAATATTGTTTTAAGCATCTCCATCTACGACGCGACGGTGGAGGTCGCCAAGTAAACTAAACAACTAATTTTGTCATTGTTTTAACATTTGTTTTCCTTTATAGGATTGTTTATTTTCTGACCAGTTGTTGAAAGGGTATGATTGGAACTAAGGTAACTAATGTTTTTCTTTAATTTCTAAACAACACCATCTTTATATGTTAAGAGAGAGTGTGTAAAAGAACAATCACTGATAAATATCAACCTAGCGCTGACATGAAGACGAAAACTATTTTGACAAACAACCTCGAGGTAAGAGGTAAAATTTTATTCACAGTCTAGAAAATTGAAATCATAAATATGGTATAAAAAGACCATTAATCAAGTACCTGTGTATTACATTTCCAGTAAGAATTGAGGGCGAAGAGTGAAAACTGCTAAAAGGAAATGTAAAATTCCCGACGCACGTTAAGAGATGTGTGTACAAAGGAAGCGTGTTGGCTGAACCATTGTCATCCCAGGCTGCGATAACAAACTCTTGCGAACAGTTTTCACTTTCTCCGAACCGATTTTCTGACGTAGGTGATTAATTACAAGCTGCTCAATCAGCTGATAAAACTGAATAATGTTGGCCTAGATTTATTACTCTCTTCTATAAGACCACTTTAAGAAGTTTTGAAGCCTTTGGGGTTTAGCTTTCAACGATTTTAATAACAGGATTATGCCTTTTGTTAGCCTTTACTAAAGTGTGCCTTTACAAAGAAAGTACTTTTACACTATTGACTAAGGCCTGATTTCACCAAACTTTAAAACACCGTCAAGTCTCAGTTGTTTTAATTTTATCAGCTGTTTAATACTATTTTCCTATCTTTAACGACGATTTATTAACCGGCCCTTAACTGATGTTTGGTGAAATCAGGCTTAAGCCTGTTAATTTACTTTTTTTATTTCCTCTTTACACATTGAGAGACTAAATTGGACATACATACAAACATCAACCTTTCTTTTACAATATAACAAGTAATCTAGTACCAAAATAACATTCAACCAATTTATACCGGCTAACAATAGAATCGTGGATAGTATTTGTTTTACAATATAACAAATTATCTAGTGCCCCAAATTCCATAAAACAGTGTTATAATATACTTTAACCAATTAACTTATATTAACTAACAATGTAATCGAGGTTAGTTTTTTATCCTCCATCATTCCTGAAGATTTATTGACATGATTATAATAAATGTAAAGTGTCAAATCAGTGAATTATGGGTTACAATGAAAAATAAAATACTCAAATCCAAAAACGGTAACGACTTGACATTTTTTATCAGACCCATGTGGTTTGAACATGGCAACAATCGAAATTTCTAGATCAATGACAGGACGAGGAGTGGGGGGAGGCTTACAGTACATTTTAGGAAGGGGGAGGAGGGAGGAGTGGTGATTTGTACATGGTCGGTCCTAATAACACCCTGGGCCGATGTGTACTCAGTGTATATGTTCCTGCATTTACGTGGGATTTGAATGGGGCGAAATGTTTGAGAAACAAAACAGTAAATATTATTGACCTCGGATTTGTATAGTCATATCCTCGATTGCTAGTTAAAATACTGACACGTGGAAAAAAATTAATCCCATAACGTACATACAAATTTAGGTTGTAATCAGTTTGTGTTTTTGTCAAATAAATACAATGTAGGTTATTCATCTGTACTTCATTTTATATTGTCCTTAATAATGGCGACATACCCATGCAGGAATTCATTTCCGTACCCGCAAGGCGGATATAAAAGCCTACAAACTGATGAATGCAATAAAATGGTTTGGTAGCTTTTAGTGCTGTTTTACAAACCAATAGTTATTTTATACTAATTGCTCAAATATTTTATTTTCCAATTTATATATATTTTTTTAACACTATTGCAATATTCTTAGTAATTCCAAATGCAATGGATGGCCATTAGATAACGTACTTTAATCGCATTTGTTTCGGACTCATTCACTCAACACTTTTTTATATTTCGAAGCAAATAAAATGACCCACGCCGTCCATAAGCCCATTGTTAAATTAACATTAGTCTAACGAACGAATTGGGCCTTATTATTTGAATCAGCCTATACCGTTACAAAAGATAGGCCAATCGTAGTACGAGTAATCCAGGAATTAGTCGCCCAGGATTATCCTCGTCACGTCCGCGTCGACGGGTGGAGTTGTGATTTACCGATGGGGCTTACCCAAGGGACTATCTATTTTGCTGACCAGCTGACTGGGGGAAAAGCTCGACTGACTAGGTACTCTCGGCTGTTCGACCGACTTCAAACTATGTAATTTAATGCTACTAATTATCCCGCACAGTAAAAAAACCGTTAACTTAAGTCAACTCTAAAGGGTGATCCAGAGAAAACAGTCCCTACTGACTGCTAAGGAATCTCAGAATCTGGACTGACTGGTTACAAAACTGAAGTTTGAAGTTGGTCGTATTGCTGACCGACCAACGTTAAAATTGAAATTTCATGCTACCAACCATTCTTCACAATAACAATAAACAACCAATCCCTTAAGTCAACTTTTAGGGGTAGTTTGAGAAAACACCCTGTTGGCCAGGGAGAAAACTTGACTGACTAACCGACTTTATTACCAACCGACAGACCGACACGCGTCTGACTAATGTTCTTCAAACAAACATAAAATATCTAATCTAAAAGTCAAGAGGTGCTCCTGTGGATCAAAGGTTAGTTTATACTGGTCCATCTACCAATACGTTAAGGCTCTCTTCAAGGGAGAATGAATATAAACTGATACAAAGATAATACCAAAGGTACACAAGTTTGATTGAGACCTCTTTTACCAACAATACCAGTTAAATTGTATAAATAGTAAAACTAAATTGTTTTCGCTACATTCTGAGACCATACAAAGGACAAAAATCTAGGACAAGAAAATTGAGCTAGGGTAGGGTAAATTCCTTTACCATAGTGAAGTAACAGAAAGTGAGATTCAAAATTATTTACGCTTTAAGTCTTGACTGTTTGTAAAATAGATCCAGAAACGGTATGGGTAATAGTGAAGTTTTTAATTATTTGTTTTGTATCGCATTTGTTTTTTTTTTCATTCATATTTTTGCTATTGATTTATTTTTGTTAAATGAGTTACGAACAAAATAGCTAAATAAAAACTACTTTCATAATAAAACGCACAAAATATATATTAATCATTGAAGTTGATTTTAATTACTAAATGCATTGATCCATTATCGGCCAACCGACTTTCCATTCACAGTGATGAAAAGGAAATGAATGTGGAAATTGAGTTGGAACAGATTTCTAAAGCTGGAAAGTGAAACGTATTATTCAACTTAACGATACGATCCATTTTATGGGAAATGGAGCGATTGTTAAAGCCTAAACTAAAAGGACATGTATTTCATTTAGTCAGAGGACTGAAATAAACTGGAACCTCAACGGAATTCATCGGTTTACAGTAAACCGCTTAAAATTTCAAAAATATACGCTTATCTCAAGGACTAATATATTGATCAGCGTGGTTGAGTTGTTTAACATTGTGATATACAAAAGCCTTCTAGCTTAGGGAGTGTACAGCGGAAACAAAAGACAAAATACTCGTATCATGCACTGCATTATTATTACTGCTCTTTCACTACATAGTATATTACGTTACTAGGCCGGGAAGTACTGTTTTGCCGGACGAGCATGATAGTTCCCGCGCGAGCGAAAGCGAGTACGGGATTTTCATGCGAGTACGGCTAAACTTCCCGGCCGCGTAACGTACGATATTTTTCATCATACTACGCAGAAAAAAACATAACTTCAATCATAACGTAGTCTTTGCATAAACATACGTTTCTCAATCCTTCAAACCTAACCTTATAACAAACAGAAAAACATTTGCTACGGATGCAGTAGGCCACTACATTCCTATAAAAAGAAACCAATAAACCACCAATAAACAAGCACTAAACGTCAGTTTGCTGCAATCAGCTGATTGTTTATTTCTGTTCTTTCTGGCCTAGGTCGAATAAGAGTTTATCCGGTCTAGGCCGGCAAAGGGTAACTTTCGAGCCAACAAAAAGGAACTGAAAACATATGTTTCTGTGTTAGTATGATGAAAATTTTATTTAAGTAGATTTCACACAAACAACAACACTAACTAACTATGATTTATGCAAGATTTGGACTTGCAGAGTTCTTGCTTCTACTGGAAATCCTATAAAATACATTAATAACTGAGAAGTTTTGGCAGCAACTACGTGGAATCATATTAACTGCATTAAAATGCATTCAATCTGATGATAAATATAAGCTGAAAATCTGGTGATTAGAGTGCGGTATTAAACAATAGTTTGGTACTTCATAACTATTACGATTTTCCTAAGTTGATAAACTGGTGTTTAGAGTCGGTATTAAACAATAGCTGGTATTTCATAATTATTACAAATTTTCCTCTTTACCCGCATCAATTGTAACCCGATTCTGATACTTGTATACGGTATGGCAGTCGGCGTAAAGATGATAAATTACCACCCTTAGAACATTCAATATTTCAAATAGAGATTACGTTATATGTTCCAAATAAATTTCAAAATTGTTTCGAATTTGTTTTTTAGAAACTTTTGGATAATTTGAAACTACTTTCGAGAATAAATCCCCTCTGGAAGTCGCATTGGTTTTCTGATACCATATTATGGTACAACCTATACCTATACTATGCTACCTATGCCTATACTGTTTTGTGGAATGAGATTCCACTTGAGACTAGCTAAAGTTGCAACCAACACTAGCTTCTATTTGGATACGATGAAATATGCCGGGTGAAAGGGAAAAGTTGGGGCGAAATCCTTCCTCAATTCCAACACTGGATGACTTTTTACACTGAGAGCCTGGGAAACAAACAACTGAGGCCAACGAGCCTTTTGCATCTTTACAGAACTGAATAAACAACATTTTGATAAAACCCTGAGGTTTACATAGAATTTCAACATTCCGCTTTCTCATTCATATTTCATAAAGGTAAAGCTAATTCTACAAAGAAAATATTTCTCTTAATATTTCATTTGCACGACGAGAAAATCACAACAAATATAATTACTAATTTGAATATTCGTATTAGTAAAGTTGATTAGTTCACAAATAAAATTATCTTCTGGTAATAAGCTACTTTGTTAATGGTATATCAACGTACTAAATATTAACGAGGAGAAATATCAATTACGTTGTTATATTATATTTGTTGCAAGTTAAAACATCATGATCGTCAAGTTAAAGAGCGTGATTTAAAAAAAAAACTCCTATTACCTTAAGATACAGAGATCAGCCCTCAATATTCAACAATTACCTGAAACAGAAAAATATGTGTTTAATTAACAATTCTTTAAAAGGCAACTGAGTTACCTTAGAGTAAATGTAATAAAGAGAGGATGAAAAAGAAACAATTTATCGACACATGAGAAGAAGCTGATGGAAGATCGCGGGGAGGTGGTCGGATTACAAATGTGCCAGTTTGCCGGTTTCTTTGCAAATGCTTGAGAAAACAAGCATATTTGCTTCAATACGAGGCATTACTTTCTATTGCACTACTTCCTATAGTTCCTATTTCACTTCAATTTGGAGGGCGTGGAATTCCAAGCGAGCTTCTGAGCTGACGGGATGTGAAATGTTATAACATGTATTTTTCTAGAATAAAGAGTTTGTCTATTGTCTATTGTCATATTATAAAATAAGCGAGAAAAAAACATTTCAAAACATTTTATCTGTTGAAACCTGTGCGAAGGTGTGACGAGCGTGATTTGTTTTTTATGCATTGGTAAGTGAATAAAATTCGTATCTCCTTATCGAACACGTTTTACGATTTCTTTCAAAACTTAGTGAATGATTTGATAAAACTGTTGTTTTTTATAGTTGGATTGGGTTGTTTAATTATAAGAGGTAATAATTAGTTTGTTTGAATAAATTCAACGATCGTAACATTATTTCGTCTTAACCAACTGCTTACACTGCGATCAAAAAAATAAATCCTTAGTAAAAATAATAAGTGGTCAAATTTGTAGTAAATAGAAAATTAGCGTACCATCCCCTCACTATCTCTAATTGTAAAAATATACTTTATAAACAGTTCTACTACAAATAAACTCTCCTAAATACGTAAACAATAGAATTCAAATAAATTAATAAATTTTACATAAAATAATGCAGTTATAACTTTTGAAATATCAAATAACTTCAGAGGTAACCTAAATTTACTGGGTTTTTTAAGTTTAAAGTTTTTTTCTAATAAAACGCAATATCGTGTAGATGATGTACTAATCTCAATGAATTTCTTCAAAATTATTTATTTGTGATGATCTAAAATTTGTTTTAGGTGATAAAATTGAGATCACCCCCGACACGTAGTATTTTGACATTTACTAGAAATCCATTTATGTACGGGTGTCATCAGGCTCTTAGGACCAGGTGGCTCTTGTTGCGTAGGTTTGTAATTATTATTAACGTTATTGTAAGCTGTTAAAAGCTTCCAGCGTTCGCGTTCACGAATCATAAGCCTTTCAGTGGGTTTCAAACTCTAATTGTTTAATAGCTCAGTAAAATGCTACAAATCAATAAAAAATACCGGGTAGCTGAAAATTGGCACGTATGTTCGTTAGACCCATCTGAGCGTCATGCTCGAAGTCCTTGAGGGTGGGGTGTTCGCTCCAGGAGGAATACCGGGTGTCCCAGAAATGGAGACAAATTAACTTTTTATTCATTTAATGCAAAGAGATTCGCGAAACACCAGATTAATAACGGAGCTGGAAGGCCACTCTTCTATTACACGTATCCCTTCGCTCACATTCATTCCACGGTGGTTTCATTCTCTTAATTACTTTTTTTTAACGTTTTCAGTTTTTCTCGTCGTATTCGTAGACTGGGACGGACGGTGGGGTGTCCCTGGGCTACTAATACAGATATATAAATATATATAAGTAGCCCTGGGGTATACTGTCCTATAATCCAGCTACTTGGATGTCACGAATTGTGGATACTGTAGAGCGATGGCTTGTGGACGCGGTGTTCCTTAGTGGGAATTAATGTCCACACGATTGAATACTACGTTCATACAACCGTCCTCATAACTAGAAAATGTCGTGAATTGTAAGCCAGGCGGAATTGTGGTTCGGATCCCACGCTAAAATGTAGGTCCCTCAGTTGCCATTGGCTGTTGCGCTATTAATTAACTGTCCTGTCTAAGGAACGTTTCAACCTTAGTCAGTAACCAGACTACAAGATCGCGCCTCAATCATAATACACTCATCCTACACTCATATTCACCTTAAAATATATATTACTGGTAGTCGGCGGCGGCGTGCAATATGGTAATATGGTAATCTAATTGTAGGTTAGGCATTTCTACCAAAATTAAAGAGTTTTCATGTTCAGGCAACAAAACAAAAAATATAAAGAAATGGTGCTATTGACTTTAAAAAGAATACGTTTTAAACAGAGTTATAATTTTGGTAACTATTTCAAGTGACTAACTTAGTTGAAATTTGTTTGATTTGCCTGACAAACGATTTGAGTCGCGCAAAACACTTGGTGGAAGTCAACCCAACAAAGGTCCAATCAGCTGGCTTCCTTTCTAAACCAGTCCCTTGTCGAGTGCCACGCGATTCGAATCATCCGTCATTATTATTTTTCTTTAAATTTTCTTCATAGCTAGTTTGTCCATTGAAAAACCGAATTCAGGCCAAAAACTATATTTCCCAATAGTAACCAGGCGTCAGTTCTGTTCTCCATGTTATGGTTATGTTCGTTCAACCGTTAATACTTAGAATTTAAAAATGAAGTCCACGTTTTTCTACCTGAAACAAATTACTTGTTAATGAGCGGCTAATTATATTGTGGTTAGAGGTTATCATCACAACAATAAAATCGAGTAGTTTGGGAGACCTAGGAATACAGTAACTCAGTGTTAGTCATATGACATACTATATGATGTACTGATGGAAAACAAAATATCTATCTAAAACAAATCAAACTTTAAGACTTTACATCTTTAGAGTTAATTTTCAAGAAGTAAACAGCGATAAATAATAAATTTTGTATCAATCAGATGTGCTTAAAGCTAATAATTTTAGCGCAAATATTAGGTTGTGTTTTTACCATGTGCCAACAAATATTTTTAGCCATCTTCCTTAAACTTAAATTAAGAACAGAACCACTTGCTGTAACGTCAGGAAGGATTTAGGAATCAACACAGTAGAAGCCTACAAACCTCGGGGGCTTTCGGTAATTTAATGTGTCTAGCTACCTCTCTTCGCTCTGGATTCTCTTTTCCTGGATTTTTTTCTAAGAGTCAACAACAAAAAGTATAAATAATATTGATGTTTGCAAATTCTGGACCCCGAACTAACGCTTTCAACTACACAGGGCAAACTACACGCATAATCTGGTTTCTCGTCATAGTAATAACACTTTTAAAGTACTAAAGTAATTGTACTCGATTTCAACAGAACGTTTAGTTATTAAACTTTAACGCTACAAACTACAAAGTTAAATTGAACATTTCTGTCCACAGGCTCAAGCCACAACCAAAGTTTAACACCAGCGTCAACATCTAACTCAATTGGCGATGGTCAGGGACATAACCG
The DNA here is from genome assembly GCA_035578135.1 of Flexamia atlantica. Taxonomy (NCBI): domain Eukaryota; kingdom Metazoa; phylum Arthropoda; class Insecta; order Hemiptera; family Cicadellidae; genus Flexamia; species Flexamia atlantica. Next base: position 15,838,450 of record JAQJVK010000012.1, on the reverse strand, counting down.
CATGCATTAGTCACGTAATTATATTTGAAATTGAAGTTGAGACAGAAGGATAAAACCCACATCTGATATGCGATGTGCGAATATGCGATATGCTAATATAGAGAGCGGTCTAATTAAACTGCCGCCTACTTTTGTAATATTTGTAAGGGTTTTAAATTAATATTAAAAACCGAGACTAAGGTAAATAATGCCTTTTCCTCCAAATCCATTATTCCATACAAGAGGAGTCAAACAAACAGCCTACTTTGTGTTTAACTAAGAATCGTCAAACACCATTTTCTACCCCACTAAATCGAAAATATGAAGAATCCGTTAAAATATTTTCATACCAGGTTATATAGTGTTCCGCAGAAACGGAGGTAATGACTTCGAGTCACAATTTTATTTTAAGTTATTTTCTACTTGAAACTAATTCAATTAAACAACATAATTTCATTTCCAACAAAACAACAAACAACAACGTAGTTTCCATTTGTTTACGTTTCATAAGCACAACAAAAAAAGATTTTCTGTCACAAACTAATGATTTGATAAATGAAAATTCTTTTACAACGAAACCACCCCGGGATCCATGTCAGAAAGTGAGATCCCATTACAGTACAAAGGATTAGCAAGCACGTTTGACATGGGAGAAGATTAACTAAATTCCATAATGCATTTATGCAGTCCTGCTGACATAAAACCTTTGGGCTTCAAACGTTTAAAATATTTGCCTATACAAAATTCTAGAAAATGGTTTTACATGATTTCTTTAGGCTTAATGTAAAATACCTTAAAAAAACTTGTTACCTCGACATGAGCCAAGTCGGTAGACATCACAACAAAAGCTAACAAACCTCATTAACCTAATTAGTATTGTCACAGGTGAAGGTGTTAAATATTTATCATTTAATTAAATACAGACATTACAATTATTAATAAAATAACATAAACATTTAAATTAGTATAATTCAATTTGAATTGAAGTGCTCCTTAGTTCATTTATTAAAAGGATTCAACAGCTGATATGAATGTCCAGGCTGACGTCACTGTTCAAAGTGCACTACTGGTTGTAACTGCCATTTTTTCCTGCCGGTCGTTCAGACTCATCTCTCTCGGTGACCGTGCGTGTTGCACCTTTACTCTAAGCGACACAGTACTTTCGCTCATTCTCAATGCCATAAAATTGGTTCAGTTATTTCCATAAATTTAATAATTACGTACGTACATGTCAAGCAAAGGATCCAAAGAAGAAGTTTTATTTTCGATTAAGTCAATGTGTTGTAATTGTGCGTGTTCATTCAAGTGGTCGTTAATTTCATTCTTTCCAATGAAGATATTTTATTTTACAATAATTGAAGCACAAGATCAGTAATACTGGAAGAAGGCTAACAATCAACAACATAACTGTATCCATCGTCGTCTCCATGGTCCTCCGTTATAAATCACAACATCTGTCAGCACTCTGGCCAGAACAACGCTTCGCTTCGTCTTCAACCCCGACTTCGACCAACTATGGAATCATGGATTCACAACGACTGTAAAAGGTACCATCTTCAATTAATTATTTCTATGACCATATAATATAACAGAAGGAGTATACAGATTGGCAACCTAATGCATTTTTCGTGTCCTTTTTTTCTAGCGGCGTCAAGTTTGCTGGGCTGTTATGCCACCCGAATCGCACTGATATCAAAGTTATTAAGTTTATTAGCTATATTTTTTCTTTGGAACCAAAAGATTGAAAATTGACGAAATTATCCTTGATACTAATGCAATATGGGTGACAAAACAACCTAGCAATCTTGACGCCGGCGCCGCCCGAAAAAACTGGCATGAAAAAGTACACTTGATTGCCAATCTGTATACTTCTTCATTCGTGGTATTGCATTCTAATGTAAGAGTTTATATTATTCAGTGAATTAAAAAGCTTGAACAAACTATGTTGATACATTAACTATGTTAAGTAGGGTGAGCCTTGAAAGGATGTGTGGTAATTAAAATGATAGTGTCCGCCACGTTTTGATAACCGAGCCTAAAATGCTGATTGCTAGACTAACCAAGCACAGTCATCAACCCAGAGCTTGACCTTTATAAGCTAAAAATTATTTATAAATTCTAAGCTCGGTCATTCGTATAAAAGCATCGGTCAGTTAGTGCGTAGATGTGTGAGTGTGTGTGTGTATGTGTGAGGTTTGACCTGGCCGATGTTATTCATAGTTGACACATACTACGGCTTCACCTGCGGGGGGAGAGTAGCCTACCAAGGGCCGCCTACAAGGAAGCGCTCACGTGAGCACTTACCTACCTCAAACACTACCTGTACATACAACTCAATCTCAAATTAAGTTGTTAATTTGTAAAACGGAACAAAAAAGTAAATATTTTTTTGAGTAAATAGGTTCAATATGCGCCTAACAACCGTAACAGTATGTCGCCGGAAGATACAAGTCCCAAGGCTGACCATTCCCAACCTAAGTGATCCAGACTAAGTTATTTTTCCTTAACTCGAAGAGATGGTCTCTCCGAGGTATTTGACTTAAAATTATTTTTTAACTTGCATTTTAAGGGGTTGGACACTATAAAATATCAGCGTGGAAAGCGAGACTATACTTATCAACCGATCCAGTCCAACAACTTTGGGTAGCACGTTTTACAAAAAGCACGTAAGGTAAGTAAATTAGTAGTCAGGTAATGGCGTGGAAATTTCTGTAGCCGAATTGCAAACTAACTTTCAACGACAGAGGTCGGGAAGCATTAGTCACCGCCAAATAAGCCGTGCTCGATAAATCACGGGACCGCACGTGTCGGGAGCCTTCGCGGGATTAGCCGAGTTTTCCAGACTGGAATCTCTGAGAGTACAACATGGTGACTTTTTTAGTTCGATTTTTCTCCAAGTTTTCTTAACATTTTATCTGTTAATTGTAATTAAGAACAATCGGTATAATTAAGAGCAATGTAAATTGCAATTTTAATTTAACTTATTTAAATTTTTTATACGTACAGTTTCTTGTTGCATGTCGGGTATCAAGAGTATCAAAGAGCTTTGCCTCTATAATTAATTATACTCAGGTTGTTCATAGATGTAACTTCTTCATTTTGCATTGGTTATTAAATCCACAAAACATGTTTAACGATTATATATTGTGTGTCAAAGAGGTTTCACAGCCGCTGACTCATTTTAAAACATTTGTGGCAAACTTAACAAAGTAAATGTTAACTCACAACACGATGATTATTGTGATAATTATTGAGAGCTTACTTTGCTTATTTTTTATCATAAGAAATATCCTACGAACGTGTATATAAACGAAGATATTCCTTTGATGTCTATGATGATAAATTATTGTAAATTTTTGATTAGTAAAATGTAGTACACGTTGATGTATTAAAATATTTTAGTAATTACTCCTCTTATTTGTTATAGACACAACAAAAATTAGTCATGAGTAAAATTACCGTGTATTTTATTGCAAAACATTAAAGTAAAGAACCCAGAGCGCATGTAAATTAAATAAACTTTTCGGATACAATAGTGCTTAAAGCAAGATAACATATTCATGAAACAGGAAATCTACTCCCTCGTCAAACGTTTAGTTTGTTTTGTGCTCTAATGGGATCCTATTGCTGACATAGCTCTTCGTGCAATTTCAATGTTGATATTACTTTTAATTTACTACTATTTATCAACTCGTATGGTTTATTGGCAACTGAATATTTAATAAATTATAGCCATTAAAATAATTGTTTTTATTACGTTCAATAGTATTCAATTATTGAACGTATTAAATTAAGTTATCCAGTTTTTTTATTATTAATTAGTTTAGTACACAGTTAATTCAATTTGTCATTAATTTTATAATTATTGGTTTACAAATGCGTTAATAATCAATTTACAACTACTGGATTGATACAAATAAAGAAAATCGAACTGACGTTGTAATTTATTTCAATACACATTAAAGCTATTACCAAGTTGTAGTACAGCGTAGCATGGCCGACAATATTTGGACTGTTCCAATTTTACTGAGCCCCCTGAATTCTCAATTTTTCTCTTGGTATTTAATTAATACATTGGGACGTAAGTAAACCACTTAAAAATTAGCCTTCGCTTAAAATGAGAACCCAGTAATATGTTATAGTTTACCTATTTCTTTACCTATGGCAGCCTCGTGGCTGACAGTAGCGACAACAGGTAAGCCTCGTGGCTGACAGTAGCGACAACATGGCTGCCTCGTGGGTGACAGTAGCGACCACATGGCTGCCTCGTGGGTGACAGTAGCGACAACATGGCTGCCTCGTGGGTGACAGTAGCGACCACATGGCTGCCTCGTGGCTGACAGTAGCGACCACATGGCTGCCTCGTGGCTGACAGTGGCGACAACATGGCTGCCTCGTGGCTGACAGTAGCGACCACATGGCTGCCTCGTGGCTGACAGTAGCGACCACAGGGCAGCCTCGTGGCTGACAGTAGCGACAACAGGGCAGCCTCGTGGCTGACAGTAGCGACAACATGGCTGCCTCGTGGCTGACAGTAGCGACCACATGGCTGCCTCGTGGCTGACAGTAGCGACCACAGGGCAGACTCGCGGCTGACAGTAGCGACAACAGGGCAGCCTCATGGCTGACAGTAGCGACAGCAGGGCAGCCTCGTGGCTGACAGTAGCGACAACAGGGCAGCCTCGTGGCTGACAGTAGCGACAGCAGGGCAGCCTCGTGGCTGACAGTAGCGACGGTAGGACAGCCTCGTGGCTGACAGTAGCGACAGCAGGGCAGCCTCGTGGCTGACAGTAGCGACAACAGGGCAGCCTCGTGGCTGACAGTAGCGACAGCAGGGCAGCCTCGTGGCTGACAGTAGCGACAACAGGGCAGCCTCGTGGCTGACAGTAGCGACAACAGGGCAGCCTCGTGACAGACAGTAGCGACAGCAGGGCAGCCTCGTGGCTGACAGTAGCGACAACAGGGCAGCCTCGTGGCTGACAGTAGCGACAACAGGGCAGCCTCGTGGCTGACAGTAGCGACAACAGGGCAGCCTCGTGGCTGACAGTAGCGACAACAGGGCAGCCTCGTGGCTGACAGTAGCGACCACAGGGCAGCCTCGTGGCTGACAGTAGCGACAACAGGGCAGCCTCGTGGCTGACAGTAGCGACAGCAGGGCAGCCTCGTGGCTGACAGTAGCGACAACAGGGCAGCCTCGTGGCTGACAGTAGCGACAGCAGGGCAGCCTCGTGGCTGACAGTAGCGACAACAGGACAGCCTCGTGGCTGACAGTAGCGACAACATGGCTGTCTCGAGGCTGACAGTAGCGACAACAGGGCAGCCTCGTGGCTGACAGTAGCGACAACAGGACAGCCTCGTGGCTGACAGTAGCGACAACATGGCTGCCTCGTCGCTGACAGTAGCGACCACAGGGCAGCCTCGTGGCTAACAGTAGCGACCACAGGGCAGCCTCGTGGCTGACAGTAGCGACAACAGGGCAGCCTCGTGGCTGACAGTAGCGACAACAGGGCAGCCTCGTGGCTGACATTAGCGACAACAGGGCAGCCTTGTGGCTGACAGTAGCGACAACATGGCTGCCTCGTCGCTGACAGTAGCGACGGTAGGACAGCCTCGTGGCTGACAGTAGCGACAACATGGCTGCCTCGTGGTTGACAGTAGCGACAACAGTGCAGCCTCGTGGCTGACAGTAACGATAGTAGGGCAGCCTCGTGGCTGACAGTAGCGACGGTAGGACAGCCTCGTGACTGACAGTAGCGACAACAGGGCAGCCTCGTGGCTGACAGTAGCGACGGTAGGAAAGCCTCGTGACTGACAGTAGCGACAACAGGGCAGCCTCGTGGCTGACAGTAGCGACAACAGGGCAGCCTCGTGGCTGACAGTAGCGACAACAGGGTAGCCTCGTGGCTGACAGTAGCGACAACAGGGTAGCCTCGTGGCTGACAGTAGCGACAACAGGGCAGCCTCGTGGCTGACAGTAGCGACAACAGGGCAGCCTCGTGGCTGACAGTAGCGACAACAGGGTAGCCTCGTGGCTGACAGTAGCGACAACAGGGTAGCCTCGTGGCTGACAGTAGCGACAACATGGCTGCCTTGTGGCTGACAGTAGCGACGGTAGGGCAGCCTCGTGGCTGACAGTAGCGACAACAGGGCAGCCTCGTGGCTGACAGTAGCGACAACAGGGCAGCCTCGTGGCTGACAGTAGCGACAACAGGGCAGCCTCGTGGCCCACTGAGGGCCAGCGGTCGATGGGGCCGCCTCTCGTGCCTCGAGCCTCCGCCAAACAAACTGCCACTGCGCACGGCACCGCCTCGCCTCCGCTTATAAAACATTATGATCTGAAATACTGCTATATCCCGTATAACTCTTCACTTATAACTTAACTGAACAAACTATCTTCGTCCTTCTGAAAAAGTAATTTTTCACTGAAGTTACTTTGTTGAAGAATTTGACATCAATTAATTGTGCGCTTTGGTTTGATTACTTTAAAAAGGAATGCAACAGCTTAATTCCTGTGAAACTAATTTAGTCTAATTGCGTAAACGTTTTCCTTTGATCTCTGACACTTTGTATGCTTTTGGTTACATATCAGATGATAACAAATTTTTAAGTTTTTCAGAGTAATTCGACAAACGGTTTACATGCTATCACATCTTTACAATTCGAATTATTAATTTACGCTTCGAGTACATCTCGTTATTACGTCAATGAGTCTTTCTTCCATACTTTGTTTTGAGACAAGAAATAAGGGGGGAAAATCATAAAGCTACAGCCCAAGTTAGCTGACCAACGTATAGCTCAATAAAGTTAATGGTGTTACAAACAAGTAGATATACCAGCTTTCCTTTAAATATTCGAAGGCTGAAATTCGCAACGTTCTGCAAGGGCCAGGGCAGCATCAGAGTCGTGTTAGATAATGTCAGTATCGGATATCCCAGTCATCCTATTGATTCCGTAGCGTAATCCGTACTCCTGTGATGAGCTTGTGATGTAGCTCAGCTGCTGAGTACAAATTTAGCAGAAACGCAGTTAATTAGAGGCAAATAATTGGCAAAGACGATGTAAATATTTCATTATATTGTTTTATTGATTCAATTCCCCATCTCTTTTAATTAAGTGGTTATAAAAGCTGTACAGCCCGTGTTAAATAACAAATGTAAGATTTTTCCATTCATTTAATACAATTAAACGCGGCACTGCATAATCCTGACGCAAATTACCAGATATTGGTGATGACAGGCAATGAGAAACTTGACAAAGAAGACCGTTTTATACTTCGACCGAAATAAACATATTACCTTAAATGTAGTAAGTCGATTGACCGCGCCCTCAAGTCCAATAAAGACGACAGCAGTCAATAACTTCCGCTACATATTGGTAAAACTATAAACTTAAATTCGGCTTTTAAGGATTGGATGCTTCACAATATTTTTCTGTTTCACAAGACCAGGAAAAATAATGCCGTGATTTTTATGAATGTTTTATTTCGATTTAGGTTTATTAATCAGCAATTTTAAAATGCCTCATGCCGTATTCACACATTGAAACGTTTTATAAGACTGTACATTTTTTATTAGATTTCTAAAAAACCTTTGAAATACATTATAAATTGCAAACCTAATATCATTAGTTCCAAAACGTCAAACGTTTTTGAAAGTAGAAGTCAAGATTATTTTGGACAGAAAGTTAGTTATAAATAAGAGTTAAAGTAACAAAATTTTTTAGTACGGCCGAAACATTTTTTATGTCCACAATTTAACAGAGAACGAGTATCTCCTAAAACTGGATTAACAATAAAACTATCTTCCACTCCAGTCGCCACGCTGAGTAGGTCAATTAGCTCCAACACACAATCAGCCGAGTATTGGATTTCCTGTTGCTAATGCAAGGAGAGACGCGACGTGTGAGGGGGGGGCTGATGGACTAGGGGTGCGATTGGGGGGGGGGGGTAAGATGTTGTCTAGACCGTGAGCTGAGAGGATGACAGTGTGAAGATCTAGCCTATGCGACTGCAATCAGGTTTTTTAAGCACTAATGAAATATCCGAATTACCCTATATATTTATCCAACACAGTCCAGACTATGTTATATAAAAAATATGAAAAAATAGTAAAAGATATATTTAAAAAAAATTTATTATAAAAAATATGACTATATATTTATCAAACATGGTTCAGCATGAGGACCATGCGTTGTTAATTCGGGAAAGTCTTAAGCGGGACCACTTTTTTTATTCGGGAATGTCTTATTCAAGTACGTTTTTAACCAGACCAGAAATTTAAACTAATAATATTATTAATCCGCATTTATTCAAATAAAAACGCGTATGATAGGTTTGTTTGCTTATATAACCTTTAGCCCTCTGAATCAGTAATTTTTTTAACTGATTCGATATTTTGATAGTCTAACCTTTAAAAAATTATGAACATCTGACTGTCAAAAATTATGACCTTATACCAAAAGAAATATGTATTAACTTCGAAATCACTCATGGTAGAAATAGTAACATACAAAAGTTAATTCTATTAGGCCTAATGAATTGATACGTGGTTCAAAAATGCAAACAGATAATCATCGAACATGCGCACGTATATTTTAAAACGGATATGTAGAAACACACAAAACTATCAAAGTAAAACGCACTTTGATAAATTCACTTTAAGCAATTAATTATTAGGTTTAAGAGAAACAAGGCCAATCAGCAAGGCACGCGCCGAGTCGGTCGATCACTTACGTAAAATAAACTGAAATTAAACACGAAACCTCACGGCACCCTGTATCTGGTAATCGATCCACCTACTACATTATCCTTAATAGTGTTTGTCAAATAAATTTTCAGCTAATGTAAATTTATCAGTTCTTTTTTCTACATTGAAGATAACTGTTCAACTTTTCTTCTGATGGCATGATTATTTTAAAAATGTGAAATTTAGAAGTTGGATCCAAGGTCCGCCTAAAAGTTTGATTTTATATTGCTCTTTTTATTTTTTAATCAAAATTACCAACTAAGATATTAAATTTTACTGGTGTACCACAACACTTTTTTTAGAGATCACATCCCATTCATTTATTATGTTTCACCAACCCTATGCCCTACCTTACTCTCACATCTCGTTTTCAAAAAGACAAGGTTGCACAAACCTTTCATGAGTTGTATAACAAATTATTCGCTGATATATTTATTGAGAGAATAGTTTTTGAGGATATATTTATTGAGGAAAGTTTCTGTTCGGTTCAAGCGTGTTACTAATTAAATTTACTTATTCCTCCATAGTTGCCTTTAGGGTTAAAATGTTAAATGCAAATCCAGTATACAATTAATTGGGCACGATTTCGAGGGTGAATTGTAAAAATAAAACTAAAAAATAACTAACCACAACTAAAAAACCATTATGTGTTCTACAGTTTCTCCAGTTATTTTTTCAACCTGTACTTATTTATCTCCTGCCGACTTCTCTAGATTTCTCTCATCGAGATAACGTCAAGGTAAATCCTCGATGATCAGTCACATCCTCCTCAGAGGTCCGAAATGGCGCAGATTCATCTCTAACTCCCACTCTAGATTTGACTCGTTCCTTCTAAAGAAATTAAATCCATTTGGAAGTATTGCATTTACAGTATAATTTAATCAACGACTCTTCTGTTGTGAAATTTTACGCAATTCAAAAACCAAGGATTGTATATGTCTTACATTTTTTGGTCTTAGTAAATTGCGATATGTCAAATTACTGTCTTACAGTGGAAATGTTTCGGGAAAAACTCCTTTCACGATGGTTTTAGTTTTAGTTACATAAATTAGATAAAATATTTATAGGAAAAGTGAATAGAAAATTAAGTCATTACCCTTTTAAAAATTGTTTCAGCCCGGACTGCATTTTCATTGAATATTTTACTTACAAAACAAAAAACTACGATGATACAAGGCATTAATGAATTTTCATATACCGAAATTACAGTGTATATTACAACACTTAGTTTAGGGAAAAAATTCAAAAAATAACTATTGCATCTTTTAATGTTATAGCTTTAAACTCAGATTTCTTGGCTATTATTTTTTAAGGTTTCCGTTTCTACAAAAATCACATCAGCCATTAGGAACAAGTTATTTTATAACGTCTTTGACGGTCTTCTTGTTAGGTGGCCTTGAAATAGCCTCATCTACATAAATGTTTCTCAATAATCTGCCAACAGTGCCATGTGCCATGGTTCTCTGCAGACCTTAACTTAGCCTCGAAATAAGTTATGAAGTTTATGTAGTAAACCAAAAATCTTGTTTAAGACAACACATGGCCATTCTCAATATGATAAATAGTGAAATTCATAATATTCTTAAATCCATCAATTGATAATATGTTTTCCAAATATAATGAACATGTTAACCTTTAAATATTAAATTATTTTAATACTGAACATGTTAATATTTACATATTAAATTATTTTAACGATTGGAATAAAACTATCATCTATACATAACTTAGTCTTAAGCCATGGTGTTTTAGTAAAAAAATAAATTAAACTCTAACAAAAATCCAGTATGACAATTAGTACACCTCATTGACATAACGTGTTTTATGACAATATCTGCTGATGTTAATACCATTACTATTTTCATGCAATGATGAATATTACATGGAATTGATTTGGAACATAAATGTAACGAAACAAGACTTCATATACATTTAAATTATTCAATTCCTATTCATCCAATTATTATTTATCCCAACAATTTCGCGGGTTCATAATTAATTCGGTATACCAACTCAAAACTCCCGCACAATACCAGTTATATTATAATTTAAGCCAACAAATTTGAAGGTACCGAAAAATTCCATTGGTAAGAGTGGTTAGCTAGCAGCTAGAAATTATATGATCAGGAATCAAAAAACATAATCAGAAATCAAATATTTTGAATAAAATGGGTAAAGGTTTTCATTTCCATGTAGAGTTTTATCGAAGCGGCTGTTTGAATGAATCGTTAAAACGTGACTTTTGGCTTGAATCCGACGATAACGACCCTCCCTCCTACTATCGTTTGGAAGTATCAAACTGGAAATGTAAGCTGAACGGCTGACTCAACAAGAGGTAATGGAACCACCAACAACCGCGCTGAAAGCTGAACGCCTCGCCGCCAGTGCGGCATGGATCAATGGTTAAGTGATTGCAATGTTCAGTTAACATAACGTAAACTTTTTCTTTCCGGCTAAAAGTTCCGTTGTTTAATGCACTCAAGCATAACCAGTGACACCCGAATGCACGATGACGCACTTACGTGAAAACAACAAATTATTGCGATCCTAACTGGTGTATATTAAGTATTAAAAGAACATGGTTTAATATGCTAGCCCTTTTTCCGTTTAACAAACATCCAGGTTTTGATGCAGGTACATGTATTACACACTACTTTGAAAATCAGTGGAGTTGTTAAAATTACGTAATATTTTACAGGCGTAAATTAGATATTATGTGAATATTTATTAATTTTCTTAGCGTTCGATGTTTTTTTTTCACAATATAAAACCAAATTTGATTTCGTACTAATACTTTTTTAAAGATTTATTAAAGCATGTTTTCCGAGACTCCTTGAATAACTGTTTTTATCTCAATACTTACTGGAGCAATTGCTATACTCAATTAAACCTAGCTCAGCTACCTAGGTAGCTGAACCTAGCTAGTTGTCTGTGAACATATTGTCCACAAATTATGATCACAGACAATTTCACTTTTACCGTGCTATTCGTTTATAACTTGGATGACGCTATATAATTGTTGTTAAATAGTATGAGTGCGGGGTTTTTGGCTATTATGCGGCCTTGTAATACAAGTGAAGTATTTACAATCTCGTATTTAGTTATATCAAAACCTAAATGGACATTAAACATAACCATGTTGGGTAGAATAAAAAATCATTAAATGACGTAATAATTTAACATTTAAATTAATCTATATGATTGTCTATATTTGAATAAACATCCAAAATCACTATCCTCAAGGCTATGGCTGTATATAGGTACGAAAAAAATTAAATTAAATGGGTTTAATCTTCATTCGTGTTCTTTGTGGGCCAAAGTTGATAAGACACGATGTTTTATGAGGCTTAATCACGCTACAACGAAGTGAGGATTTGCGAAACGCTTGATGAATGTGTTGTTAACAAAATGTAAAAAAAGGAGAGCCAAACATTCCTCCGTTATTTTGTCAACTAAACTTGTAAAGTAATTTTTTTAACTTAATTGGCCACTGAACCGATCGTGCCACTCTTCCTCTGCAATTAACAGGTGCAGCTTCAGTCGGAAAATAAATACAGAGTGGCATAGGCGTTCTTGGCGTTACCTCTCAATACATAATCCATGTTATAATTAAGTGGATTTATAAAAACTCCATTCAGTGAGTCGCTTAGATGGGGAGAGTCTGAAGAGGGTTCTGTATACATTTGTTTGAATGACATTTACATAAATAGCAAAACCGATGAGTTCAAAGTAACAAATTGATTGGATAAAATTTAGATTCCGTTGACAGGTTACTCTCGCTACAGCCACGCCGCGAATGCGCTTGACCCAGTTCACAATGGAGGAACACCGCCCGTCGTGGACGGTGGCGTTGTTCTGTAATTGCAATGTAATTAATTCTGCGGTTAACTTCATGAATAATAGCACGAGTATAATTAACTTTAATGCACCTTCATTAAATGCAGTACCTACGTTGAACAGTAAGGACACGTGCAGTCTGTGTTTTTGCCACTTTATTTGTCCTTGTTGCTTTCCCGTAGCATGATTTTTGAAATTAAATTATTTTTTTACACTTACCTTCAGTATCAATTCAAAATTTACTTGTCATCTAATTGTGAAAAGAGTTTATCGGAACAAAAAAGGGAATTCAAAAACATTTACTTCACCCAAATATTTTACTTTAACCCTCACATGAGGCAGTATTTTAAATAATTGTTATCTATTTTATATAATAAACATAAATATGAATTACTGAAATACATTCATCGTTTTCGGTTCAGAATGATGATGCTTAGAGCGAACACTTTGAAACTGAGGAATTAATTAAAAAAATAACAATATTTCAGACGATTTCTATTTCTGTGCTTGACTTTGAGGCCAAGTTAGTAAAACAACACATTTTTTCATTATCTAGTCAATTTGATAAAAAAAACAAATTATTTTAAAACCTCAAACCACCCATCCATATTGATCCGTGCCGCACTGGCGGCGAGGCGTTCAGCGTTCAGCGTTCAGCGCGGTTGTCGGCGGTTCCATTACCTCTCGCCGAGTCAGCCGTTCAGCTTCCATTTCCAGTTTGATATTTCCAAACGATAGCAGAGGGGTCGTTATCGCAAGATCCAAGCCAAAAGTCACGTTTTAACGATTCATTCCGCCAGCCGCTTTCATCGAGCTGTGTACTTTTGTTACGAACTTTTGAATAAGTACACCGTAAATTGTTCAAATCCGTGTTGTATTTCAGAAGGAATAATTTTTTTGTTCAGAGGTAAACCATCAGTGATGGCCAACATATAACCAGTATAAACCATCAATAAAGAGACTAAACAAAACCCAGAAAGAAGTTTAATTCTTGTCTGTATGTTTTAGATAATTTTAAGGCTGAGCAGCGGTTGTTTATGCTGTATGTTAATGTAATGATTTAAGAAATATTATGTAATCACAAACGTGTAACGGGAGTTCAAAAAAACGTTACCTCGGTTTACGTTGGATTATACGTTATAAGTGCGTACGAAAAGGCCAATTATTGTCCAACCATAACCTGAAATATCGAACTTAACAAAAAGTTCAACTTTTCATCATATCATAAAGCCTATTTAGAATGAGGTTGTATATAGCTTTCTAATTACCGAATGTATATAATAACGGTCTTTCAGTTTTATGAATCTCTATGATAACTGAATCGTCACTAATAATCGACTGTTCTTACATGGTCTTTTAATGTATATAAAATATGAACAATTTATTTTGTATACCTCGAGTTTTTAAGGATTTTTAACAAAGTGCGAGTGAGAACTATACCCCACGATAAAAAAACGTAATTTTTTCACTCAACGATATGATCAATAATAATCTCTTGTTGACATTTATTTTATTTGCGGTCCTCATATAATCGGTGCGATCCGGAAGTTCACCGTTATGTGTGAGACACAGGAGAAGGAATCGAACAAATTGGTGATCTAATTAAGGGAGTGTAGCGAATTAGGATCTGTACCGGTTGAGGGGGGGGGGGTAACTCTGTAATAAGGGAGGGGGTGTTTACTTCCGTCGGCGTCGCGACGCCTGTTGGACGCTCACACGTACACACGTCCACGCCAGCGGACAAACAGCTCCTCTCTCGTGGAACCTTAGTGTGGAAATTTTAGAAAGAATCTACGTACATTTCTTTCCTTAGGAGAAATAATAAAATATTTTGGTGTGTTTTGATTTACAAACATCTCAGTTATGAATGAAATGAAAAGTGAAACGAAAAATTCTTCAATTAACCAGGCAAAGTTAGGGCCACATGGCCGTTTCTTACGCTCAACCACAGATGAAGAACTATATAGTTCTTCATCTGTGGCTCAACCTGTTTTCTCAGATATAACGTGGGCGGAATATAATTTGCAAGATAAAACAGAATCTGTAAAAAGACATTGAGAAGTCATGTAATAAGAGAAGTAATTGAGGAAATTATGAAAGCAGATTTTTCCAAGACAACAAGGGATAATTTAAGTTTTTTTTTAATTATTTGAAATTATTTAATACTTCAATAAATAATTACTAATACATTATTTTAACAATTACTATTATCTTTTATAATTATTTAAAATTTAATTTTTAATATTCGATTATTTAATTAGTTAAACTATGTTATAAATTGCCGTTCAGCAATTAACTTTTTGTTAACTCAATAACTTTTTTATCTTATCATTAATATAATTTTAAGATAGATAGCAAGATAGCTAACTACTAATTATAACGATTTGCATACAAGAGGCGAAATGTAGTGTTGGGTTGTAATTAGGAGTACGTCTGTTCCCCTGTAGTTATATAGTAGTAACAATTATTCCATTACGTTTCCATTTAATAATCAACAAGGAATTAATATAATAAATACGTTTTCAAGTTAACTAGTAATCAAGAACGATTTAATTTAACCTGGTCCCAATCAAACCGTTTACACTCGTTGCGTTATATGGAGATGGGCTACTCCGCTGCTAATCCTATACTCTTATATGAGCAATGTTATCGTCCGGCCGTGCGTGCTTGCTTGTATGCTTGCACATTTATCTCAAAAACGGCTCCGAGGATTTCTTTCAAAGTCTGGAAATAAGTAATTTATGACTCAAAAACGTCTTTTACGCAGATTACTTGGCCAGAGAAAATCTAATAACGTAATAAATCGAATTTTAAAGTTGTAAAATTTTAACATTGGCCTTATGGGTTGCCGTGATAGCAACGAAAATAAACAAGGAAAGTGTAAACAAATTGAAGTAATAATAACAGCTGTTTGGAATCTACAGCTACAGCTATTGGAAAATGCAGCAGGTGGGATGAAGAGTCCATGGAGCAATAAAAAAGGTTTATATTGATACATTTTATGACATTGAGATATTTTATAGTAACTGGATGAACTGGTAAACATGAAATAACACCGAGCAAGGCTCGGTCCACCAGGTACTGTAAGAAAAGCCAATAAATTGGTACAATGAATAATGTATAACAAATTTCAACAAACATCAATCGTATCGTTTTACAAACGTCAACAAAGTTTTTAATGAACAGCTCATATAACATTTTAACATTTTAGGCTAGTGAAAAATAAAACGGCCTGTATGATTGCAATTTAATAGTAACAAGGCCGCGGCGGTAGCACACACACCGATGATTTATGAGTGAATATGTTGGTATGGAACCTACTTTCACGTTCGCTGGTTTTAATTTTAAGCCCAATACGCGAAATGATAACATTTTATGTTAAATTTTTACATTTTTGACCACATAAGAGGTATGAATTAATTACCTACTACGACAGTGACAAAAATAAATTAAATTCTTACTAAGGATGAATAGAAACAATGTGATAGAAAAATTCTTTACTTGTCATACCAATTGAAGATTATTAAAAACATACGATTGATTATTACTTGCACCTAAATTATAATACAAAGTTCAATGTTCAAAAATGTGTTACAAAAGATCTAATGAATTATCGCGTGTATCTCTAATGAAAAAATCTATCAGTTCAAACCTCTTTACAGAGTGTTAATCTCTTTCCAATAAAATTATATATGACTAAATACCCTACCCTTCATATCGTTCAAAGATGTTACGACCAAACTTACCCATAAACTTATTTAATTTTCATCAAAACATTCTGTTTTCGTTCAGAGCTCGCCTGAGCCGGTACGTTCACGGGGAGAAGGTGGAAGCAGGGGGGATACAGGGCAGCGCCAGCGAGGGGAACGTACAACGGGGGAACTGTCGCCGGCCGCCCCGCCCCCGCCCCCTCAGCCGGTCATATACAAAACTTTAATCGGCATCACGTGATTGAAAGCTTCGAAATTATTTTAACAGCTCCGGTCACTTGTAATTATATAAAGAGAAACAGTGTTTCGAAGCTCGGAGTTGTATTACGTCGAGCATCCATGCATGCTACAACATAATATTGTTCATTGCTCAAAGTTTGCTTGGCCTCTTCACAAAACCAAACTTTTATTTCAAACTAGATTCCAAACACTTTTCGACAGTTAGAAAACCGCAGTTCGTAAACTAACATAATTTGAACTGAATAACCATGAGTTATTTCCTAAAAAGTATTGTTTTCTTTGCACATATTGCTAGGATAAAATATTCCAATGAAATATTTTTTAATATTTCTAACACAGTTACTTTTACAAAATGTAAAATTTTTACCCAGAGATAGAAAATTATTTCATAATAGCAAAACGTCTGTCAAAAATCTTGGTTTAACAATTGAATTACGCAGTTATTATCTTGACATTTCTCAACACAGTTACAGAACAAAAAGTTTACAAAATACACTTGTAACCGAATCAAACTTTATTTCCCCGTTTGAATAAACAGAAAAACCATGAGGATCAATAAAGATAAATTAATGTATCCAACTTAAACAAACAATAATGAGGAGACTGCTTGCATAAACGCCGTAAGCTTTGCAGCTGCATACACAGACGGGGTGGCAAAGGTTTGATCCCCGTATACCGCTCTGGCGGGCAACTTGGGCGTGGAGAGAAAACAGACACAACTTGGCCGGGCCTTTGACGAGGACCGACTATTTACACTAAGTTGCGGCGCTCCGCTCTCGCTAAAATTCAAATTAACTGCAAAACCGCGGGCGGTTATTTCTATCTGAATACCATTACAGAGCGACGTGTTTACTTGTAACAATTATAAGAAACAATTCCAGATTTTTTAAGTCTCATGGTAAGACCTAAGCCCGGGACCACTATAACTTTTCGTTTTGGGGCCCCCAGAAGCAAAAAAGACCATTCGTTCAAATTTTTATACATATATCTATGTGTCTATGAGCACGATAGCGCTCGCGAAAATGGTGCGATTAGAATGTTTGGCATAGACGTGTAAAGTAGTTATTATTCGGACGAGTTCGAAAACCAGCCCGATCGGACCATTGGAAGGGGGGGTAGGGGGGGGATAAACCCCAAAGAAATGGTTTTTTTTTAGTTTTTTACATAGAAAAGTAAAAATAATACGATTGTTTTTAGGACCATTGAATTCAGCTCAAAAAAACCAACAATTTAGTATTTTGAATCACTGCTCTATGTCCATTGGTTACCAAGATATTGAAAGTGGTAAACACAGTACGTTGTCCCAATGTTAACCTTATGGGGAATAAGTAAAATTCTAATCTCGCTTATTTCTCAACATATATTGATACAACTTGGTAAATGGCCTTTTCTAGTTTAGATCTACTAAATATTGTATTAAAACTACCCAGTTTTAATATACCTGTTGTAGCAAACCTGCATACTCATTCCCCATGTTAATCTTATGGAGGTTTCAAAAACATGTCAAATCTCGCTATATTGGATTGAAATATGTTGTTTTGCATTTTAAATTCGCTGAGTACGCAGGTCTGCTGCAACGGGGGAATCATGATTCGGCGAAGGTTGAGCAGCAGAACAAAATTTACAATCCATTGAATGAATGTTTCAGGATAATTTAGTAAAAATTACAAATTTACTTAACAATGTTAATTATTTAGTAATTAGTTAGGTTATCAAATTGTTTTGAGTTTCGGTGAAAAAATTAATTGGTTGTAACGGAAAATATTAACACCAAAAGCAGCAAAGGCAAAATGTTCAATAACTCATTCTAAAATGACAGACATTGCAATAAATCTTGTAATTACAAAGTGATTTATGTGAATTCGGAATTAAATATTTTTCAACCGTCCTCGTACCTAATCTTAACGTTCTGTTCTTGGATTACGTTGTAAAATTCAGACAAAAATTTGCATTCCAGCTTACAAGAGAAGTCTATGTTTTTAGGATATAATTGATTCAAATCAGTTAATTATCCGTATTACCTTTCACACATCTTTGGACTTTTATGAAAGTGATCGGAAAAACAAA
The DNA here is from genome assembly GCA_035578135.1 of Flexamia atlantica. Lineage (NCBI taxonomy): Eukaryota > Metazoa > Arthropoda > Insecta > Hemiptera > Cicadellidae > Flexamia > Flexamia atlantica. The sequence continues at coordinate 15,819,873 of JAQJVK010000012.1, read as the reverse complement.
TCACACAAAAGCCACAGACGACAAATAATAATTTTATACTTCAAATCTTCTTTTGTGTCTCCAAAAGTGATTCAGTAAGGCAATAATATCAATAAATAATACAGCAAATTACGATAAAATTCCCTCTAAGTAATACCGATGACATACTTCCTCTATTCAGCGAAGGCAGCGGCGAGATTTTTCCATTATTGCCCCGTGAAATATTAATAAATCACGGACGTCTTACAATAGCCCACTTAAGCCCCAGGACGCCTGCGGCCATGGTGGGAGACCTACTTAAGTAGAATCCCAGACCTACTTAAGCAGCGGCCGCGGACTATTGTTCTTTCCGAATTTCGCTGGCGGCTGATTGAGTGAGGCGTCCACAATGCGAATCCCCGAGCGTCCCCCCCCCCCCCCCCCCCCCCGACTGCAGCCCTGCGACAACGTCGCTGGTCCCCTCTGCACGGACGGGAATTTCTCAAAAATACGGGGAATAAATACAGTTTGACCGTGATTATGTACAGTCATGTAAATAATTGTTTCACTTATGATGGATATTATTATCGTTGTTGTTATTCTTGAGTGTAAATGAGGGATGTGTGGACCCAAACGTCAAGCGGCAGTCTCAGCTTTGGTAGCATTCGTCTAGGAATATGAAACCCGTAAGTGGATATTGGTACGGTAGTGAACCAGTCGCGGTCTTGGTTATTGTAAGTAGACATTTTGAAATGCCCCGGAAGCCTGGTCATGTTAACGGCCACTGCGCGACGATGTTTGTAGTTATCGGGGGGGGGGGGGGGTGACTAAAAAATAAATAACAGTTTGAAACTAAAAATATCCACTATTTAGTTCTCTTTAATTGCTTGTGAGGGAATAACTTTCCAAAGAGAGTTGAAGTATAAATCAACTAAAACCGTTGTTAAAATCACACGTCAAATTGAAAAAGGGGGAGTTCCCGACACAGGAATACGTTTTAAATGATAAATAACGATGAATCCATCGCGAGCGCAGAGACCTACAACCTCGGGGCAAGTCGAAGGGTCAAATGTTGCGTGAACGTTGTCAATCGATGAGGGCAGCGCAGTCAATGTTTGATAGTGCGTGGGTGTCTACTGCCTCCGGCACCGAACCCGGCTGTTTACCTGAATAATGCAGGCAACTGGTCAAGACGTTATAACTGATGTTCAATTTGTGGCCTTGAAAATTCATAGGATGAAAGAATCAGTAAAATTATTAGAAATCTTTAGTAGAAAGAACGGGCAACTTACATTGATTAGGCAGATAACTAGCGTACTCTGAAATTTTATTTTATTTTGTGTTCTCTTGTTTATTTATTAAAAAAGGCATATTATATTTCTGTAAAACACGCTCTAATAACCTATTTTGGTACTGCTTCTTTCTTCGTTGTCGCTTGCAATGATTTTAAATGAATAATTAATATATTTGTAGAGTTCAAAGAGAACATTTTACCTATACAAATAACTATATTATATTCAAATTCAAATAGTTTATTTCCCAAAAATACAACATTTACATGTAAGCATATAAAATATATTTATTGGAGGTATTCTCACTTAGACTATCCGTCTGTGCGTGGGAATGGTCAAAGCCTATGGAATAACCTTTATTATTGAGAGTATTTATTTCATATTTGTTTTTTAGTGCAATGTCCTGACCCCATGATTTCAAACACTAGTAACCTAACACACAAACTACGCTCAGATCTTACATATTAAGTACAAAATGTGAAAAATGTACATCCAACATCTTTAACACAAAGAACACGTCTGATCACTTTTAAACTTCAATTTAAAGATTATTTAATCCTCCTTTCGGTCTAATTAAAATAATAGTGTTGTCTCAGAGTAATTTAAAATGAATATTAAATCTTTACTCATGTCAATTGCCACCCCTGGCGTAAAATAATGTAAATTTCGACAAACTAGGCCGCAAACTTAGGGTTAGAATTTTGAAGCAAGAAAAATACCCTCACTCAAACGACGAAGAAAATATTATTTCTTGTCACAAAAACAATCGTTTGTTACCTTGCCAACTGACGATTTCTGTGTTTGAAAATTGTTTCACAAGCCATGCAAACAACTTTTTTGTAGTAGACTCCCTGACAACAGAACAGTTTTTTTTTTCTAAATAAGACATATTTCCCGTTCTCATAACAGAAGTAAAGTATACCAATGAGTTAGTTGTTCGTTTGGGTTCAAATGGTAATTTTATCTGTGGAAGTTAAATGGTGTTTAACGATGATATTTTTTTATTTTTCTCCACAAACTCAGGTGTAACAAAACACTCATTGAACGACCACAAACAATTCTGAAATATATAAAAATTTATGTTCATCGTCTGCATGGAACCGCCAAAGATTGTAAAAGGATATACTCCCTACAGCGTAAACACGTATATGCATATTGCTGCTTCACGCATCAAGCCAAATAAATCGTTTTTTCTGTCTTACAACAAAACTGGTAAATAATTGCTCATTGGATTACACTGTTGCTTATTGGAAAATACTGGTAGAACTAAAGAGGAAAACATAGTTATCCCATTCGCAGCTTTTTAAAGTTCAACAGCATAATTTGCAGTGTCAGTCATTTTCCAAACGTGGCACCGGGAAGCAACCAAAAATGCATCCAACTCGATGACGGATGACGCGGGCAACAGGCGTGTCAAAGCGAGCGCCAGGCTAATCAATCCGCAGGTGGGCTGATAACGTCGTTACAGTGATATACAGTTCCTCAGCACAGCGGACTCGACTGGCAGCTGCCTGTTGATGAATTATGGTTCCTGCAGTGAGTCTGAACTGGTAACAACGTACGGGGGAAAAATGTTCTTTGAAAAGTTTAATTAAGATAACTATTATCAAATAAATGTACATCGAAAGCAAAAAATTCGCATGACTGCCTCCAGTTGCAAATCATTACTATACTGACTCGTAATGCTGTAAGTGTACATAGGGATTTCGTTATTATTTTTAATATTTTATCTCCTTGAAATGTTATACGTATATTTTATAGCATTATTTAGATCCTTTTGCATTCAAACAAAAGATCAGTTGTTCGATTTACTAATATTTCAATAACCAGCCTTTGATTATTCCTTTGAAATATGTTATTTAAATTAACATTTTCAAAAAATATTAAAATTATTTTTTGCGTATGATATTTTTATGACGAATTCTATGTTATTTGTATCCTTAAGAAAATAAATAGGGATTTCATCCTCTATAAAAGAAGCGGATGGTTTGTTCGAAATATTAAATATTGGGGTGGAGTGTCCGGGTGCAATCTGGATGGAAACATAAATCCTGGTGACTTACGGCCTTGTTTGTAGCTGAAAAAGCCAATATCGGGACCGCACGGATATTCTAGGCCTGCTCTTGTCTTGCCGAAACCTTAAAATTAAACGTTTCGCGTAACCCTCAGATTTAATTCTACAATCCCAACTATTTGGGCTAATAAAATAAATTACTCGGGGAGACAGTTTGCTCATTAAGTGTCATTATAGAGCGAATTAAAATTAAAACAACAGTCGCAAAATTTCTGATTTAAAAGATTTTGTAGCTAACATTAATAAATAATACCTATTTAATTCGATCTAGTTCTACTGAAAGCGCTATGGGGAACTTGGTGAAACTATGAAAGCTTAAATGATAATGAAATAACACCGTTGTCTTCAAATCTTTCATAATCAACTAATTTTAGAATAAGAATAATATCACTAATTTTTAAAAATCAGTAATGTAATTCCTGGAGTACATAAAACATACATTTTGTAAAAGCTGTAGTAAGCACCCTTTGCACCCTTGAAATGTTTTATTTACAATAATTCTCACGGTTCTTTCCCACCTTTGACAGACCTCGTAACACAAGGTTTTCTTGGTCCCGTTCTCAAGTCTTTCCTTGTCAAATACAATAATAGAATAATAGTTTTGATTTTTACTTCAGGAATCTTATAGGTCGCATGCTAATTTCCATATGTCATAGTAAAACAATCTGTTGAATGTCCGTCAAGAATACATAAAGTGTTTTCAAAAATTGGACAATAATAATTCCGAAACTTGCAAAATATCATAACCGTCTTCGTAAGCGAGCCGGTGACAATATCGGTGACTATGGTGGCCGGTAGCGGAGTCGGTGGTTGGTGGTCGATGGTTGGTGGTGAGTGGACGGTGGTCGGTGGTTGGTGGTAGTGGACGGTGGTCGGTGGTTGGTGGTGAGTGGACGGTGGTCGGTGGTTGGTGGTGAGTGGACGGTGGTCGGTGGTTGGTGGTGAGTGGACGGTGGTTGGTGGTGAGTGGACGGTGGTCGGTGGTTGGTGGTGAGTGGACGGTGGTCGGTGGTTGGTGGTGAGTGGACGGTGGTCGGTGGTTGGTGGTGAGTGGACGGTGGTCGGTGGTTGGTGGTGAGTGGACGGTGGTCGGTGGTTGGTGGTGAGTGGACGGTGGTCGGTGGTTGGTGGTGAGTGGACGGTGGTTGGTGGTGAGTGGACGGTGGTTGGTGGTCGATGGTTGGTGGTGAGTGGACGGTGGTCGGTGGTTGGTGGTGAGTGGACGGTGGTCGGTGGTTGGTGGTGAGTGGACGGTGGTCGGTGGTTGGTGGTGAGTGGACGGTGGTTGGTGGTGAGTGGACGGTGGACGGTGGTTGGTGGTGAGTGGACGGTGGTCGATGGTTGGTGGTGAGTGGACGGTGGTCGGTGGTTGGTGGTGAGTGGACGGTGGTCGGTGGTTGGTGGTGAGTGGACGGTGGTCGGTGGTTGGTGGTGAGTGGACGGTGGTCGGTGGTTGGTGGTGAGTGGACGGTGGTTGGTGGTTAGTGGACGGTGGTTGGTGGTCAGTGGTAGTGCGCGATAAAGTCCGAGTCAAATAGCTTGGTCCAGTCCACCCACATAAAAAGTGTGTTATGGCTAACGGAAGGCGTGGGCCACGTCATTTAATTTGGACTTGAGAGATGGCAGATTTCGAGCAGCGAACACAGAATAGGGACATTTCTATTCTGTACTCGCTGATTTCGAGTCCCCCCGCGCGCGCAGACAGTTCTTTTAACAGTATTACTGTTTATTCATCGACTGGATGGGCTCACTCCTTGCTTTGCTCGGTAACGTCCACGCACAGATCAACAGACTGTGTGGACGGGGCAAACGCAAAGTTGAAAAGGCCACCACAACCTCTAAAAATCCGTGCATGTCTAACACACACAAGTATTGTGCTAATGTAATTTTTATATTACCAAAAAAACTTTAAAGCACTTTCGTTTAGTTAAAGTAAAAGAACGAAAGCATAAATTTGCCCCTGGCAGTTCACCGTATAATTATTCGCAAGCCTTTGTTCACAAACGTACATGGTGTTTATGTTCAACAAAGAACGACTGAAAAATACAAAGGATGTTTGGTAATTATGATAAAAGCTTAGTAATTATTCTGGAAAAAGTAAAAAACATTCATCTTTTATATAATTAGACGTAGGTATCATCTAATTCAAAGCCGGCTCCGGTAAATTTATAAAGTCCATTTCCCCATTCCAATAATTTTGAAGTATTTTAATACAAAAACATTTTATCTTGTTTCTACTAAATTTTATTTGTTCAGTACATATCCTTGTCTTCTTACATATTTCCTTTATTAACATTACGGGCAAAAAAACATTACAACATTAATTAATAAATTGGTTAGTAGGATTTTATGTACCTACTTATCCTTTAAAAAATCAAAAAAGATGTTTAAGCCATTAAAAAGCATTATTAAAAATGTAACCTGTTTGTAAAAAATCCAAACGACAAAAAATCCACAAATTTTCTAAACACATATTAATTGGAATAAACTGAACGTGCTTCATAATTTTTTATGAATACATTAAAAATTATTTCGCAGAAATATTGAAATTTACATACCAAGGTAAGATTTTAAAATGAACATCAAGTTGAAAGAAAAAAATGTTAAATTTTATGAAAAATGTTAACTACGATGAGATAGTACCGGATTTCAATGAAACAGAGAAAACACATTTTCACCTGAAAAAAAGAGAAGGTTGTCTGAGTGAGCCGAGAGGGAGGAAGTAATAAATCATGTCACGGTTGGAAGAGGAACGCGAACTAATGCAAATACGTAAAAACGTTATCGGGATGGGCGAAAAAGACTTTAACTTCCATCTGTCTTTCAAAAGATCCCGGTCAAAGGGGATTTAGGAAGGAGATTTCTCAGTTTCGTGACGTTTTATTTTGCCTATGTGTTATTTTCGTAAATATGTTCTTCTTATTACGATTTTATGTTTCAATTTTTACACAATACTCCAAAAGGTGATAGATAATTAATTTATATTACAACGTTCTTTGTGAATTTTTCTATCAAAGAATAAAATAATTGCTATCTGAAACGTTAAGTTACTTTGTACTACTTGAAAATTAAATGTAAGCTATCTCTAAAAAATACTCTTTTGCATTGTTCTAACTTTAACGTAGTATAACTACGCCCATTTAGCTTTGTACTTGCTAAAATATATATATCAACACAGCCCTTATCATTCAAGAGTGTCTCCACAACGTCAATTTATAAAAAAATACTTTACTATTGTTGACAACAGAGAAAGCCCACGATGATTTTGGCTGGTGAAACAATTTACAACGCAGGCGGTAACCGTTTCAGGGATATCAAGGTTATTGAATTAACAATACAAATGTAAATCCATGTTTGATTTCAACGGACAAGATGGTTCGCTCAAGCCTTGCTCAAAAGTGACGAACCTACTTTGCGTTTATGATTATATCGAGGAACATGTTTCTCTGAATTGAATTGGATTAAATAATTACGTTGGTCCATCAAGGACTATTACTTATACGTCGTTAAATTTCTACTAAACAATTATTTAATATAATAAATAAAAATAACTGATATTATTTAACTAAATAAGTACAGAGTCCTAAAATAGAAATGAAAATGGTTTTAAACGGAATTAACTATGAAAATGCCTAATGAAATAAACACTGCTGGTATTAAATTTCAGTTGTAAGAGCTGGAGAGATTGGTTCACGTAAAGTGTAAAAATGAGACTCGGATTTGAAACCAATGAAAGCAGTAAATCTTCACCGACTCGAGGGTATTGGGTTTGAAACGACGCAAAAACGTTCCAACCCGGGAATTCTCCTTTGCATCTGCCAATCATTCAGAACTGCAGCCGGCACCATAGGGAAACCTCCGACTTCAGCTATAGAACGTTATCCACTAATATCGCCGTCACTTGCGATAAAGAAATCACGAATAAGGATTAACTGTTTATTCAATAGTCCGTTTACTCGTCAACTACATTAACATTTCTGAAACAAGATTTGAAACATCAAATCGTTGACAATATATTATGAGGAGTTGACCTGAAGACAATTTTACATATTCTGACTGTGAGGAAACAGTCCAATTTGGATCAAACGCATATTTGCTCAACAGTTATTGGACACAAACGTAAAATTTAAATTCAGGCGTAAATTCATTTACGCTTCCATATGAAACCAAGTATCGTCAACTGTTTCAGTATATTTTACATAGATTCTAAAGAGGCAAGGTGATGGGAAAAAAATTATTACCTTGCCAAACTATACGATCTGGTAACAACCAATCTCGTATTTTTAATCAAACAAACCATTGAAACAAAAAATAAGTCAAATGAATTCGTTTTTTTAATGAAACTTCAAAGGAACGCTACAATATTGCAATCGGTCGGTTTGACATTTCTAGTTTATCAAATTGGAATTTCACAACACGCTGTCTGATACATTTCACTTTAAAAAATCGATTTGTTCAAGCATGAAAGTTATTTCATTCTTTGCATTGCATTATTGCAGGTAACTACAGAACATATTCCAAAAATAGTTTTGAATTCTTATAAAAAATTATTTGATAAGGTAGAATTATCAGGTTGGTGCCGCGTGGTGCCACGGGATTCTTAAGCAATACAAGTTCTCAATGTCTGATTATAATTATTACACTGTTAAGTCTTTTAAGTTTGAAAAAATTATCAATTTCAAACATTTCTCTTAGCATAATTTAGTATTATTTACCTAAACGAAAAAAGTCAAATGGATATTAAAGTTAAATGGATAAAAATTTTGACGTAGATTTGCTAAAATTTTGCTTTTGCCCCTGGATTGCAAAAAAATCATCTCCTCTGGCCTGGGCTCCCACGATACTTGTCATTATCTGTTCAAACAATTATAACATGAAAAACATTCATTAATACAATGAAAAAATTGGATGGATAGAATAAATAGAGCCAACTAGATCAGAGGTAAGTAAACAAGCCAATTAAGATGTTAACTGTTTACTTACGGATGTTAACACCCAACTAAATCTCACCTGTGAACAAAGCAACAAAAGATTAACATTTAAGCAATAATTATGTTCATGTATAAATGTAAATATGTATGTTCACTGAATGTACTGAAAGATGACATTCATCAAAAGGTAAAATTTTGAGGGTCTACTTATTTCAACATGATGTAAACAAAAATTAAAAAATCTCAGCGAATACTGATTATGCTAAGGTAAATGAATTAGTGAACGCTACATCTTGACATCAAAACTTTAATTAATTATCTCGTTAAGAGAAGCATTACCCTTGAAACAATATTTTGTTTGTAACAATATGTTGCTCCTTTGCTCTTAAAATGAATTTTTTTAATTACTATCAAAATACTGTTAAAGAATTCCCACAGAAATTTCCAGTTTTTATATTATGCTAGCTCATGGTGACGCGTTTCGTTAAAAAAAATTAAAAAAATAATTAAAAACATATACATCAGCTGTTCAGCCCTTTTCTTTAAATTTGTGAGGGAAAGTTTTATCAGAAAGCTAATCCTGGGATTTCCTCATCGAAACCTTCCATTCAGGTCTAGTGTTGGTAGGTGTCAGACTTATGGGTTTCTCCACTACAGGTACGGGTAGTTTGGGCTTTACATAATATATATATTTCCTTTTTAGTTCATTTTTAGTCGATAATTCTGTTTACTTTACGCAATAAAATATCACTCATATATCGAAATTTTCATTTCTGAAACCTTGAGACATGTTTTCTTTCGGTTACAACCAATTGCAATCTGTCCAATTAAATAACTTACCGAATACCCCCGTTGCAACAGACCTGCACACTCAGCGAATTTCAAATGCAAAAAAGTATATTTCAATCATAGCGAGATTTTACATGTTTTTGAAAGCTCCTTAAGAATAACATGGGGAATGAGTATGCAGGTTTGCTGCTACAGGTATATTAAAACTGGGTTGTTTTCATTCAATATTTAGTAGATCTAAACTAGAAGAAGCCATTAACCAAGTTTTATCAAGATATCTTGAGAAATAAACGAGATATAGAATTTTATTTATTTCCTATAAGGTTAACATTGGGACAACGTACTGTGTTTACCACTTTCAATATCTCGGTAACCAATGGACATAGAGCTGTGATTCAAGATACTAAATTGTTTGTTTTTCAAGCTGAATTCAATGGTGTAATCTAAAATGGGATCACTTTAATTTTTCTATGTGAAATACGCAAAACACCCATTTCTGGGGGGGGGGGGTTTATCCCCCTTTACCCCCCTTTCTGATGGTCCGATCAGGCTTGTTTACGAACTCGTCCAATTGATTACACCTTTACACGTCTGTACCAAATTTCATAAAGATCGGTCCATTTTTACGTCCGCTATCGTGCTTACAGACACATATATATATATAAATAGATATATAAATAGATATATAAATTAGATATATTTATATATCTAAATAGGTATATAAATATATATGTCTAAAAATTCCAACGAATGGTGTTTTTTGCTCCTGGGGGCCCCAAAACAAAAATTTATCATGGTCTTGGGCTTAGGTCTTACCATGAGACCTACGGTAATAGCTTCTTCCCTATAGAGGAAATTCGCTAAAAAAAACCATTTGCTTTTGAAATTACTTATGTTTTAAATCTAAAGATTATTTGACGAACAGAGATCTCTTTTATCTCAAGTGTGTGATGTAAAATATACAAATAAATGTTAGACGATATGCGACAGGCAATATTTACGGAGTTACCGGATGCTACAAAAGCTGCTATTGTACGAGTAAGCTTCTTTGCTGAAGGATACAACGAAACTATAACACAAACTGAAACAGACCGTGATAACATCTTGAATACTCCACTCTGATAGTGCAAAATATTAAGAACGAAAGAATTACTCTAAATGTTTGTATGTGTGTCTGGCAAATTTATCAGCGAGCTCTGGACCGGAATAATTAATTGCCTGACGTCAACCTTTTAAAAATAAAATAAAATTGAAGTGCTTTTTAGGTTGTGAAATTCTAAAATCCAAATGCGCAAGTATAGAACAGTATAGGGCGTATCAACGTAGCACATCCACTACCCTAACGGAAACTTGAAAATCAAATCAAAAGGAAATCTTTGCATTATGCATAACCCGATCCATTGTTTTTTTCACTCAGAGAGATATTCTTTTTTAGTATAGATATTGATCAAATCTTGCTGTAATTATATCCTTCGACGGAATTATCACAATTCACAAGAAGTTATATTAATATTGTGATGAGAGGTGTTCTATTTAACCCAACTGCGATCCTTTTATTGTTGTTTGAAAGGGGCTTTATCTGTCTCTGCAGGCACAGATAATATAATTAATATAGATAGTATAGATTGATATAATTATACTTCATCTGTGCCTCAGCTATTGAAATCAATACCATTTTGCAGTAGGGTATCTATTTAAAACTAGATGTCGGAAAACAAATATAAAATAATTAGGAAAGACTAACTTTGACAAATTATGCTATTACATAAATCAGCGGTCCCCATACATCAACTAATATAAAGTATTCAAAAACTATTTCAACAGAAGAACATTACAAATATTTTGGTAACATCCCACCAACAAAATGGCAACTACACACACGGCACTTGAGCTATTTCCAGATCGACGTGAGAACTCTTAAAATATAGCTTCTAACAAAAACTTCTTACTACATTAAAATGTATTTTAATGTTAAAATGAGATTACAGTATACACCGGTATATGACTTAATATAATATTTGAAAAAAACAATTAAATATAACTTTATTTTCAAATGTGTCAATGTTTACAAAATATTATAAGGCTACGGTACATTTAATTTATTTCATGCCTAATTAGGGTGTTAGGTAATTACCACTGTTCCGAACCCGACCATCCCGTGACTACCGGAATTCTCAGCAATCCGTTGCCAAGTTGCCGCCACTCGATTGGCCAAGTTTTTCAGTACCAACTTTATATCTCTAAATCAAAAGTTTCTCTTTGTAAGCGGCTGGCGGTGATGCCTAGCTATAGCAGTTTGATAATTACGTTTCTAGATCCTTTTGAAATATCTACTTCAAACTTTTAATGAGTTCTGAATTTATGTGTTTTGTTTTACAAATTTTTCAATAAAACATAACCACAGGAGTAGGTGCATAAAGACATATTATAACATGTACAATATAAAGTCAAAAACATAAATACAATTAATAATTAGAATATTTACAATTTTAAAAGTACAAGTGTAATTTAACGATACAATGTAAGCGTAGTACTTTTAAGTAAACTGGAGACTTAAACAACATTACGAGATAAAAAGAATAATAGTAGAACGAGAAATTATTATACAAAGAACAAACAAGCAAACAAAGCAACTTAAAAGACTAGTAACATGAACTGAATATAAAGCTTTATTACATTTGAAAATAAAAAGAGCAGTCCCGTTTTGGGAATCTGACTGTTGCATCAAGAATTTTCTTTCTGTCTCTAAAGTGTAATTTATTTAATTACAGGAAAATCAGAGGAATGTCGAATTAAAGTACGCCTCACTCCTAATGAAAAATAAATTCTAGTAATTAGTATAAATTATTTAAGGAAATATTTCACCTTAAATATAAACACCTCTCACAAAAATATAAACATTTTTCAACTCGTTTATGAATATTTAAAATACTTTTTTAGCTACACTGACGTACTAATTATAAATTCTTCCTAATCCTTCAAAGATTTTACCTTTTACAAACTAAATTACAGTGATTGGTTTATAAAAGATAAACTGTTTGAAATACATTTTTAATCGTGGTGAATTTATGCTGTGATTTCGACTGTCGCGAAATATTGCGATCACTAAGTAGTAGAAACAAGATTCACGACGTTTTGGGATCTGGAATCTGATCCAATGTACAGGTGGAAACAAACCTAGAACATAACAAGATAAGTAACACAGCTAGGAGGATCTGGACAAAAAATATAGCTACAACAGAGAAGCAGTTAAAAAACACTATTGCTGACTTCTGTCCAAGTCCTCCTCTCTGAGTTTATAATCTAGTTCTAGGTTTGTTTCCAACTGAAGATTGAAATTAGATTCCAGATCCCGAAATGTCGTGAAACTTGTTTTACTAATCAGTGATGGAAAATATTCGCAAAACGAAGGCAAAACATATGAAAACTTTTATCAGTTTCATTACAATTATTATATCACTTACCACAGCGAAAGATGTGCTCTTATCTTAAGATTGATTTCCATATGAAGCTAACCTTCTTCGTGTGTGTCACTTATACGACTGAACATGTAAGAGTTTCAATTAATTAATACGAGTGAAATATAATAGTAAAAAACAAACTTATACCGACTGAAAAATTAAGTTTTCACCACACTACGACTTAATTAATCACCTGTTTACAGTTTACAAACAGGTGATTAATTCACCTCATTTGGTCATTTGGTGGCCAAAACCAGCTCTTTTCCGCCAGAGGGCCGAAAACTTTCAGGGAGGGCTGAAAGTCAGCTGGTCGTTTATTTGCTTGAAACAACGTGAGAACATCGAATAGGTTCGAAAGACAGAATAGTTGCGGTCATATGATTTTCATAGCTGTGTTTGTTAAAACCATGACAAGGAAGTTGTATCGTAACTTATAACCTCAAAGTTTTGTTTTCAAGTGTGTCAAATCAATAATCAGATTTTTAATGTTACATAGGGTATATTTCTTTGTGTAGTGTTCTTTGTGAAAAATATACCTCGGCCGAAAGGGTTTTGCAGCTCTCAATCGTTTCAAATTCTGAAATTGAAACACGATCTCGAGACTGCAAAACCTCATTTTCAGCCCTTGTTGCAAAATATACTATTTTGTTAAAACTGTTACAGTTCGCATAACTATACATTCGTTCTGAATGGAATATGGAGAACAGTTTTCACAAGCCGGAAGAAGGATTTACAATTTTTGCTACAAGTATTGCTGGAAATTGATAAGGAGGAGTCTCTTTCATGCAGTTTCTTTACAGAGAGACACTCATAAAGGGTTATTACTTTTACCGAACTTTCTCACCGTTGAAGTTCTTCTGCTCACAATCAACTCTAAAACTTACTCAGAACGTGATAAGAAGATAATGCATTTTCAGAAGAACGCGTTGTCTGAAACTGGTTTATAAAACTGATAAAATAACCTGCTTTAAATAAAATCGTCCACAGCAAAGCCTGTAAATCTTTTTTCGACCCAGTCTGTGTTTTCCTTCTTTTAAATAATAAAACCATTTCATGAGTAGTTTTGAATCCAACTCCAATGCCATAGCTAACTTGAATAGAATTGATCCTAAAACGGCAATCATGTATTTTTAAAAAGCATTAGGATTCTAATACCAAACGTTCATTGAAATATGTTTGTCCCCTTAAATAATAATTAAATTTAGATTCATAAAATAGATTTTTTTATCATTTCATTACTAACATAAAAACACAACGAATGAAATGTGTAAATTATAAAATTAGAGTATTGTTCTATACTGTTAACTATCGTCTGGGCCAGTTTCTGACAACGTACTTCAAGCGCTAAACCTACTGACGAGGGGTCAAAATTCTGTACATTTACAACAGCGTAATGAATCAGGCTTACTGACTTACGTGTCGCCTGTTTGATCGCTTAGAAATATGCATAAAAGTTGCTTTTAAAATTTAATTTGTTGTACAACATGTTTGACTAATATTTAGAAATGTTATACATTTTTGCGAAAATTAGGTACCTACTTATTAACTTTACACACAGTCAAAAGAGTTCTAAAATGATACTATGTTCATAGACTTGTAGATAAATTATAATTTATAACCCGAATTTCAGATACGATATCAAACGAAACAAAAAATAACAGTGAAGCAATTTGTTATTCATCTCTACTTGCCAGACTTAATTAACTCTTCTCTGAAATATCTCATTAAACGAATTCCATTTGGAAAGAAATATTAAACAAGACAAATTGAACAGTACTTCATAATACTGACTGCTACCTATCGAATTGAATTGGGACGTTGACGAATTAATATAATGTACTTAATAGAAATATTGTAAATGTAACAATCGAAAACACCAAATTACGGTTTTATTTTATGTTACCTTTCCCGGTCAGTTCCGATTTAAATATAAAGAATCCATTATACTTGTCCTTCCAACGGCATTTACCAGTATGTAAAGCAAATATTTCGAGACGACCATTAAAAAATATTTTATAGTACGAGTTTTGGCAGGTAGTAGCATACTATTGCATTAAGACACATTTCCATGAACAGTTAAGCACTAAAATATTTTATTACCAATAACTACATGTGAACGTACGAATACATTAACAGTAGGTGTTCTATTATATATGATATAGCGTCACAGTCACACAACCGACAGTGGTGCTCATCGTGAAACTAATAAAACCAATACATCAACCGGACAGTACGTAAAATGTCAAAGAATCGGTTTTATTTCGTGGCGGGGCATTGTCGCCCAAAGTGGGTTAGCAGCAGGTATATGGGCAACATTATGGTTCGTCCAGGGAGGTGATATTGCGACGATGCAGAGACTCACAATGGTCTTTTCTGGTATTGTGTTACCGGTATTAGTTTGATGGTTCACCCGGGGCTATCTACTATCTAGTCCCGTAGATCGCCCGAAAAGTGATTCTAGGATCGTTATGCTGTTGGTTTAAGTGTGTTTAAAACTAATTTAGTTTTGAGAAGCTTTATCTTTTTAAATAAGTTTAATAAGGCTTGTCATGCATGCGAGATAATGCTCTTCCCCTTAAAATACTTAAATGTGGATGTATACAAATATTTTAACTTCGCATAAATTAACCGCTAGTATTTGAGTCGTTTATCTATATCTATATTGCATCACTATATTTTTACCATGAAATGCACATCCATTTTTTAGTGAGTTAGGTTTTATGAGATAGCAAAAACACTCCTACTTCTGGAGAATAGTTCATAACAAGACCAATGAAATATGTAAGAATGTTCTTGTATTCTATCCCCCAGTGTAGATTTTAATTTTCCAAGTGAACTGCCTCTAAGTTATAAGCCATTTGCAAAGGGCAATATACGTTACACGGAATGTTAAAACTTTTAATAACGTAGGCCATGAAGACCACCCTTTCGACTTCCTGGATCAAGATAACAAAATGACAGTATAAACTTTAAATTATGCAGTAAATATTAATAGCTGATGGTAGTCCGCTTCCCTGAATATATTTACATTAAATATACTGAAAAATGTTGATTAACATTAAATAGTGGACAACTGAAAAACTCAAAACGAAGTATTTTCCTTGAAAACAACCACACGCAACGTTCTAAAATCTCTTCTTAGTGGGGGCCTACGCTATAAGAGGGGTATGCAGTATACAACCGAAATTTCATGCTTCTAGGAGCAATGAATGTTCTATGGGCCTGAGCGGTAACCAGAATTTTGTTCTTAAAGATATAGATTTCCTCTTTCAATTAATGGAAATTTGCTTTTTTTATAACGGACAGTAAGGACTTAGCCAAAACGCGTTTTATGCATCACGTCCCTCTGAAGCAAACAGAAACTTCTAGCTCTCGGCTGGCCAAGTTTTTCTTATTAGCAACTTTTTATCTCTCAATCAAAAGTTTTCTAAGCAAGCGCCTGGCAGTGATGTCTTGTTAAGAGTATTACTTGATGACTCAATCTCTAAAATTTAACACAATGAATATTTGAAACAGCACATTGAAGCGTAAGAAAAATTTATGATTTTTTTCATTAGAACATGTTAATTTAATGAATTCTAGTGTTTTTATATTCTTAACCTTTTTTATCAATATTAATGATTTACTATAAACAATTAAACCTGTCCGGTAATGTTAAAAAAAATAATCCAAAATTTAGTTATATCAGCGTGATCAAACTGGCAAAAACATTTTTAATTACTGAAATTATTGTACTTCCCTATTTAACTTCCGTGAATATACAGACATGCACAATTGTGTTGGGTATTGTATCTTATCTCACAATGAATCAATGAATGCTCTTATAAACAGATTAACTGATTCAAATTCACTACCACAAAAATAATATCGATACATGATCTGTTGTATACCAAGGCACTTTTAAACATATCAACACAGACTGCATGATCACACAGCTACAATCTCTGATACAAGGGACACGTTGTAGAGGAGCGTTTAGTGTATCATCATGACCCAGGGCTGGCACAAAGGGGTGTTACATGTACACAAAGGGGCTCATGTTTGTATATAATTAGAACCAAAGCTTCATTAAGGGTACGACATTTAGTGATTCAAAATTCACGTCAGACTAAATTATTTAACCCTCTTCTAGGAATATAACTGACAGTAAAGTTTCGTTCGTACAGCTGTAAGGGCTCATTAGCTTTCATATGTTCTTATGATGTGTAATATTTTATGAATCCTATAAACTAAACTGGTAAAGTACTATCAAACCTATCCGTGGGGGTCGGTTGAAAACGTATCAACCGTACAGACACAGTACAGGTTTTCAAGGTAACAATCAACCGAGCTTTGGAGCCGTTGATATAAAGCCGTCCCCTCGCCCGCCGTTAATACCGGGACTCCAGAACACAACTTAGCCTTCCTTCAGCCGGATGCGCTAATTTATTCAAAGCAGAAAGTTTCTAAGTAAGCCGACGGCATGCACGTTTTACAGTAACAACCTCTCTTCAGTCTAAGTTTTAAAAGGGAAAATTCAATGAAGAATACATGGTTTTAACGTTTTTCTCCACTTTTGCTCGTCTCGCGAATAAAGAAATTATTTGGACAAACTCGTAAACTCTTAACTGACTTTCAATTCAGATTAAATATTGACGTTTTTCGAGTTCAATGCTGAAGGAAAGAAATTAGAACGCTTATTTTGCAGAACACAAATACTGTGATGAACCCGTTATTATTTCTGAACAGCTACCAAAATTAGTAAGCACAAATTTCATAAAAAAATATATCTTTAATAAAGCACTCGGATTAAGCTATTTTAATTGTCAGGTAATGATCTAAATTAACGTGTTGAAATTGTTTGAGTATAAATAAATAAATATATATATATGTATACGACGTGAATATTAGTTATTACACTTTGAAGAGGGCTGCCGGGAAGTATGCGGGGTAGCGGCGCGGCGCGACGCGGCCGGCAATAAGTTGAAACGCACAATGGCCTGTTACCCATTGTGCTGGGGATCGCTGGTTCAATACTGCCGAGTCATATAGACTGGAAATAATTTCAGAACCTGCCTCGACTAAGTCGACGACAGTTTGCAAACGATGAGGGGAATTGTTTCTGTTTCTCGACAGTTCAAATCGATGGTGAATAAGTAATAAAGAACTTACTGATGAGTTAAAATAATTAGTACAAAATTGTGCGGAACGGAGTTTAAGTGTGGCTATGCCCATAGCAGCAGGCGTGCATAATCGGTGAATTTAAATTGATTTTTACTGTAAATAATTTACCTGATTCCACCCCTTAAGTATACTAAACGCGTGTTCATCAATAAAATATTTTGCAGGCCTAAGTAAATTACAAATAAGACGGGGGTGCAGGTTTGCTGCCACAAGATTGAGAATGGAGGATTTTCGAGAAAAATACAATCGATTTTCATTAGTTTAAGCCACATTACAAGTTTTATTAAGATATGTTTAGGAATAAGGTGGATCCAAATCATTGTATTTATTTCCCAAAAGGAAACAGTGGGCAACTAAATTAAATTTGTTCACTACTTTTTAATACCTCATAACTAGTATAGAGCAATGATTCAAGTGATTATTAAGCAATGATTAATGCTTATTTTAAGCTGAATTCAATGGTAAAAACCAAAATGGTAAACTATTAAAATTCTATGTGAATAAATTTATATTCAAATGTCATTCCTTCCACTCCCTCTTCAGATGAAATTATGATGACGGCTTACGAACTTGTCCGAATAATTGGCTATGTAAAGGAAAGACGCTAAAAAGTGTAAATAAATCTTAGAGACAAAACTTAAATACTGATACTGAATTGATACTTACTGTTTGTATATAGACATAGGATGACCAAATTAGAGGTGTAATGGCTGACGTAATAAACTATTGCTCCTCCGTAGTTATACGAGATATTGGATTCCTAGTACAATCATGATCACGGTTATCTCTTCATCAAAGTAGCTTGATATATGATTACCAAAGGCCCAATAACCATGTCTCTTTAGTAAATAATAATCGCATCACTTCATACTTTTTCAATTATTATCATATCCTGATTGCCGAACTAATCGATCAGGAATAAAATAAATAAGAATAAAAAAGGTGTTGAAAATCGAATTATAGTACCCAAGTACTCAACAAATGTTCAAGTAAATATTAAAATGTTATAATAAGGAAGAGGGAGTGTTTTTAAATTAATATGAGTGAAATCCACTATTGTTTTGGGAACAATTTTTTAACCGGCTTCCCCCTCCTCTTCTAACAACAGGAGGAGGTTCTCAATTCGTCTTGGGCTATGTTGTTTAGTACTATATAATTTGTATAGTTTAAATTCATCACCTAAGATTTTATTTGCCAAATACAAATATTCATGAGCATCGTCAGCATATCACAACCATAACTCAATTTTATGTTTCAATTATGTAAACCCTTTTCGCTAAAAAGCTTAAAACTGTACAATAAATCACAAAAGTAAATTATCAACTTAAGAAAGTGATAGGCCTACTGCAGTATGCCTTATACAGTTCTTTTAAACGAACCTCCTTTTTTTATGATGGGACATTTAAACAACGGCATTTTCACCTTATGATCCTTAGGCAGTGAGTTAAAAAGCCCTCAGAGAAGGAACAGATGTGTTTCTTCTTTGTAAAAAGTCTTAAACAAATGTACGAGATGTTCCGCTACAAAAAGGTTGTGTTGTGTTTAGGGACAGGAACGTTTGTTTGAACGCAGACGTAGTGAATAACTAGAGAATATACCATTAAATAATGGGGAAGTTATATTTCGTGGCCTCAAAATTGTTTTATGAGCATTTTATTCAAATATGCGTCGAGCGATAAATAAAATTAACTGAAACCGAATCAAAGTCACTGTGTCTAAACATTATTTGCTAAATACTTACTGTACAAATTCATAGTGTGGCTAATAGAAGTATTGATCCAAGCTCACTGATCGAACGAGATCTGCCTGCCGGTGTATCCGCCCGCCACAGTTTATGATCGGGTTATATTTATTACCGTTGCTTGTGCCATCACTCGTCCAGCCGCGGTAACAGCACTCTTAGTGGTCTTTCATAGCTAACGAACCTACGTGATTCGCCAAAATCGACTATCTAGCCGGATTTTATATGTCGTTAAATGGAAAATTTGCTATCATAGGTGAATTGATTTTAGCTAACCAGGACTTTTAAGAGATACTATACGATTAAATACGTTTATCTGTCTCTGCACAATTTAAAACAGTATTATTTGCTAATATTATCATGTTAAACCTATAACACAACTAATACAAATTTACTTAACACGTAAAAAAATACTAAAGCAAATCACGGAAATCATAAATTTTAATAGACAAACAATACGTTTCCTAAGTTAACTTACATCTAAGTTTACCTTCAACGTAAAACCATTCAATAAATGAACGCTTTCAAACCTACAAACAGACATGCAAGTATGTTGCAGTTGCAGCTCAAGGACTAAATTCACTAACCGCCAAATAACAACGAAACTACAACAAAACCGAAATAGGCTATACTTTGGGCCCATGCTTAACCCTTACCAGATTAATGTACGAATTATTATTTATTAACTTTACAAAACAAGATCGACCCGAGGCTCCGGCGTATAGCTGTGTTTACCGACGCCAAGGCGTTGCCTACCCCGGATATTAAGGCGTCTGCCATGGCTCGTCTCTGCCATTAGTTTCTTATTCTTAGCCTGACAAACATTCCTATTAAAGACCAATATACTTATTTACTTTTTCCCGCCTTAAATTGTCGTTGGTATATTTATCCATATTATCTCATGTGAAGAGTTGCTTACTTCTAAGGTGTTATTCAAGAGCTAGTTGCTGAAAGCAGGACTTCTGTTTGACCCAAAAATGAAGTTAAGCTAGTTAACCAGGTGGTATAGATCGGTACTGTATATGTGTAATTTACTTAATTTTCTGTTGTTATGTAGCCTCAGATCATAAATCACAAATTTACATTTTTTTTCTTTAAAAACGGAAATTATCTTTAATCTGTTTTTCCTGCGATTCAGATAATAGATTTAATTCAACTTCTCAATCAATAACTAGTTGATGTAAAACGACCATCTTTGATATAAATGCCTGTATTGGCAAAACAGAGCACACCGAAGCTGAGAATTCAACTGTGTAATACTAACCCCGTTTCTTTTGACTAACTGTCAAGAAATGTTAGGATATTATCTGATCATATAAAAATATAATACATAATAAACTGTATTAAATGGTTTACTTTAATTTTACCCAAAACCTATTAGGCTTCGGCCTATTTTAAAGTAGGAATTTTGCATTTATTCTATAATCGCATTAGGCAAAATTCTGTAATTCCTTCCTCCTGAAAGGGAAGGAAAACATACAGACCTGCGCAAGTACGCATGCATCTAAAACCAATTCTGAACATAATCACTATTAAAAGGTGCTTGCACAAAGCGACTTGCTTTTCAACGCAAATAGTAATGCAGGCTGACGCGGACGACCAAAGTCGGAAATTGTCTCTAATACGCGTAAATCGTGCTATCAAAGAGTTAATTTAGGCTCGCCAATATGCAATGAGGCGGAGTGAGTATGTAAATGGCGGCGTGCTGGGGCCAGATAGCGGCGTCGAGTATTGCCGCTTTTAGCTGATTGGCTCCTCATTTTGCGTTACGTACGTCAATACACACGTTTACCATTTTGTTATTAACAGTACAAAAATAAATTACGTTTGCACAGTTTAAAGTAGAATGGAAATAAGATAAAAGGAAAAACATGGAATGCCAATGTAAAGTGTTCCCCACTGGCCTGGAAACTGTTCAGTTAGCTGCGTATTAACAGGATCAAAGCTAACTCCTTTTAATCAAGCAATGTCTTGCCATGAAATAAAATCACCAACTAGCTGTTATCATCATATCTAATGTTTCTTCCTTTTTTTACAGGGGATGAACACAACCGTGTTATCACTTTAACTCCCCAGCGCAGGGAGCGAAAAAGGTATCTTCCGCGCTTCTTTGGGAACAGGCTTAATAGAAAACACTCTCCGAGAGACTAGGCCTATAATTCTCCCGGTTTCATAATTTCTATGTCAATAAATAAGCAAAATATCAGTCAAATAATTTCAATACCACAGTAAGCTTTTTCTTTTTTTTTGTTTTAGTTTAATTAACTCATAAATTTCAGTGTTAGATCTCAATTTTTTTTAATACTTTAGTTTTTTTTTCATGGTTACGATGCTTTAGAATTCAAAACATAATCTTATATACAGTATTACAAGTTGCCAAGGTTGTTCCGTAAAACAACAGTATAAAGTTATTGACTGAATAGCCAGTTGACCCCGAAAACAAACATTTTACGTCCCATTCTGTTTCCAGTTGTTATACAGTAAAAACGACCCGTTTATATCGTTATATCTCGAAGGATCGCCATATCATAGGTTTTCTTATACATTTATCACATTTCGTTGCTAAAAAAACTGCAATCGATTTACTTCGGTTGTTACTATCTTAATATTTTGATTACAGAGAATAAAAGGTATGATCTGGACATTTTTACACCAACATCAATCATAATTTGTGATTGATCAGTTAATTTTTAGTCATTTCATAACATTAGAATTAAAGATAAAACCTAAAAAAGTACATTAACGCTAAAGATTTATTGACTAATGAAAAAAGAAAATATAACGTGAAAGCTTGTAGTGCAAAGCTTTGTCCAGCCATGGAAGCGCCAGACCCTGAGATCTGATCCTCAAAGAGCATTCACTCTAGCGCCATCAGCGGATTCAATTACAGAGAGAACCGTTACCTTGGCAGAGGAAGCTTAAATGGTGAATAACTTACAGCAACGTTTTAGTTTTATGATTAAATTAATCACTTTTAAAATAATTAATTAGCACTTTGGTATTTAATTTTCATTGGTTCTGTATAAACCAAGATATAAAGTGTTTTTATTACACCCCAAGGCCTTTCGTGTACTAAGTCCTTTAATTATAATTAATTCTGTATGAATACTCTTGTAGTAACATAACGTAAATAAAAAGGCCTTATTCTTGCGGCACAGAATGTAAAAACCCCATCAGTATATCAATAACCAAAATGTTTTTCATTTCAATAAGTACAGTTCATTAAAACACTTAATTTTTTTTCATTCGGCGAAACGTACGATGAGTCACCAGAGAATTTTGACAAATCAATTCTTTCTACTTATTATTTATTATATATGTGCATTTGGATCATAAAGGTTTTGCTGTTTCAAACATCTTATAAGAAAAGTAAAACTTGGTACAGAAAGTGCAGTAGAGAAATACAAGAATAAGGACAACTGAAGCTTTAACAAGAAACTAACAGAAGAGAAAAGTAAACAGGGAAAACTTCTGACAAGGACAATAATTGAAAACTTGTTTTAAAATGTAGTGCTAGTGGCTGTTCTGTTAAGCTACTTGTACTCCGGTGAGATTTTTTATAAAAAGTTCAAGCAAAAGCATTTAATATGCCTGAATAAAGAAAAAATATATTTTTTATTTCTAATATTTTGTTTATTACTATAACCTCTATGATACTAAAATCCATAAAGGTAATCTAATTTTTACCCTACTACCTTATCGACCTTATTTAATATTTATTTATTTGTATTAACTTGTATTTGTTACAGATACCTTACTTAGGTAAATGTAAAGCAAATAAAACGTATAGACAAGGGAGAGCTTAAGATTGTTGTTTTTCACCGGTTTAAGATCAGACGCCCTTGAAGAAAAATTCTTTTAATTTAGACTTTAAATCAATATTGTCCCCAATGTTTATTTCAAACTCAGAGATATGACAATACAGCTTAAATGTAGTATATACTCCGACTCCGGGATAATCTTATTTATAAACTTATTATCCTAGTTAAGTTGACGTCCTACTGGCCCGTCGCAATGCGGTTGTTACGACACGTCTGATGTTAGTTTTTCGTTATCGAACGTCAGTCAGTTGGGCTAAGGGCAGGATGTAGACCTCGAGTTTGTGGCATTATGACATTATGTTCACCTCAATCAGCCTAAGAATGATCACTACATCAGTGTTAGATTTATAAATCTAAGGTAACCTAAAATTTGCATTTCGGACACAGGATATGTGACATATTAAGCAAAAGCTTAGACTAAAAATATTAAAAGTCAATGGCAAAAGGTAGTATTTTTAGCCAAAACTTGAGAGTTAAACTAGTTTTTTTTACACGACTTATTTCTAAAGTTATGAAAGTAGAAGTCCGAGAAGCAAGATTTAATCAATTTAATTTGCCTAGGGTGTTTAATTTCAACAACCGATTAAATACAAGTTTTTTTCGACATGGTTCGCTTAAACAGTGGACAGAATTGGTTTTGCCTGAATAATTTTGAGGATATCAAATTATATCAAATTACGGAGGCTGCAGCATGTTTCAAAATATTCAATCATGTCTCATATAAAGCGATCCAAGAAGGTTTTATAAATTTACTATATAATGAGTCTAGAACTTTACCGAGCAACGTTATCAACTTCACTTTGCAATTGTTAATATCATTTTCAAGACTGAACTTCTTAATGTAATGCGGCTTCAAGGAAACGCTGAAACTAAAATAAGTTTTGTTTCATTTCGATGAGATTTCTCTTAGGAACCTCTTGTTTTGACTGCGGTAATTTATTTTCTCGCAAGTACAAACTTATGTTTTATGTGCGATAATACTGAAACAACTGTGCTACAAGTAAAAGCTGTATCAAAAATTTAAATAAGCAACTTATATTTCTTTTATTTACATAAACTACAGAAAAATTATAACTTTTGCATTACTCGGTAAAAAATACGGTTATTGATGATAAGTTGTCTTCACCAAATCTATGAAAACGAAAGAAGGTTAAGTATTTTAAAACGTTTATAGTGAGGTAAACGCACCGATGCCTGAGAGTTTAAGACACAATGTGCACTTAATAACCTGTGGTTTCATAAAAACAGGAATTTAACCTATATGATAAATCTACGTGAATCTAAATTTAGCTTGGTTTCTAAAATCATCGTAATAAAGGATTCTAGCATATTTTTTTAGTTTTTTTAACACAACACTTGTTTATGTTCTAGTGCCTGGCACGGATATAATTTTAAAACCTCCAAGTTTAATTAATTTTTAAGAGTATAAAGGTGGTTTTTTATGAAATATTGAAACTCTTTGTGAATAACGTTAAAATTACAAAAAAAACTACCCTGTAAAATAATATTACAAGGGAAATGCATAATAATACAAGTAAATCAAGACGGTCAGGCATTGGGGCAGTGTCGGCTACTGGTGCGTTTTCCTTAAAGATATATTTCGTAAGTTACAAGTTAGATAATTTTGTATTTACATTTTATTAAAAATTTACTTGTATACCTATACCTACCGTACGTTTTTACGTACTGCATAAACAGACATTCGAGTTTGCCGTCCAAAAAGGTTGGGTTTATATGATTTCCCGAGTTTTGATTTTGCACTGTAGTGAAGGAAGGAGGGTAATATAATGAGGCTTCGTGTCGGCAATATTCACAGAGTTACGCCGCTATGAAGCACAAACGAGTATGCCACTATGGCATTACGGATAATCGTGGTTATGGTTGGTGGGATTTAGGATATTTAACTATAACCTACACATCCAAATAATAACCGTAGTTCATAAACAAGGGGTAGTTAATTTATAAAAATAGAACTCAGAAACCTATATGATAAACGCCAGGAATCGAAATTAACTGATTTTAAGCAAAATAAATTATAGGCCTTCATATGTTATTTTAAACCTTTGAAGTTATTTTAAACCTAATATCGAAGAATGACTGTTTAAAGAATAACATTATGACACAATATAATCCTGCCTACTTTAAAAAATAAGGTGAAAATTTGGAAGAAAATACTTAAACGTAGTGATTTCAATAAGCTGGTAAAACTTTTTAGCAGGATAATAAATGTATTAAATTGCAAAAAATATTTTTAAAAAACATTACATTAAATTACATTACTTTGAAATGGCGACCTACCCAGGTAGGTATTTTAGGCCAAGTATGAATGACAGATGAGTGAAGGATGATTGTGGCGCGAACTTATAGTCTTGTTTCTGACTAAGGCCGACATGTTCCTTAGACAGGACTGTTAATTAAATAGCCCAACAGCCAATGGCAACTATGGGACTTACATTTTAACGTGGGATCCGAACCACAATTTTGCCTGGTTTACATGTTACGAACTGGTCTAAAAATGAGGACGGTCTTATGAACGTAGTATTCAATAGTGCGGACGTTAATCCCCATTAGGGAACACCCCTAGTTAATGATGACCCTAAAATTGAACATTCAGATTGTTTCACCCATGCTAATCTTAACAATAACCTTAAATCTTTTTGATGTTATAATATAAAAAAAAACAGTAATGTATGCACTCAAATAGGATAAGGATCAAGTGTCATCTCTAGACCAACATCAATGTAACAAACTTATGTGTTTACTGATGTTATGAATGTCTTTTGAAATTATGCCAAAATAGCGTTACAGCTGAATCACGAATGAAAGTTTGAGGAGAAAGATGGTTTTTACATTCATAACTCACGTTTTGTGTTTATATGGGCCGCGTTCGCGCTGACATTATGTGACATTTACCTTGCTGGTAACGATCCGCTCAAACTCGCCTCAACATGAAAGTGGAAGGTTACTGAACTGTACTCCAGCTGCGAGAAAACTTTCTTATTAGTTTAAGCCAGCCTTTAAGCTGGAGTCATGTAATAATTTTTTTAATATTCCCAAAAATAATAAACTTAAACAATTATAAAAAAAACACGTTCGGCTACAAAAATAAGTCTTACTGCGAAAAACTTTACTTTGCATTTGTCGCAAGCCTATTCGTTTTTCATTTTTTGGTGGCAATACATTTTAATTCTTATTTTACGAACTTTAAGTTACTGCTATATGAGTTTAAACAAATTAATATCCATGCCCTTGTTCGTTCACTGCATGGGAGTAGATTAACGATGCAAACCAAGCCATCTCAGGTTTAGGCCCTTTAACGTGGAACATCAGGTAAATGTCACATAATGTCAGCAAAATATGGCACGTAATCGTAAATTATAATACCACATATTAGCAAAGTTATCTGCAATAACCTAAGTGAAAGTTAACTTTTTGTCTTAATCAAGTTAAACAAAATCTTTTTCCCCACCGTTAAGACGTTTTTTACTCCTTGTAATAGGTGAGTAAAATAATAATTTGCCTCTCAGCGGGAGTAAAGTGATTAATTTGTCTCCCGGCGAGAAACACAGTAAACCCATAAGAATAACATTGAAAACAATAATTCAAAAATTAAAGCGACTTCAAATTTCCACGCAAACGTGTAGTATTTTGCAGCTCAACGAATCCAGGCAGTAACATCTGATTTAGAGGCAGGAATAATCAAATAAGATTAACATTGACAACAATCAGCTGTGAGAACGTCTGAATGAAGCATGTAAAAACGTTCCAACAATCAGCAAATCGCTGGTGCATGCATGGTTGCAGCTACCAGGATGCAGGCGCTATAAGCAGAATGAAATTGAAGAAATTGGATATTTTTATTACTTACTAAGTTAACAAAATAAATTTTTAAGGTTAGGATATTTATTTCTGCTGGTGAGGAAAAGTGTAGTATGTATTTTGAGAGTAAAGCACACTGTATCCCTCGCGAGCTCGGGGCGCCAACATTTTCACTCGCCAATGTTGTACTTCACTCACTCAACAAACAAATAACTATTATATACGAGGGTTGATCTGTATCAATTGCCTTTCCAAATCAGAACAAGCAGTCAAGATTATAATAGAACTTGAGGTATTTTTAAAACGGCATATACGGATACCAATTCTTCAGAATGATATTTTCTTGGGGAAAATAACTAAAAAAAAACATGAATGTTTCTTTTTGTGAATGCAAATCACCTGCTATAACTAACGCTTCTTTAAACAAAAAGTCATTTTCTAACATTTAAATGATACCAACATATTGAAAAAAACACAATGAAACCGAATGAATGTCCACGCTATAAATAACTTACGACTGATTTCAGTAAGAGTGTAACCTAAGAGTCCTGCTCCAAATAAAGAATTCAACTTAAGACAAAAATTGAATGAACAAACAAAAAATGTTGCTTATTCACAAACACCACGAGAATATATGTGATTAAGATTACACCTCTAAGCCATACTTAATCACACATTTGAATGCCAATCAGTGTACCGTCACCACTGAAGGCTGAGGGCAGCGCGGAGGTCACTAGATCATAGGTCAACCACTTGACTGATTGACAGCATCTCTACACACGCATGTAACGTTTGCTTCCCAGTGTTTCATAAAATGGTTCAAAACCAACTCCATTTTAATTTTGTAGTAGGGAGAGTATATGTTGAATTCCAAACATAAATATGAAAGTTCCCTTCGAGTTCCCTAATTCACAACACCTCTTTCTGAACATACTGTCTTCTACTAAATCCAAATATTTTTAAAGGTGCGTAGTCGATTCTTTGAGCATTTAAATTATATAAAATAATGCAAGCTACTTGAGATGTTAAGTTCAAAGGCGGTCAAATTGTGAATATTATAAATAGATGCTAAAGTGCTAAACATTGGCATTAAGTTGTGAATGAGACAACAGTCTGCTTCCCTCGTTTACTAAATCACAGGCAGTTTACCAAAATGCGTACTCGGGCAGTTCGCCAGCAAATTCAGAGTTGTCTTTCGTCGAAGCTTACTTCGATAACCGAAGATGCATATTTTTTTTTAATTTTGTAAACGTTAATCGATCAATTCATACTTTACTGTCTTTATCATTACTTAACACCATAAAAAATATTAAAATCGAATGAAAACTAGTGCAAATAATTTTGGCAAGCACTTTGCTTCCAAATATTTTAGGTGGTTCTTTGTCACTAAATCTTAATAAGTCTTTCCACAAATTATTTCAGTAGTTTTGACGACTCAAAAAGTCATTACACGAACATAAATAAAATCTTTCACGTTTTTTAACACCCACAAGCCGAATCTGTGATTTCATGTTTATAAAAATGATTAGTTCATTTTTTAAAACCAAACTTTTTAGCCCTTCACACAATTTAACTTCCGATTAATTAGGGAAAAATCTACCATTAGGCAGCAACAATTCTATATCTCTCTCGCGGAATAAATTTTACGCATCTGACGGGGAAACGGACAATCACCTGAACTGAAACTGGTTATTTTTGCGCCACCGTTCCAGCTGCGCTGCCAGCAGCAACGAACGCGGAACGCACTATCCCGGACCGCACCTTATATACCGGACCGCACTATATCCCGGACCGCACCATCCCGGACCGCACTATATCCCGGACCGCACTATATCCCGGACCGCACCATCCCGGACCACACGACAGATGGGACACAACGCCGTAAATATTACAATGTGACCCGGTAATATACTGGGACAGCGACATATCGGCTCGGATATGCACTGTGCACGCACCTCATATTTCGAAACTGAATTGATTTACGAGTGTTTACGCCATGGATGGTTGGTGAATAAACACTAATATTGGTAGTGAATATAGTTGTGAACGTAAAACGTTTGTCATAGCTTTTATCAAAAACCAAATCAAAACCAAAATATTTCACTGTAGTAAGACATACAAATTCCATTACTATTGTCAACTTAACACTTAAAACTTAAAATCAAATCCTTCAATTTATAACAAATTTATTACGTGCATTTAATTTTTCTACATATAACACTAGCCTATTCCCAGGATTTAATATCTTTCTATTTTTACTATTTTTCTATATTTTCTACATATAAAAATAAGCTTATTCCCAAAATTCAATTATTGAGTAACTGGCGCACTCCAAAAGGTGCCTCTTTATGAAAATTTTCAATTTCGACACGCGATTTTATATTTTTACATAATTTCTCAAATAATTTAGGCCCAATATTTTGAGATAGTGTTGCAGCTAATTCTAATCGATATGGAGTTTGCCTATGATGGTGCCTTTACCTTTATCATTCGCAAAGTAATAAACTGATAGCGTTTGAATTTAAAATAAATAGGCCTAAATGAAATTGTGATATTCCAAGTTTGATAATTAAAATCATTTTAATTAACCAATACGGGTGGGCAAAGCGACGTCACCAGCCTCGGTGGACGACCACAGCGACTGGCTGCGGTCCGGAGGCATTCGTCCAATTAATAATCCCAGTCAAACCGGACAGTCCAGCGAATCTAGTGATAGTTTTCAATGCAATTACTTTCTAGAAATACAGTCGAAGTTGCTAAAATTTTTATATAAATTACTTGTTTCTTTTACTGTTATTCGTTAATAGTTTGCGTCCTCAAAGTCCCACGCCGGTTTAATAACTTTGAAACGAAATATAGGTGAAATTTATTGTGCACACAGTTACTTTGTCCAGTACATGACATCTGCCCCAATGACGGGATTGCCCCAAATTTTTAAATACAAACCCCCAACGAGTTACCACTTGGCTTAGTAAAAGAAAAAATGCCGCAAGCCCAGGGCCATGCCTCTAACTGAAGTTAAAGACGTTTGAAAGTTCGAAATTGCCATGAAGTTTCTATTGAAAATACTCTTATGACAGGTACCACTCATACAACACGTTTTAGATGTCATTGTTAAAAAACTTGCTAAACCCTAACCTTATCTCTTGAACTGTTTGATTACCAATAGGACCACGATTTTAGACCACGAACCACGATCTAAAACTTTTAAAATCTGCAAAGTTATATAATATTTTCTAAGTGCACTTCCCCGTAACATGCTCGGCACACGTACCCAATTAACTATTAATTAGGTTAATTATGGTTGCATGCAGGAGCACAACTACGTCACGGGGCGGCGTGACCCCGGAACATCAACCTGTTAAATGCAACGTAAACGTCACTACATGATTTACCACGGTGTATCTACTGCGCTGCACGTGAGAAAACACGCTTTTCTAATAGAATGGCCGAGTAAACTAACGCTTCATTAGTTCCTGCACGCACCTGGCATGTATTCAACTTTCAATTGCTTCTTTGCAAAGAAAAAAATAAATCTTTTGAACAGTCGTTTTTCTGTACGACATTTCAGTATAATAATTTCTAAAGCGATTGTATAAAACTACAAGAGATGTATTTTTTATAGTTTGAAATTTTCTTGTAGTTCGTTTGGTGGCTATTTTAGCATTAATCATATTGGTGATTGCTTATAAAAATCAGCTTAGTACCAAAAATAATGTAATTGACTGATAAACTCAATTAGATTGATTGTTTTTAGGCCTATTTACTTTTTTACAGCAATGT
The DNA here is from genome assembly GCA_035578135.1 of Flexamia atlantica. Lineage (NCBI taxonomy): Eukaryota > Metazoa > Arthropoda > Insecta > Hemiptera > Cicadellidae > Flexamia > Flexamia atlantica. Next base: position 15,789,041 of record JAQJVK010000012.1, on the reverse strand, counting down.
GTAACCAAAGCAAAAATGGTGACTACTAGAGATTGCGTCATAATAGAAGTTCTTCTAGTTATTTTAGTATATTTTACTGAAACAGTATGTTTTTTTATGGAGTCTTACTTTACGTGATAAATCATATTGAACAATTCTTTTTTGTCTCATCTAGAATAAAAAGAGCGACAAAATACAAATAGGCCTACCCGCAAATCCAATTGGTTGTTTAATGATTGTTGCTTTTCTACATGAGATTTGAGGGAAAAAGTGGCATTTTTTAATTAGAAGAGATGATGATGTAGGAGTGGCTTGACATTATCTTGGAAGTAGGAGTTTAAATAATTTAAACATTTCTCAAGAAGTTACAAAATTATGCAATGTAGAAAATGGAGAGAGGCTTTGCCACAGGTCTGACATTCCTGACGGTCCCATACCTGGGATGCTGCCGCAGCTTGACCCTCCGTTGATATTATATGTCAACACCGTGCTCGGCTTGAGGTGAACGATTTTTATATTTTCTCTGAGAATTCATTAATTTAAAATTTAAAAAAAACATACAGCCATAGTCTGAATGTTTGTAAAAATTTTTCAGGAGAATAAAAATACCGGAAATTAAGTATGAATACAGGTTGACCACTCTGTTTATTTTTCCCGTAGCTAAAAGTTGGGCTTTTCTTCGTTCAATAATCTTTAGAAATCTCAGATTCTTCAGATAATTAATTGATCTGTTCCTATTTCACCTTATCAATAAAGACATAAGGAAAAATTGTGTAATAAGGCAACATTATCTAGTTTATATCACTACTGCAAAGTAAATTACACTTAAAGAATAGCATTTGTGTATTACTGGGCGAGGAATGGAAGCGAAACGTCCATATAGGACGGCCAATTTAGTTTTCCCTTCGATCTATGCTAAAACTCCATACTACATGACGCCACGGCTACTTTTAAAAACTTAAATATATTTTAATCAAACAAATCTAATTTTTAATTGAAAATTATTAGAAAAACCAAGAGCTTTGGTTAAATGGTATATTTAAACTTAACTTGACAATACTCAACAAGTTACGAGGTTTAACCCAAAATAAGGATCAAAATTACTTAGGAATTAATTGTAATAGCCTACGTCTCCCAAAGCCAAGAGAATAAAACAAAAATTGATAATTTATCTTTTTATTGATAACTATTACCTTATCATTTTTTGGGCATGGAACTAACTATTCCAACGAAATATTGATGATAAGTACAACTATTGCAAAATTATAATTCAAGAATACTGATTAGTGTTCAAATTTCACTCGTGATTTAAAAAAGCTTTTTCCAATCGATTTGAATGCCCTGTATTCATTTCTATCCGACCATCGGGTAATTTAATCTTTTGTAATTTCCTTACCACAATTTAGTCCTATTACCTGATAAAAACCAGAGTTATAAACTGCAGTTAGTTGTATTTAACACGCAAACTCTCGTTGGAGAACGTTAAGTGGGACTCGAGCTAGTGTTTACGCGGTGGATGGTGCTTAGCCGCACATGCTCTCCAGGATAGATACAGTGTCTACTTACTTAACAATTAATTTGGCGCTGAACTTAACACCCCTTAAGCTAACTTAAACCCTAGGAAATCTAAGATTTTTCGAATTTGAGACTAAAAATCCCATGTATAATTTATATGAATGGCACGAGAAAGGATATAACATCCTTAACATATTTTATAAATCCAAATTATGAGAGTTAAGTCAAATTCTAATAACATTTGAGCTTTTATAGTTCATTTGTTATTTTTTATACTAACAACATTGGCTACTGCAAAGTTATTGGATGTTTAACATTTTCCATGACTTGTAATAATATCAACAACCCTAATAATTAACCCAAAAATATAAAAAAGAAGCGTTACAGTAAAAGGGTAAACTAAAATTGTAGGTCTTAGTTACACATTACTTACTTTCACTATAGAAAGTTACTTGCTTAAACATAGTAAGCAAGAACGTAATAAACTTTTTCAAGTATGAGCCTAATTGAACAAGGGGGACAAGATTCAAAAAATACCAAATCACTGTAATTTACCTTTCAACTTTTTTTCAAATTTTATAATCCAACAGAATAGATCTTAAACATAGTAAGCAAGAACGTAATAAACCTTTTCAAGTATGAGCCTAATTGAACAAGAGGGACAAGATCAAAAAATACCAAATCACTGTACTTTACCTTTTAATAACTTTTTCAAATTTTATCATCCAACAGAATAGATAAAATTCCTTTTCATCGATTTATTTTCGAGTAAGGTTTCACGCATAAATAAGAGAATGTCTCGCCCATATCCAGATTTTCCTGCGAGAGTCCAATACACTTTCCCAACTGCTGGAACCGACCCAAAAGTTTTAAAAGAACGTTTGAAGTCTGTATCGGACAATACTGTCTCTGGAGATGTAAAACGCAACAAAAGGACTTTTCCGACGATTTTGCAACATTTTCCTCGTTGCGTCCACGTTTTAAGGCAGCATTAGTCTCGTATTTACTTATTTCCCTAATAACCACATAATCGAATTACGAATTCCCCTTAAACTTAAGCTTAAAAAAATACATTCAACGACGTTTTTCATGAAGAAAGGGAACAACTTTACACTACTTTACCTGCTTTGGAGACCCCTCCCTTCTTTCTCTGTCTCATAGTGTCACGCGCTCAGCCCTCCCTTTCTCGAGTCTCACATAAATTTCATATTTATTTGCGAAATTCAATTCGTAAAAGAGACGAATGAACGCTCTACATTACACTCTTCCCAACGGTCATTTAACGTCACACACACCACCCCCTTTCTGTTCCTCTCCGTTCGTGAAGCAATGTGAACATGGTCAAAATTACAAATTACAAAACATTTAAAATTACAGGAATACACATTCTATTTTTCTCAGTGCAGTAAAAAGTGTTGCGTTTAAAATAGTCAGACTACAAAGCGACCCACATATTTTAAATTTTGTCAACTGAAAAATTAACTCGAGACCATTCAAAGAATGCCTGCAAACTAGTTAAGTGTCACTTTGAGTCTGTGTAGGTCTCGTGCCGCGTCGCAGTTCAACAGTCAACTGGCTCTTGACTCGCGACCCGCGCCCCGGTCAACTGCATTCATCAACTTAACTGATTGCAGCTCACAGTCTTCGGTAAAGTGCAACGTGCGAACGACGATCATACAACCAAGAGTGCTAATAAAGTCTACACATCAAAGTAACGCGTATTATCTGTTATGTGTGAATGAACAATAAAGAATTCCATTATATAAATAGTATAGGAAGTAAAATGGAATACGAATTTTTCACTCCATTTATTTACATACTACAAAGGTAATCTAACAAATTCATTTATATAGTCATGATCAGGGTACAGCCTAAACGTAACACATATACTTTCAGTTAAGACAATTTAGTTTAGCCAGTTTTACGACGTTATCAGAAATGTTTTCGGAAGGATTCGGAGTTAAACAATGTAGGATAAAACGGGGCGCGAACACTTGTTGTTAACTAAAGAACAAGCAATACGACAGGCAGTTTCCCTCGTTTAACCAAAACGCAGGCAATTTACCAAGATATGTGGGCGGGCAAGTAGCCAACGGTTTTCTTAACTCAGCTTATTTATTAGGTTTTTTAAATTGTGATTCACTTGAAGTTGTGAACCTAACCACGCTTTAATATGTTTTAAAGGTTTTGCGGACATGGTTATAGTTTATGGATATCAAATTGCGTACCATTGTATATATTATATTCAACATTATTATTGTACGTTTCTCCGTTGAAACAGAACTTTCGCCAGGTGAAAAATTAAATATTTTAATAAATTATGATGAGGATTAACAAATAACGATTTTATTGTTAAAATGTAAAACACTACCTTGAAGTCCGCTTTTATTTTATTTAGGTTATGTATCATTTCACTTTCACTTGCCCATAAAGGGGTGAGATGTATCAGAAATATCATTTTATGTAATTATTAGCCTTCTAAAACACACGTGTTGGACTTGAAATCGGCTAAGGGAACTTTTATTTTGATATTAACCTTTTTAAAACTAGATTTAAGGGTTAAGGGGGGATAAAACTGTTAAAAAATTTCACCAGCCGCTTTTAGTAACTAGGTATCATGGCATATAATTCTCTCCCTAGTAATGATCGCAATATAAATCGCAAAGTCAACCTTGACAATCTAAAATTAACTTAATCCATCAATTGAAATTAAAATTAACCAGTCGATCAAATATATATTTGTAGCATTTATATTTTAATTATTTAGTTTAGGCACATGAAAATAGTATTTTTGCTTGATACCAAGAAAGAGTGCATCAAAAATAATACCAATAATAACATCACATCTTAGTAAGATTTAAATAATATTAGTAAGCTTTAAACTTCAAGTTTCATTCGACTCCCACAAAAACCTACTTATCCAGCCACTCCCTCAGGGGTTTACATTCTAAATAGAAATATACATATTCTGCGAACCTATTTTCGCACTCCCGCTCGATATCACTCGCTCACTTTCTCTCAATCTCTTTCTTAAAACGAATTCCCATACGAAAGCTTCGGTAGAGTGCAGTATGTAATTGATAATGACTTGACGGTCCCCACTCGAGGGTTGTGTTTATCGTGGATATCGACAGAAGCTGGGCTCGAGTGGCGGCTACAGGACGTCATCTCACGACGACCCACTTACACCCTGGATATTTATTCAATCGCCTTCTACATACAAATATTTTACTTTTCTATTACTAGCCGGCAGGAAAATGTTTTTGCTAGACGTTTGTTAGGTTACTTGGTAGAGATTATAATAATTTAAACAATAAAAATAAACTATTTTTGCATCATATGATCACTGATTGCAACATGAATTCTTCCTTAGCACGAAGAGGGCAAATCTAGTGCCATTGTACTATTTTTCTAAAAGCGCGATGGGAAAATAATCGTAAGTAATTATGATATTTAGAGCATTAAGAATGAAGATCGGATTGATACCGAAAGGAAATTAACGTTTCATACCTCAAATAATGGCATTGCATAATATTAGCACCATTACACGATATTAGCACAATTTAATCTGAAAACTTTTCAGTGTCTGAGCTAAAAAAAGAACATTTATAATTTTTTTAAACTGCGGTCAGTTTGAATAGTCACAATTTAATGATAGATATACACAATCATTTCATTTATAACGTTTTGACAAATGATTTTTTTAACGTCAAGATTTACAAACGATTTCCACTACGAAAAATTAAATTTCATTCCTTCTCAATAATAAATTACTATTATATAAAGTTAACTCCCCAATAAGAAAATATTAAAGTTTCTATCAATCCAAGATCCGCCCAAACAGGCCTAATAAAGCATTAGGAAATTACGAAGTTCCTTTAGCCAAATCGTTTCCTTAGCGGTTACGGGCTTTCAAAACTAAACACCCATAAAGAAACATGACAGTCACGAGAAGAAGCGATAACAAATAAACCGGTGGTAAAACAACGCCAGCGGTCATCGGAAACCACGAACCGCCCGGGGGGCAATCATGGCCGTCTTTTATCACTCTTATTACCATTATACTTTTACTGCTCCTCCTCGACGCGACAATTCATTTTCTTGGCACGCCACGGTCTGAGAGGTTAATGTAGGTCAGGACACGGAGACTGTTTGAAAATTGATGGTAAATCTTAACTAAATTGATCAGGTAAATCTAATTTATTTATGCACACACTAGTAAGATGTCTTGACTATGAGTTGTTGTTATTTGTAAGTATGAGCTAAAAACGACTGCATCCTTCAAGTCCCAAGATTACAGGTTTTTTAAGTTATTGATTTCTACATAAGGAAATAACCAACAACGCAAAAGCGAATTGAACCGAATTGGGCAATTATAGAAGAATACAAAAATACAGTAGACTGCCTCTTACCCGGACACCTCAGGACCGAAGGTAGATGTCCAACTGCACCGACGTCGGGGTCCGCCCCAAACTGATGTGTCCAGTTGCGCCGGAGCCCCTTTTGGGGGTTGTTCCAATAGCACCGGCGGTCAAGAAGGGGCTCCGCAGTCCCGCGCGTCTACCTGCTTTTCCCATTAGACCAATTTTAACTTTCAAATTCGCTACAGCGTCAACCGCTCAACCAAAATCGTTGATTATAGTTTATTTGATATAACGAAAAATTATCTAGCGATTCCAGTGAGCAGAATGTTGATCTAGTTTTTTGTCTGGTTGTTAAAAAAATGGTAAAAAATTAAATTTGTATAAATTATTCTATATGTTGTATCAAAATTCTGCTCACTGAAATCGCTAGATTATTTTTTCAATTGAGCTAACAATTAAAGATTTTGGCTGAGCGGTTGAGGCTGTATCGAATTTAAAAGTTTAACATTGACCTTATGGGTGGATCAGGTAAAAACGCGATATTTTTCGTGACTGGAGCCCCCACTTAAAACCCTAGATCTGGCATTCGTCCTATTTTGGACGCTAAGAATTGAAGTGTGAGCTGGCAACATCCAAAAAGGGACATGAACGACATGCTGTGTTTCAACTTAATATTGCAACCAGTAAATTCTCTTAAAATGCAATGAAACTTATACCGTTGGAGAGAGGAGGTTCTCAACATTAAGTTTGCTTAGAAGTTTGGGAAACAAAGAATGTCAATGGACAAGAAATATCTAAAATCAATTGAGAATATCAAAGATGCGAGGACAAAATTTCGGACCAATGTCTTTTCCAGGCTGGATTATGTAAAGGCTCCTTCTACTACAAAAAAGTAAATTGCTTTGTATAGAGAATATTGTACGAACTTTGTAAATAAAAACGTTGTGAGTTAAAGTCATTTGCGCAATATTTGCGGTTGAAGGAAATAGCAGCAGGGAGAAGTGGGGTGGAGCTTGAGTGGGGAGGGTAGATTTTTGACCACCGGTGCAACTAGACACTTTTCGGGCGGAGGAACGTATTGACCCTTGCGAATTCCATCGACCGCCGGTGCAATCGGATACTAGCCGGACTGAGACCGATCAGAATAATGAGTTTTCCGGTTAAACCGACGTTTCCTAAAACACGTTAAATTATCACTCTAAAGCATACTAAACAGGGTGTCTCACCTAAGGTGTCTCAAACATATTGCGGACAAACTGGTAGTCCGCCAGGATGAAACAAAATCATTCTCCAGTGAATCGACCCCAAGGAACAACGTAAAAATATTTTTAAGCTTTTTAAAATACAGGGTGTTCCAAAAAACCGGGGGTCACGGGTTCGAATCTCGGAATTTTCAAATGTAAACATATGTCATGTTACGCATAATTTTAAAGCTCTAAACAAGACAAACAGTTTGGTGAAACCAGAATTGATTTATCTTTACTAATTCCAAAATGGCGGCCATTTTCGTGAAAATTGTTGTTATTTACGGAATACCCTGTATCTCGAGAACCATAAAACAAATTTTTATTCCGTTTAAAATTAATCCTCGTAAACTCAGTTTTAATTTGATATGCGACATGCCAACATTTAAAAAATAAAAGGTTTAGACAGTAAATTATATTTTGTTTAAATGTTGGTAGCCCTGAAAATCAAAAACTTTAAATGGCAGCATATGTCTAATTACACATCATTTTCCAGGTCTTGCAAAGACCAACAATTTTTTAACTTAAACCTACCTCCTATCTTTAGTGGTATAGTAGTTGTAAGCAAAAAACTCTATTTTACCATATAAAGCCCATGTTAAATCTGCAGTCTTCATGGCATTTAAATTTACATCCATTAAATCTAAGTACTTCACATTTAACATGGGCTTTATATGGTAAAATAGAGTTTTTTACTTATAACTACAAAACCACTAAAGATAGGAAGTAGGTTTAAGTTAAAAAGTTGTTGGTCTTTGCGAGACCTGTAAAATGATGTGCTATTAGGTATATGCTGCCATTTTTTTCAGGGCTGCCAACTTTTAAACAAAATATAATTTACTATCAAAAACTTTTATTTTTTAAATGTTGGAATGTCGTATATCAAGTTAAAGCTGAATTTACGAGGATTAATAATTTTTAAACAGAACAAAAATTTGTTTAATGGTTCTCGAGATACAGGGTATACCGTAAATAACAACAATTTTTACGAAAATGGTCGCCATTTTTAAAAGAGTAACGATAAATCAATTCTGTTTTCACCTAATTGTTTGTCTTGTTTAGAGCTTTAAAATTATGCATAACATGACATATGTTTACGTTTGAAAATTCCGAGATTCGAACCCGTGACCCCCGGTTTTTGGAACACCCTGTATTTTAGAAAGCTTGAAAATATTTTTACGTTGTTCTTTGGGGTTGATTTAGTGGGGAATGATTTTGTTTCATCCTTGTAGGACTACCAGTTTGTCCGCAATCCGTTTGAGACACCTTAGGTGAGACACCCTGTATAAGCTGAAACTCTGATTTTTTTGTCCACGCTGGAAGGGAGGTTAAAAATAGCCCTTACGCGCACCGAAATGCGGGCCCTCTACGCCGCTCGCCCAAGAGAGCAAAGCGACGAGCAGGGGTCTCCAACCTCTGACAGACAGCATCAGTGTCAGAGGCCCCGCCTCGAGGCTCGAGGCGGCTAGGAGTGTACAGTTGTCTGTACATCGCCTTGGGCATACCTGCTAAAACAAACCCCTCGCGTGCTGTCACCACATCATTGCGATCGACCCGAGCGTCTGCTCATTGCGACATCGCAATGCGTGGCCTCTGGTCCCTTTCAGGACTCCTCAGTTGGTGTTCAACCGATCTTCTGCTGTCCTCGGTTCTGGGGTCACTCGAGACACCCGTCTGTCCTCTTCTGGCGCAGGACGGACACGACAATGTCAGCCACTGCATTCCAGCTGACACTGCCCTGCAGCATCTTCCCCCACGATGTTGTCCGGGGTCAGATGACCGCCGACCGAGTCGGCGAGGGCAGTCCGTTCTTCGTCAAAGCGACGGCACACGAAGAAAGTGTGATGCACGTCGTTTCCGTCGTGTCCGCAGTACTTGCACCTGGGCGAGTCGACCTTGCCCATTCGGTGGAGGTACGGACGGAAGTAGCCATGGCCTGTCAGGAATTGGGTGAGGTAAAAGTTCAACTCCCCGTGGTCGCGGCAAACCCACGGCTCCAGGTTCCTGATGAGTCGCCATGTCCACCTTCCGGTCGTGTCTTCGTCCCATCGACGCTGCCAGGCGGCCATTGTTTGGCCACGGGCCAGCTCGGCAGCCTCTTCCCGATCCATCTCGGGAGCACGCCCCCAGATGGTCTTCTTCTCTTGTGCCAGCAGGTCGATTGCGATGACTCCCGCAATGACCAGCACCGCCGCCTGCGAGACCGCGGTACGAGGACGCGACCCTGAGCGCGCCGCGTCTCTGTACCGCCAGCATGCGAGTCCGGTATTTCTTTACCTTCGTCGCATCTGCCCAGATCTCCGCTCCGTAGAGCATGATGGCCTGTGCCGTCGACAGCAGCAGCCTCCGTTTCCCCTGACTCGGTCCTCCGATGTTGGCCATCAGTCTTCCGAGGCAGGACGTCACTTCGGCCGCCTTGTCGCACACGCTTCTGATGTGGTCCCAGTAGGTGAGCTTGTTGTCCAGCACCACCCCCAGGTACCTGGCCGTCCTCTGCGTCTCGATCACTTCGGTACCCACCCGCATCGGAATGGTCGTGGGTATCCGCCTCCTCGTCAGCATGACTATCTCCGTTTTGGAGAGAGCCAGCTGAAGGCCGTGATCGCGCATCCAGCCTTCCACCAGGCGCATGACCTGATTCACCCTCAATTGGGCCAACTCCGCGTTTTGTTCGGTAAGGACCGCCGCCACGGCGTCGGCGTATCCCACGAGGAACGTTCCGTGTGGCATCTCAGTGCGGAGCAAGCTGTCATACGAGACATTCCAGAGATCCGGCCCCAGCACCGATCCCTGGGCTGCCCCAGAGGTGACGGCCCTGGTTACGAAACCCCGGTCCGTCTCGTACATCAGCCGTCGGTCCCTTAGGTAATCTCTCCCTTAGGAAACTCTGATTTAGACCCGTGATTAATGGTCTCAATTCTTTCCGATGAGAATCGTCGAAAAAGCACTGTTCACGTCCTACCGATCACGTCCGGTTAAACCACTGTGTTGATAAAAATTGTCCGGTTAACAAGGTGTCACCTCCGTGGAGTGTGGTCCGGTTAAACCGATTTTCGATTAAAAGGTGTCTGGATAAGAAAGAGTCTACTGTAGCCTCATTGAGTAAAACTCGACGCAATTTAAATTTTCTTTGGACTAATTAAGCGGTAACTTGAATTGTCGCACTGTATAGGTTGTACGTAGTACCCTCTTGTTTCCGTGTATTTTGAAAAAGTATCTAACATAACGCTCTACTACGTTTGTTATTAAGGCTTTTTAATTAGTACCTCATAAACATGTTTATAAATACAAAGACAAAATAGGTTGTTAAAAATGTAATGATTATGTACCATAATTTAAAAAAATTTATGTGACGGATCTAAGTGAATTAGGTTGAAACAAATGGTTTTATAAAAAAAACTACCAGCCTGTAAAAAATGTACGACGCTCAAATATATTTGGTTGTATTTTGAAAAATATGTTAATTTATTTGAGCAGGATAAAAGAGCGGCGTAATGGTCTCCTGTTGAGAATTCCCTCTGATTTTGAGTAATTGGACACACTAAGTAATTTAATCTGGCCCGTTGAATTACGACATCCTCATTGTTCTTCATCTAGATATATATTGCGACTCTTCCTTAAATTTCACTCATTCGCGTTCTCTATCACTAAACATCATAAATTATTTTTTGAGAGTAATTAAAAAAGTTCTTTAAAATTAGTCAAAAATTATATGAAATATTTTATTTATATTTCCCCTTGTTTTCAGGGTTATTAAGAGATATTTTTCGTCAATCTAAGATGTATAACACATTCAAATTATACTTAACCTTAACAACTGTACACTTAAATTTTCATATGATGAAAACTTAAGAAATCTGTATATAAAACTTGATTAATTGCTCTTAAATACAAACAAAGAACAAAACGTGATCAATTATTTTTAAATTTACTCGATAGTAAAGATAAATTCAAAGATAATAACTTATAATGCAAGGATTTCGTATTCGTTACTTGGCGTGTTTACTGATTTGACCTCGTTCCCCAACTTAACTTTATTAATTGAATATTTTATGGATTAATACAGTTCAACGATACGTGTATAATTTATACACATACAACAGTGGACCAGTTTGGAATGCCTAAAATACTCTCAAGTTCGCGTGCATGTTTATTGTGTTTGTACTTAGTGCTAGATGGATATATTGCAAAATACCGTCTTTCTGCGAAAGAAAGCAAGAAATATTTACTCAGCTTAAGGGGAAATATCAGCATCAAAAGAATAACATAATTATTATTTCGTAGCTGGAAAAATCACGTAGACTGTTTCCTTCATACCTTCGAGCAATTCGCTGGAGGATTTTTTGCAGACTGTGATAAAATAACTAGACGAACTTTTCAATTACATATTATTAAGCTGATTTAAACATAGAAAATATGTATCATTCCTCTCAGTTCTGACAGTGCGATGCCAAAACTTCTCAGAAGTTCCTACGTCCACACAACGTCAAAAATTACAAATAACGTTTGCCATATCATTCAAAACTCAACGCAAAAACTTTCCATTGCACCTTAAGAAAGGATAATGTTAAAACGTGCTATGTGATATTATGTTGGTCAACCTACTGACACGAAAGTAAATGTAAGTAAGTAAATAAATGTAGTAAGTAATGTAAATGTAAAGTGAGTATGTAAGTAGTGATGAGTGTCTTAGCAACATAGCGTTTAGCGTTTTTCAACCCAATACACAATTTTAAAAACATTGTTTTTGTGCATTCTGACCGCTTAGTTCTATTTGTTCATGAGAGTTTTTATACTATAGGAGGTTTCCTTTTAGTAAGCCGTAAGCAAACAATCATTCAGCACTAAAATAATTTCGAAATTAAAAATAAACTTAAATGTTATCTGATTTATTCACTGCAATTGCATTTAGTATGCATAGCCATTTGTAATCCCAAACCCCAATTTAACCTCGTAAAAACAACCCAATTCAATACACGCATTAAATATTTTCAATTATAATTTTTTTTCTAGCAGTAAGTGATAAGAAAGCGCGTGTACAGTCCGTGCTGGTGATAAGACACGCATCCAGTACAGTCTGGTGTGATAACAATGAGTCATTGTCACTATGCAAATAGCAAATGTCACATGTGGGTTATCAAACGCTCGTCCGCCCCGTTTTATTACCAGCTGTTGGGTCGTTCGCGCTACAGTAGAGTTGTACTTCATTGAAGGTACAACTGACTTCACGCTACCACTGGTGTGCTGGCCCCGAGATAAAAGTAACGTTTCTGAAGTCAACACTTTGCTGGAGCTAAATAGTAATGATTTCATTTTCCGACTGGCATGAAAACGGTAGAGTCTTCGAAATTTTATATCGATACCCATTTAAAAACTCTTCTGCTTGAGCTTCTTTTCCCTTGCAATTTAAAATCCTTCTGGCGATTTAAATAATTTTTGTAAACCAATCCCTCTCCTGCGTCTGAAGGGTAAACATAAAAATGAACATTTCCATGTAACTGGAAGCGTAAACCCAGAAGCGCTCACAGTCGCGATGCTTGTTTACTGAAGCCCATTCCACGAATTGATTTTATGTTTTCTCCGTAAACAGTACATACCCATTAGGTAAGCGGTTTTAATGCAGTTTTACAATTTTACCCTTCGTTACAGCAAAACTCACAATAAATGGATTATTTTATTTGTTAACGTTGAAACCCAAAGTTTTAAGGCAACTTAATGACAAAATATGAAGTTATTTTGTACATAAATAAAATCAAAATCAGCTAAATTCAAAATCTTTCATAAAAAACTTTATATCTAGTATTTAAAAAGGTAGGTATGACATTAAACTATTATTTTGTCAGTTTATAGAATGATATTGTCTTTATCTTTAAAACAAAAGTAAACATACATTCAATCTACCGAGTTTCATCAAGACCTGTCGTTCGCACCTCCAACTTGTAAACCTTTGCCTAGAAAACGAGTTTAAGGACTATTTCATATAATACTGGTTGCTGATGTACGGTATGAGGGAGAGTTAGAAACATAGAAGAAGGGAAGAATGGGAAGGAGGGCAAGCTGCCACGTTGGAGGTGCCCAATAACAAGACGTATTTGCATTCAAATTGTGTGGCGATTCAGGTCGCTCAGCCTGCCTAATGCATCCTGGCGCCTCTACGTTGTATATTGCCTGGCATCACCAAGCAGCTGTACATTTTTTCCATCATTTTCTCCATTTAATACATAGCTAAAGTTATTACTGTGTTCAAAAGTCAACCGTGATTTTATAGCACTTTTAAATTAACGTTTTTCATGTTTGAAGTAAGACGTATTTAGGTAATCCCTAAGAAAATCTACCAACAACCGAAAAAATTTGGCTTAAAGACGTTTTGAGATTAGCTTACAATGAAGACTTTCTTAAATTCATTACATGTTTATGCATTGTCATTTACATATCCTAAAACTGCAACAATAAAAAAATTCCATTATTCATTTTTAAAGCAATTTATTTACACTTTAGTCTATAATGCGGAGCCGGTCGTTCATCATTTGCGCGGTATATAAGCCTGCTGCGAAATATTCTGAAGGGTCGCCTAATCCCCTTACATCATCTGCGCGGTGTCCCGTCCAGGTAGCCTCAGCCTGCCGACAACAATTCGCAAACAGCCGCCCTCCCGCACGTACCACATGAGGCGGGTCTTAGCAAAACTGGCTGGCTAAGTGACATTGTTTTCGAAATTGAGATTTTGAGGTTTTCTTACTCTATGGGAGTCGATACACCAGACTGTGTGCTTTTTTGTGTCAAAACTTGTTATTTCCTATTTAAAAACGTTGTTAAAGATTAGCGGTTATAGCAAAACTCGCCTTTTTCATGGTGACTGTTAGTTGCAAAACAGGTCATTTTGCAGCCGACCAGTGGTGTCGCAGCTTATGATTACGTGATTTTCAGTTTGTTTAGATCTCGTCTTACTGACGTTCCTAAAGGTTGCAGCTACTATCAGTGTATTTTAAAGTTTATGGATAATTCCGATTTAAAATAATTATGGATACAACCATTAAACCTTCACCACGTTGAAAAGGGCGAAAGAAGAAATCTAATCCCGAGGAATGGAAGAAATTTTGACATTTTATTACTCTATGGGAATCGATACAACAGGGGCTGTTTCTAAACGATGTTGGTAAATTTATAATATTGACTTTGTATTTTTTAATCCTAGGATATGTCGTTTCAAAACCGTAAAGATACAACTGAGATGGATTGTAACTAGTATTTAGTAATTTGAATGCCGCTTCCGCCACCCCTCACCGCGCAGATGATGCATATACCTGAGAGCCCCCTGAAACTCAACGCGCAGAACACGCAACCCTTCTACCTGGCTCTCCGCATACCGCGCAAATGATGTACGCCCGCGGAGCCACTCGGTAGTCATGGAGAACAGAAGACTTCTGGTGAATACAGGAATTGTTAGAAGGTTCATTTTGCTTTTTGTTATTAATGAGTAACATTATTATTCCTTAATCAATAATAAATTGTTTTGCACTCTTTACATATTTCAATAATTCAAATGGTTGTAACAGAACAGAATAATACAATAACCGAGTACAGTATAACGACACTAATCTTTTTGGGAGGGTCAACATTGACTGCATTGTACCTGTTCCTTTATATCAAGTGCTGAGTGAAATTTGAAATAAAGAACCAAACCCTGACACACTCTTCAATTAAACCGCGGTTTTATTTCATTACACTAGTTTCAAAAGCTCTCAGATTATGAAATATAATTTAATATCGCTAATATAAATAACCGGGTACTACTAGGCAGTTCGATGAGCAAAGTTTGAGTCTTTAACGTATGCAGATATACGTGGAGTATTTTTATACTCGAAGAGATTCAATGAAGAGCCATCTATACAATCAAGAGATCCCTACGGATCTATTGATAAACTTGTTTCCAACACATTGGCGATAGTTTCTTCACAGCGTCCAGACGAAACCTGATTGATGAACCGCCCTGTCATGACCTCATCTCCGGATCCTCTACAAGCCCATAAAGATTAGTTCATACCTAATATAAAAATAATCTTGGAACATCCGTAGCAATAAATACTTGCCAAAAACGTAATTGTATATAGTGTTGTGTGTGACGGTTTATCGAACAAGAAATATGCAATCCCTTCGTAGTTCAATTCCCTGCCACATTAACGACAGAGCAAATAATTTTGCAAACTCTTTGATTTGCAAATCACTCGACCTTGGTTGCGTAACGCTTATTAATGATATTCGATCATCACACAAACACTTACACTTCTATCTTCTATCTAACATTTAATTTTGTATTTTAACATTTAATTGCATAGCGAACCCTGAATGTTATATTTTTTATGTTTTCATTGATCAGACTAGAAATTTGGAAAAAATTTACATCAAACCGAGTGGTTTGCAGAATCATTCAAACGTAAACCCAACAGAAACGTCGTTAGCTTAATACCATTTCACCGCTCCAGCCTGGCACTTGTAGCACAGAGAAGAATCAACAAGA
This sequence comes from Flexamia atlantica, assembly GCA_035578135.1. NCBI lineage: Eukaryota > Metazoa > Arthropoda > Insecta > Hemiptera > Cicadellidae > Flexamia > Flexamia atlantica. The sequence goes on along the minus strand of JAQJVK010000012.1, from coordinate 15,773,421 downwards.
ATCAATTTGATTCTCCTCTGCGCTTGCAGGGAGCGGATGACATGCCCCGCCTGGCGAGAGCCATACTGCCACATGGCGTCGCTGATTTTACACGCCGTAAATTTTCATGCGCCTTCCCCGTGGGTAATAAACATTTAAGTGATCAAAGTGAATTGACGTCGTTTCTTGATGTGAAACTCAACAGGAAGATTGCATTACTTTGTTTTACACGAGTGTCCTTAAGAAGATTGGAAATATTTAACTGTCAATGTTGCTTTATGTTCTCTGCCACACACGTTTCTTTCTACCTCAAGATTTTTTTTACCTCCCTAAAGCTATACATTTATTTGTTGGATATATCTTCATAATAGAAATAATGCATCTAAAACACTTTCAGAAGTAATAAATCAAAAACACTTGCTCTTTCACGCAATTTGGGAACTGTTACTAAACTCATTATTGCACGGGGTGTAAGATATTACGAAAATGCCGTCGTAGAGTAATAATAAACATAATAGAATAATAATGTATATATGAGTAAACTATGAGCTAAGAACAATAATACGACAGATTTTTTTGTGTCTTCCCAGTAATATTAGTTCGAAACTAATATTACTGGGAAGACACAAAAAATATATATTTTCATAACATAGTGCCACCCGCCGCTTCGTCATCACCAAAACAAGAAACAATAACTAATAGGGTACCGCTTGAAATCCGGACAATAAGGCTTTAATACAGACTAACTGATTTCAATATATTCTGAAAATTGTACTTTGTTTGTGAAATATCCGAGTTCGAGCGCGACACGGAACAATACAACTGTTGACAGCGACCGACGGCGCTGTTGCGTCGTTCGGCGGACTCGTCAGAGCCGCGTCAGGCTGAAGGATTACCGCTTGTTCCAGTCACCTCAGCACACAGGCTACAGGACAAATCGTGTTCTTTTTTAATATTACTCGGTTTCACTTATTTCTCGGGTAGAATGATTTTCCGTTAAATTATTTATTCCGATTTAGAAGTCACAAGAAACTTGTAGACTTCCATAAAAAAAAAAATTAATCCAATTCTCCCTATTTGTCTGTTGTTTGGCGAGTCCCTAAATTGAATTACGTTTTTTACATGTTTACATCTCGTTCATAATATGAATGAGGGATCGTTCATATTTTGTATGGACGAGATGATCTATTTTGATTTTAATATTACCTCAGGTACCATTAACTGGATTCGCAGACAACATCACACGAAAGTATGATACATTGTCTTATGTAATATCCTTATATGAGTAAAGTCAGACCGGAGAGCCGGGGTTGCCGTTTCACTCGAAAAATTGCATCCCTTAGGTAGACAATTTCCTTTCGTACCTTAATATACTACGTCCTCTTGCTTCTCTTGGTTTTATGGAGATCTAGCCCAACCTACTCTACCGTTCATCGCTTGCTCAAATTTTACATTTAAGTCGCATAGAGCGTACTTGGAGGTTTCCAATCGGAAGGTGTTACAAACAAGAAAGCAAATGGTACACTTTTGCCTTACAATACGCAATTATGTCATCAATTTTTTTATAAAATGACAAACGTCACTGACCTTAAAACTATTACAGACATTTGCATATTACGACTAATGGTAAACGATTTTAAAATATTTGCGTTTTGTTGACTTTTGTTTGTGATTTAGACAAATAATTAATTATTATATTCGTGAGAGCACTAGTTGTAATCAAAAATAAAAGGGTTAGAATACCTGTCAACATTTTATAAACCACGTTCACAAATTAATTATATTGCCATAGGCCTTCAACTGTAGACTTTAAAAAGGTAACAGCGAGTATTTTCGAAAATTCTTACTGCGAGACGACACCTATTTTTTATTTGTAAGTCACAACAAAGTATTTACCGTTAAATTAGAGCACACAAAGAGATCAACAGCATTTGTCACTGTGGGTCATTTAACCGCCAAGATAACGATAAGTGTTATCATTGTCGATGCGAGGACTTTTCCACTTTCGTCATTTTAACATCAATAATAATGTTTACGATTTCTTTAGAAAAGCTCGAATAAATATTTTTATTAAATAAGTAGGTTTATTAAGGTTTGTGATACAAGAAGTTTATTATAAAGCTATAGCTTAAAAATGGTAATAATACTACAGCTTATTAAACTACATATTGAAAGCTATAACTATAACTAGATATAACTATAGCTACAGTATAACTAGTTATAGCTTACTAAAGCTATAACTTAAATAACTATTAACTAGTGGAAATTAAATGTTGTTAAAGCAGGCGATCCTTACTAAGAGCTTTCTACAAACGTTTAATAATTCACAAGAGATACGCCTGTAGAAGTTTAAAGCTCGTATTACTCGTGTTCATACAAAACTACTCTGCTCATAAACCTGGAGGCGGCAGGAGAGTAAGGTAACTTCCAGCAAAAAGAATAATGACCCAATTACTGAGGGAATGAGATGTCAGTTTATGCAAATAAACAGAGAGTACGTTTCTCCTTCTCATATATTACGGCAAAAAATTGAAATACAGAGGAAATTGCATTAGATATGAATAAGAGTTAAAAAGCCATGCGAGTTTTACGTTTCGCCGATAAAACCCATCCCGATACTGTGCCTTATAAATATGAAGCGCTGCGCCAAAGTTCTTCTTTTACGGCGAAACCTAATACAATAAGCGGTAAAATATTGCGGCAGTTATTGAATCTTAGATATAACTCTTTCTTACGAAGAACGATCCAACACAAAGAATTATGGTTGCCATCATAACATTGTCATGTAAAGCGATTATTGGTATATGAAATCAGTAGATGTCTTTATAGCCGTACAAGTACATGCATGAAACAATATGTCACCACTACGACACAATTTTTAAATTTTGCTTAAGCCAGTTGAGCTGGCTACAGCTCAAACTGGAATTACTGACAACGTACATTTCATCAATACAGTTAGAAATTATTATTAATTGGTAAACGTATACGAAATTTATAAATCTTATAAACGGTAAATATTTAAACCGTTATTTAAACCCCTTTAAACCGTACTAGTCGCAATCAGTCCTGGCATCACAATCACAATTAAGTGAGTTTTTATTTTAATAGCAATATATTTTTGACAACGAATTCTGATTAAGTAAGCCTGTTCAAAACCATTCCAGGCATTCTGTTCGCTCATTTGATCGTAAAAAAAGGTCAGGATGTGCCTGCCATACAATACTGTACAGAAACTGGGTCAGAGCCCGCCTACCTCCCGCGTCGGATCATTGGCATTTCACAAATCCTAAAATTGTTAATGTTTTAAATGACTAACCAGTGTTAGGATATCATATTTGTCAGCATAATGTATTAAACAATTGCCATTCTTATTATAATATGATATACTTCATTTTGAATTTTTGGATAAAACCGAAAATAAGTTACAGCTACCTCAACCATTTTGATTTGCTTTACGACTCACCTAAGCCAGTTTGCAAGGTTCAACCCACAGCAATGCTTACCTAAACAATACATACGAATAAATATGTGTATTCAAAACTAACGATCTGCACTACCACAATACAATACTGCACATCCTTTCAATTACAAAAATGTGTATTACCAGGATGAATCTGTCCTCAGGTGCGTTGAGATATTCCCTTCGTACAAATTCAAGGCAATGCTGATAACATAAATAAGATTTTAAATTAGTAAAAATAACTGTTGCTAATTTGAAAATTCATACTACGGATATAGCATGATATTAGGAATGTAAAATTAAGAGTGTAATACGTGCACAGCACAAAGACAGACTGTATATTCCTATCTGAGAGCTTGAATAAGAACGTTGGACATTTTTAGCGATTCAAAAATCATTCCGCTCCAAGAAAATAACGGACACTTCAGCTTGTCAGTCCCCAAAAAGAATTCACAAAGCATTTCACATAAAAATGTATCAATCCATAGTGAACTTTTACGCTATTGCAGCAACTTCTACTAAACTAAAAACAATACTCTTACACTAGTGTAATATCAAACTCCCCACTACCTTCTGCACGGTTCAAAAGGATTCTTATTCGATAAAAACTTTCTAAACCGCTCAACAATAAGCCTGGAGGAGATAAGCCAGTTGGAGCCGTTCCAGAGTCGGTATTGTACACACAGTACACCGGGTCCCGGGGTGGCGTTAGTGTCTTCCCCGTACTTTATATGTTCTCCCCCCGCCCCCCGCCCCACGACAGTCTGTGCTGAGCTTGAGTCCAACTCGACTTCGATCACAACTTCAAATAAAATAATCAAAACCGCATCTTAAAGAATAATTGTGGTTTGCATATTCGTTTATACGTTCGTTTGAATTTAATTTTGTTGTAAGATTTTAAAATTATGATTTTGTTTAGGTTTTAATATTTTGCTGGCAGTAAAAATCAAACTACTTTAATACCACTACAATAAAGTGCGGGAGGCAAATTTAAAGTAAGGGGGCAAATTTTCGACCACTTATTCCCAATTGTAATTGAGGTTCAAAATAAAAATCAAAAACAGATGACAAAGACTCGATATAAAATTTAATTAGGAATAATTTTGAAAACACAACCATTGTGTTCATTTATTCTCTGGTCGAATATGTCCAGGCTCTCCAATCTTTTTTCAACTGCCTTCTCTCATGGGTCAATACGGCAGTTGACTACAACTGCGGCAAACCATGACCTACAACAATTACAACTTTTACATGAAACATGCGATTTAATTAACAAAGTGAAAGAGAATTTTGTATACTTGATAAACACAATCTATGAGCAAAGAGATCAAATAGGCCTACGAAAAATACTAGTGGATTAACCACCATTAGACATATATTAAATTATCTTTACATAAAAAGAAAAAAAATGAATTGAATAAAATTTGAAAACAACTGTAACAACATATCAAACATCTAAATTGATGATTGAAAAATGTAAATAAAAACATCGTAAATTAAAATTACACTATGTGAAAATTAAAAATCCACTTGATGTATGCTTTCCTATGGCGAATTTCAACGATCTTAGTAGTTTTCAACGTTCTAGTAATACATACATGGAATCCAGAATTTTTTTCAAAATTGATTCAGGCCCTACCAGCGACCACATAGAGGAAATATTCTGAGCACATCTATCTTACTTGCATTACAGCAAGTGAAGCCTGGGCCGCCATATTGTCTAGGTACAGAAACATGAAATGCCGCATAAAACCGCGTAATCTGACAGTGCTCATGTTTCAAATAACTCGTAGTTTATACCATTTAGCATTGAGGCTTAAGGTTGAAATTTTGCCTGTGAAGAGTCTTTTAGTTAGGAACAATAATAGTATCAATCATATTTCCAAATAATTTTTTTCTATTTAAAAATTAATATAAAGTTACAAGTTTTTATTCAACTTTAAAACATGGCATAAAAAAGTAGTCGGCTGCTACTTTTTTATTTTTTGGCCAGGCAAAATAAAAAACGGTGGAAATTGTTGCTAAAGAGTTGAATTTATTAAATCTTTTTTTTTATTCACTGACGTAGTTTGGTCGATAACTTAGTTACTGCAGGAGAGTTTATCTGTGCGGCGCCTGCATAAAACAAAGTCAATCCTAAACTGTTGTTTACAAAAATAAAGTCGACTAAAAAAATACAAATGTGGTATCAAATTAAAGGTCTGAATCTCACAATTACTATGGTATCAATTATAAATGGTTTGGAAGCAGTTTACACATCATAGGAACGTTACAAGAGTATTCCGTGGCGGCAGCTTCTTTCAAAAAATGACAGGACAAGCTTCTAGTTTATCAGTGTTTACGATGTGTAAACTACCTGTAAGCCATTTTTATTTGGTACTATAGTGATTCTGAGATTCAGACCTTTAATTTGATACCATATATGTAATTTTTTACGTACTTTGTTTTTTCCATGCATAGGGACTAGAAGCAAATTCAGGCTTCAAGTCGCGGTTTCTCGTGCTCCGCCTATGTGGTCGATGGGCCCTACCTATTATTTTGTTAATCGCGGACAAAGAAAGTAAATTTTTTTCATCATATAATCTACCATTTTAATTATTTTGGTTAAAATGGATTTGTAAAATGATTCCAATTTGTTAATAATAAATGGTTCAATTAACTTTGACCTTCTTCCGTTACCTTCATTGTTACCGAAAGCAATCTTATTAATTTTAATTGCGTCTGAGGCATTTTTTACTCACATAATATAAGGTATCCAATCAATTTTAATTAATAATCCTAGTTTTCCCAGTAAAAATGAAAAATCTAATAATGAAGCTGAGGGTGGGGGGATTCTCGTCCATCGTACTTTGTCTTTGCTTCTCAGAAGCCAAGAATCAATAGCATCCTAGATTTAATCAAGAAACGCTTTCATAATTGTCTCCGTCCTCTTTATGCAAGTTTAACATCACTTATCCTTTGTTAAATGTATTTCTGAGAAACCATTATATCACAGAAGAAATCAGTATATTTTCAAACATAAGGTGAAATAGCTTCAGTTAATATAGTTCAGTTAATTACAAAAAAATGTAAATACAACAGGCTGTAACAAAGTGTAACCCAATCCTAATTTTGTTCGTGTGGTCGTTTTTTTATCCATTTCATTCCATGCAACGTTTATTATTAGGTAGCCCACTCTACCAACAACAAACACAACAAACAATCACAAAACTGCAATGTGAAAACAATCACTAACTGCAATGTTCATGACAGCCTCCTCTTTTACATATTTTATTTTACATGCGATGAACGTTAGTGATTTCCTTAGTGATTTCCCAGTGAAATTCTTAGTAGGGGAGCTATAGACCGGGGCGGACCCGTACATGCGGGTTGAACCGTACAGTCACTTTCCGGTCTATTTTAAAGGTGCAGAGCTCCGATTAGTGTCGCAGTCTATTGCTATATGGCACGAACTTTTCGGAAAGAGCAAGATCCGCTTAGTGCAAGTTTTTTATAATTTTAAAGTAAAACTGATTTTTTGGATTTTTTCTGTTTTTTGCACATTTTGAAACGTGAATTAGGTGAATAATTTTTACTTATAAACTAGAATATTGTACATCATAAGAAACTACTTGTCTTAAGCTATATTTTTATACAGATCTGTTCAGCCCAGAAGTCCTGTGGGATGCGCATGCGCAGTGAAGATTTCCCCCACCGCGAGTCTCAGTATAGACAAATTTCGAAATAACTCATCTGTCAAAACATATGATTCTTTGTTTGCAACAATATTTGTAATGTTGTCATAGGCCATGTGGGATTTTAAGTTGACTATACACAACCGATGAAGGAAAAACAGTGGTGGGGGTATTCTCCATCTCTCTCGCACTTCCACCCCTACAAGACTTCCTGGCTGAATAGATCTGTATCCAGAATCCAGAGATCATTAGTTAGGCTAAGATTTTTTAGGTTAGGATACAAAATTACCACGTGGTACGTGATGGGGCTAAACCGTACAGTAGAAACGTACGGTTTAGCCACAAACGGTTTGTATTATCAATGATAATTGTAGCTTGCCGAAGAAATTCTCACATATTATATAATTTTTACTCCTCCTCCACATTTCAGGGCTCTCACAGACCTGAAACATCAGGTAAGTTCAAGAAAAGTTAGATAAATTTATTTAAGGGCAGGGAAGTGTCATAAAAACGCTGAAAGTTAGGTAAAGTTTCTAAAAATTGACCTAAGTTATGAATTTGATGGAAATACATCTAGAAAGTATGTGCGAACGTATCAGAAGTGTTGTTATTTAAGTTGGAATGAAATAGTTGCCGAAAATAAATAAATTAAGGAATTCAAAAATATGCAAAAATATGGGGAATTTTTGGTAGAGATCAGGGAATGTCAAAGATTTATTATACACGACAAATGACTTGAGCTGATAGTCAATATCTATAATTATACTCTTAGATTTTATATGCGTCAATAAGGTACATTGACACAACTATGATACACTACTTCTATTTTACTTCCCCAATTACGTTATTTTAACAGTTGTACGATATGTCCCCTCCTGTTGTACGGGATAACCCCAACCCTTGGAGCTATTTCGTATAAAGACACTTCTTCAGAAAATTATTTAAAAATAAAAAGAGTGGAATAAATCCTATTTCTATGTAATCGGTAGTTACTAAGCCAAATTAGACAGATGGTGCACTCTCATGAATTCGAACCCATAATTAACTGATCTCGCCTAAGTGTACGCAGATCCACTCTCTCCCCTAATTTCTGACCGACATAAAAATCCATACGTTTCGCTAATCAAATAGATTCATCGAGGCCAAAAATTAGAGACGCACTATAGTATATCGAACTCGACCGAAGTGTATCGAGAGGGGTCGCGACACAGTTGTACACGTGCTGCTGTCCCGCTGTGCGGCGGGCAGCGTTCAGTGCCGCGGTTAGTCCATGTAAATGCTGGGCTATCGATTGGGCCGCGGCCGCGTAGCAGTGGCCCCGCCAGCCTCCTTACAACGTAACGCCGCATTCGCCGACGAACAACCGACTTTTCCATACAGTGTCCCGGCCAACTGTCAGATCCGGAGACCGTACTGAAGGTTTCAAATCAGCTGCAGAAAACGTTTAGGGGAATTCGATGAGTGAAGAAAAGAGACGTCAGAAAAAGATTTATTTCTGAAAATTGTGTATGGAAATGGATATTCTTAGATTTTCCTTGACCATTTGAGCGGAACAAAAATCAGGATTCTCTTTGAAGTCGAGATGTTTCATGAACCTCGACGAAATGTTTATGTTTATCAAGCAGCAACTTGCCTTTGACTTTGACCATTCGACAAAATTAAAAGTAACTAACTCATCTTTACCATTACAAAAAAACGTATTTTTCTAAGACGCAATATTTTTTGTGATATTTTTGACGGATTCTCATCATGTTACAGTAAGGACCGCATGATGAATCCAAGGTTTTTGGCAAGTATTTAGTCCAAGTCACGTTTTACCTGTGCATTATCGGCTACTGTGGGATCTGGAGCACTATTGTTCCTATCAGAGTTAAGCAATTGAATGAAAGATATTTCAATTTACATATATTGATAAATTCGTCCTTCCTGGCATATTCTTCGACTTAGGTTCAAGAGGTAACACGTTCATTTTCAGAGATGTTCATGACAGACTTTATGTTTTAACCGTGTTCGCATAAAAACTTTTGACTCCCTTCGTAAAAGTCCTGAAGTCGTTGTCATGACGGATTACTACCAAAATTAATTCTAAAACCGTCCTCGTTTGGTAGATCGATAAGGAAATCAAGTAGCAGGATGCTCGAGGGAGCCGATACTCTTATACATATTGCTACAGGATCAATCCATTAAGGCTGCTCATTTGCCTGCCACTTCCCCGCCATCGTCGTCGGCGGCGGGGGACAACGAAATGTCACCCACTCGGTGCAGCAACCTCCTTGGGTCGAACACCACGCTGATTGCACCGTCAACGATCCTGTGATATAACTGAGGGAATTACCTTTGAAAATAGGACCACTGTATTTATTCCAGCGAGCACAGGTTCTGCGTTCACTAATCTGTTCTACAACATGTGTTTTCCACATATACATTTCAACCGCTTTTCTTCTAAGATCCAAAACTATAGTTGGTGAACTAAGCTGGAATCCGAACACAAATATACAAGAAAACTAACAGCAAATGTTTATTTTCTGATAATGTTTTGGAGAAAGAGTTTGTTGAGATTATGGCCGCAAATTGTTTATCTTTCCTGGGATAAAGGAAAGTGTTTGTAAGACAAACAAAGATAACAATTATCGCCCCCGACATAAATGTAAAACTAATTTTGTTCATTCTTCTCTTATGGATTTCCTCGATTTTCCTGGAAATCATAATGTTTAGTTTTAATTAAATATATTCTAGCAGAAATTTTATATGTTCTACACTACAGTTAATTCACATGTACATTTTTTGAAGCCAATAAAACTTATGAAAAACATCTTTATGAATTTAGGAGAATGGCATAAGATAAAAAGGAAAGAAAGATTTAAGTCCGTATTTAAACTATTTTATTATTGCTATTTTTTTCTAAACTACTTTTAAGAAAATTTATCATTTCTTAAAAATGTAGCATAATTTCCTAATATTTTACGCCAAATAATATTATCTTTCATGTTTTCAATCCGGAAATAACTCTGAAAGATAGAATATTTTCGAGTATGCCGCATACTTTCCACGCAATGTTTACCACGCATTCGAATGTTGGGAAAATGCAGGACGTAAAATATAGCGGACGCTCAGCATTGAATGAGTCTAGATCCTCGGTTTACTGCGATCCAGAGTCGGCGTATCGCTTTCACCTTACTCCGTCAGCGTTTTAAGCCTAACACCAGTTTAGTCAGGCCTACTACTCCATATGATTAATTAATTCAAAACCCAACCATAACAATTAAATGCCAAATTAGACTATATTATTTTTCTGGGTAGTAATATTCTCCTTTGTACAGCATGATCGAAGTGCACTCACGCATGACATTCAGTACATTAGATCTTAACACTAATCAAAGTTGGGGTTTGGGATTGTGAATTCTTCACTATACATTATGCATTACTTGTTAATCTAATAATCTAATCTTTACTTAATAAACCTTCGGAATATATTTCTAAAGCACACTAACTCCCAAATTATTGGTTGATTAGTTGACTCCACGGACCTATGAATAATAGATGGGCGACGGCGGGGTTTTACAAATAAAGTGACTAGCTAATTAATCCGGGTTTATAAACACCCTCAATTGAGGAGGTGGACAAATTATGTAACACGTAGCGGCGAGCACCCACGGCGAGGTTGATGAGGGCTTTTTGCGGCCGTTAATCTGCCCGGCCACATCTCACTGCCGCTGAGGAAATCATCGCCAATGTATCGGAAACGCATTTATCACCGAGTCGCTCCTCCGTTCCGCCGGCGGAGACAATCACACACCTTCCACTTAACACGTTTATTAAATTTGTACCGGACCTTAGGAACGGTTAAACCCACGGAGTTGTAAATTGTTATTAGAGTAACATTGAACTGCAACAATTCCCAGGGGTTTGGAGAGTGAAATTTATACCAATGTTGGCGTTTTCTAGATTCTTAGGTACACTTAGAGGTTTTTACAAAATAAATATATTTTTGTGTAATCCAGGGATGTTTGGTCCAAAATTATTTTTTCCAATTTGTTTCCGATATATTTGTTTGTTATGGTGAGACAACAACAGGGTATTTATTATTATATTTTTTATGTAAACTGTGAGAGTTACAGAGGTCCAAAGTGTCAAAAATAAGCCAAAAATGCCAATGTTGGTAAGACTCCACAGGGGAAACCGCTTGATCTTCAGGGCCTGTGCTTTGAGATTTTTTATTAATCATTACTGTCTAAAACCTAATATAAAAATATAAATATTATATTAATTTAATTTTTATTTTTTAAATTATTTTATTTCTGCTCCGTTTAAATGTTATATTTTAAAAACCATATTAATTTCAAGGCATATCAATACTATAAAATTTTCTAAAAAATTATGACTTAATTTTTAAAACTTTTCACTAAGGAGTTGTACCAATAAATTGAAATTTGCGCCTACATAATTTGGTTAGGCAACCCGCAATACACAAATTAAAGTTACCAACACGTTCCTTCACACTCCTTGATAAAAAAAATTGTTCTTCTTAATTCTTGGCTAAACACCTTTAAGAAGGGTGGATATGTATTAGTAACCATCGAAAATGCTAAATTATATTATAAATCGTTCAATTTCAATAACGATTTCGTTGGTGGAGTCATTAACCTGCATAATCGTCTTTGAATTTGTATGTACACGCGATTTTATTATTCATGATAAACTTAAACGAAGCCAATGTAATTAATTAATTGTACCTCTATGAACACTGAAACTGAAATTTCCCCTATTTATGACAAATAATTGAAATCAGCTGAATATTCACTGTTAATTAAATTATTAAATATCTCAATTGAACAGAGAGATACAAATTTGGACAGAGAGAACAATACAACAAATCTGGAGAGAGAGAGATACAATTGAACAGAGAGATACAGATTTTGGAGATGAAAGTAGTGGTATACTTTCTTACAAGAAAATCTCTATCCCTCTGACATTTGATTTATTTTTCCTATATTATGTTAACTGTCTTGAATTTAATTTAGGGTTATAATTTGTCTTGGTCCCACAGTGACGATTTCTGCAACTTACGTAGACTAACTCTACATGAATATAAAATAAAAATAGTTAGAAAATAGTTTATTTTGAAAATTTAAAAAATAACAATAGCTTTAAACATGCATTGTTAGGCCGTGTTATTAATGTGAAAAGGATGTAAAAAACTGCCTTCAACAAGGAACTGAATTTTTTAGTGATAATACGAGGATTTACTTCTACTGATATTGTTTGCTTCAATTATTTGCTCCTTAAAAACCCCAACTTGCCTACAGGGAATTTTACATTCCGAGACATGATAAAAATTTTAATAAAAACTAAAAATTACTTCATAGTAATGAACACGCCTTTATATGGTGAGTGATTTCAGTTAAGAGGTTAGTTAAAAAAAACTCATGAATATAATTGTGTAATATACAAAACTGGGCAGCCATCCAATGAATTCCGCTGAAGAAACCATCGCCGATGTATTGGAAACGCATTTGTCATTAGAGATGCTACGGCCACTCCGGCCAACGCTGCGTCTTCTCTCAGGTATCCATACCTACTTTTACGAAGGTTACAAACTTAGCCTACACTTTATTCTTTTATAATAACTGGAGAAAAAGAAGAACTAAGTCAGATTTAACCAACGACATGTCTCACTGATCACATACAGTAACTATTTGCTTTGCACACCAAGGATGTCATTCATACTTGGCTTAAAATACCTACCTGGGAGGTCGCCATTTCAAAGTAATGTATCTAATGTATTATGTATGGTGTGCAATCTCTCTTATGTTTTATGTGTTATTGGACATTATGTTTTCTTGGAGAATATAGTTTCAAAAACATGATTTCATTTACAATTTTTATTTGAAACCATAACTTTTTTAACAAATCATAAACATTGTGTTGTAGCATTGTTAAGTACTCCTCAACCACTGCTGTCAATTACAAAAACAAACCTCTTCCTTTTGGCCACTTCTAAAATCTACAACGAATTGAAAGCGCAGGATTTTTAAAACGCAGATACAGAATGAAAAAGCAATCAGAAGGACACTTCGGATAAAATGTGACCGCTGTGAGTAAGAGAGTCATGGGACCAGTTGAGACAGGGACGCGGCTGGAATCCCGAAAGAGCCTAATGAAAACTGCGCTCGGTTCATTTAGGACTCCCTCGGCGGCTTTGAAAAGGTCTTCTCTCAAGTTCTGCAGAGACAACGTATATTTTTTAAAGCTTCAACAAATATCAATTTAAATTATTATGATTTGATTGTGGGGAATTAAGCATATCTTAAACCTAAGTCTCCTTCAGTGTCCTATTTAACTTTATTCACAATGTTTTTTTCAACTTGGTGGCGCGGCTAAGCAGCTGCTTTTACTAAAGCGTGCATTGAACCGGGGCCTACGAGCGAACCCTAAACAATGTACACAGAGTCATGTTACTTTAAAGCTGTTGAAAGTAGTGGACTAGGGAATGTACTGATGTACTCTGAAATTATAGGTTCATTTTGATGGTAAAATAACCTAAGGGAATAATCACTGCTTGGTAAATCAATGATGTGATCGATTGTTAGATACGCTTGTGCAATTACGAGGAAGGTGGATTGTCTCAATGTAGATGGAACCAAGACCAATTTCATTTCTGTATCAACTAAATGAGCTTCTTGTTGTTAGCTTTGTACTATACATTGTTAAAACAGGAATACTGTAAACAAAATCAGTACAATAAAAGGTTATCTTCATGTTTCCAAAGATATTCAGGGGAAAACTTACTGTACATACTCTTATGATGTATGTGAGGATAAAAATATAAGACGGCAGAGTATGTAGCTTTTTTATCGTTAAAAAAAATCTGAACGAATTGTAAGGTAAATGTAAAGAAAACATTCTGCAAAAGGCGATGCGTTTCAGCGGCAACTTCCCGCTGCACTATCGTCGTCGCTCGCTCATATTTTATTCATTGACTAAGGTGATGGCTGAAAATATTTTTATCCGGCGTAAAAACATGCTCCTAAATTTAATGATAACACGATAAGTTTCTTTTCCATAGAAGCGACTGAGGCACTGGGGTTCACCAGGAATAGTACATTACGTTACTAGCCCGGTAAGTACAGTTTTACCGTACGAGCAAGATAGTTCCCGCGTACAGGAGTGAGCCGCTAGGCGAGTGCGGGATTTTCATGCGAGTACAGTACGGTAAAACTTACCGGGCGTGTGACGTACGATACTTAACATCGTACTACTAAGAAAGAAAATATATTTTTTAATAATGACGTATTCCTTGCATAAACTATTACGTTTCTCAATCCTTCAACCCTAGCCTATAAAAAACAAAAAACATTTGCTACTGCCACCGGTGCTGCCACTACATTCCTCTGAAGTAGCCAATAAACATGCATTAAACGTCAGTTTACTGCAATCAGCTGATTATTTCGATTGTTAACTTCCGTTATTTCCGTTTCCTCGTGCACGGTAAATTTCTGTGCAGTGATCGGCAAATTGTAACTTTCCAGCCACGAGGAAGGCACAGAAAACAGTTTTTTCTGTGTAATATGATGTAAAATATGTTAGGGTGTGCTGTATTAGTAATCTGATAAGTATTCATTAATACAAAGTAAAATAAACGGTATCAGCAAAGTGGCACATACTTTCTCGCTTTAAGCCATACAAATAAATACCAAATTTTATAAAAATCGGTTGGTGACTAACGGAGATATCGGTTGTTAAATATTTGCCATAGGGGATAACATTAGACTATGTCCTGCGTTTACCGCCAAACGAAAATATCAATTATCTCTTCAACCAGTTGACATAAGCTAATAATTCAAAACACTAAATTATTTATTTTTTTAATCCAAGTTTAATGGTTGCAAGTATGTTTTGATTAATAGTTATAAGTTGAAATAAATTTGAACAATTTTAATTTTTTAACACTTCAATCCCCATACTTCTGAACCTGAATTTCTACAGACGGTGGTCTCATTTGTTTGTCATCTTAAGCACTAAAATCCATGAGATGTTTATAAGAATCGTTGGAGCAGTTTCTGAGAAAGGATTTTTATCGTTTTTTACAAGTTTTTATGGGGGTAAATATCCTTCATAATAAAAAATTCAAAAAATAAAAACTCCAAGTAAGTACAAACTAGAGTCAAATCCATAATCTGTTCTTGTTAAAGACGTAGTTTAATCTGGGTGTCGTAATCTCTGTACTATAATTAAGAGGCTTAAAATAATTTCAAGTCGGATTTATTCTTTACCTTAAAAATAAAACCTTAGGCTACTAATGAAAATTCACCTGTTCATTTAGACTTTAAATAAAAAAAACGTGTTTGTGTAAAATTTCAGCCCAATTGGTTCTGTAATATTTACGTTCAATAAATAAACAAAGATACCAATAACATACACAGACACCATCTCAGTTTTATAATATTACAGATTGATACGCAGATGAAATGATTTGGGCTAATAATAATAGTAATAACAACTTTATTGTTTCGACAATAATTTCATATTGCATACAATGCGTCATACTTGTAGAGAATTACAAGATTTTTTTGGCAATCACTCTCACATTCATACATACATTTTTGTTGCTCATTCGTACACACATATATACGGGACAATTTTGCCTGAAGAATCGCGATTTATAATACCACGCGGCGGCTCCTCATCAATTCCTCAACCGTGCAAAAAACCCCAGACACTAGGAACCGTTTCAAAATGCTTTTGAATTGATTTTGATTGGCTGGTTTTGAGTTTTTTTTAATTCTCAATTTATAAATATTTCAAAATATTTTAAAATTATAATATTTAGGAGGATTTCAAAAATAAATTACAATCTATTATTTTTTATGTGTACTTCGTTGAATTCAACTCGAAATACAGTGTGTTGTATCGCGAAATATCAAAGTCAAAAGTTAATGGAGTCACAGCTATAGCGTAGGAAGAACATGACCATTAGATGATATAACCTGCCTTGACCACACCCTTCAGACTTTCCACTGCTATATTGCACCTGCAGCTTCGTGAGACATTAAATGCAAATTTACAACTGCAGGAAACAAATTATACAAACAAAAAATAAACTAAGTCTGTGTCTGAGGGATGAAGACGCTCCTTTGCGATAGTGACTCAAAGAAATTGTCTCCGAAGTCGATAAACAGGCTTGAGAAGCTTGCTGAATCGAAAGTAGGCTTGATCAAAACATTGAGGAACGTCCAACTCCATTGATTGCAACGGCACTACTGCCAACATCACAATGAACAACGTAAATCTTTATCACTCTATCTTCATCTAAAACATCTTTATAAAGTAAATAAAACCTTAACCTGAACAGGTTCCATGTGCAGTTTAAAGTTTTCAAGATTTGAAAGTCTTTGTTGGCGTTACCGCAATTAAATTATTACTCATGTCCCAAATACTGGTTTAACTAGTAATTGCTTATTACCACTGGCAGAACTGGAGCAAGTTTTTTATGTTAATTTGGCTAAAATTAGGCCAATCAACTGTTATCACGTACAGGATATTTTCCATCACTGATTGCGTCTCCCTAATTATTAATTAGGGTTTATGGATTAGTATCAATTGTCGAAACACAAGGCCAAAACGCAGTGGCTGCAACTGTCTGTAATACGGATAAACTGTTCAAATAACAACAGTACAGCCGTACAAATAAATTTGTGAGTATTTCTTACTGACTTAGGCTGATAAATTTCCCGGGATTATTGATTTGGTACCCCAGAACTTGTGGGCTTACAATCAAACCATAGAATTATAGTTGTTTTTTATCGTAATTGACTTGAACTGAGATGTTGGTGAGCTTCCAGCTGAAAAGGTTCAGCAAATCTCAGACGACATTAGACCTCGATAAAAGCCTTCCTCGGTGATTTATTATAACCGTAATTTTATTAAGTATATTTTAAATCTTGAAAATTGATTAAATGTACAGTTTATTTTGAGAATAAACTGAAACAGAGCGAGGACTCAAATTGTAGTCTAGGGAGAAACAACTGCAGCCCTGGACGCCATAAAAGGCGTTGTAAAAGTACTGCAAACTGAAAATAATCGCGAGGCCAACTAATCAACTCCAAGAAAAATCTAGCGTTTACAAATAAATGTGGAACCAACTGTAATCTTTTTGACGCCTCTTCGATAGGGCGTGGCCAGCAGTGGGCCTGATCTAGGGCCTGTAGTGTGATATGTAGCATAAATAAGATACCTCTGAAATGTGTAGACGATTCAGCCTTCGAACCACTATATTTCTCCTTACAGCAAAAATATGGCAATGCCACACAATGACCTGTTTCCAGTTCCGTGGTTGTTTTAGGGAATGAATATTGGCATAAATCTTCTGTATCTTGAAGGACGAGGCATCACTGTTGCAGTTTGAATTGAATCACGACCAACCAACCGGTCACATTCACATTATTACACAATTTCTAAGGTGGAATATAGGTTTTGAAGGTGCCAAGCACTTAGATATGTATAGCCAAACTTTTTTTTCATTTTAAATATTGCGTTGTTAATATTTCCACACCAAAAGAAGTTCGCATGTATAGCACGATGTTATGAAACACTGAAATGACTAAACAAAAATGTTTATGCTAGTTATTTTAGTTTGAAAAACTTTTTATTTAATTGCTTTCGGTAGCTGCTATATTTACAAAAAAAGTCACGAGAGGACTAAGTTTGGAAAAATAACTAATTTTCAATGCCAGAATCCGACAGTTGTAGTTAATTAATTTCAGACATTTCCTACACGATGTAACTCATTGTTTTTTACATTTTAAATGTACTGTATTTCCTTGAACAGCACGGCTGGCACAAAGCAAAACTTAAATTAAAAAATGATTAATTTATCCAGCAACGAGGAAAAGACGAATAATATTCGTAATTATGAACAAAATATTCACGGATACTCAACACGAATATATTCCGTTTGGATGGTTATTGTTTTAAAATGTAACAATTAATTAATCAACATTCTTTCTGATTGATTTGTTTCTAAAATATCTGTTCAACTGACACGCTCTATCTGTCTGCTGCTACAAATTTTTAAATTTCCTTAATTTGACTGACGGGGTAAAAGTGTGTTTAATTAATTAGTAATCCTACTTTACTTTTAATTTGTTTATTAGTATAGGCCCACAGCTATTGCATATTTTACATTTGTTTCATCACCAACGGTCACGCAAAACAGGAGCTCGATGCAGAAGGCCTTATTATTTAAACTATACACTCGAACAGTAGGTAAAATACCCTATTTAGGGAAATTGTTATCTTTCATCTATTTAACACAGCACTATCCCATACCATGGGCCATCTTACCAGGGCCATCTTACCATGGGCTTATTAACAGCACCCTGTAGATTCGGATCCGTACATTTGGAGAATTCAGTTACTTTATGTTTTGTGTGCGTTAAGAGACAGTTAAATATATGACTCAAACATATTTCCTGTCCCTACACCTAACGTCAACAGCCAGTACAAATTGATAACCGGGTCAGTTTTTAATAAAAATTTTTCTTGGCAAAATTTTAAATTGACAATGTGGTTTAGAATCGATCCGACAGACCTACTTTCTATGACGTGTGAACTAGGTACCAATTTGAATAGGGTTCGCTTCCGGGTTTGTTAAACTTTTTTCGTCAAAGAAATTGACATTTTTATAAAAGAGTAACATTCAAGAGTTTTAATGGCAAGTTGTGCAAAGCCCTCGACATGTTGCTGCAGCCGACCATCGCACACAGCAGGCTGACGCTACTGGCCAGGCAGGCCGATGTAGGATGAGGTCACCTGGGCTGGGCCGGTGCTGGGGGTCACGTGACGTCATGGCGGCCCCGTATTGCGCCCAAGTCCTCGGTGAGTCCTGCCCTACGTTGGAAGAGAAATGTGTGAGCTCCATCCACCGCCGTGCCCGTCCATCCGACCATGTCCATGAGTCGGAAAGGAACAAAACAAAGCCATTCTAAAACTTCAAAAGACTGGTTATTAACAGTGACTTATTACGCAACAACAACAATATTTGACCATGGCTATAGGCATGGCATGGTTAGGAAAACGAAAACTCCTTTGAACGACCGTAGTAATACTCAGTTAGACTGCAATTATTAAAAATCCCCACGCCCATATTCCTGAATAAGCTCTTGCATAATATGTGAAGTGCAGTATATCTGAAGTACGGTAAGTTATTTCATATTTGAAAATTACTTGGGGTTTTACAAATTACAATTATTTCACTGTTATTTGCCGCCGCCGCCGCGCCGTGGTCTAGGACATGAACTACTTTACTTCACGATTTCTTAAACTAATTTTGTTTCGTATAAGGCAGTCCAATAAAGTTGTTTGTGAATAATAGGTCTCTGTTAATAGCCAGTCTTTTACGTTTTGAAAGGGATCTGGCTTTATTTTATTTCTTTTCGACGTCAAACTTGTATTAAGTGGCAAAATTAATTCCGTGTCAAGTACCAACTCTGTTAACTATCAAATATGAACATGATTTTCTCATATTTTGACAAGGACAAGTGTAAATCTTCAGGTGCTAAGCGAGCACTTAAGACCGTTATATTTATAAGACATGTTGTCAATATGTACATAAGTAGCTCATGGGCGGATTTCTGGGGGTGCCAGGGGGTGCCTGGCACACCCTGATATTTGGTGGATTTGTTGGCAGTGAAGAGAGAAAATGTTTTAAACATAACTTTGATTGAGGTATTTGCATGAATTACAAATGGTTGTTGTTAAATAAAATACAGCAAGTACCTATTTGGACTAGGCCTTAAAACGGACAATTTAAATAGAAGCTTAATGTTTGAATTTTAGCATTCAATACTTCAAATGTTAAGTGAGTTGGCACCCCCAAATATTATGGCCTAAATCCGCCCATGACGTAGCTTAACATGATGAAGCGTATACATTGCTTCATTGTTATTATTGATTATTTTGTTATTGCGATGTACTGCTTTTAAATTGTTATTGTATTGTCACTGGAATAAAATAATATGAATATTGCAACAGAGGCAAGAAGTAAAATCATAACGCTCACGATAAAATGTAATCATAAATCATTATTTACAATGTAAACGTGTCGATGATTGAGCAGATGGCTGAAACTTTAAACTGGCAAGAGAACAATTATTTTAAAAGTCGGTTCGGAGCCTTTGTCATGCAAAGGGCATATTACAATCCTGCACTGTGTTCCTGCGTGGTCTTTTTGCCTGCATAAATCGGAATAGAATACATTGTGCAACTTAATACTTTATACTTGGTAAGAATGAATGGTGTCAGATTCAATATTAGTGTATTAATGTTTCATAGAGTCTTAGACGGTTTAATACTTTACTACAATTTGCAAATGAAATGTATTATTGTATGAGTATATTTAAAAAAAAACAGTCATTCAACATTTTAATCCCCATTGATAACTTATCTTTCTATAGCATTTTAAGATAATTTCGAATGTTGAAAATAATAGCGGTGTGCGATTGTCCAAATGTATAAAAGGTTGACATGAACTCACCCGAGCATCAGTTCGTCGAAGGAAATTCCCTTCGAATAGTCTAATCAGTCTAAACTGTCTTTTAGATGTAATACATCCCGCGGATAACACCGACTATAAGGCGTTAGTATGCGGTATCAAGTTAAGGGACCGCCCCTCATTCAAAAAAGGTGATCGCGGGACCTGTTGAGAACTTCTATTGTGATCAACCCAAAAAGCTCGGTTAATTTGCTTTAGACATTAAAAAAACGTTTTTACAAATTAAGCAACAGAGTGTCAGAAAGTAGCCCTCATTAGTGTCACGAATTCAAACCATTCGTCATTAAAGTAACGCTACCGGTACTGATTTCGGTAGCAACACAAATTATATGAAATAACTGACTAATAAATCATCTGTTTCTATATAGCCACTGATAGTGTTTTCACAAATAAATGTATATCTTGTTGAGATAACTTTTTCGACTGACGTTCAAACTCTATAATTTAATAATAGATAATAATTTAATTTTTTTTCTTATATTAGCAGTCGTTCTACTCGAAGGGGCTCTCTTCTTTTATCTATTCCTACTCATAGAACAACAGTCTATAATAAATCATTTGTCGTTTCTGCCTCTAGACTTTGAAATTCTCTCCCTGATCCCATCAAAACTCGGGAAAGCCGCGTTCGGTTTGGGGCTGAAGTAAAAAATCTTTTACTGCAAGGTGGGCGGGAGTGATTGCTGTGGCCCTGGTGTGGCGGGGCATGGGGTAACTTGGGTTGGGTGAATGTTACTTCATTAAAGTTTAATTTTAGTTCTATTGAAAATTGTTTATGTACTTATGTCTGATTTGTTTTTGTTTACCTACCATGTTATATATTTATTTTTAGTCGAAGTTAAGTGGTAGAGAGGACTTGCTAGTCCTAACTTCGCTTCGTTAATAAAGCCATTTTTCATTTCATTTCATTTTCATTTCATTTCGTTATAATTGCCCCACTAAGCGTCGACAACACCAAAGGAATATCACAACGTTTGTCATCTGTCACTTCTGTCGATGGTCGGCGAGAGCACGGCGGGTATGGGGGCACGAGGGTACGATGGCAGAGTGCGGCAACTCGCCGATCAATACAGGGGCAGCGGCAGCGGCAGCGAGCGGCCTCATTCATACCGGCCCCACACCGACCGCCTGCGTGTCATTCGAACTCCGGGTCATCTAAATTACGGGTCATCCGAACTGCGTGACATCCGAACTGTGAGTCATCCGAACTGCGGGTCACATGAACTGCAGGTCATCCATCCGAACTGCGGATCATCCATCCGAATTTCGTGTCATCCGAAATGCGAGTCGTCCATCCGAGCTTCGGGTCATCCATCCGAACTCCGGGTCATCCACCCGAACTGTGGATCATCTATCCGAACTGCGAATCATCCATCCGAACTGCGGATCATCCATACGACCTGAAAGTCATCCATCTGAACTGCGGGTCATCCATCCGAACTGCGGATCATCCAAACTACAGGTCATCCAAACTGCAGGTCGTACATCCGAACTGCGGGTCATTCATCCGAATTTCGTGTGATCCGAAATGCGGGTCGTCCATCCGAACTGCGGGTCATCCATTCGAACTGCGGGTCATCCATCCGAACTGAACATGATAACTGTGATGGATTTATTTGGGTGTTGAGTCATCCACCCGACCTATGGGTCATCCATCCGGACTGCGGGTCATCCATCCGATCTGCGGGTCTTCCAATCTACTGCGAGTCGTCCAAATTGTGGGTTATCAGAACAGGCGACGACGGCGGGGACTTGTCATGATTAGGACTACAAGTGGCATTCGAGTAATGGGATGTGGAAGAAACCACATTTTCAGTATAAGGAAAGAACTAAAGATAAGGCAAATTATTTGTCAAAACCATAGGATTTTAAATATATCTAAAATAAACATAAACATAGAATTTACTGAAAATAAAACTTCTAGAGTGGTGAATTATAATTTACAGATAATGGATCTTGTTAGTTTCTATCTTCTTCTTGAGAGGTGCCGAAACAGTTTTTTTTTTAATATCAGAGTTTTTAGGCGGAACATTTTTTTATCAAACAGCCTGTACGAGTTATAAAGCCCGTATTTTATTCCACGAGGAATTTTCATCCTGTGTTGTATACAAGAGCTCTAAGTAAAGCACAAATCACAGTAAATCCAACCGCACAGTTATTTGACAGCTGACTGGCTGTGCTAGCGTGAACAGAATTGGCTGTTTATTCTTCTATTTTGATTTATAACTTTTTTATCCTAAAAGTATTGTTTATAAAGAATATCTGCGAAGGCTGGCCCTGCTAAGAAATGTTTATACAATTATTGCGACGTTTAAAAGAGTGCTTATGTAGTTAAGATTGAAAAAGTTGCAAACTCACGTAAAAACCAGCGGTCAACTCTTATTTTGTATAAGCATGGGTACTGAATATTTTTATTTTATTTGAGAACGTCTATGTAGTTCAGAGGTCCGAAGGCCTGACCGGAGTGGTTCTGTCAACTTGTATTAAACCTATACTCTCTGAATCAGGCGGGCGTCCTGAGCTTCCTTCGGACGGATGTGACGTTGAGCGGACATTGGTATCGGTGGCATCAAATGGATTGAAATAATTTTATTTAACCAGAGCATATTTTGCAAATTTTATAAATTTAATATTGTAATTAGTTTACAAGTCGTCTCCAACTCAATAAATAAAGAAAACGTTGAGCCGCTACAAACGCGGGCAAAATATGTCTACGTAGTTAGATCAAGTTGTCAGGTAAAGGATTTAAGACGAAATTATATTTGTTAAGAACCGTATGAACGGAGACACCCCTATGACCAGCAATTTCATTGTTTTGTAGCTCAAAAATAAATGTTAAACGTGAACGTCGAAAGTAAATGATACTCGAATCAAGGGATTGATGAGGCCTCTGATTTTTAACACCGATATTTAAACGAAAACTAAGTGCAACGAGCTACGTTACAATGAACATTGAAAAAGACCGATTAAAGCAAATTTTAAAATCAAAGCTAATAATGATTAATTTTTTCGGTCCAATTTGCAATTTATTGCCTCCTTGCTCTAGGAGATGAAACTAAGCAAAACGTCCCGTTGGCGATTTGTGAAAATATTGTTCAAAATAAAATGTTGTAACTTTCTAATATATTTGTATATGAATACAAGGCTAAAGCCATGTTAGGTGAATCTAAAATTGTTGTATGGATTTGTATAGGTTTGTAGAATGAATTGCAATATATAACACTGTTTTAGGTAATTAAAAAATTCAAATAAAATAATTCAATTTAAATCACTTGCCCTTGGTTTGAATATATTGTTGCTATTTGTAACATTAACTGCATAAATCTATGTTTCATTTATATTTCCAGGAATTGATTGTGTGTTTAAAATGTACTCTGAGAATGGACTGCGCCGATATGGTCCGTCTTGAGACCAATCCTTTGCGGGTGTTGTTTGATTTTTGCATGTTCACATGTTCACAAATTTTTAATTGCAAAATGAAACACTCTTCTAGTTTATTTCATTAATCCGTAAAGAAACCCTCTAGTGTCACGGGCACCAAATAGGGCAGGCGAGTGAGTGCGCTGCTGGCGAAATTATTGTTTATTATTTGTTTGGGTAGTTAATCAACTATATGATCTTCTTATGTTAAAGTAAACACAATTTTGCACGCAAATGGCCTTGAACAACGTAAACAAAGTTTTGACAGTTCAACAAAAACATTTCATTTGGTCGTATCAGCTGAGGTTTAGCTGACGATTTGGTGTGTTTCCAGTTTTTGCCGCCCGCCCTATTTGGTGCCCGCGACTCTACATGATGAGATTTTAATTATGACACTATTTAAACGAGAATCCTGCAGTAGCGCTTTTTATTAGCCTTAATAACAACAATAGGTTCCCAATGCAGCTGTTTAAATTTTCCCATTGAGGATCAAGAGAGTCGTCGTACATGTGTTAAATCACAAATGTAGACAGTGTAACTTAATTATGAACCGAAATTTATATTTATAAACTATCCAATATTTAACAAAATCGTAAGAACCAGTTTTGAGAATTAATTAGAATTTTTCAATTTTGAGAGATTTTTGGGTTGAATAACCCTTAAAATTTAAATGATAAAAATAACAACCATTAATAAACATAAATACAAAATGTTATCAAAATCGTTTGGTAAATAAAAGATGAATAAGTATATCCTCCATATAACATTGGACAATGTGTCTTTTACTGACTAGGCCTGACTAAAAATTCAATTTTCTCCACAACCAGTCAACATAAACTTTTATAGTTCAAAATTCTACATTAATTATTTTTAACTAAATTTATTCATTGCGAGGATATTTTTATTATAGAATATTATTTTTAGGCAACTGGAGATGATTGAACTCTATGGCAGTGAAATTCTCGTGAATTCTGAACCTGAAATTGTACAGAAATGCAGGTACAGTATCATTTTGAATCTTAACATTACAAACCACAGCAGACATCTACAAACCATGAATCCCATCAAAATCATTAAGAGCCGTTTTTGAAAAATATTATTTTCGTCGTGGGTTAGCTACCCTTAAAAATAAATTCACAAAAATGAAAAAACATATGGAGACATCAGTGTTTAGTGCATGACAAATTTCTTCAAAACCCGTATTATTGCATACTGGTGACTTGGTGAGATGACGCCTATAGCTCCGTTCAATACATCTACACACACATCAACACATTGACACATCCGACAAACTGGCGGGCAGATATCACTCTGAAAACCACAAAAAAAATGACAACTCGAATCCAAACATTTTTACAAAAACAATTCTTTCTCAACACACTATGTTGAGGGAGAGGGGAAGTACAAATATATTTTAACTGTATATCTCATGATTTTCAACACGTGCACCCATAATTCAGAGAAAAATACTTTATTTACATACACGAATAAATAAAAAGCGAGTGTGAAAACTGTCCATTAGCATTATGAAAAGGAGTCGGATGAAAACACGTGTTTACAACGCTACAGCTCTCTGTGATCAATACCACTACGGTCGGCGCAGGGGCGCTGTACCGACATTCGGATACCACAATGTCGCTGCCCTCGTAATTAGGTTGGGCCCAATAAAATTGACTGTTAATTTATCATCACTCGTTTTTTAGTTGCTTGAGATTTTCCAGTTGACATTTCGAAACATATTATGACAGTATGTATAAATTAACTTGAAACTGGTTCAAAACCCAACTGTTCTTTATAGATGTTATTGGATTCTTTAACATACTCTATGATGATTTGTATTGTATTGTAGTTTGCATGGTTATTGCAATGTAGGTGATACTGTTAATGTTTTGTTTCATTCAGCTTATTATTCAGCTTGTTATTGGATTCTTTAACGTACTCTATGATGATTGGTATTGTATTGTAGTTTGCATGGTTATTGCAATGTAGGTGACACTGTTGATGTTTTGTTTCATTCAACTTATTCAGCTTGTTACTGGATTCTTTATCGTACTCTACGATGATTGGTATATTGTATTGTAGTTTGCATGGTTATTGCAATTTAAGTGATACTGTTTTGTTTCATCCAGGTTAAAAAACATGCAATGATTTTTAGTATTGTAATGTAGAATGTTTGTAAAACCTTTATTAAAGTTGTGAAGCCACACTGAGAGATATAACGTTTATCAGCATTAAAATTTAAACTAACAAAAAAGTTTTTTGAAATAAACTATAAAAACTGGAAATTAGATAAATAAAAAAGAAGTTAAATCTTTGCATTAATTTTTATTCTTATATATGATTGGGACATGATAACCACAAACGAAACCACTCATATTTTTCGAAACACTGCATTACAACTTCGTGTTTCAAAAAACTATAAACCTTTTTACATCTAAGTACTGGTACGGTGTTCAATTAAAATTGTATAGGCTACTCAGTTACTTGATGAACTTGTAATTTTTACAAATAATTGTATAAACGAACAGTAGCGTTTCTGGCAGCAGAGGCAGTTTACTTTCTGGCAGCAAAACGACAAATTAGACTTGGCTTAGGTCTTGCCATGTCATCTACAGAAACGGTTTCACCCTGAGGTCAGTCAGCAAAAAATGCTTGGCAGCCTGTTTCCCTGTTTGCCCAAATATTTTGCCTATCCAGTTATCGAATATTATGGGCTCGCGTATAAAATGCCCGCAACGGCACCCGGCACCCTAATTTAAAATACCCCCGTTGCAGCAGACCTGCATACTCAGGGAATTTCAAATGCAAAACAACATATCTCAATCCAACATAGCGAGATTTGACATGTTTTTGTAAGCTCCATAAGAATAACATGGGGAATGAGTATGCAGGTGTGCTGCTACAGGTATATTAAAACTGGGTGGTTTTAATTCAATATTTAGTAGATCTGAACTAGAAGAAGCTATTTACCAAGTTTTATTGAGATATGTTGAGAAATAAGTGAGATATAGAATTTTACTTATTTCCCATAAGGTTAACATTGAGACAACGTACTGTGTTTACCACTTTCAATATCTCGGTAACCAATGGACATAGAGCAGTGTTTCAAAATACCAAATTGTTTGTTTTTTTGAGCTGAATTCAATGGTGCCCACAAAAATTCGATAAATTTTATTTTTCTAAGTAAAAAATTCAAAAAACCCATTTTTGGGGGGGTTTATCCCCCTTTACCCCCCCTTCCGGTGGTCCGATCGGGCTGGTTCACGAACTCGTCCAATTGATTACCACTTTACACGCCCGTACCAAATTTCATTAAGATCGGACCATTTTTGCAGCCGCTATCGTGCTAACAGACACATAGATATATATATATATATATATATATATATATATATATATATATATATATATATATAGATATATATATTCAAACGAATAGTGTTTTTTGCTTCTGGGGGCCCCAAAACGAAAAGTTATAGTGGTCCCGAGCTTAAGTCTTACCATGAGACCTACGGTAATAGCTTCTTCCCTATAGGGGAAATTCGCTAAAAGTGTACTTTCCTTTAAAACCTCTCCAGAAAACTATTGAGGTGTGTCCACAAATGTATGTACTCGATTCGACGAGGCTCGAATAAAATAGGGAAAAACAAAAACAAGATTCCCTGAAGCTGTGAAAGTTCGATTTAAAACAATATAACGTGCAGAACGCCTCTGTGGCCATATTGATGAAATCGTTCGAACAACGACGAAAATCATGACCCAAAACAGATATCGTTAACAAAGCTGGCAACTCGTTTCAGCGAAGCCGTGTTTCTCATTGTTCAATCAGTCGTCAGCTAGCAACTGCTATCTAACTCTATCACCAACGTAAAAATTATGGAATATTACGTCTGCAGATTGATGCACCAAATTCTGAGTGAACAAAACTTAAGTTCAGAAATTGTTTCATTATTCTATCGGTGTGCGCGGTACCTCCATATCTGTTGCAAAACACTGCATTGAAAATTCTCTATTTTCGTAAACATAAATTCGTTGAAAATCGACAAACCAAATAAAATATCCTCTTCATCCCCAAATCTATGTTGATTTGCGTACTTATAATTAATTAATTCTGAAAGCACAATTTTTCTAATAACGACGTTATGAAACTGAAAATAAGCTAAAATTATGGCAAAACGGTGTGCGCTTTTTATATAAGATAATAATAATAATAATAATGCTTTCAATAACTTACTTACTGTACAGGTTTAAAATTCACCAGTCCAAATTGATTTGCAAAGTAATCTACTAATGACATTGTGAGTGCGAATGTACATTATACACGTTTAAATTTCCAAGAAGTTGATCAAAATACGTTCAAAGTAAATTTATTGTTATGCTGTTGCATTCCCATGGTGGAAAATATATTCTCCATTCGATTATAACCCGTTCATAACGACACAATTTTTAAAAAACATCATCCATACCCGTACCCCAACTAAATGATCCTATTTTCATATTTCCAGCCCTACACCCTCGCCTAAGAACCAATATGTTCGATGATTACTTCAAAGGACAAAGGCAATAAATGAGAGCGCCAAGAAAGTTTAACAAGTGCCAATATGTAGTGCCGAGATTGAGCGGATATTGTCGATCGTCATCAACCGGTCACTTATTGTCCAATACAGGGCCAATAACTGTCCAATGTCTTTGTCAGCCCCCCCCCCCCCCAACCATGAGACCTCTACAAACCAATCTTGCCTCCCCCGGACAACACGTCGTCAACACCAAGTAAATCGGGTTCAAATTTGTTTACTTTAAAATCTGAAAGGAGACACTGCCTGCTCGGCGGGCTTGATGGGGAATGGATTTTAAAATGTATTCCTCCAATAAATTGAATGACTCATGTCCAATTAAAATATTGATTTGCAAATCAGGGGTTCAAAATAGGGTTTGGTTCTGGTTGCAAACGGTGGGATAGTAAATTTTAATTTTGGAATTTACGACGTGTTAATCAACAATTGGGACTAAAAAACATGGGGAAAACTTTTAGCAAGTTGAAACTTAAAACATTTTAATGTTTTGATAATAATTTTTTAAAGAGTAAAATATGTAAAATTTCAATAAATGTGAAATTCATGTATATCAATCAGTTGATAATAATAAAATAAAAATGTTGAGCCCTCCCACAAATTTCTAGCGTAAATAGATCGCGAGATATTAATAAAAATGTGATTTGCTTAACGCAAATAGATTCTTTTGTAAGGTAGACGGGAGTAGCACTGTGAAACCTTGCTGTCCATGTCATGTCTGAAATAGGATTTTATGTCCGTAAATTGCATCACTGTCTCTTACACCAAGGTCTCAATACTGACCTCCAACTTCTGAAGTTAACAACGTTTGATTTCATTTTTAGGACAAAGAAATCCCTAATAATAAATACAATAATCTACCTTTTTGTATAAAGAAAAGCATGCAAATAAATTTTAGGTAAAAAACCAAATTTATTTTAAATATTTGATTAGTAAAATGTCTAAAAGCATATTATTTCATTTTTAAAAGGTATTTGTTTTTATTATAAAGAAAACACAAAAATGTCTGAAATCAAAATCGTTCATTAATTTTGCTTATGCAATCGTTAACTTGCATTCTCATTACCCTTCACCAATTTATTTCTTAACTTTGAAATTTAATTATTTACAAATTCCTATGGAATTGTGAGTTATTGGTAAGCTTGAACATGTGACCATTAAAACTTTTGATTTTGGGGTCCCAAATACCAAAAATGTTGCGCAATTTATTCCAAACTCAATAAAATACACTTACTTTCACCAGCAATTTTTACCGATCTCCTTCTTTGGTAGGAATAAGCTATTCTTTTCTATGATCTCTCAAGCTCTATTATCTGTTGCCCAAGTAATTTAGGAAAATAAATTGAATCACACTCACCCTATATTTGAGAGGTTAACCTTGATTGTTAAGGTATAATAAACATAGGTTTATCTTAAACTTAGATACATTTCTAGCCTTAAAGTTTTATTACTCATATTATTATTTCATTTTTTAGGGGGGACTTGATATTGTCCCTCAATTTGGCTTTGACTCTTAAAAACAACACCATTCCTTTGAATTTTTATGTATTTATTGTAGCCCTATGTTGTGAATTACATAATACATATGTGTATGTATCCCAAAAATGAGTTTTTGTAAGTTTTTTACATAGAAAAATAAAATTAATCAAATTTTTGTTTGCACAATTGAATTCAGCTTAAAAAAACAAACGATTTGGTAGCTTGAATCATAGCTCTATGTCCACTGGTTACGGAGATATTGAAAGCGGTAAACACAGTACATTGTCCCCTTATGTTATCCTTATGGGAAGTAAAAAAAAATCCTATATCTCGCTTATTCCTTGACATATTTTGATAACACTTGGTATATGGCCTCTTATAGCTCAAATCCACTGGATGTTGATTTGAAACCACCAACTTTTCCATACCTGATGCTGTAGACCTGCTCCCTCATTCCCCATGTTATTCTTATGGAGGAATTAAAAATTTGTCATGTATTGCTTATGTTGTGTTGAAATGTGATTTTATTCATCAGAAATTCAGTGAGTATGCAGGTCTGCTACAATGGGGGTGTTCAATTTTTAAATTAAATACTATTTTGCTAGCAAAAAAAATACTGTAAATTTATAAAATTTAATCACGGTATTTTAAATTATAACTATTATAAAAATTATTAACAACATATTATGAAGCATTATTACTGAGAGGGTAAATATTCTCTCAATGCTACCCACATTAAAACTCGGTACATAGGTACAGTAGATTCCCTGTTATCCGGCCACTTTTTAACAAGTCATCTTTTAACACACTCCACAAGAGTGACTTCTTTTTAACAGGTCGATTTTCACCAATGTGGCAGTTTAACCAGCCAAGATTGGCAGGATATGAAATATATCGACCATTCCCTTGGGAAATATTAGAGACAAATTGTCAATAAAAAGTCAATTTTTTATTTTTTTTTGTAATAATCAGTGTTAGCACACATGTTAAATATGTTAGACAGTTCAATTTGATTAGTTTAAGGCATAATCAATTATTAACCGGCCAGGTCTCAGTGCAAAGGCTCTGGATAAAAAGGAGTACGGGCTACTGTAATGTAAACTCCCAGAAACACTGGTCTGCAGTAAACACTTGACTGATCTTTTGATCAGTAAATCAACTATCTAAACCCAAACGCTAAACAAACCATAGAAGAAAGGCAAAAAAAAGTCACTTTTCATCCCTGACAGATGAAGGGGGACTTCTTAACCATAGCTAACGTATCGTAAGATAAATTTGAATGAAAGAGTGTAGAATAAATGCCTTATATAGTCATTTATTGGCACTTATTTAACAGCAATTAGTAATCCAAATAAAAGTAAAAATATTGTGACGATGAAGTCTGACATGACAGTTCATTAGGCTAAATGAACAAGAGAGTTATGGATCGATTTCAGAGGGAGGTGAGACAGTCTGTTCTCATGTGGATGTTCTTTGAACAAAAATTAATATGGTAGAATCAGCTACAGATTGAGAATAAAAATCTCTAAGCCCCACCGTCCCCACCCTTTCATCACTGTTGCTTAGTTGGAAGTTTTTTTTCAATATACCATTTTTGTTTGTAAAACATTATACCAATCAGATTGTGTAGTTTTCAAGTTTTTACCTTAGTCAACTTAGATAGACCTGGGAATAATCCATACAATATATTTCAGTATTGTATAACTTCAGTATAACTTATGTAATTATTAAATTAAATTTTAATTTAAAACCCATAGGCCCTAATGAGTTTAAAATAATTTTTATTTAAAAAAGTTTTTATTGTTGATTAAAGTATTTTATAAAGAAATAAACAAATAATTTTAATTTTCCATGCTCACTGATATTTGTCTAGATGGTTGGTGGATTTACAGTTAAAAGTCAATAATAGCGGCTTAAAAATACATAAAGAGAACAATTTATAAAAAAAATCAACAAAAAACCAAATGATTATCTAATAAGTTATTATCGTGAGCACCAAATAGGGCAGGTATAAAATTATTAGGGGCTCTGCTAGCTGCTGGCAAAACTACTATTTATCATTTGTTTGGGTGGGCCTAACTTAGTTAAACGATTATATGATCATATGTAAAAGTAAACACAAATTTACACGTAAAAGACGCTGAAAAACGCAAACAAAGTTTTGCCAGTTCAACGAAAATATTTAATTTAGGCCAGCCGCACACTGACAAGACAAAATATTTTTGTTTTTTGTCTTTTATCGCCAAACAGCTGACTCTAGAAATATATTTTGTCTGAAGTTTTATAGACAGATCAGACAGGACAAAACATCTTTTTCAAAAAAGCTGTTTTGTTTGTTCATGGAAGTGTACGATGTTTTTAGTCATTTCAGCTTAGATTTAGCAGACAATTTGATGAGTTTACAGTTTTTACCAGCCGCTCTGTTTCATGCACTCAATAATAGGAAACCAAACAGGAGAATATAAATTGTTTCAGCTAATGATGTACACTTATCATGCCGACCTTACGCTTAACATTCACTTTCCATTTCCTTTACACGAATTTCTTAAAAGCATTGGGATTTCCACACTCCAATTAGAGTAACTTTAACCCCTATATAGTAGCCTACCTAAATCTCATGATTCCACAAATTTTCAACAAACTTTTCTGCCATTCCTACTTAACACAACCAATCATTAGTTTTTATTTTGTATTAAACTTAAACCAAAGTAGCCTTCCTATCAAAAAGAATTTTTTTTAATTAATTTGTACACAAAATAGGCCTAGGCTAGCTTCTTCCTTGGAAATAGGCCTAAGGGGCATTCCAATAAAAAATTGAAAAATATTTTTAGATTTTAAAATTATTTTCATTGACAAATATCAACAAAAACTCACTAACCTAAGACAAAAGATAGTGCACGAGGTTGTTAGGGCTGAAGTTAGTTTAAGAGAACAGTCTATCGCATCACGAACCAACCTTAAAATGTATTCCCACATACCATAAGTTACCTACTTTTCTTTATGATGATTTGATTACTTTATAGTTTTGGTTGCAATTTGGCAAAATAGGCCTAACTGTTTCAGTTAAATTTCTATCACTCTCTTTTGGTATTGAATGCAGTAAGATGTTACTGAGAAATGTCATTGATTGGTAAACAAACTCCAGAATCCACTTATCTTTAAATCATATTTGCCTTGAAATATCTATGTCTGGTGGTTGGAGTCTTATATGGCAATGTAATGTAATTAACTTATAATTGCTATTTGTTATTTAGGCCTATTTCTGCGTAGCCTATCTTACAGCTTCACTAAACTCAGTTAATAGGCTAATTAAAGTTGCAAACTTTGATGGTAACATATAATAAAATGGTAGAGAAGGCAAAACATATTGGAAATCCACAATGTAAAAGCTGATAAGTGTCTTGTTTATTATTTTCTACCAGGCCTAAGCTTAATGTTTTTTACTTGAAAAAAATATTAACTTATTGTTGAAACCAAAATAACTGAATAAAAAATATAATTAGTAGGCTACTGTACATTTTGAATTTTATTCTAGGGAACATTTTTAATCCAAGTTTTTGGGTCTTACCAAACTGTCAACTTGATGACGGTGGAAGGTAAGCAGACGACAGCTTGTATTATGAACTGATAACGTTAACAATCACAATGGTAGGCTATCCTACTGTCAATAACCATGCCAGTTGCGCGTTGAAAGCAATTTCCGCATTTCGACTATGAATATAAAATATATACATCGTGGTCAAATTTCTGATTCGCATTACATTTTTCTTTTATAACTAGGTGTTAGCTTAAAAATAATGTATCTTACCTTTGCAACTTGAAAGTTATCCGGGCGTAGCGTTTCAACAATCTCCTGCTCAGGACGTGGCTGTTGGCTGACAGATGACCGCAAACCGTCTAACACGCGTTGGAACGTAAACTTCTTCATTTCTTTTTCACTAATTTACATATATCCATTTAATTACAACAAGAACATAACAAACGGTGCCTCGTCACCACATACTAAAATACACAACTCGATTCAGTCGTCTGCTGCTGATCGCAAATACTGCAGCGGGGAATGCTGGGAATGCACAGACAGTGGGCAAAATTCTACTGCGACTGTCACAACTCACATTTTTTAAATTCTCATTTAAACCGCAAAGGGCTTAACTTTATAAATGACATTGAATTATTCAAACTATTTCTTTACCTTTTCAACCCAATCCAATCAATATTTCTTTTTAGAAACAGAGCTTTAGACCATTTCTCCCAAAAATTGATGGATCAATACCATGCAGCCACCTGTGCTAAACATCTAATCAGCTGTTCTCAAAATCAACACTGTAAACATTAACTGAGCGTAGAAGATTGAAGTTTACTAAGTCTTATGGATTGTTCATTTCAGTTAGATTTTATTTATTTTTAACGTAAAATGATTTTCAAACCTAGACAAATCGGGAAAATCTATGGGATGGTTTCGTACATCGTCAGTTCACATCACAACAAATTGAGGTTAGTTTTATAACCTAACTTAGCCTAGTTCTTTCTTGTTTGCCTAGGTATTATTGTTTTTGAAAGGCCTAGTTGTATATATTTAAAAGATTCAAATGTTATGCTTTTATATGAGTTGCCATAAAAATTTAAAAATATTAAAAGCAGCTAGAAGAGGCCAAATCTAGTAATAGACTAGGCTGGGTGGTTTAGGGTGCACTTAGTAAGTTTGGGCCAGATTGATCCAAAGCAAGATCCTGAAAAAAATTATGAAGTTTTGAGCCTGCTATTGATTATTGGGATATTCCTAACAAAATGATTCAACTGGTCTTTGTCAATAACAAGACCTCCTTATTTTCCATCCCTCGCTCACATTCCAGTTAAAATACGCAGCCAGTTCTGCAAACTGGTCTTAACCAAGTGTTTAAATGTGTAAATTTCAAACTTATAACTGTTAAAAGTTGTTTAATTGGCCATATTCCAGTAACCCACTTGGAAACACTAGGAACACTAACGTTGTCCCAGCTAATGGGTTGCACTTCCGCAGATACCCAGTGAAACAATCGGATGAAAGCAACTAACTGATGTAAAGTATCTATATAAATATCAAATGCCCTCATTCAATTAATATCGTCTATCAATAACGATTCAATCTAGACTACCAAACTATTACCGTCTAGGACTTCAGGACTAATTGAACTAACCTAACCAAACCAGAACAAACCTTAAACTTATCAAGAAAACTCAACATAAATTCCTACATTGATGTACGGTACCATGCTAAAATCTTATTCCACATCTTTCACCATCTTGAATTTGATTCATCTTCATTCGTTGTCAGTGTCGTCGTGTGCTGTGTCGTCTGCATGGTCAACTGAGGTGAGGATTGCATTGTAATGGGTTTTTATGAAGTAAAGTATAGTTTTATAATAAAGTCTTGTTTATTTGAATGAACAAATAATAGGCTACACTTTGGTCACAGCCCTGATGAGAAGATTATAAATCACTTCCATAACCATATACCTGATGCAACACCAAATTATAATCAAGATTACAATTATCGTACCCAGCTGCATGGATTCCGATAGTTTATAATGAAATATCTCAATATTAACATACAGTAAATATTATATCAATATTTTATATTGATTATTTTCATTAGAGATTGTTTCACCGGACATCTGCGGAAGTGCAGCCCATAAATGTTTTCTTTCCATGTTTTCGCTGCATCAAAGTTAAAGTTAAAATAAAAACCATGCGTAAGAGCTTGAAATAATTTTATAGTAATATTTTACCTCTGTAATTTGAAGCAGTGCAAAATTGCCTTCAAGTTATTACTCAAAGTACAATAGATAAGACACGTAAATTTGCACCTTTATCTCAAAGTTCACACAACGAAACCCATATAAAGATGAAACCCCGTCATACAGGTCGCAATCCTGAGTCACTATGTGTCAATGTGTCTGGTCTAG
The DNA here is from genome assembly GCA_035578135.1 of Flexamia atlantica. Classification (NCBI taxonomy): domain Eukaryota; kingdom Metazoa; phylum Arthropoda; class Insecta; order Hemiptera; family Cicadellidae; genus Flexamia; species Flexamia atlantica. The sequence continues at coordinate 15,737,344 of JAQJVK010000012.1, read as the reverse complement.
TGTCACTATTCTTAACCTCAGTAACTTTTTTCCTTGCTAAATAACGTCAATGCCCAAGATATGATTTTTGCCTCTCCGCAGCTCCTGTCGGCACGTGGTTCACAACCAATTCCGGTGCTGTCTGCGGTTACACAACCTTACAACTTAATTAATGCTATTCCAACATTTCGGGGGAGGGGGGGTTGACTCCCTGACCCCCCTATCCCATGAGCTATGGTCTCTGTAATTCGAACTATGACTTTTTCGAACTATAATTAACTCAACTCGAAGAAAAATCTTGAGTTATTCCTAATATTTTGAGTTAGCATGAGTCAACTGTAATCGGTGGTTAGCTAGCGATGTTCGATTATTAGTTGTAGGTCGTTAGGTTAATCAAACCTGACTTTTAGTTTTGAAAAATGAATTTGTGTGCCAGACTTAGTTGAAATATTTCAAAGCATTCTCAAGTTATACAAGCAATAAACATTTTTTTCTGAGTGAATTTTTATCCTTCATAGGGACTCACATAGTTCATGTAATAACTTGGCTCACAAAAATGCACAGTTATTCCGAAAGGGAGCTTGAATTATTCAAACATATGTCTACATTCCTTTTGTAGGTACATTGGTGCGGCCCTGTTTGGAACAGGAATTCTTATCTATGAAACTTCAAAGCATCAGGTGGATATGGCTCGATCAACTATAAAACTCTCAGAATTCATGGCAGCTCCAATAACTGATGTAGCTACTTTGGAAAAAAATAGCTCTGATATGAAAACTAGGATGGAACTCCTCATAATGAAAATACAAGTAAGTTATAGCAGACTTTTAACTTTTTTTTTATTTTAGTCCAGTTATAAAATTTACTGTGTAAAAAATTATATGCTATCTAATCACACTTTTCTTGATAAAGCCATCAATATTTTAACCTACTTTTTTGCCAATGGCATCAGGAGTTATTGGTACAGACAACCATCGTTAGTTCCGACAGACTGTGGTCTGGTCGCCTCTGAAATCTCAATGGCCCTCAGCCTCTGGTCTATTTAAATACTTTAGCAAACTTCCCAGGGAAGAAGCTATAGGAGTAGGCCTCAAGGCTAGAGACCACCATAACTTTTCATCTTGAGGGCTTTTCATCTAGATGTAAAACGTTGTTTCTCTCCTTTTGTTTATTTATACTTCAACTCCAAAACAATGCTGTTAACAAACCCTGATTTCTTACCCTTGTACGCCATCACTGAGCTTGATGGCTTGGGGCTTGCGAGCTAGAGGCCTCGTAGTTAAACGTTGCCTCTTTGATTCAAAATAATATTAAGAAGTGCTCAAAAGGCCTCTTGTTATAGATTACTCAAGAGCTACTAGATAGATGTTATAGATGTCTCTGTAGCTATCCACCTATAATCTTTTTGTAGCTTTAGAGTGTTTTTTGGTAAGAAGTCTTCTTCTGCGCTCTGAAGTCTCTAGAATCTTAGTGTCTGCAGCTCAGAATAGAATTTTTACAACTCAGTTTTTTTATAGACAGTAGGCTATCTCCCTGTAGGTTTACAGCTGAGAGTGTTCTGTGACAGGCAGACTTCTGTCGGGCGCTGGAGGCACAGGAAGGGGGAGGGGCCAAGTTCCTGGTGGACCGGTGGGAGCGGCCGGAGGGTGGCGGGGGGATCACCTGCGTGCTGCAGGATGGAGAGGTGCTGGAGAAGGCAGGAGTCAACATCTCCGTCGTGTCCGGGACTCTGCCAGCCGCAGCCGTCGCTCAGATGAGGGCCAGGTTAGCACAACTTCCCATGTGTACTTTGCTAACAGATTTATAATAGAATTAATACAGCTATGAAGCGAGAAAGGGGGAGAAATTAATGTACTTATCATTCGCTAGCAATAGGCCAGCCCTTCGAAGTTAGACCAAAGCACGCGAGGAATTTCGAAACAGCCAAAAATCCCAAAGTCTAAGTGTCACTATCCATCGGACAATCAATAAACGTATTGGGCACGATATAAACAACATCAAACCAAATGATTCATCCAACAGGAAACAAAGTTGTCAAAAAAACCAAAATGGTTCAGCCAAGGATAGTCTTAGCGGGATCTTGCGAATTATACTCGTTGATTTAAATTTTTGCACTGAGGGACATGCCTGGCACTGGCGAACGATAAGTGAAATTTCCCTCCCTCTCGCGCTTTTTAGTTTTAGTAATTCCACTTTAGGATGTGTAAGTTAATCAACATAGGAAAGTATGTATAAGTTTTTATTCGGCAATATAAAAATGATCAAGTTATGGTAAGATTTTTAGGTGTGATAAAACAGAATATAAGGGCCTTTAAAGTTGTTGGTAGGGTTGTATACAGTGGGAGGAAAGAACTAAGGTTACTGTTTAGCTCCAATATTGGTAGGCCTATGTTACTTATTTTTACTTATTGAATTTCTAAATCTGAGTACTTCAGGTGATTAACTGTAATGGTTTTATGCAATTTTTATTTTGTAATGGAGTAAAAATGTGTATATTTTAAGGTATGCAGTAGTTCTAGACTCTGCCGTACTGGTGGATGACAAAAAGTGGAAACTGTACCAATCATCTGCTAAAACTCATGATGAATGTGTTTAGCTGTCAAAAAACCGTTTATGTTATTAGATTTATAACAAATTGTCTTACTGTTCATATTTTTTATTTTACCCAAACATTTCTAAACCACTTTAGGTTCCTTCATCAGTTGGGGTTTAAGGATGTTCTTATTTATTTTACCCAAACATTTCTAAACCACTTTGGTTCCTTCATCAGTTGGGTATATTTGGCTTAAAATACCTACCTGGTTAGGTCGCCATTTCAAGTAATGTAATGTAATATAAGGATGGTTATAAAAGTGTTTTATAAGCTTTTGACCCCCACTGATGATGAAAAGAAATACAAAGTGCCTAAAATTTTCATAAATATAACAATTTTTGTAATGGCTTACTCAAGCTTACGTATTGAAACTGTTTATGTTTTTATGGCACATTAACGCTAAAAAACGTTTGTTGGAATACTGTACCAAAACTTGTTTTGCATAATTCAAAACGTAATACTGATAACATATACTGAGCATCAGTATTATTGCTACTAATGTTAATAAAACCTCTTCTTAGACTTACGGCAAGCTTTGCGGGAACTTTTACCATCATATAACGTGTACTTTTGAGGAAGATTTTTATGAGACCTTGTTTAGATTTAATATTTATTACAAATGAGCAATCGCAACTCGACTAAAAATTGTAGTCCCATGGAATTTTGAACGAGATTCGACTGTGTATACAAAGTGTCTTAGACAAATATATTCAAGAAACAAAAGGTATTCGAGGTAAAACTTGATTTTACTATTTAGTAATGGAAAAAATCCGCAAAAATAAAAATAAAAACATAAAATCACCATCACCAACAATGAATTTCAAAACGTAAAATGTACATCACTCTCCTTGGTTATATGTGTTTTCCATATTACCCTAAAATTATGTAAAAAAAAATTATTTTGACATCGCTATATGTTACAGGGGCAAGAAGCTATATGTTGTGTGTGTTGCAGGGGCAAGAAGTTCAAAGAGGGGGAGAAGTTGCCATTTTTCGCAGCAGGAGTGAGTTCTGTTATTCACCCGCGTAACCCGATGATCCCGACGGTACACTTCAACTATCGCTACTTTGAGGTCCAGGAGGCAGATGGCTCTGTGCAGGTGAATTCAAAAGAATATATTAGTTCTGGCCGGAAAAACGTGTCAGTGATTGCTCAAGAAATAGTATCTTACGTTACTAGGCCGAGAAGTACTGTTTTGCCGGACGAGCATGATAGTTCCCGCTTGAGCGAAAGCGAGTGCAGGATTTTCAAGCGAGTACGGCAAAGCTTCCCGGCCTTGCAACATATGATATTTTTCATCATACTACAGAAAAAAACATACTTTCAATCATAACATATAGTCCTTGCATAATCATAACGTTTCTCAAACCTAACCTATAACAAACAGAATAAACATTTGCGATGGATGCAGTGCTGCCACTACATTCCTCCAAAAAGGAACCAATAAACCACCAATAAACAAGCATTAAACGTCGGTTTGCTGCAAGTCAGCTGATTGTTTAATTCTGTTCTTTCCGGCCTAGGCTTAAGCAGACAATGGGTAACTTTCGAGCCAGCAAAAAAGAACTGAAAACAGATGTTTCTGTGTTAGTATGATGAAATAAAAATTTTGAAGGAAAAGTGATTTATCATGTTTCACCGAGTGGAGATTTATTTTTATTATCCAGACTTCAAAAGATAGTCTAACGAATATCTTTTGAATTGATTACCATCTTCCTGCCTGTTTACCTTCCATTTAGGCCTTCTGTCTGTACTGGCCTACATGTCTTTAAAAGTAGGATGGAGTGACAGGTGCCCATGCTGGATACAACTCCGGTTATATGTTTTAGTAAAAAATAGTGCCAATATTAACAAATGGAGAAAGTAATAATTTCTGCATTTAGCAGCTGCAAATAAAACCATGATAAGCAAAATTGTTTTGATTTATTTTTACTGCCCTGAAAATGCGGTAAAATTACTAAAATAAGTCATCAGATTGTTTGAAATCATCATCAATCTTGCTTTTAATGCCTTTTTGTGAGGCAAGCATTAGTAACTACTAAGTATATATTCGAGTACTTCAAAAGACAAATCTGAATCCAGACTCAGTTAAATTCTTTCTGGACTACTAAGTACATATTCCAGTACTTCAAAAGACAAATTATGAATCCAGACTCTGTTAAATTCTTTTGGGACTTTGTAAGTAGTTTTTTGATAACTTTCATAAAAAATACAGTTACAAGTTGTTTCATGTTTACAAAATAGGTTAATGCTATTTAAAATGTAGCTCAGAGCCATGAACATTTTTAAAGAGAATTATTGATATGTGCAATATCATGAAGTAAACAACGATATTACATTTAAAATTACAGTTTGCGCATTATATCTCCGGCTATGACTGAGTCAGCTGATTGTATGGTGCGGGGGGGAGAGGAGGTCCTTTTCTGAAAACATTTTCTAAAACACCGCTGCTTGTCAAATGTTGTGTTTACCAATATCATATGTTAAAAATATCATGTGACACGGTTAGTAGTGTAGTGGTCATAGCCGGAGATATAATGCGCGAACTGTACCATTGGTTCTTTGGGGCTGAAATCCACCTCGACTACAGACTTCCTCAGCCTACTCTAAACATTTCACTCCATCACCTGTGCATCATGATGGATGTGAAGGCAGTAGCCAGTCTGTTGAAATATTATTTAAAACATGTAATTGATTGAATTTACTAAATTTTGTTCATTCATGATATAACAAAGGATTTGTTATTTCTGTTTAATTTCTAGCCTTTTTTCATTTGCTTCTAGTGTTAAGAACTATCCACACTACATTTCGGAAGTTAAGAAATTGTTGTAAGGTAATTTGTTTTTTCATATTATGTACTCACTCATGTGTGTGTGAGTTCGGTTTTGTTGAATGTGTGGATGAAATCACATTTTTTTATTAAAAAATCCAAACTAAAACCCAAAAATTTAGGTTAATTTAGTAATAAGTAAGATGAATGTAATTTTAATCAGGGAAATTTTTTGATAACAGGAGGGGTACCTCCCAGTACATATTGAACATATTGAACACTAAAGGGAAATGTCAAAATAATCTAACAGTAATTGTTGGAATTTTTTATTATCGTCTCCATCTAATGATAGTGTTTTTTTACCCACAAGATGTTTTTTGCAGTGGTGGTTCGGTGGAGGCACAGATCTAACTCCTTATTACCTCAATGAAGACGACGCCAAGCACTTTCATCGAGAGCTGAAGAAAGCCTGTGACAGGCATGACAAAAGTTATTATGCTCGATTCAAGAAGTGGTGTGACGATTACTTTAATATAACTCACAGAGGTTAGACTGATTTTATTTATTTTTAATCCAACCACCAACTAAAAATGTATCCATACTCATGTTTAAATCATGTTTAATGGAAGTAATACCCGAATTGCTTTAATGGCCATGTGTTTTAATTCAATGTAATAAATAATTATAACTACAAAATTATGAATAGAAAAGTAATTTCAACAGTATATTATTACTTGGAAATCATGGTTGTCAAATGTTTTTGCCCACTGGCTGGTAATTAATCTGTACAAAAAGTAGAAACAGCGATTTTGTATGAACTAATATTATACAAAGTTGAAGCATGTCCTTTTTTCTGTGTATGACTGAAAAAAAAATTACAAATAATCATGGCTATTTTTTCAGTAGATTGTCTTTAAAAATATCTGCACATCATTTTTCAGGAGAGAGGCGGGGAGTTGGAGGGATATTCTTCGATGATTTGGATACACCAACACAAGAAAAGGCTTTTCAATTTGTCAAATCATGTGCAGAAGCCGTGACACCTTCATATCTTCCTTTAGGTGATATTAACTGTTTTTCTTACCATTGCTACCTGAGATTTTTTTACATTCTATAAATTTGAAATGTAATTGAAATGTGACAGTCCATTTTACTATTAAAAGTGCAACAAATAAAATCATTCAACAAATACATTTAAAACCTTTACAAACTGGTGTCAGAGCATTTGTGGTTACAACCTGATGTTAGTGTATTTGTGCATTTGTGGCATTTTGAGACAATCAACATTATTTTGTGGTGCTTGTTAACCAAACTCAGAGATAGCATATGTATAAAGTCGTTTATCATTTGTTATCTCCGGCCAACTTCTGTAGATTCATTAAAGATATTGAAGTGTAAAACCATTATATAGTCTTCAAAACAAATACTCTGTTAGTAGATTCATGTCAATTGATCACTTCAATTCAAACATTTTAAACATCTATTATTATTAAACTAATGTGTTATGCTCAGGCTGTAGTTTTCTGTGACATACATGAAGTTTCCATGATGTGTAAATAACAATTCTACAATATCAATTTAATCACATTTGAACAATTTATTTTCAATAATGAAAGGTTATAGTACTAAATTTTGTTTTTCCTTTAAAAATATTCAATAAATACCATGATGAACTCAACTCTATATGCTTATTTTGTAATTTGAAGCAGAGAACAAACGATTGAATTCGGTCCTGTCATTTGTCTTTTGAATAATTTTCCAAGAAAATATTTTTAATGACTGCAGCATATCAAAAGCTCAGACAGTTTTTTTAAACCTTAAATTTAACTGTGATGAAACACATTTAAAAAAAAATGAATAAAGAATTCAAGGTAGCTCAATCTCTAAATAAATCAAGGGGAGGTTATAATATCTGTTCTTGATAGGTTTTTTTTATAATTCTGGAACCATTTTTTCATCAAGAAAATTCTCAAGTCGCTGAGATGACTATATGCAAGTAACCGTAGACCAAGTGAATTTGAAAGCGGTGTCTCTGTCACTTGAATGCCACTTGCATCTGTATTTGAATTGTACTGATGTTAAGAACCAGGCCCTTTGTTAACCCCAACTGAGTAAAAAGTAGCTCAGTAATAAAATATTCAAATAATATTAACCCAGCTTTAATCAGACTTTTATTTGTGGACTTTAATTTGGTACAGGTACCACTGGTTCTTCGAAAAATAACCAGTACCGAGAATTGATGTCAAAATGTCTATTCTGTTACTTAACTCATTTTAAGCAGCAGGGGTAACTACCAGCCAGCCACATAAGACAGTCGATCACATGGCACATCGTCACTGGCTTTATGCCGATTGCAAATGCCACCGTGTAATACAAGTCCGGCCAGACGGCTGGTTAGTGTTTTCGGCCGGTCGGTATCAGTACCAAGAACGGTACAAGGGTACTGCTAACAACTTTGAAAAAAGTGGTATTGACACATCCCTACTTTTATCAAACCTCATTTTATTTTACAATACAAACTGTGGGTTGCAGTGGAGAGGCACAAGAACGACGGTTACGGCTACGCCGAGCGCCAGTGGCAGTTGTTGCGGCGAGGTCGCTACGTTGAGTTCAACCTGATCTATGACCGAGGCACCAAGTTCGGGCTTTACACTCCGGGCGCGAGATACGAGAGCATACTCATGTCTCTGCCACTCACTGCTGTATGTAGACCATACTTCCTTTTGACTTTTTTCAGTTTTTAAATTTGCAATCCGAGGGTAACCATTATGTGACAACAACTTGATTTGAAAATTATACATTTCTTTCCTGACCATCTAAGCTGATCCAACCAGATTTATTGAAGTGTTTCCTATAAGCTAAACAAAGAATTGCAGTAGAATAATTAATGGTTCGTGTTGAAAGTTAAAATTACTTTTTTAATCCATTTGAAGTTTACTAGTTTAATAATAATGATAATTCTCATTATAATCTGTGTCAATTTTAACTGCCGGTGAAGGTTGAGCTTTGAAATAGATCCTAGCTGATTACTTGGTGTGGCTGAGAATAAGAATTCTTTACTTGAATCAAGTGGTGAAAATGTGAGATAGTCATCTTCCAAAATTATCTTCAATAGAAACACAGTAATTAGTGACAATCAATTTTTCCCACTCTAACCTAAATCACTCTTTTTTCAGAGGTGGGAGTACATGCACGTCCCGGATCCTGACAGCAAAGAAGGGAAGCTGGTGGAAGTGCTGAAGAACCCCCGGGATTGGCTGGGCACCGGCGAGTCTGTGAGAGCCGCGGGTTGAGGGTTGGACTGACGTTTCCAACTAGTGGTGGTAAATTAGTTCAAATATTTGCTGGAACCTGGATCCGTAAAAACAATGTTAGGATTGATTTTTTCAAATTTTTATCTTATATATTTACAACAAAATTTTTTTTCTCTGACAGAACAGAAAGTAATGAAGATCAATAACAATTATGCATTAAACAAATAAGGTTTAGAAAATTAGAAATCACATCTTTATTCTGATTTGTATTGATGATTGCCTAAGTTTCAAATAGCAAAATTGTTTTGACATCAATTGTTTTTTGCCTTAACAAGTTAGAATCGGACTTTTTTCAGTGTTACGAGATAACTGATTATTTTAACACATTTATTTCTTTTCGACTTTTGACTGTGGTTCCTCTTATATGATCAATGATTAGTAGGTAATAACCATGGATGTATCTTGAATTAATTTTAAGTATTTCATTCTTTTCTTGGTTCCGACAAATATTTTCCTTATTTACCATATCATATAAGACTGTGCCTATTGTAAATTAAGATAGGAAAATGAGGTGACTTTTGATATGGGAGGGAGGAATGGTAAAACTTCTTAGGTTTAAAAATAGTTTTACTGTTTATACGAGAATGTTGATAAACAAACCCAGTTAATTTTGATAAACCTAAAAAACATTTTGATTGATTCTGGCTTGGACAGGATTCTTGAATCTCCCCTTTGTTAAACTTGCAAAATTAAAGGACATAGTTTACTAAAACTAAAAACAAAATTAAATTAAACGCTTGCTTGCAAAAAAATTAAATAAAACGCTTGCAAATGCGACCCATGAAGCCATAGCATATTGATAGAAATCCATGGGCCTGTTGCCCAAACTTAAAACATGTTGATCCCTTTGAATCGTAGAATTATTAACTAACAGTTATGATTTAAATTGGAATTAACTGTAAATTCATGTAAACGATCTGCTTAATATGCTCTGTTTTGGTGATAGCTCTCATGAATATATTTCTAAAATCTTATTTCCACTTGAGGTCTGTTTAACGTGTACTTAATATAAAATATTTATAGTTTTCCAGGAATGGGTTTACTTACTCTCAAGTTTTATATCCACCTAAGTATTTATCTGTGCCATTAAGTTTGAATTTTTTATTCAATGTTATTAAAAAAGTATTTTATAACCATTTGAACTTTTTATTTTACCTTCCTTGTACTTAACAGCCTCACCTACATCTTTGGAGACCCATGATTAAAGTGGTTTAAGGCATCTCGTACTGTGATCATTCCGCAAGACTTTGCTGTATGAACCATTCCTAAAACTTTATAAAAGTCTGATAACCATGGAATAAACACTAAATGGCCTTAGATACTGTGCCCCCCACAGTCTTTTTTTTAATAAAAAGGAAGGCTTCCAAAGAAAACTTGAAAAAGAGAGCTGAAAAAAATAGTTCAAAATTAATTAAATATATTTTGTGCCCCACTTTAACTACGAGGACTATGACGAAACAAAGTTAAATACAACTTCATTCTTATTTTTGACAAAAAAGAGTTTGAGTCTCTTAATTTGAAGGATATGGTCGTACACAATTCTGACTGTGAGAGGAAATTGGATTTGTAAACTATTCATGATTCAGTAGACACAGTATCCCAAGATAAATAGGAAAACAAACCACTGTTATTATTATCAGCATCAATAGCAACGGCAGGTTAAGTCCAACCCCTTAAGCAAGCCAGCTGATTTTGTAACATTAACATTAGCTGAGCCTAGGATCTGCTATCCTGCCTCAAAGCTTGACCATGGCCGCCATTTATATTGACGCCGATTATAAAATAAGGAAGGTTATATTAAGGGCTTTTGAAGTGTCAAGTAACAACAATGACAAGAATGCAGTACTGTATTGTGGAAAATGCATGTAATTGTTCCAACTCCTATTTATGCTAAGACATCCTGTGATGTTTTATTTTTATAATTATTTTATGCAACAATTTTATTATTAATGCTATGTATTAAGCCATGAGAGAGATGTAAGGCTGAATAAAATCATTACATATACTCCTTTATCTATGACAAAAAAAATACAACAAAATTTCCTTCGGAAGTAAACAAAACTCATCACTTTCAATCATGATGGAATAAGTCAACTGACATTTTAGGTTGGGCAGATGGGCACATAAACAAACCAAAACATAAATCATAATCAATAAATCAGCAGATGTGCAAATTGCATAATAATTTCTATTATGCCTATGACACTACTTTTGTCAAATGTCGAGCTCTTATTGGCCTAGAACCTGCATCATAAAGTAACTCAACTCCTGTATCATAAAAGTTTATTTTGTACAACTGGTTTGTGATTATTTTAATAATGAACCTGTTACTTGTAATATCATTATTAGTGCTTATTGCAATGGTCATAGATAAAATGGTTTAGAAACTAATTAACATTTTTTAGCTTATATAGGAAAAGTGTTGAAACTTTCTCAGTGGTGGTTTGTAAAAATCACCTTCGTCTTTAATAAAAATATCTGGGTTGCCCCAGCTAAATCATCATTTAGCTATTATTGTGGGAAAAAAGATGGGAACTGAGAAAGATCATCAGCAACTGAAACTCCGGTTTATAAAAATATACAAAATCTTTATTTACAATCATCACCAGCTCAATCGTCGTCGTCATCGAACAGTGACTCAATGATGTTCTGGCTGGTGTGGCGGTCGAAGAGGTGGTCCCACTCCTCGTCGCGCACGCCGCAGCCGAGCAGGTGTCGCGCGGCCAGGTTGTGGACGTCGTCCGCGGGGAAGACGACGGCCGCCGTCGCGTCGCCCGGGTCGAATGAGTCGTGGTCCGGGTGCCACAGCGACCACTGCTTGTACTGGAACATCGCCTCCTTGTCCCCTGCGGATCGGCTCTTAGTTTGGATGAGTTAATAATCATAAAAAATTAGTTTATCACACAAAATTATTTTTTTTGTAATGATAGACCTCCAAAGGAAACTTGGAACAGATAGCTTGAAAAATAGTTCAATATTAATGAATTATTTAATGTTTTAATCAGATTCAGACCCTACCAGTCGGGAATTCTTGAAGAGTGGAAAAGGTCTGAGTTTTCGTAAGGTTGAAAATAGTTGGCACAAAGTAACAAATTAAATCAGGCTAACCATATGGCTTTTTCATCAGGTTGAGACAAAGCCTAAGGGGTTTGGTTGGAAAATTGTAATGTAGTAAACTTTTCATTTTTATAAGCATTGTAATTGTTGCCGCCTGGTTATATCGCGCTTAATAGATTTCTGTTGGATCACGACTAAAAATTTTTCACATTGAGGATAATTTTTGGAAGCTACATTGTAGATGAGGGCAGACACGGCATGAAAACCTTGTGAAATGTATAATAATTGTAAAATGTACTAAATTACATTCATTACAGCACGGACATGTTTTTAATGGTCAGGAAACAGTTCTTTTGGTCTAATGGTTCTTTTGAAACGGTTAGGAATAAGATGGTGAATTCCACATGCGAAATCTGGTAGACACCCTGATAACTCACCAGGTCTATGCACGAGGGCTCTGCGGTAGTAGTGAGCTGCGTCGGTGACGTTGCTGATCTTGGCCTTGCGCAGGAACACTCGACTCAGCAGCCAATCACACAGCTCCGTGTCCGTCTTGTCCCGCACCTGATCTCGCCACTCGGTCAACGCACTGTGACACCTGGAAGAATTAATGGGTTGAATGCAAGTCTTAGATCTGACATGGCTTTTTATTATGTTGTCTTTTAGAATATGAATTACATGAAACAGGCTTGTAGACTCCAAATATTTGACTCATATTTCTGGCCCAGTAATCTTGAATCTTATCTTGAAACTAACCAATTTTCACAGTTCTGGCTTCTTTAGTAATAAGTGGTTTAACTAAATTAGGCCTAAACATTGCTACCGTATCAGTGTTCCGAGGTTGCAATAACATATGCATAGTTGAAGTTAGTCACTATGAGCATACTGAACTATGGGTCACTATGAACAGGCTGAACTAGAGGTGTATTTTTCTACCCGAGAGCTCATAAATATCACGATGGAACCAAATGAATTAATAATATTCTGTAATTTGTAAATTAGAGTGATTAAGACTCGATCTGCGATTTTTTTGGATGTTTCATATTATGTTACATGACATGCTCCACTTAACTATAAAGTTATTTAACTGAAACTTTAATCATACCTAATAAATAAATAAATGTTTTTAAATTTTAAAAATAAAATGAAACAGAATATTAATTTAAGTAGGGGGCACAGAAATAATCAGGGGAATGAGTGCGCTGCAGGTCAATTTAGCATTTGTAATTTGTTTGAGAATTAAATGAATTATATGTTTAATTAGAGACCCACTTACTCTGCTGGTGGATTTGCTATGAGTTCATAAGCAAGCAATGTTAGTTTCCAAGATTTGCTGCGTTAACTTTATCATCTATAAAAAAAACTTCCATGAAATAAAAAGGTTAAAAGCCAAGTTCACACTTGAATAGCTCCTGTTGAACTTGCCATAAGTCAAATTTAGTGAGTAACAAATTCTCAAATTTAGTGAGTTTCATAATTTCATGCCCTTGCATCCTGATAAGAAATAAGGCCTTATAAGAAAAAGGCTTTCAGCCAATAATAATAACTTCATTTACAAAAATTTTATCTCTCTGACGATATTTTACAATACCATATATTTGACGGTTAGTGCATTGCAGATATATTAAACTTCAAACCAACTTTCGGAACAATATTGCATCAAAAATGTTTCATAGTGTAAATGAGCCTTGAAAACACATGGTTTGGGCACCTATTATTGATGTTTAATTTACTCTTTTTGGCAGGTGATTTGGAAAGTTTATGCTTTTTGCCATATATTTTGCTAGCGTCTGATTCACATGGTTTTATTACTCCAATAATTTTTTACTCTTGGAGAAAAAAATACCCCCGTTGCATTAGACCTGCACACTCAGTGAATTTCAAATGCAAAAGAGCAATATTTCAATCCAACATGGCGAGATTTGACATGTTTTTGAAAGCTCCATAAGAACAACATGATGAATGAGTATGTAGGTTTGCTGCAACAGGTACATTAAAACTGGGTGGTTTTAATTCAATATTTAGTAGATCTGAAATAGAAGAAGCTCTATACCAAGTTTTATTGAGATATGTTAAGAAATAAGCGAGATATAGAATTTTACTTATTTCCCATATGGATAACATTGGGACAACGAACTGTGTTACCACTAACGATATCTTGGTTATAGAGCAACGATTTAAAATACTAATTTATTTGTTTTTTTAAGCTGAATTCAATGGTGTAAACCAAAATTACATTTTTTTATTTTTCTATGTAAAAAATCCAAAAAACCCATTTCTGGAGGGGTTTACCCCTCCTTCCCATACATAGTCCGATCAGGAAATTCGCTAAAACTGCAAACATTTTTTCCACGATTAAATCATCATCTCAGTAAATAACTCACTGACAATGTTCATCAACTAACAAAATAATTTTGTCACAAGTGAATGTTTAACCTGTTAAGCTCCTCCAGGGCCTTCCTCTTGTTGCCCGAGGCTGTCAGGATGTCGGCGAGCAGCAGCAGTGTGACGACATCATCCTCCAGGCTGTACAGGGCCACTTCCCACCTGCTGCAGTCCCGGCCCCCGCCCGTGTGTGGCAGATGGGCACCGACCAGCTCACGACACAACTGCTCGCCCTCTGCAGTCACAGTGATTATAGCGAATTGTGAAGCTTCAGCATGAATAGCTTGATAGGCTTACCACCTGTATCCAGACAATCTTACTGATAACTCTCAACAATCTTACCAACATTTGGAAAACAAATCACATAATAAATTATCGTAAATTAATTTTTTTTTTAACTGCAAAATGCAGAAAATTTGTCATATTTTTGCTTTAAAGTCAAATGTTTTATGGTGTGAACTTATCCTCAAAATTAATCAAACTTCCTTCCAATCACACCCCCAATCGCTTGCCCTCTGTAATAAAATGTTGGTGTAGGTACTAGATTTTCTTTTAAGTCCTCACTTAGCTAGTTTCTTATCTATAAGTATAAAAGATGATGTTGTACCTACTTAAAACCTTGAACATTAAAAAAATTGTGATTTATATCTACGACAGAATTATGGACTGCAACCAAGTGGTAATTTAATGTAAATTCTGAAAACCATTATTTACATCTCAGCTTTTAAAATTTCAACATAAGAAATTTAGAAATATTTTGTATGATATCGCTGTGATACGATTTGTTTGCACAGGAGGTTAGCACAGGAGAACCTCCCTTCACATCACTGTTTGCTTAATCATTTTCATTAATTCTTAATCATTCTTAATAAGACAGGTACCTCATGGAGGACGTTACCCTAAAAGTGATCTGAAGGACTTCCAGATTACAAATGCATCCAGGCTAAAGATTATCCTGCATCATCAAATGACCTATATATCTTCAAAAATACATACATTTTGCCTCCTGAAAAACACTTATGAGAGGTTGGCTGACCTGAGAGACTGTTGCATTTAATGTGGGCGAGAATGCATTCTTGTACAATCTGAGATCTTCCTGGCAACAGAGTAGAAGCTTCAGCAACATGGGTTTTTATCAGCTCCAGAAGCTCCTTATAACTGTCTAAAGATTTCACGTGATACTGGAACATCAAGCAAATTAATTAAAGCTCTGGACAGCCTTACTGGCGGGTGAGTGAGTGCGCTGTTGTCGTAATTAGTGTTTATTATCTGCTATGTTTTGGTAATAAATCACATGGTCATTTGTTTATGTAAGGTACTTTGCACAATAAAATATTTTGCTGCAACCGCAAGTGCAACTAATGTTAAATGCTTGCAAGCTCAACACAATTCATGAAGTACGACGACAAAAGTGTGGAAACACATTCTTAAATGTAAACAAATCATTTAAATGAAAGGTTGCCAAACTAAAAGACCAGCTGATGCATTGTGCAAATATTTTCCAGAAATTTTAATTGCGTAAGAAATCTCTCGGTGAAATATTCTTTTGTAGTGTAAATGAGGTGAAACGTAAACAAAGTTTTGACAGTTCCACCAAAACATGTGTTTATTTAGCAGACATTTTGGGAGATTACAATTTTCGCCACCCACCAGTAAGGCTGTCCAGAGCTATAACTTAAAATTTTCATAATTTATTTGTCCTTTCAGTATGTTACCATCAATCATAAATTAGGGTCAATGATTTTACACTCAACTTTTAGGCATTAATTTTTTACTGTCAATTCATCCTAAATAGAAATAAATTTTGTGAAAAAAAGTTTACATGACACATAGAATGAAATGGTTGAAAAATGGTAGCAAAATGATTAAAATACTAATGGGCCCTGACAGAGTTTTACTTTACACAATAACAAAAAAAAATCTCTCATCACAATATGAAATTGATGAATGTGACATTTATTTGTACATTAATGACATTTTTGTTTTGCTCCAGTATACATAAATGCTTGCAGTATACTGCAAGCAATTAAGTAAAGGAACCAAAAAATGGGATCACAAGTTAGTTGATCTATTGCATTTTTTAACATTTGTAGGCCTACTCCTAATCAACCAGTTCAACTCCAGATGGTAAATACAATAGAATTAAATACTTTTTAAATCGTCTACGGTATGTCGTTGTAGCCGTGAGCCAATACTGCTTTAAAACAAGTAATAACACTGAAAATATGTTCTAACATTTGTTTTCTGCTTCTACAGCATACTCTTATACAATAAAAGTATGTGTTTGAAAAAACTGATCAGTAGAAAACAATACTTACATACCCCTGCCAGGTACAGTTGTCTAGCTAGAGTGTAAAGCGCTTCTGGCATGGTTATAGAAAACTGGTCTGAGAGAATTATCAGGCAACACTCTTCAAAACTCTCAAAATGTGCATTTCTTTCTGTTAAATCTGCCTTCATACCCTGCAAATTTAAAAATTCTTAGAAACTTACAACATCCATGAATAGTTGAGCTGGGAGGCTGTTACTGTAATGATTCATGCTACCACAGAGGAAACAGATATCTGGTTACTCTATGATGCTACACAAAATCCAACAGTCTTTGTTGCTCTAGGAGGGTATGATTCTATATTAATTTGAAAAGTTCAGGCCAACTCTTATTTTCGCTAACTGAAACCTAACTCAAACAGAAACTTAGCAATGTATCAACAAACTATTTTGGATCAAGTAACCATGACAGGGCTAATACCTTACATCTAAAGGCTGAGATGCTAAATCACTAACCACTAGGCCAGCCACTCACCAAACAAAAAGTGCACTTTGAATTGATAAAGATTGCTTAATGTACTGTGAACAAGTTACCACATATCTCATCTAAACTATTAAGCAAAAAACTTGTTCAAAAACAAAATCTGACCATTGTTGAGAGTGAAAATACGATCACGAGAATTATTTCGATTCATTCAAAAATATATATCTCTATAAAAGAACATTTTAAGTGTTATGATTAGGCCTACCATATTCTACAAAATATTCTCACTGTCATCCGAATCGGTCCACACCTGCACCAGAAGCCTGAGGTAGTTGAGCTGGGCCGTGGTCGTGTTGAGTTTCTCCGCCTGTTGAGCGGCCAGGTGCGCGGCAAGGCTAGTGAGCGCCGGGCGGCCCGTGTGCGAGGCTAGCACGGCGTCGCACTGCGCCAGCGCCGCCTGGTGGTCGCCCCGCACACCGAGCAGCCGCGCGAGCAGCAGGCGGTAGTGGGCGAGCTGCAGCGGCGGCGCCGGCCCCGACATGGCGTAGGCCAGGCTCAGCTTGGCCTCGCTCAGGCGGCCGCTCATCACGCAGCAGTGGGCTGGAAATGGTATGGATGGTAAAGAAATGTGTAGGGTGATTTTAAAATAACGATTTTAAGTGTTTTTTCAACAGCAGTTCATAAATAAATCATTAAATGATCGTATGTTAATTAGAGACACACGATTACATATTTATTTTCAGAGGTTGTTACCCCATTCAATTTATTAAAAAACTTTTCTAACTGCATCCTTTATAATTTATGAAACCTGACTCAGTCAAAATAAAAACTATGCTTAACTTGATATAATTTTTGAGTCATACTTTTAGTCCAGGCAACAAATGCTAAAAAAAAGGTATAGTATTCGTTGGAAATGCATGGATCAAAATTTTTAACTTTGCAGCTTTGTTTGGACTATTTAGGAGGTGAACATATCAAAAGGTACCATTTTTAGGTATTTCCTAAATATTGTGAAAGCTATCTACTTTTAGTGCATTAACTTAGAAACTTAAAGAAAATTTAATTTCCTGTAAGAAAAGTATATATTTTGGCACAAATTTACATGTATCTCTTATAGAAGGTATATTTGTTATAGGCCTATTAATAAAATTAGTACTTCTCTTGTAAACGGTCAGACTGAACGAGACGACTTCACTGGAACCTCGTGACCGTGAGTCCCCGGCAGCTGCAACCGGCGCTGGAAATGGAAACTGAAAGGCGAGTAGGACTAAGAAGAGTGAGGCAGGAAGAGGAAGGAAGGGAGAGAGAAGGATGGAAAAGAAAGAAGGAAACTTAGAATAAGAAAGATTTGAGAAAAGCCCCCCGAGAAGTAAAGAACATAGAAGAAAGAAGAAGAAGAATATATCCGAGGTATATCGCGAGACTGGAACTCGGAAGAGGAAAGAATCAAAGGAAAAAAAGACACATTTACTTTTCTAACAGGAAATTTAATTTTCTTTAATTTTCCAATTCAATAGGGAATACTCTAAGTTGACAGTTTCAAGATATTTAGGGAAAACCTAAAAATTGGTACCTTCACCCCCCCTCCTTCCCTTCACTCAAGGGCTACAGACGGGGACTTTTGATGTATTCACCTCCAAACAAAGCTGCCAAGTCAAAAATTGTGTTCCAAAAATTTCCCTCTATACCTTTTAGTTGCCTGGACTATTTACTTCTGGAAGTCAAAGGTATGCAAAAATTATCGATATAACTTGAAGTTCAGTAGATAAGTCAAAGTTACCTTTTCATGTTGAAGTTTATTCAACGACCTCTTTAAGTCAAAACCCCTGCGTTCAGGTTGCAACGTCAAGTACATTATTGGCTCTGCAACGTTGCGCCTTGTACGCAGGGGTTTTAACTGAGTCCGCTCCAATATCACTTTTATTTACCTCTATAACTTGAATTTTTCATTTGTCTTTATTGTCTTTCCTCGATTTTAGCTCAACTCTGTAAGTCGAAATTAACCAAGAATGATACACTGATAAATCAAACAATGCCAAAGTCAAACTACAATCTTTATTTGTCATACGAATACATTACATATCATTGACAATATCAAAATAGCAGTAAAAAACCCTTGTCAAAGGCTCCTATTGCTAAAAAAAGAACTAAGTATTCTAAGAAAAGTTAAAGAAATTCAATAATAGGTATTTTTTTAAGAAACAAATGGGCAGTCACATCTTACCTTTCATATAATTCATTAGGAAGTTACAGGATCCTTCATCTGAGATCCCTTTGAAACAGCTAATAGCGTTTTCATATTGTTCATTAACTGCACAATTTAAACTGCAAGTGACAACAAATGCTTCGATAGAGTCTTTGCTGTTCATAAGAGACGCTGTGGAGTTTATGCACTTCAAACCAAACTTAAAA
The DNA here is from genome assembly GCA_035578135.1 of Flexamia atlantica. NCBI lineage: Eukaryota > Metazoa > Arthropoda > Insecta > Hemiptera > Cicadellidae > Flexamia > Flexamia atlantica. The sequence goes on along the minus strand of JAQJVK010000012.1, from coordinate 15,718,081 downwards.
TAAAACTCTTCAGCGCCTGCAGCTTTAATTTTCCCAATATGGAGTCCCAACAAATCTATTTCATTGATGATTTTAGTCATAAAAGACATACATTCGGCTGCAGATTCATCAATTCTCTCTCTAAGAAGGACTTGGACGGTCATTGTTATTATATCCAACAGCTGGATACAAGCGACTGGCTTTAGACTTAACAGATGATCAGAGGCGAGTTTCAGCAGATTTATAACTCTCGGCACATTGTCTGAATACATTTCCTGACCTAAAACCACTTCCCCGCTTAACCGAAGAACTGAAATCAACAATTATTTCTTTTCAGGCGATCTCTGCTATTGATAGACTAAAATGTAATAAGCTAGTGTAAATGAAATTGTATCATAAGTTATCTACCTTATGAAATTTACCTAGATAAAATCATTACGAAACAACAAACACAACAAAGTAGCTGTTGAGATTACTGAAAATATAAATAATGAATATTATATAGTAGTTCCTATTATTATAATCATTTATCATAATCCATTTATTAAGCTACACTAGACTAATGACTATGTACAGCTCAGCAGCTTTTAAAATCAACAGTTAGTTGAAATTTCTGCTCCTATGTTAAATCTTAGGGACAAATACAAAAATTTAAGGACATCTAGGTCTCTCCCTTAAGTCTATAAAAATTTATTGCCTGCAAAATGTAACGCTGAGCTCTTTCCAACATCTAAGTTAGCCTATTAAAATCAGTTCATAACTGTAGAAGGAGTCTTTATTCCACAAAAATTCATAGCACATTAAATGACTATAGATATATTACAGTTTGCGCATTATATCTCCGGCTATGACTGAGTCAGCTGATTGTATGCTGCGGAAGGGAGAGGGGGTACTTTTCTGGAAACATTTTCCAAAACACTGCTGCTTGTTAAATGTTGTATTTACCAATATCATATGTTAAAAATATCTTATGACACAGTTAGTAGCGTGGTGGTCATAGCCGGAGATATAATGCGCGAACTGTAAGTTACTTTTGTTAAAGCCATTCATTGTGATCAATAAGCTATAGCAAAACTTAACTGACAAGATGTGAAATATTAAGTAGGCCTACCGGTACCAGTAATGTAAAAAAAACTGAAAATAAAATTATAAAAGGGGTGATTTAATCCGCAAATATAATGAGAGACAGTTAATTTTTATATAAAATAATTTACCTTTAATCAAGCACCAAGATAAAGCCTTCAGAACATTCTTCAGATAATAAGCTGAGCTTTGCAATGACCATGGATTGGTCCAAAACCACCAAAGAATGTTATATATTACATTCATTTCTAGCTCCACAGGGATCACCAATAAGCTCTTGTAATTAGAGTAAAGTTTTATAAAAGAATTCAGTGATTCCAACCACTTCTGTTCATCCTTCCCCATCTCAATCTGGAATAACAGTTATCATTAGCACTCTTTTACCAAACGTTTTGAGGCAATTATCACAGAAAACTTTTAAAACTTAATCAAAATGAATTTTTACCAAAATATTTTAGCTTTTGCTAAATTTGGTAAACTGATTTAGCTACTGAAGAGCACATTACTAGTTGTTTTTAATGTTAATGTTTTGTGTAAACTTACTTCTACATCTACGTTTCTTCAATCACATCATCATTGAAGTTTAGAAGAACGTTTTAGGGTCTAGCTAGATATTGAACTGAAAATATACCCATGACGGAATGGAGGTAGTTCACACCGATAAACTGGATCACTCCGGCTGTAATTTCCAGATAATTTACATCTTTATTTGTAATATACAGTGATCTGGAGACTAAATCATCATGAAAATATGTCCTCGGTCACCAGTATTGTGTTTACGGCTGGCTCACCTACAAGTCAGGAACAGCCACTCTATCTTATTCTGTACCTGCTCATTAGATTAACTTACTCGACTATCCCTTCAGATTGATAGGAAGAAGCAGATCAGATGTTGAAAATACAATTCGATTGTCTGCTACCATCTGATACAGCAACAAGCGGCAGCAATTCAGATACTGAATTCACCTGCTATCTACATCATGTTTTCTACAGGCTATTTACCATCTCTTGTCTGTACATGTTTGAAGATTGTTCCCTTCCTGAATCTGTGATACCCTTGTAACTTGTATGTAACTACATGCATGGCAGTAACAAAAAATGTTCTTAAAAACCCTCAACTACCCGTCGCCATGGGCCAATAGGCCTTTGCAGCAATCCAAAGACAGCGAGGTAACATAGCGGCAATAGTCACATAGGCCAGCCAGAGGTGACCGCTCATGATGGAACAGAAGTGGCCCGTTGGGATCGAACCAGCAATGTTTGACATACAAGGCAAGCCAGGGCGGGCTCAAGAGTTGTAGGCGCCCTAGGCGAAAGTACTGTTTGGCGCCCCCGCCCCTCACACTTTCTGACAGTTCAGTAAAAGGGTACATTACTATAAGGGCTAGAGAATACACTTTTACCATTAAAAAATCAATTACTGAGACTTTAAGTTTGTTATGCTTTTATTCAACTTTTAATAATCACTTAACGATTATTTTTACTTTTATTTGTGGTTAATTTTTGATAAGTACTTATGTAAACACGAAACGAGAAGAGACTTGTAGTATCGTACATAAATTACAATTATTTCCCCTATTGCTTTGTCACGTTTCTCAGGAGGTAATGGCATATTATTGTTAAGTTTAAATGAAGTTATAAATCGATTCGTCGCTTTATGAGATTTGAAGGATTTGTTAATTAATATATTTCAAAATTAAATATTAAAATATATTAATATATTAAAATAATATTAATAATAAATAATAATAATATATTATTTTAATATATTAATATTTTAGTACATTAAAATATATTTTTTATTACTTTTACGCATATTTTTGGGAACGATAAGTGGTTGATTTTATTAGTATCTACTACCACGGTAAAACCGCAGAGGTACGTGTGCGTGAGTTGCTTGAGATCATTGGAATCGAGGGGCCAATCAGTGCATATTCCCCATATTCCCCGATAAATTTTAGATATAGTACTTTAAAGATAAAACACTAAACAACCAGGAACAGACTTTTTTAAACAAACTATGAAATGAAACAGTTACGGTTTCAAGATATTGCTTTTTGAATCTTGTCCGTTTTTTTCTCGAAGTTTCTTGATTAGAAGTACATAGGTCTAAATATTTATTGTAATAAAAGGAAAGTTAATCGTATAATTTTGGTATCCCGAAGGAATCTCTCAAACTTTGAAGTGGAAAATTTTTTATGGTTAAAATCAGTGATGAATGAAAAACCTCTCCTTCTTAAGCAATCCAATTCATTCAAATGTAAACAATTGATCCGCCAAAATTTGTTTATAAAATTTTGGTTGAAATTAATGTTTTTTCCATTAATTATATAACAATTCCGTTAGCCAAAAACAAAAATATTTCAACCAGTGAAGACAAATCATACTTTACATACACTGTTAGTGTCTTATTGTGTCCTCTTATGTTGATATTTGACTTTTTATGCTTGATTGCACAATCATCTCAAAAAATGGCTGTGAATATTTCCTTCAAATTATGAAAATGCTGTATAACTTATTTCTGACTAAAACGTGATTTGTGTAACTCACATCGCTATGGGAAAAAAATCTAATGGTGCAGGTAATAAAAGGAATTTGAGAGTATAAATGAAATATTTAACATTGGACTTCATGAGTTTTCATGTTATTAACAAAATAAAAACGAAACATCAAAATTACTGCTATAATTTATTGTCAATTTCCAGCTCAACATGTTTATTGTATACTTCATTCAATTGGACACTTAACATCGAGTTTTCAATAGACAAGATACCCTACTATTTGAAAAATAGTGCTCATAAAATGAGGCTTTAAACTCTATGATCCAGATACAAAAGAACTCGCAAATTCGTTTACAGAATTAATTGTGATGGAGTAGGTTTTTGAAAAAAAAATTTAAGACAATATATTTCTGAATATAGTACTTAGAGATATAGGCCTAAGATATGATTTCGTCAGTTTATAAAATAAAAATAATATAATTAATGTACAACTCAAACAATTAAAAAACTTTCAGGCAAGTTATTAAGAATAACAGTTTACACAACAAAACATGAATACTTGTCAGCATTGGAAAAATGGTGGACTACAGTGAAACATGCAGTCTTGAAATTTGGATGTCAAGATAAAAAGAAACTTTAACTACTGCATAACGGCGAGGGCGCCTGGGGATCAGAGAATTATGCGTGTATTGGGTATATAGTCATAAGTTTGAAAGGGTAGGCTTTTCCACCGTTGGGGATATGTTTATAGTTTTAAAGTGTTTAACAAAGTAACAAGCAGAGGATGTTCCCACGAGCTATTCCCAAATCATAAACTTATAATTTAATAAAATGTAAATATAAATTGAAGTTTGGGCTACTTTCACATTTTTCATTTCTAAAATAAGTGTTTCATTTGCGCCTTGCTTTTTTGACAAACGGGGTCGCTGGAGCGACCCCTTTGGCGCCCCTCAGGCCCTGGCGCCCTAGGCGGTCGCCTAGTTCGCCTATATGGTAGAGCCGGCCCTGAGGCAAGCGCCTTGATCTCTGAGCCTTGGTAATCATCTGTTATTTAGATTAAGGCAGATCATGCAAGCTGAGGCCTAGGTGCAGTGCACTTAGTAGGATGTAAAGCCTCTTAGATAGGTTGTTATAGACCTATCATAACTTTCAATATTGTAGGCTACCCAATAATGAGGGTATAGGAAAATGAAGAAAAAAGTTACTGGGATACCGTACTTACAATTGCATGACACAATGCTTCATTGTTTAGCAAAAGAAACTTTGTAGAAATGTCACTGAAATTTGTCAATTTTAAGTCTTTGTGTAGTTTTAACAAATCATCATGAGAAGAGCTATCTCCTGTTAATTGAAGGTAGTAATTATAATCACCAGTAAGGTATGATTGTAAAAGTTCACTGGTACTCATATTTCTGCCCAAAATATTGGTCATTCAAAATTTTCCTACCCTAGTAATAGTGTTAAAAGCAAGGAGGTTATGTTTTGGTTAAAAGTAACTTCAAAAGATAAACATTCAATATTTTTTTCATGACATCACATTAATATAAGCTATCTAAATAAATAACTGAAAACTATTTCCTTCCCAAAAATTGATTTTTCAGAAAACCGGGACGTGTAATTAAAAACGGACGACGGACACTCAAAGTTAGTTATATTATGAATCACTTAAAATTAGGTTATGTTGACCTATGACCTATGTGATGTGACAGTTTGTAGTTCCCCCGGTTTTTATCTTATTGCCAACCTGACGGCTGGAAATAGTTGGCCAGGCTGCAAGATGCCAGCACCGGTCTGACACTTAAGTGGAGCCAAAGCCAAGTGGTAAGCTTATTGGAGCGGGTTAGTTCAATGAGCTCAATACTACATACTACTGGAGTCACTACTCTAGTCCAAAAAGTCTCTATTCTTGGATTTTCTAAACGAGTCCATGCGCAGAAAATTTCCGCGCATGTAGGGGAGGTAAAACCCCTCCCGTCATTCATCTTTCCCCTTCAAACTACGGAACGGATTAGAGGAACTATTTCTTTTTCGTATGCAACTGCTATTTAGAAACATGTTTTTAATGTTAACTGTTCTTTTACCAGTCGCAGTTGCAACAGTTTCTTTTCACTATTATTCAAAAGACAGCTGTGAAGAATTTTTTGGGTTTCTTATTTAGATTAGATCAGAGGATGAAAAGAAAATTACGAGCACATGAAAGTTTTACTGTCGGGCATACTATATGAAATAGCGCATTTTAAGGGCATATTTTTCATGTTAACCACTTTTTTAACGTTTATCTTGACAATCATAGAATTTGCGTGGTACATTTTTCCACCTCCGTAGTGGTGAAGAACAAAAATGTAAAGATTACTCACAACTGAACTTGGCACTGCGTGTTTACCAGGCCTAGAAAACATTCGCAATGAACATGTTAAAATTTAACTTTAGGTGTCTGCCTGGTGTAGGCTTATTAGTGCATGAACAAATTAGGTAAAGCGAATATGAACCAATTATAAGATTCTTATACGAAAATATCGGAAATTAAGATGTACTAAAACACACATAGTTATGATTACATATGTAGAGCTTATTTGGTTTTTAAACACCGATTAATACTTTTTGAAAAAGCCTCTTTTGATTGATTAAAAAACTTTTCAGCATGGATCGTTCCTAAGCGCTCTTTCAAGGCCTCAAACATCATAATACACCGAATGTTTGCAGGGAAGGTCAGGTTCACCCTGGTTTGACGATAGTGAACTCCCACCATTTTTGACGTTCACTCCTGCTCGTTATAGATCGCATTCGCATTCGTCAGCACTCGATCTAGTAGGCCTAAAGCCCTAAACGAAATATAAACGAGTTTGCATTACGTATCAGAAAATCCCGCACCCTCTTGGATATCAACGTTCATTTATCCGCTTAACAGTAATGCCTTCTTTTATGTTTATTAGTTCGCGAGTTTGAATCGCTAAAATAGTGGCACTTAACGTTGGTCTGGTGTGACTGCACCCATTCTCACGCGTGAACGCTAGCAAACTACATCGAGCGTCTGAGAACGTAAGGGTAGGCTACTGTTCCTCTTGCCGAGTTCTAGGATCAAATACCATTAGCTTTAACCCTCTCCCATCAATATATACGATTTTCTAAACGCCTAGTTAACTTCATAATTAAAAATATAAACTAAACTAATAATAGGTTAATAAAATAAAAAACCTAATATGACTTAATACTTGAATTATGCTATGATTATTTTTGAGATAAGTATTGTAACAGCCCTTTTTGTACAAAACATTATCCCTTAAAAATAAGCATTCACATATATAATGTGTAACTAATCCATTTTTTAACATTATTTGTATTCGGCCATAAATAATGCTGATAACCTTAATTTAAAAAGCTATCAACAGGTGTTTTATTTTGAAAACCATTTTATTCTTCTCCCGACCATATGAAAACAAACATTCGTTACTAATACAAGTTACAAAGTATTAGGTTCAAGGATCATCGTGTCAAAGTGACGTATGTAACAGATGTCACGAAACTGTTAAATTTAAAAAAAAACAACAAAAAAAACATATTTGCTTCAGCCAATCGTGATCGAGCATGTCACGTTGAGGGACTGTGATTGGTTAACACTTCCCCTCACAAGAATCTCCATCTCTCTCGCACAGTATCTCAACAAGTGGTCCCGTTAAGAAAATCGGTCAATAAAACGCGCGCCAGCAAAAGCTACATACGTTGGTAGTCCTGTCATTCAAGGAACAAGGGTATTTTCATTCAATCTAAGTTGTAAAAATTGTTTGAAAATAAATGATTATTTTTGCTTGTAATAAGTCGTAAGATTATAAAGGTTAGTATAAAATTGCGTATTACGTCAAATTAAATAATACAAGAGTGTACAATGACTTTAAAAATCGCCTTTTAACATAAGTTTAAATGGGAATATTAATTTCTTGCCCCCCAGAGAAATCAGCCAATCAGGTAATTCTCCTGGTGAGCAAACGATTCGATTGGTTGGTTATAGTAAGCATAGGAATCTGTCATGTGTCTTTGTCGTGTAGGCATTTATTTAATTAGGCTAATTAATTAACAACAAGAATTAACAAACTATGGTACTAGAATAGTGTTGATTAAAGATCGTGAGATTGTAAAGATAAGTTTAAGATCGCTTTTTACCTCAAACTCAACATCATATAAATGTAAAATGACTTTTAAAATCACCATTTTAACATTGGTTTAAATGGGAAAACAAACTTTTTGCCCTCCAGCGGTTTTAGCCAACTAAACAGAGCTAAAAGCACTTAATAAAAATTAACTAAATTAATTTTTATTAAGTGCTTTTATGTAAACATCTACGTATTTATTTTCTATCAATCGCTTTAAGCACAATATGAATCACTACAGTATTTCGCGAAACAACTTGCACTAGTGGCAAATGTACTTAATCAATTTAATCTAAAGAAAACAATAAAGCCATTAAAATTGAAAGCCTAGCAAACAAAACAAGAAAACGAAAATATAAACAAAGCAGATGACGACGCTGATCGATATATCGCATCGACGACGATCGATATATATTGCATCGATATTTTAGCGAATTTCCCCTATTGGGAAGTATTTTAGCGAATTTCCCCTATTGGGAAGTAGCTATTACCGTAGGCGGCACGGTGAGACTTAAGCCCGGGACCATGTTATTTTTTCATTTTGAGGTCTCCAGACCCCAAAAACACTGTTCGTTCATTTTCATATATATGTATATATATATATATATATATACATATATATATACCTGTCCGTAGGCGCGATAACTTTTGTAAAAAAGGTCCAATCTTGATGAAATTTGGAACAAACGTATAAAGCGTCATTCATGACTTCGAGTTCGAAAACCAGCAAGATTGATTTACTATAAGAAGGTTTTTTCACAAAATAAAATTTATTTTCAAGTTTAACACCTTTTTACTGATTATTTTTAAACTTAATTGTCAAAATTGAATTCAGCCTAAAAAAACAAACAATTTAGCATTTTGAATTATTATTCTATGTCAATCCGTTGCTTAGATTTTGGATAATATTGGATGTGCTAAACACAGTACGTTGTCCAATATTGTTTTTAATTTTTCCCTCCAAAAAGTATAGTCACCCTGATTTGAGATTTAAAAAAAATACAATTCTGAACATATGATTAAATTTGCAGGTGTTGAATATTTTATTTGTGTTTATTTTGAATAGTTAGAGTTCATTGATCAATATTTTGCAGAAAATATATACTATATAAAAAAAAATACAAATTATTTTTAAATTTAATAAAGAAAGTAAGAGCATTTGGAGTGTGGGGGATGTCTTGGTCTAAACTGCCTGAAATTGTAGCATAATATATGGTATGTTTACAATTATGAGGATTGATAATATGTTTTATTGAAATTGGCTGCAGATGTAGGTCTGTTGCAACAGGGATGTTTTAATTACTATAAAACTGACCATATGATTGAATTTAATTTTTTCATGAGATTAAATTATTTGTTTGTTTTGAGCTCATTGGTTATATGTTTGTTGACATTTATATTCTATAACAAGATTACAGTTAGTTATTAAAAGTTAAAAGACTAATTATATAAAATACAAAAGTGTTTGTATTACTAATGAAAACCAATATGGTCTCTTTGTTAATTTTCCTCATGTTTAAAGCTCATGAATGATTAAATATGCGTTTTTAGTATATTATTTACTTAACGTATTCAAATGATACTTCCTTCAAACAAGTTGAATGTTCACATATACAAAATAAATCCTATGGAAATTCGCTGAGTACGCAGGTCTGCTGCGACGGGGGTATTTTAGTTCGTAGCACTTTTATCAGACAGCGCTACTGTTCCCTTACCACCAAGTTAACGTGGAAGTGCCAAATCTTTACGAAGTTCATTATTACTCTATGATGCCAGGAACCCAAGGAACGTAATGCCACAGATAAAATGTTGTCTATGGTAATGCCGATAAGGGGGCCTTACACGACCAGTATTATTGACAATATTCTAAAACTTACAGTAATGTTGAGAGTACCACCATTACCACCTAAAATTGATGGTTTGATAAGCAATATTGATTGAAAATTTAGAAATCCAGCAATCAATAACGGAGGTTCGTGAAGGATACTGATAATAATATGGAAGTTTAAGCGTGGTCATCTGGCCAGAACCTGGGCAGTACTGGCTAGAACCTGGGCAGGACTGGCCAGGACCTGACCAGTAGTGATCAGGTTCTGGCCAGTACTAACCAGGTTCTGGCCAGCAAAGCCGTAGCCAGGAAAATTTTGGGGGGGGGATTTGGGCTCCGTGGTTAGAGGAAATGAAAAAATAACTTTCTAACCTTTTATTTAAACGCAATTTTAACATTTCGGGGGGGGGTTGACCCCCTGACCCCCCCCCCATTGGCTACGGCCTTGCTGGCCAGTACTAACCAGGAACTGGCCAGTGAGTACTGCAACAGTACTAGTACTACCACAGTACTGGCCAGAACCTGGCCCAGAAATTTTTTTTCCACGTGGGTTGCAATATTTACTGTAGCTTTCTACATTTTTGGATTTAATGTCAAACAAACTCATTCTTCCCATATCCATATTATTAATTCTGTAAGTGATTTTTTAAAATCAAAATTGTGAGAGTTTGCCAGCTCGCAGGATGACAGGAGATGGCTCAAATGAAAGGTCTCGGCCCAAGGGGTCGGGAAAAATAGCAGATTATGTCCAAATATACCAGAAAATGAGAAATAACGAAAAATATCTTCCATTTAAAATGCATTGGGATTGAAAAGATTGAAAAACGTCTGCTTTGTTTACATTAAACATGTGGTGCTAATGCTTGATTCAAAGCCATATGGTAGATGTTGACATGTGGGATTTGTTTCAATCTATATTATTAATTCTGTAAGCGATTTTTAAAAATAAAAATTGTGAGAGTTTGCCAGATGACAGGAGATGGCTCAAATGAAAGGTCTCGGCCCCAAGGGGTCGGGAAAAATAGCAGATTATGTCCAAATATACCAGAAAATGAGAAATAACGAAAAATATCTTCCATTTAAAGTGCATTGGGATTGAAAAGATTGAAAAACGTCTGCTTTGTTTACATTAAACATGTGGTGCTAATGCTTGATTCAAAGCCATATGGTAGATGTTGACATGTGGGATTTGTTTCAAAATGCAGCTAACTACGCACGTTCAATGTACTATAAAAAAATATTTTAAATTTAAAATTTTCTGATTTTTTAATAATTAAGGGTTTGAGTTTTTCATAATTTAAAATTATAAAAGTTAAGTACGTTTGTTTAGTTTATGTTATAACGATGCAGATTTAATACCAAATGATCTATACGTATATATGTACAATTGTAAGCGAAATTTTTGCGAAGAAACTGTGGGCGTTTGGAAGGTCGCAGGATGTTGGAGGGGGGGCTGAAACTGAAGGTCTCCATCTCAGGGACTCGGGGAAAATACTGAAATTGCTTTAAGCTTACTATAAAATGAGAAATAACGTAAAATAGCTGTCATTTAAAAACCATTAGGGTATAAAAAGGTCTGCTTTGATCAATTAAAACCAAATGCTAGAAATAATCATAATTTTGTGGATCCAAAAGCCTATTTTCTAAGAAAGTATTTTGTACTATAGTAAAGAAGGATTATACTTAGGGGCTATTAGCCCCTTCAAGCCTCTAGTAACTAATTAATTGGCTCGAAAACTAACTGTTCAACTGTTTGCCTTAAACTTAAAAAAGCCTTTAAGTTAAAGCCTTTTGTGCCTTTAAGTTCACAAAAATATTTTTACGCTATCCATTTTGTGCTAACTGTTTAGGCTTCTGCTCTAGAGGCCTCTGAAGTCTTCAGAATATCCCATGTTAATCAAATGGAAGAATTTTTCATCTTTGAAGGACCATATCTTCGGATCCATTACACAGAGCTACAAAAGCACTTAGATTGTAGGGAATGGAATTTTATTGACATTTGTACTTTGATAATTTTTTTAGGATGAATTTTTTTATGTAAATGTTGAAGTTGAAAAAAAACCCAGAAAGTCGCATGCCCTCTGTGACAACACACAGTGAATCTCGAGGTCGAACACTTGGATTTATGTTCAAATTCGTAATTTTTGCAAAGTCCTTGTTAATTTTAAACAAGTCATCATGAGACTTGCATGCATGTCAAGCACTGTTGTTGATGTTGCCTCAACATACCCAAAAATCGCCACCATCCGATCTTTGGCACAGCAACCAAATATTTTCGTATTGGACTAATTAAGATTTTCTTTTTTGTAATGGTTACCAAATTTTAAAGAGTCAAAAATAGCTTTTTTTAGAAACTGTAAAAAAAATTTTGCTGTCACTATTGGTTTTTTTGTGGATAAGTAAACTACAAAAACAGCAGCCATTTTAAAAGGACATTTATGATTGGGCTTTGTTTGTTTCCTTCAAAATATTTCTTAGGGCCACGTCACATTGGTTGAATGGGAGGACGAGTTAGACGGGCGAGTTAGACTGGACGTTACGTCCAGATGGGTCTAAGGAGCATCTGGGACGATTTTCAGCAATCTATCATTTTTTTCGATTCAACTGGGTTTTAGTCAGTGAAAGGCCACATGATACGGCCAGTTTCGTTGTGCTGATGGCAATATCCACATCTGATGGTATAGAAGAATGGAAAAGGCTGGAACAAGAATTTTATACCTTGAAATGATTATCGTATAATGCTTTCTTTTAATCTTAGTGATTTATTCTATCTAGATTGCTAAAATAGGTACATTAAATTTACTGTAGCCTTACCAATTTAACTCTGAAATTTATTTGAAAATATTATTAGATCTCTTTTTAGTTTTTAGGAAATTTTCATGAATCTTTATTTTAATTAATAATCACAAAAACTTTAAAATCCACGACTTTTTAAAAATAATTTTTGGAAAATAATCATACAATAACTGCTCAATTGATTGTTACGCAACATTTATACATTTTGAAGGAGGTTCCTAGTCCTATTCCATCACATTTCAGCGTGGATAAGCAATGAATTTCAAAAAATGGTAATTAAAGTTATACTGGTCAAATTATACGATAATCGGCACATCATTTTGTAATCACATGCTGTGGGTATTATAAATAATGTTTTCAGCAAAGGTAGTAGAATAGCAATGTCCTATATGGACTGTACTGAAAGGTGAATGTAGAGTTGAGTATATGTAAAGTGACTGTACCTTTAACTGTTATAAGTATTTGTAAGAATTCAATTGAATTGTTATATATTTTGTAACAGATTTTTAACTGCAGATCTCACTACAATATATAATTATGTTACTCAATTAATCACACACTCATCACAGAAGAATAAAACAATATTATAATTGTAAAAATGGTATGTTTCAGGCTTATCTCAAAACCCCAAAATATATATACCAACCTGCCCCCAATGATTTTTATATAAAGTAAACCCGTCGGGAGACAAAGTAAACCCATAAGAATAACATTGAAATCAGCTAACACCTGATTAACGAAAGGAATAATCAAATAAGATTATAACAATAACAATCAACTGTGAGAACGACTAAGAATTAAACATGTAATAACGTTGCAACAATCAGTTGATTACTGGTGCATGCATGGTTGCAGCTTACAGGATACAGGCGCTATTAGCAGAACAAAACAAAATGGGTATTTCTATTACCTACCAAGTTAATAAAATAAATTTTTATTATAAGGATATTTATTATTGCAGGTGAGTGGGAAATGTTGTGTGTATTTTGAGGGTACAGCACATTGTCTCTCTTGTGAAAATTGTTGCCCTTGCAAACTATCAGGCGTCAACATTTTCACTCGTTAGACAATGTTGTACTTTACTCACTCAACACACAAATAACTATTGTCAGCCAAACTTGACTACAACGATGCAGTACACAACTGGTCAATTATGGAACCAGAAGTATGACGTTCCAGTGAGCAAAAATTTTTGTCATATTTGTTGACTTGCAATTAAACACTCTTGAGTTTGTATAATTGGTTGCAGGAGAGAATAAAATAAGTGCATAAATTTCAAGATAAAAATATAATTTTCTGTGCTACAATACATGACATTAAACTTTTACAATTAAAACAAAGAAGCCTCAGGAGAGTATACAGCGATGAAGACTGATAATAAAACTGACACAGCAGAAAATATCCACAGTATGGGTGCTGTGCCCAAGGCATATTTGAGTGGAACGTAGAGGAAAACTACGAGAAACATAACAGTAAATCCAACACTAAGAGAGAGAACTCGACCTGTGGTTTGCTGTCGGAAGTTTGGTACCGTGGTATCAGATTTATGTACAAAACCTGTGAACATTTAGTTTTGCATCATTTTTAGTTTGGGAGTTATGAGATACAAATCTCCTAACTTGAAAACTAAAAAGGTTGCGAGAGGAAAATCAGTAATTCATTAATAAGGCAAAACACGATTGATCATCTTATGATGATCAAGTTTTTTAATTTCCAAGACAAAGTATTACAATATGACATATTTTACTCAATTATATGAATGAATGGATCAATTGATGTTTTCCTAAATTCACATTGCAGAAAAAAATAGAACAACATTATCAGGAAAATACTTCTTACAAAGGTAAAACATATGCATCGGGTAGTCAGTCATTATCAGTCCAGTATTCCGCACTTAACATCACTTTTATAAAAAAAAACTTTTAAATGAAAATAGTATATGGATAAATTAAAGTTTAATCTGCCCCAATAATTTTATATAAACACTAATGTAATTGGTTGAAAGATTTTGAGGCTTGATACAGGATGAGTCAGACCTCTAACTAGTGTAATGGGTATAGGTTTAACCTAGAAACAACAAATTAAATCCTTGGAATTCACTAAAATATTTTTACCATGATTTATCTACAGAGTGTGTTCCAGAAATGAAGGTCACAGTTTCGAAACTCAAAATTTTCTTGCGCTTGTTTACAGCAAATTGAAAATCATTTTGAAGGTCTTGCTAAAGAGGAATGTTTTCATGAAAACAGAGCTGAATTATCTCAATCCATTTCAAAATGGTGGCCATTTTTGTGACATTTTTCGATATTTATTGAAAACCCTTTATTTTCTTAACCTCTTAACATTTCTCAGTTCCGATTAAAAATTCTGAATCTTTTTTAACTCAGCTTTACGTTATGTCACGCAACATTTTCACATTTACTAAATAATTTTGAAAAAAATATTTTGGAAAATGTTAGCCTTGAAAATAAAAAATGTCTAATAGTGATATTTGTAAAAAAGCATACCGTATGAAATGTCTTCAAAATGAATAAAATTTTGTATTCTACCTTCAAGTTTAAAGCTACAGCTAAGTTGGCTACCTAAAAGTTGGTGTGAAGGTGTAGCCATAGATTTCAGGTAAAGGTTTTCATTTCATTAACTTCCAAAACTTTGTGAGGATGCTCTATACAGGTCCAAATTGTTGTTCTGATTAGCAATAGATTGCTGAAGCCTTGACACCTTGTATTATAAAATTAAAAACTTACCAAGTTTGGTAGCACAGCCTTTAGATGTCGAATAATTTTGTACTTTTGAGACCGGTTTCGGTTCTATGACGAATATATGGATGGATGGTTTTAAGGTTGCATGATTAATTATGACTTGCATGACTGAAGATGGTTCGTCAGAGAACCGAAACCGGTCTCAAAAGTAAAAAATTATTTGACATCTAAAGGCTGTACTACCAAATTTGGTAAGTTTTTAATGTTCTGATTAGGTTACCAGACTTGTAGGTAAAAATTTCATAACAGATACTACTGGAATCTGCAAGCTCAATTCTTGTCAGCAATATGTGTGATCAATACCTACAAAATTACTCAAAAAGCTTACCTACTAAAAATGCGATTGTGTAGAGAATCATACATATTAAAGGTATGAGAGTCACTTCTTCATGGCCATTATCTAGTAGAAAGAAGAAAATACCAAGGGTTGCCTAAAAATCCATAATTCAATGTTATAACAAAATGATAACAAAATGTAGCAAAATCTAACAAAAAATCATCAAAAAACATGTCTATACTATTCATGCAGGGATGGTTCACGGTTTGTGCAACCCATGCGCAGCGATGAGTCAGTGGCAAATTTTTTATTGTGGGAACGCTTGATTACAATTTTTGTCAAACTATAGGAAAAGTGATAAGTACATGATTTTCTAAACTTCTTGGGGTTTGCGAAGATCTGCCAGGGGGGTACGTGAAAGATAAACTAATAATGGCGGACAACAAAATGTGTACTTACCTAAAATAACTTTTAATAAATAACTATAAACATTTTACCTAAACAGTCAAAGATTTCAAACTGTAACCATCAGTTAAAACTGTATAGGAAATTGGAGAAATGTATGAATTCAACATCAATCAGACCTACTTCGTACAGTATTTGTAATTGTGCAGACATGAATCTATTTAGCTTCTTTTGAACAGAACTTCAGAAGACTATGTAAAGCAAAACCGGCTCAGAGCGCATGTTGAAGCATAAGCTATTCTAGTGAGAGTTGCTAGGCTGATGAATTGCTTTTTTATATCAATATATTTAGCAATGCTGAGTTTAAAAAAAAAACAAGGCTTAGCTGAATTTATATTCATTCTATATTTAATGGATGATTTAAAAAATATTTTACAATTAAAAAAGTTAACATATTATTCTACAATTTAAAATTACTTCTATTGATCTACATGTCATAATAAATTATTACTGAGGGCAGTCATAAATTGGAATGTAACTTGGGCAAAAACCAGTAAATGACTGGGGAAAACCTTCGCCCCCCCACGCCTTAACATGATATGTCGTCCTTGACCGGTCATTCACTGGTGCACCCATACCCTAACTCAAAATCAGAAAATTCCGACTTTATGTCCTTTTTCACTTTCCGCATGACATTTGATGAATAATTTGGTTTTTGTTGTTCTTTTGTCTTGTTCTTAAAGTTGGTTGATTGCCTGCTGGATTGAGACCATTAACACTGTAATCTTTTGAGATTTTTGGATTCCTCATGTATTTTTGTCTGCCTTCATGGTGACGGCCTGTTACTGGCTAATTGATGAGTAGAAATATTACCCTCCTTCCATTTTATAGTTAGTTAAATTAAATCTAGTGTGGTGGCTCTAACATGGTCTGTAACGAATAAAGAATACAAAAGGATTTATTTGATTAAATGATCACATAAACACCAAGCATTAATATAATGATACAAAAACTATAGGTAACAGAACAGCTCAAATTAATATTTAAAAAAATCATAAATCTGAAAAATAATCCCATATTAAATAATGTTTTTATTATAATGTTCACTTTCCTTTAACATGTTAAATATGCTTAAATAAAACAGAGTTTTCATGAATTTGCTAGGTACACAAATCTGCAGCAACAGGGGTGTTCCATACTTTTGCAAATAGTGTCTTTAAATTTAAATAGTACTGTAGTGTGAAACCAAGATGAGTAGAAAAAAATAGGTGGTCCTGTAACTTATGTTTGTTCTTATGACGTATTCACGTCTACTTCCAGCTGTGAATTCTGAACTAAAATACAATTGAAGGAAAATAAATTTGATGACGTATTTACGTCTACATCGGCTGGTCAGTGATGACGGGTTAAAATGGAACCACCTGTTTTTATTCTATTCATCTTGGTGTGAAACGAAAAAAACATTGGTTTTGACCATTTCAAGTTGCGACACATTTGCCTGTGTTTACTAAAGAGACAATCTGAACTGACAGATGTATATACTGTAGGCTCACCATAGACAGACTCATGACGGCAGACGACACCATCTTCAGTCTGGTTGTGTACTTGGAGTTGAGGACCCAAGCCACGGCGATGGGACACAGCGCCACTCTAGCGACAGCGGAGAGAGACGAACTGACTGCAACTCCACGCTGGGCCTCTGTCACCAGCGGCTCCATGAGCATCAGCACCACGGGGAACCCTGTCAGTAGGGAATCCAATTCCAGACAATATTTTCAATCCCGGGATTTCAGGACTGAACAAATTTAATCTCGGGATCCCGGGATTGACCCAACATAGTATTTGCCAATACAAAGAGAAATTTTCTTTGTATTGGCTTTTTTTATACTTCCTCATATATACGTAGTATTGTAATATAATGCAATAAAGAAAGAAGTTTTCCGTTTAGTTTTAAGTTGTTAACGATATTTTATGTATCAAAACTTAAAGCGTAAAAAAATTGACGATATAGCCTAGTCAGCCCTATCATGAAACACTGAATACAGTAGTAGACATTAGAGTGAAAACGGAACACTTTATCAGGATGGTCCTATATAACCTAACCCATGTAAAAGAACCATAAAAATATTTATTCAAACATAATTTGAAGAAGTCTTATATATAGTATTGATAATATAGGGTTGGCACCACTTACTTTACCAAACAATATCGGGACTTGGAAAGATGTAAGAAGAAAAACTAGAAGTACGAAAAAAATTATCATGAGAGTATTGTAATGAAACTTAATAGCAATTTCAATACATTGCATCGGAAAAAAGTAAAAATCCTCATTTATTTTTTTCAGAAACTTGAAAATATTAACTGAAAACCATATAAGACGACTAATAACTCATCTAACCATGATTTGATCAGAAACATCATTTAACTGGTTTCTCTTAGTTGTAACATTGTTTTAACTGATGAGATCCTAGTAAATGTTAATTATACATGTAAATGTTATAATCCCGAAAATCCCGGGATTGAGTTGAAAAATCCCGGGATTGAGTTAAAAAATCCTGCGATTGAATAAGCTCTAAAGTCATGCAGGATCCCGGAATTGGATTCCCTACCTGTCAGGCACAGCAGCGCGAAGAACACGAGAGAGACTCTCGCGGTCTTCGGGTCTTTGTGGAACGGAGGAAAGGAAATACCAGCCTCAACCTCTCGCCTCTTCACGTCCTCCTAGATGGACAAAGCGATTTCCATCATTAAGGTACAGGCAAAACAAGTGATTTCCTAAGACATTTCTACTTGGCTTTATTTATTGTATATAACTCAATAATCTTAAATGTCAAGTTTTTATTGATCCCCCTGTTACCCTCTTAGCTTCAACATATTTTATATTACGGCAGTGCAATAAATTTGGGTCATTGTGAATCTTGAATTATTTTTCTTTTTGCAATATGTACTGAAAGCAGATTTTTAAAAAGATCTTTTCTGGCTATTTAATACTTTTGGGCATTACCGGCTATTTTGATACTTTTTTCAGGTTAAAGTTAATAACTGTTAAAGGTAAAGATGAGAAATTTAGGGTGTTAATGCTTGTAAGTATAAAGGGCTAGTACACTAATTATACCTTGGGCAGATAAATTTAATTTTTGACACTGATCACAAGTTTAGATTTCAAAATTCAAGTTTGTAAGTTAAACAAAAATTAAAATATTTTATTCCATGTGAGAAAATGTTGACTAAACTTTGATTTTCATTATGAAGAAAAATATTAATCAAAATATTGATCAAAAATATTAATAAAATTAAAATAATTTTTAATTTTATAATTCCTTATTTATCAAAACATACCTGAATGAGTAGCATTAGTTGATCAAGTCCCCGAGTGGATATTCCCCTGTATAAGAAGTTAACTATTCTCTTCGCGTTGTCCAATTGGCCAGTAGCAACTTGAAAATAAGGGGATTCTGGTAGCCAAGACAGACAAATAAGAAAGACCAATGGCAATGTCAGCAGAAGCAGCAGCATCTGGAGATTCATTGGATTAGCCATGCAGGTTTGTCTTTAACTAGTAGACATGCGCTTTTCCGCAGCTAAAATATACATATTTATTGGTTTCAGTTTCAGTCAGTTTCAGTAGTGCCTTGTGGATTTGCTGATAAAATTGCATTTACTCGAATCACCTGTTTTACTTAAAATATCTACTCACATGTAAAATCATTAGGACAAATACAAATTTTGAAGGGCATCTAGGTTTTTTCCTAAAATCTAAACTTCATTAATTTTATTTCCTGTAAAACTTTACACTAAGACTTTTCCAAAGACATCTTAATTGTTAAAATCGGTCCAGAACTTTAGGAGAAGCCTTGATCACAAAAAACTCCTAATGTATTTAATAAGAACGATTATTGTGAATGCAGATTTATTTAATAGATTATTGAGAATGCAAATTTCTTTGTTGAGATAACTTATTGATGTAATTTGTTTAGCCAACTACTTATTTCTTAAACGATGAGAAAATAGGGAAGTTGCCTAAGATTATACAGTTTGAGGGATTTCTGTGTCTCAAGAGCACTCATACTATTCTGATGGTCCTTACCGTTATCTCTCAGAGTAAAAACACCTTGCCTTGAAGCAAAAAAAAATTATGACACTTTCAACAGTCATATAAATGCTTATGGTTAAAATATATCGCGCCACTATCATCACGATCATCACACTCATCCTTCACTCATATTCAGGGTAACGTCCTCCATGAGGTACCTGTCTTATTAAGAATGATTAAGAATGAATGATTAAGAATGATTAAAATTATAAAAAATTAGAGTTTGACATGTATTACCTTAAAATATGAAAATATCTGGCCAATGTCGTACACAATATAGAAGCCGAGAGTGAAGAAAACCAAGTTCAACGGATCCAGAATCATTCTCACCTCTTTCTTTAACATGAAACAGGTTTTGGAGAATAGGTTTAAACAATGTAAATAAACTATATCATTGATTTGCAAAACCACATTTAAACGGGAAAAATGGGGAACAAATAATTTTTTTGACCCATTAACTAAATTACAATAAGTTTAGTCCTTCGCCAGTTGTCATGATTACTGTGAATATTCACTTAAGGAGGGCAGTACCAAAAATAGTTCATTAAAAAAACTTGAAACTATATAAACTGCTGGTTAAATTCATTAGACTTTTCAATTCCACCCTATTTAATTTATCATCAATAATGTCCTAGGTCTCAAATTTTAAAATAATATTGCTGATTCAACATAAAACATATGGGACTAGTAACACACTAATTTATATGGGTTGAGCATAGAAGTTGACCTCAAGACAAATAGAAAAAAAATCATTGGTCCCATAACTTGCAATTTCTTTAGTGACTTGGCAGTTATGTACTCACGTCTACTTCAGCTGTTATATTTTTGAACTAAGTTTGATTGAAAGGGAAGCAATATGATTACGTATTTATGTTCACCTCAGCTGATCAATGATGGCGGGTTAAAGTGGAATCAACTAAGGTTACTGAGGGACATGAAGAAGCTTGGGCGTTTACAAACAAAACCGGATGAATTTGGATTTTTAGAGGAGGGGAAATAAATAATAACAGATCAATTGATTCAACTAACAAAAATCGCTAAAAAAATTAACTGTATACCTATGAGCATTGCAGGGACATTGATTTAGGAGCTTGACCGATTGAATTAAAATTGAATTGACCGATTAAATTGAGTCTGACCGATTGCCATGTATATAATTTAAAAAGCCTATATTTTGTAATAATAAATCAATTTTCTTCTTCAATTGATTCAACTATAAATTTCTAGTGTCAATCATGTGTTACTTGCTGAAACAAAAACATTTGACCTTTTTATTGATTGTTTTCAAAGAGCAAAACATTGTTTCCAATATTAAACCACACTTTGTTTAGTTCAGTATTTTTTAGCTACCAGACTGGTAGCCTGAAGTCACTTGGCTCTGTTTACTTCCATGTCATAGATGATGTCCTCCCCTCCTCTACCGAAACTTCAAACTCAAGCGTAAACATGTTGCTCACCACCTATGCTGTTGTTGTGTATCCATCTTGGATCAAGCTGGCGGATGAGTTGAAGTCCAATCACAACCTTTTCCTGTTCAGTTGAACTGAATTACTGAACAAAATCACTGTAATTATCTAATTAAATCATTGTAAAGACTGAGCTAAGGGTTTGTTTGCAATAAAATACAAGTTAAAATTTCCTAGCTATGGAGATTTTGTGTAGATAAAAGATCTGATAAACAAGTTGGCCTCTTTGGCCTTTTTTAACTCACGTCTGAAATGTCGTGGAGGTAAGCCTCCAGGTAACAGAGAACAACACCAATTGCCAGTCCTGCTGTGAACCTCGCAACACAGACGACTGATGGTTGGCGAAAAGCAAGGAACAAACCTGAGGCAAGGCTCAGACATCCAAATTCTACAAAAATTGATTTGAATCCATACCTG
Organism: Flexamia atlantica; assembly: GCA_035578135.1. Classification (NCBI taxonomy): domain Eukaryota; kingdom Metazoa; phylum Arthropoda; class Insecta; order Hemiptera; family Cicadellidae; genus Flexamia; species Flexamia atlantica. The sequence continues at coordinate 15,696,329 of JAQJVK010000012.1, read as the reverse complement.
TGAAAAAGTAAGGTCAGTTTAAGCACCGGGACAGCACAAGACAGAAGCTTTCAGCCTTTGAGCTAAAACTCCAAATCATCTTCTAGATTAATTTATGGTTAGTATATGTTGAAACATAAAGTACAGTGCTAGAACTTTATTTTTAATCTTTTGTTATGTACATCCACAAATGTAGAGACTTAGATCTTACATTTTAAAGGATTAAAAGTCCTACCGTTGCCGTCTTGGCAAGTCTCCCTTTAGGATATTGTTCAGCTCGTGAACACCGGCGCCGACTCCATGGGGCCCAAGGGGCTCGAGCCCCCCCAATGTTGAGGGAAGGGGGGCTCAGCCCCCCCAATACTGGAAGGAGAGCTCACCAGAGTAAAGTTAGAGTCTTATTATGAAAAACTATCAAGGAAGTGTTAAGTCAAATCTTTTCATAAATAATTTAAATAAAGGTAAAACGAATAAAATTTCTTAAAACACTATTTGAAGACGATTTAAAGCTACTTAAGTTTCGTATGTAGGATACACTTGTGACGTGTACGAACAGAGGGGTTTCGTACACGTCACACATTCTACACTCGACCTAGGAACGACTTCGTTATTCCCACGCAGGCGAGTGCCGAAAGTAGTGCATGCGACGTAGTAATAGCACTTAGTCCATCCAGTGGCGTAAGAGGTTTTTTAGGGCCCCCCGGAAACTTATTTTTCGGGCCCCCCATGAGTTTATTTTGAACCACCGGACACAACATAAGCCGTTTTGTCAGTAAATGATGGTTGATGATGCGTAAAAAAAGCGTGTATACTATTTCGATTATGTTACGATAAAGTTAAATCACTACATCACGAACGTGCGCCACCTTCAAATGGGCAAGAAATAACAGGGGATTAAATGTCGTATAAGGTTGATAGCAGCAGGGCTGCCGAGAGGCCATATCAATCAAGTCTGAAACTAAACTAGAGGCCCGTGACGAGAAGGATTTTTTTAGTTTGGGATTCTTAGGCCTTAAACGACAGATTCATAACAACTTTAAAGAAATAAAATTACACAGCGAAAAATTAACATTTCAAACGGCTATTAGTTAAAATCATTGCAAGGTAAAACAAACATACTTTTTGGTTGTTTGACTGTGGTACTTGTCACTGACTGTAAACTCTAGGGCACAATGTTTTTCACGCTATGAAATATAAAATCCCTCCTCATGAAGCCCGCCTTTTCATACCTCAACAGTTTTTTTGCTAGCATTAAAAAATACATAGATAAAAACGCCTACGCGGCGTGATACAATATGAATAGAACAGAAGTTTTTTTTGAGCACATCAGTTAAAGGCTAGGTTGAAGGTAATTGAGTCTAATTATTGGTAAAATTTGTTAAAGGCCATAAAACAACTGTGTTTTCCGATCGCTAGGGTAAATGACGAGTGTAAAACGTATCAAATTACACGAATAGCTGAAGAAAACAGATGCACGTATTACCAATCGAAGAGAGCTGCAAAAATATTGTAGCTTGGTGAATGAACAGCCGAAAAAGACGATTCATTTTTTAGGTGACAGGATTTTCCAAAAACATGATTAACGGTTGGAAAAATCGTGCAAGTTCACCGACAGAAGTAGCTTTGCAAATGATAGACATTCAAATTATTTTGTTGTGCAAACGGTGCTCTAAAAAAATTGTCTTATAGGCTTAGTAAAAATTTTCCTAAATCCCAAAAAATAAGGAATATTTGTCTCTTAATTCATACAAATTTGTGGAGTTCCTTTGTATGTTTTTATTCCTGTAGACCACGGTAACTCTACCTAAAATGCTATTTAGGTCTTATTTTACAAATTCTGTCGGGAGACCGCCGCACATTGCACGTTGCAAGCCAAATATTCTTTCATTACTCTGTGAGGTCTTTCAGTCAAGATAACTTAAATCTTACTGTACATTTAGAGGTAAAAAATGTAATTTTAGGTTTTTTGTTTGGATTACTTTACATCCATTTTGGGTTGTGCTGTATATTTGCAGATCGTAGTAATGCTCAATCGGCCATAAATTCACTTATGATAGGCAACTTTTTGTAAGATTATATTCTATTCTTCCCGTATGTAAAACAGATATGACAATAGCTTAATAGTTGCAAGGACAGCCAGGGTAATCTGGGCAAAATATTGAAATACCTACCTATACCCCCTCCGTCAATAACATCTTAAGCCCCCCCAATATTTTTTAAAAGTCGGCGCCCATGCTCGTGAATGAGGGGATTTGCATGAACAGAAAAAACAAACATGGTCAGCCAGCCTCGCCACTGAAGGAATGACCTCCCAGTCAAGGATCTTCACCCAGGAACTCTACAGGTTGTGGAAAGTCTCACCAAGGGAGCCCATATCCTCCAGACCACAAAACCTTGGGAGTTCCACATAGCCATACGGTAATACTTTTACTGACATTTTATCCTTGTTTGAATTTAAAAACAGAAAAAAATACCTTAAGTTATCTGACAATTAAAATCCACTACTATTAATAGCGAGATATGGTATGTGGTCTTTTATGTGCTATAAATTTTCATCTATAAACCCAATGTGATATAATTTTAATCTCGAAAAGGAATATTCTCTCTCGTCTGTCCCCTCGCCTTGCAATCAATCATGTTTACTTCTCTAAGTAAGAAATTAAAATTAAGTAATTGGAAAAACCTAAGCAAGCAATAACAACAAAATAAACGGTTTTTCTGCAATTGGAAAAACAAAATGTTAAAAAATAAAACATATAAAATACATATAAAAGTACAAATGATAAAAATTTTTAATTTAGATGTTATTATGATGTTTAAATTTAGTTTACTTAAGAGTTTATTAATATGTAATTTAATAGTACTAAAGTATTACTCTAGTAGTGCTGAAGATGGCAAAATGCCGAAACCTAGGTCCATGTTCAAGTGAGACAGTATCGCCATCGACGGATTACAACAATAGTGTTGAAGTTTAATTAAGTTACCTGGGAGCAAGGATGGATCCTGAGATGGGCCCGAGAGTCATCCCTAGAGGGAAGCTGGCCAAGACGGCCGCTTCCTCCCACACAGAGAGCAGCAGGGAAGTCTTCAGGCGTGGCACCAAGAGGAAAGTCCATGCAAACGCCATCCCGACATACATGTATGTGGTCTTCACTGTAATGCTCATTTTATGAAAAAATTACGAAATAAAATGTATATTCTGCTTCAATTTTAGAAGACATTCCCTTTAGCATGATCAGTAAATTGTATTCGATTTTACAAGACCAGATAGTTAATTATTAGATTTTAAGATTTTAAAAAGTATTATCAAAATGTTCTTTTCATGCAACAAATTTCCACAGTATTGACCATATTAAAGATATTCCTACCAACTGATAACGTAAAATAGACTCGACACACTGTACATTATTTGTATCAATGTCTAAAAACTAACTCATATATTAGTATTTTATTTCCCAGGAGGATTATCGAATAGCTTATAATAACACAGTATAACTTTTTTACAAATATTTCTTTTACTCCTTACTCAAAACTTTCAACCACATCTATTGCAAGTTTTAAAGTTTTCAGACAGTATTTTTTTATTTTTTTATTTCTGGGGCCAAAATAAACCACCTCAAGTGGAGCAAGATAGTGTTTTAAAACTCTCCCTTATCTGATTAACAATTGCATTATTTTTTTGGTGAAGCAGGTCTCTACATATCTCATTGCAATAATTTTATTTCAGTTTAATAAAAGTTATGTAGCCTGCCCATGCATTCAGAAACTTTAGGCCAACTGTAACAATGCCTGTGACACACGTAGCATTTGAGTGATGGACAAGTGTTTGATGACATTTAATAACAAAAATTTTAAATATTTTATGTCCACATACTTAGTCGCATATTTATTTTTAACCATGAATAACGTAATAAAATATCTTAAACTAATTATATTAAAATTAATATAATTTTAAAATATTACATAAATTCATATTTAATTCAAACTAATAAAAAGCCACTCACCGACAAACACACTTAAGTACATATTACGAAGAGAATAATACTCCGAATCCAATGTATTCCTCACAATTTGGGTGGCCATTTGCATATGTTATATTTTTTGTAGGTTCACAAGGAAAAATAAGTAATGAATTATGCCTTGAGAATTTTTTTGTGCAGATATTTTTGAGCAGATCAACGAGAGTACTCGGTGTTCGTCATCTCTAATTTGATACAGTGGATTTACATGTGTCAAGATGGATAGACAGTCAAACTTGATGAGTTAGCAGTCGCGTAGTTTATTTAAACCAATTGCCCACTTTTTTTACTGATTCAATTACGATGATTACATCAGGTGAGTTAAATGCCTGAGTAGCAACTACCACAATTTTATGAATACAAATAAGATTACAGTCTTTCTCTTTTGTAGCTTTAAAGTATACATCAGCTTAAGAGCAAAAATTGTTAGAGTTTTTAAAGAGTAAAATATTTAGGGTACCATATGTTTTAATTAAAATCAGGAAATTTTAACCAAGCATTAAGTAGATTGCAAAAGATTATTAACGATTGAAAAAATTCCAAATAGAAAAATACTGTAATCTCTTAATTATTTTAAAAGTAATGACCCCAGTAAACAAATTACTGAACTGAAACAAATAAACTGATAGTTGAACCAAAAATCTTCAAAATCAACTCAATAAATTGCCTGTGAGAGGAAAATAACAAACAATCATGTTACGTTACGATCACTGATGAAGCTGTCCTAGAACACTGAATTTATGGTTTTTGCCTCTGAATATGAATCTTCACGCAACATTAGTTACGGCCTTCTATTGTTCTTAACGTCTCCCACACTAACACAACTGTTATGTTAATCAATTTATCAATATATAATAAACGTTATTTGGAAACTGACACATACTTGCTCCCTTAAGGCCAGATGAAATAAGGACAACTATAATAAAATGAATAACTTTACATTTTGTGGGTATTTACCAAAATCGGTTAGTATATAAGGGAGTTATCTGTTTTTGATTACCTTCCAAAAGAATCACATTACACAATTTACTGAGATTTCCACCAAACAAAAAATCAAATTTCTCTGCAACTGGTTGATGTACCATGTAGTAATAGTTTAAAATACTGAATTATTTACATTTTCACACCAAATTTTATGTTTGCAAGTAAATTTTGATTAATGATAATAATATCAATCAATTTTGATTAAATGGTATCAGGAAACTAACACATACTTTCTCCCTTAACAAGTTCGCTGCTGCGGACATTCCGGAACGTCACCAGGAACATGGCGCCAGGAGCTGAGAACGTTCCGGAGCGGCACCATTCATTGTTGTTTAACATTGTCATGTATTAGCCAGCTTCTCATGAGCGTTCTATATTTCCTTGCAGCTCTTGGGGACATACTTTTCCCACAATAAAAAACATTATTTCCAAAAATTACCACCAGGGTCATTTAAGCCGTAGCGACACACACTGGTTCAGCTCCTGGCGCAGTCGTGCCATCTAGCGGCCAGCAGCGAACGTGTTAAAGTCATTTAAAACTTGTATGATAAAAAAATCAGTAAGTAAATACACAAGCGGTTTTCTTCACAATAAAACCTCAATAAAAGCTGGATGGATTTTAAAGTTTGTGGTGTCAAATGAAAGGGATTTTCATGTCGATTAGTCAATATGTCTCAGAACTTTAAAAAAGAGTACCAATAAAGTACAGTAATGGGCTAAAGTTTTGGAACAAACATCCATCGACATTTGATCAAGCTCAGTTCACTTTGTTTATAAATGAACATTGATCATGCTTTGAAATAATTCTACAGGTAAATCACAGATTGCAGCACTTGTAATTTATTTTCCAAAAAGGGCGGTTTTTATTCTTGTAGCTGCTTTGGCTACTGGGACGTGACAAGAAGTTGTTTTTAAACAGTTTTAGTTTGTTTATTATAGTTTTTTAAAGAATCAAATATTTAGGTAATATTGATTACCACTTAATGATGTGGAATTGCTTATTCGATGCAGTTACCAGTTTATTGTTTTACAATGTAGTTTGTAATATATTAATACATTACAGCATACTATTATTTTGTGATTTTATTAACTTGAGCAAATTTATTTTTAGATTTGATGCAGTTATAAGAAGACGCACATTGACCAGCTGGAGGGGTCGAATACTAACATAACCGCTGGCATCACCCTCATCCCGATGTAACATTCGATGGCTACAGAGCAATATCACTATAGATCATCGTAGTGCTCCTTGCAGATAATTGAACTTAAAATGTTTACATTGCAACGGCTTGCATTCCAAGAGTGAAAAGACTGGTAGAGATAATGCATCATTAACCCTTTTGTTGTTGCAAAGGAAAGGTCAGTCTGTCTCATTTGAGGATTTCACTGCATTTTCAAGGTCTTGAAGAAAACTCTCGATCTGAGACCAGGACTATATACTTTTAGTTTGGCCTTGGGCTGTTAGGACTTAAATCCAGAAACTTTTGGGATAACATTCAACAATTTCAGCTATAAGCAGAGCATGATATTTTGGCATTATTAAAATATTCTTTTAGAAACAAGAGAACAAGGGAAAATAAAAAAACCAAACAAGTAATCACAGCAAAATATTGCTTAGCGGGAACTCCTGCGGTAAGTCAAATAAACTTTTAACATACAGTGTGATTTTTGCTTTGCTTGATTTTGAGAAACAGGATATCTAATTAACAATTAATTACATCACAAATAGAAACCAAATTTTATCAAAATCAGTTGGCCAGAAAATTGGGCCAGTACTGGGCCAGAACCGGCCAGTACTGAGCCAGAACCGACCAGTGCTGGGCCAGAACCGACCAGTGCTGGGCCAGAACCGACCAGTACTGGGCCAGAACCGACCAGTGCTGGGCCAGAACCGGCCAGTACTGGGCCAGAACCGACCAGTGCTGGGCCAGAACCCGGCCAGTACTGGACCAGAACCGACCAGTGCTGGGCCAGAACCGACCAGTGCTGGGCCAGAACCGGCCAGTACTGAGCCAGAACCGACCAGTGCTGGGCCAGAACCGACCAGTGCTGGGCCAGAACCGACCAGTACTGGGCCAGAACCGACCAGTGCTGGGCCAGAACCGGCCAGTACTGGGCCAGAACCGACCAGTGCTGGGCCAGAACCGGCCAGTACTGGGCCAGAACCGACCAGTGCTGGGCCAGAACCGACCAGTGCTGGGCCAGAACCGGCCAGTACTGAGCCAGAACCGACCAGTGCTGGGCCAGAACCGACCAGTGCTGGGCCAGAACCGACCAGTACTGGGCCAGAACCGACCAGTGCTGGGCCAGAACCCGGCCAGTACTGGGCCAGAACCGACCAGTGCTGGGCCAGAACCGACCAGTGCTGGGCCAGAAACGGCCTTTACTGTGCCACAACTGGCCAGTAGTTTGCAATATTCTCTAGTCCAGTATACAAAAGAAAGTAGTAAAAAAAGAACCCTTATTTTTACAGTTCACTTTTTGATATTAGCAAATTTAGTTTCACTGTATTGGTGAAACGGAGTAGCTCCCACTCAAGAATGTTATTTAGACCATTTGTTAAAGAGAGGTTTCAATAAAATTAGAAATAAAACAGATTTCTAAATACATTTATTAAGTTTCACTTGATTGGTGGATTTTAACTCCAATTTTAACGAGTACATAATGAAAATTGCAAGATATAAGTTATAAATAATAGTATGCCATATATGACACCATGATCACTCATCAGACTAATGCTGTAATTCAGGTTATTGTCAGGTCATAACATTCAATCTTTTTTATTTTTGAATATTTAAAGTTTCTCTTTTAAAATTGTTGTGTTATTTGCCTGGCAATAAAAACTTAAAATTAAATAAATACTTTTAAGAAACTGGAGAAGCAAATTAGACAATGCATTAAATTATTTTATTATTCGATCACTATTTCTTAAACAGTACACAAATGTGTACATGTAAGATACATCATAAAAACACACAATAATTTTATCACAACAATAACAAGTTGACTTTCTAGCAATCAAGCAAAGGCAGAATTCTTTGCATTACCACTGTCTTTCAGTATCAGAATGGCGGAGTGGTCTAAAATATCAGGTCACCATAATGTGCTTATTTACATATTTCAGAAATATTTTCTGAGTAGTACTTGCCCATTACTGGGAATTTCTTGCCTATAACGGGATAATCCCAATATTCTGGGCCAGTAAATATGGTTCCATATGGCGATAAATGTGTCAGAAATGTGATAAATCATTACTCCCTTTTCCAATAAATCAATTTTAAAATTTTATGACACTTTATGAACCTGAATTTTTATGGCCACTCAGGTGGGGTCAAGTAAATGAGCCCAAAGGTTTGTAGACTGGGAAGTTTCAAACTAAATCATAAGAACAGTATTTGAGGATTTTTGAGTTTTTTTCAATTATGAGATTTCTATGGAGGGTTAGCTTTAAAACATTTAAAACCTTTTACCCTAAAAAGTTTGTAGAGGTAAAACTCTTAAAAAGTTGTTTTCCTCACAGCGCGTTGATATATACCGGCTGTCTAATAATAATCCCCACCCCAACTTTTTCCTGTATTTTTTTCAAATATTAATCCCACACCATCACCAAACATTGTGGGGTAGTTTTGTGTGGGTACCCAATTTTGGCCGCCGTCTTGGATCTGCCATATTGGATCCAAAATAATTTTTCAAATGTAAAAAGTGGTGTCGTGAGCCATCATTTCAAACTAGATTTTTTCACTGATTACAATGCCGCAATCCGTTTTTTAATATCTAGATTGGTTCTCAAGATATGAGTACTTTTAATTAATTTATTTTCAACCAATTTAAACATTACAAACTGATAAAATGGGCCCATAACTGCAAAATAATGCTAGATAGTAATGAATAACCACCATCAGTCATTGTTGAGTTATTTCTACTTAATTCTCACCAATGTAAATTTTGAGAACCGCCATCTTGGATCCGCCATTTTGAAATGAGGTATGTTATTTCAAATATGAAGATGGTATTGTAACCTATCATTTAAAACTAGATTTTTACGCCGAGTTCAATGCCGCAACCCGTTTTTAGCTATAAAATTTAGTTTTTCAAAAATTCAAATTTTTTAGAATTTTATTAGAAACTTGTATGGGTTGCGGCATAGAATTCAGCGTAAAAATCTAGTTTGAAATGATGGTTACAATACCATCTTCATATTTGATATTAAAAAATACCACTTTTTAACTGATCTAATTACAATGATCACACCAGGCAACCCAATAACCCATGTAGTCCGCTCTGACTGTCCCCAATAATAAACAATTAAATAACACTTGGAGATATTCTGGCTTTAGGCTTAGCCTACATACAAAATAAATTTCATAAAAATCAAACAATTAATTTTCACCAATATTTTGATAAATGTTACCTAATTTTTAAAATGAAAGCTGGAAACTACAAATAATTGTATGTTTGGTAATTACTGGTACACCAGAAGCATGCTTCACAATGAATTACAACCTAAAAATATTAGTTCATCATCCATAAAATCATTTTATGGATTTACTATACACATACAACTGTGAGTTTTGATGTTACTTATCGGTCCTAAAATTAACGTAGTATCAAGACATTTTTCCTGAGTGAATTTGGTTTACTATTAAGTCCTTCCTTTCATTTGTTACTTTGACCAATAAACAAACTGAATAGTGAACTGCTGCGGTAAGGTCTACCGGCACTACAGATCATACAGAGCAGAAGTTGGACAGCTCATTTTTCAGATTCTTTATTATAATTCAATTTACAAATGCTATTGTTACAAGTATTGCCTTCTAACTGTTGCAAATAACGTTTGCAGCTACTGATTAATCTTAAAATAGGTACTCATGAAAACAACTTCATTTACATCACTTTTCACTTATTACAACTAATAAAGTAAAATGTTTAGTGTAAAAAAGAAAAAAAAATCTAAAATTAAAATTATTTACAATTTTTTATTGGTCATCATTATGATTAATTTAAAAATAAAAAACACCCTTTAGATACTTTATAACAATAATTACAAATTGCTTATCCACATTTCATTCTAAAAAAAATGCAGAAACTAATCACTGAAAAGTTTAAAAAAATACTTTACCAAAATTATTTTGTTGCATATCATATTTTGACTCCATACATGATTGTTTCATTCTTTGACATGATCTATTTTTTCCAAGCATTAACTCCATCAAAAAAAATATTTTAAACAAAAGCAATTTCACATATGTTTTAAGATGCAAAAACTAAGATATTTATGAATTTAAAATCAATATGTGTTTTGGTCTTATACTAAACAAACCTGAAAAATCGTTACAAAGTTTTAAAGTTTTCTTTATATGAGAAAAAGTTATAAAATTTAAAAGCATTATAAACAAAGAGTTAAAAATCTATTTTAACAGTACTTTTTTGTTGATCAAATGACTTTAAATATCACAGACAAGTTATATAGTAATCACATAAAAACTTATACCTATTCTACATTATCAGTCTTTACAAACAACATGACCACTACGAAACTAGTTGATAATCACAATTATAACTCATTCTCGTTATAATTCAAAGAATATATGAACCTTCAGGTGTTTTGAAAACCATGGAACAGAGAAGTCCCTGAAACAAATAAATCAAAGGCAAAATATTTCATTTTAGGGTAAAATTAATTAAGGAAGCAACTAACTATAAAGTTATAAAGGACTTGAGGTATTTTTATACACTATTTTTTACATACATTTAACTTTTAACCTGGATTCAATGTCTCGATTCACATTGAACAGAAATAATTTACCAATTGTAACCCATTTCAACTCTACAAAAAGTCCCCTAACTTTTAACTTTTAGAAAGTTTTAGGAAATTTCCTTGAATGAATAAGCTATTACTCAACAATAGCCCAAGGGGGGTGGTCTCATGGTGAGACCTAAGCCCGAGACCGTGAGGAATTTTTTAGCGACTATCTTGGTAGCAAGCCTGAGCATGATTTTATGATTTTATTTTATTTTAAGTTTCTTTAGCTAATAAGTTGAAATGTTAAAAACCAATTTTTTTAGAATTTAGAAGCCTTTATCGTTGACTTTAAATCAGGAGGAGACTATAGTTCAATTCAATTCAAAACTTTTTATTCATAAAAAAATACAAAACAAGAAATACATGTCTCATGTGCACATGCACGTGCGAGACAAAACAAATTATTCAACTGGTAATATACAAGAGTATTATGTGGCTGAACAGATAGAAGAGGTCTGTAAACAAAGTATTGCAGGTAAATTAGACTACGAGCATATAACAAAAAAAGTAACAAGTTAACAATAAATAAATAAATAACATAATAAATCTATGAAAATTAACAAAGAATCAAAAGTGCAAAAAAGATCAACAGATAACAAACGAACATACCAACAATTGATGGGGGTGTGGGGGTAGACCCACATGCAAAAAGTCAGAGTGTATGTGCTCCTGGATATTTTATAATTTTAAGCAGTAATAGTGTTGTTTTTAAAGTGACTTTTAGTGGTGTTTGTGTACTTTAAATTTGTAAACAAGATGTTTGTTTTGAATTTGTGGAAACTTTAAGTTTAAAAAAGATAGGTGAGAAAAACAAATAAATAAACCTGTTAGTTGGAAGGAAAAGGCAGGGCCATTTCTTATCTGCTCTGATAAGAAGGGTCAGTCAAGTGAACTCTGTACCACCTGCCGCCTTGACTGACCTTTGGCTGGTGATTGTGCATACTGATTAGCCAACCTTCTGTCAAGATATTCTAGGGGATTGTTTATAAACATTAAGTGACAGTTCTATCTAAACAATATTATTTCAAATTATACTTAATTTATTAACTCCAAATTAATCGAGTATTGCTGGAGTACACTGACCTATCTAGTACTGTGTTTAACAACTCACCTATCAATAAGTAATAAATTAATACTATTTTTTAAATATATTGTTATTACTTAATAATTCAGGTTGCATCTAAAATAAATTACAATGTCCAATAACAAATCTCAGCCTAAATATAAAGTTGGCGACAAAGTGTTTGCAAAGGTAAGGGGATATTCTCCACGGCCAGCGATTATTGATGAAGTTAACTGCAATACCCAATTAATAAAATATGATGTAACATTCTATGGTACTAAAGAAACAGCATTAGTTAAGGAGGTTGACATATGTGGGTATTTGGAAAATAAAGCACGACTTGGCAATAGTAAAAGTACTGATTTTAAGAAGGCAATGAAGCTAATTGAGAAGAGTTTTTCCAATTCTCCAGACAAATTGCAAAAAGCAATAAGTCTAAAAACAAAAGACACAAGCATTAGTAACCATGAATTCTCCTCTAACAATTTTACCCCCACACAAACACAAACACATCCAGCAACCAGTAGTCCACTTCTCCCTATACAAGACTCACACCAGGAGGTATATAATAAAGAGGACTTGTACGATAGTAATGTTTCTATGTCCATTAACAGTGTCAATTCTGAACAAGAAACCTTAGAAAAGGAATTAGTAGCAGCTAAACAAATTGCTAAAGAATTGAAAGAACGCTTGGAAATATATCAAAGAACTCCACCTGCTGCTGAGGTGCTAGCCGACAGCCCTCGGACACGTATTAAAAGGTTAGAAGGTTCACTAAGATTACATGAAGATAAGATTTACAGACTGAATAAAGTTAACAAAAAGCTAATTGATGAAAAGAAGGAATTAACTAACTCGTTGATTGATTTATCCTCACAGCAACATAGCATAAACTCTAGTTCTGTAAACCAAACTGACAAGTTCTATTCCAACTTGATAAGTGATAAAACAAACACCTTGCATAGAAACCTTTGGGACAAAACAAAGATCTCACTCTCCCTTCTAAATAATGAATGGGTAGGAGATGAAATCATCACATTCTACTATGACCTCCTCAACTCCGTAATACTTCGTAACAAGAACATCCTTCTAATGAATCCTGTGATTGCTCAAGCTATGAAGTGTCTAAGTGATGTTGAATATTTGTTGAAAGATTTGAAATTATCTGATAAGACTCACATTTCCATTCCAGTAAATGACTCACCTGCAATGGACGAGCCAGCCAAAGGGGGTACTTCCGGTACACATTGGAGCCTTTTACTATACGTCAAAGACAATAAGGAATTTTACTACTATGACTCTCTTAAACTTTGAGCATGCAAAAAAAATAGGCAACACCCTGAAAAATCATTTGAAAATGAAAGAAGTTGTAAATTTTACTGTAATCCCCTCACCACAGCAGGACAATCAATTTGACTGTGGCATTTACCTTCTTCTTTTCACTGAAATTATTCTTAAACGGGTCTTGCAGTCCAAGCCCTATGAGTATCCTTTAAGAGAGAAGTTGTTCCCATGTATGGGTACAGGTGTCATGCTAACTAAACGAGCTCAACTTGCCATGATATATTATAACACCTTACTTTCACTGGACTATATGGCAGTTGATGATATGATGCTGAGCCCTGCAAGTACTGCTGTGCAGCCATGTAGTGTTAAATCTGTGCTCGACGTTAGCACACAAACACTAAGCCCTGCTGATTGTCTAACTACAACAATAACACAAACAGAAACAAATCCAAATCAATGGGTTACAATAAACTCAAAAAACAAGAAGCATCAGTGCATAAATGCAAAACCTAAAACAATACCAGTAAATAATAAAGCTGACTACACTGTTCCTGTACAAAACTATTTTAGTGTCCTGACTGATGAAAGTCAAAATGATAATTTTAAAGCATCTTACAGTACCTATTCCAAAGATCTTGCAACAAGTACATATACAAATCCAGAATTGAGAAAAAGGCAATGTCACATTTCTCGGGAAGGAAGTAATAGAACAAATCTTACAGTAACGCATGAAAAAAAGCATGAAAACAAGACCAAGACCAAGAGACTCCCTAAGCAACATAAAGTGCTAGTAATGGCTGACAGTCATGGCCGGAAATGTTCGGAGCTGCTTCAAGAGAAACTAGGTGATCACTATAATGTTTCTGCCATATTTAAGCCGAATGCCAAATTTCGATCTGTGCTGCAAGACATTAACAAAGTGACAACAACTTATGGTGAGAACGATTATGTGATTATAGCTGCAGGTAGTAACAATATAGCTGAAAACTTTGATCCTCAGAACTGTAATGATTTTGATTTGAATATTGTTGAACCTGTTCTTCAAAGGACTAATCTCATGGTGCTAAGGATACCTTTTCGTTTTGATACACCTAGCTTGAATCGTAAAATAAGTGACTGCAACAAAGTAATAAACTACAAAGTCGCTAACCTTGCCAAAAAGTATAAGAATATGCTCATTATTACAGATAAAACTAAATTCACAAAATTGGACCATACCAGACATGGCCTGCATCATAACATGCAAGGGAAGAGGAAGCTCTGCCAAATGATAACGGTGGAAATTATGAAAAATGCAGCTAACAGGGAAAAACATCTCGAGTCACAGCAGCCACTGCAACCTAAGACACTTCAACAGCCCGAGACTCCACAGCAACCCGAGACTCTACAGCAACCTGGGACTCCACAGCAACCTGAGACTCCACAACAACTCGAGACTCCACAGAAACGCGAGACTCCACAGCAACCCGAGACTCCACAGCAGCCCGGGCCTCTGCCTGAGCTCCTCTCGCCTTCAGCTGCAGAGATCAGTGTTGTGGGGGGAATAAAGTCAATGGGAGTGTTTATGATGTGTCCCCTCAGGAGCTAGTGAATTTTTCTCTTATAAGTGATTGTAGCCCTTTTAAAGGATGGTCCGCTACTGCAAATTTAGATTGTAAGGAGCCAAAAAACGTAATCAAAACTCAACCACAAATAAATACGTAGATCCTAGTAAATCCTCTTATAATAAGCTAGAACTCACAGGGCCATGTAAATTTAATCACTGTTGTCATTTTTCTATCTTACATAGTAATATCCAGGGTCTATCTTCAGTAACTAAAGTTGATGATTTCAACTTATTTATTGAAAGCTTAAAATGCAAACCTGCAGTTATTTGTCTCACTGAGCACTGGTGTAATCAATTTAATGATTTTAACCTTAGCAAAGTCAATGAATACAACAATTGTTCAAATTTTATTAGAACTGGTAAAAGTCGTGGTGGCTCATGTATATTAGTCAATAATCAATTTGAGGCAAAACAGCGTTCAGATATAAATTCGTTTTCCAAGCAATCTATCTTTGAATGCAGTGGTATTGAATTGCAATTGGATACTGGAGTGATCATAGTTTGCATTTACCGACCACCCAGCAAATTGAAAAAAGATTTTGAAATGTTTTTTCAGTTCTTAAGTCAATGTTGAAATATTTAAATAACAATCATCCAAAACATCTAAAAATTCTTTGTGGTGACTTTAACATTAACTTATTAGAAAATAACTTCACAACCCAAAAGTTTGTTAATATCCTAAATTCCTTTAACATGAAGTTTTCATCTTTCTTACCAACAAGAATTGCAAGCAAATCTGCATCTTGTATTGATAACATTGTAATTAGTTATTTTTTTAAGAATTTTGATTTACAAGTAATAAGTTCAGACTTATCAGATCATGAGGTACAACTCCTATGTCTCCCACTTAGAACCAGTAAAAAGTCAAATACAATAAAAAGAGATAATGTATGTTCAAAAAAAAGAATTTATTCAGATGAAAAAATAAGCTGTTTTATGGAGAAACTTAATGCAGAATCTTGGAAAGATTTGCAGGTAAAGGAATTAGAAATTAATAGGGCATACAGTATATTTTTGGATACCTTTTTGTTTTACTTTAATGACTGTTTCCCAGTAGTTAAATGTAAGAATAAGTCCAGCTATAATAATAAAGGTTGGGCTACAACAGGTATAAAAATATCGAGTCAAAAGAAAAGATACCTGCATAAAATGAGTAAGAGTTGTAAAGACCCTTGTTTTTTAGAATACGTTCGCAAGTATAAATTGGTATTTAAAAAGTGTGTTCAAGCTGCTAAAAGAGCCTATAATAGTAATTTCATAAAGAGGTCAAAAAATAAAGTCAAATCTGCCTGGCATGTAGTGAAATCAGAAACAGGCCAAATAACAACTAAGAAGGAAATAATCGCTCTAAATAACAACAATGGAAAAATCACTGACCAAAATGAAATTTCTTCTTATTTTAATAACTTTTTTATAAACACCTGTCAGCGTTTGAATTTAAATATTGATTCCAAGGATGCCATGTCATTCCTGACCAATGTTAAGTTACCTTCCATCAATTTAACTACTTTTGAATATACATCTCCTAAGGAAGTAAAAGAAATTCTTAAAGAACTTAAATCTTCAAAATCAGCTGGATGGGACGAAATCCCCACATTCATTCTCAAATTATGTTCAGATTCTTTGTCTAGCCCTCTTTCACTTTTAATAAATAAATCTATTTCACAGGGCACATTTCCAGATGCTTTGAAATACAGCATAGTTAACCCAATTTTAAAAAAGGGCGATCCCGAACAAGTTGACAGTTATCGACCCATTTCCATCTTACCATCTTTCTCAAAAGTTTTTGAAAAGGTTTTCCTTAAACGCCTGGCAGCATACTTTGAAAATAATAATTTCTTTTATGATGGCCAATTCGGGTTCAGAAAAAATACAGACACAACAAAGGCAATATTCGAGTTTGTAAATCACGTCTCAGAGGCCGTTGACAGGTCACAGTTTACTGTTGGTGTTTTCTGTGACCTGTCAAAGGCCTTTGACTGTGTTAACTACAAGTTACTCATTGATAAATTACAATATTACGGTATAACAGGAGTAGCACTTCAATTGATTAAATCCTATTTATTCAATCGCAAACAGTCAGTTAAAATAAACAATTCTATACAGTCTTCTTACACTCTGGTCACTGATGGGGTTCCTCAGGGCTCAATTTTAGGTCCTTTTTTATTTCTTGTATATTCAAATGACCTTCCTTTCATAGTCAATCATTTTAGACTCTTAACTTATGCTGATGATACATCTTGTATTATCAAACATCATACTCCTCATGACTTAGCAAATTTTTTCAAAGGTGATATGGAATTGATGAATTCCTGGTTCCAGAGTAATGGTCTTCTTCTTAACAATAGCAAAACTTTTGCCATAAATTTCCATTCAAACTATTCAAACACCAAACAGTCTGATGATTCATATTTACATAGCCTAATTAATACATCTCAAAATGGCAAATTCTTAGGCTTACATCTTGATTGTAGGTTAAAATGGGACCTTCACACCAGTCATCTGTCTAAGATATTAAGTAAAGCGTTTTTCCTCATTCGAACTCTCTCTAGGACTTTAGATATTGCCACTCTAAAAATGGTTTACTATGCATATATCCATTCACACTTAACTTATGGTGTAATCTTCTGGGGTGGTGCCCAATCTAGTGACTCAATTTTCAAGATTCAAAAAAGCATTGTTCGGACAATGTTGAATAAAAATTCGATGACTCCAAGTAAACCTCTCTTCAGAGATTTGAATATTTTACCTCTACCTTGTATCTATATTCTACACACTCTTCTGTTTGTCAAGAATAATTTTCAAAAATTTACTCTGGTCAATTCAAATCATAACTATTCAACACGTAACAATCAACTTCAGTACCCTCTCCATAGATCCACAGCCTTTGAGAAAACCCCTTCATACCAAGGTGTCCGATTTTTCAATAACCTTCCCTCTAAAATAAGAGAAATTTCATATTACAAAGATTTTAAAAAGAAATTGCATGACTACTTATTTGAAAACATGTTTTATAGTGTCAATGAGTTCCTTGGCTTAACATAATTTTAAGAGCAGACAATTGTTTGAAGTTTATTTTGTAGCATTATTTAACATTACTTATGTAGCATGTTATTTACATATTATTTAAGTAGACTTAGTCATCTACCATTAAGGCATTCCTACCTTTGTATATGGTGTAACATGACTGAATAAATAAAATGAAATGAAAATGAAAATGATAAAACGGCACTAATTCACTGCTTTGATTAATGATTTTACTTTCTTTTTAAAGCTCCTTAAATTTATGCTATTGTTAAATATATTTATTATTTCATCAGCATATTTATTAAATATTTTAACTGAAGAATAACATAACTGATTTCTTAATATATTACGTTTATAAGGCGGAATAACAAGGGTATACGTTTGTGAAGCTCTTGTGTTTTTAATATATAATTTACTCTCATACAAGTCAAGATTACTTACAACAAAATTAATTACTGCAAAAGTGTATAACTCTGAAACTGTAAATAAATCTAATTCCCTAAACATACTGCTAATACTCTCATACTTCTTCCTGTTACAAACGTTTCGCAGAGCAAAATAGTCTACGACAACCTTTCTCCAGACCACTGGGGAGGGTTGGGTCTCATAATCTGTCTATTGTCCACCCCTGAGGCGACTCAACCTCTGTTTTGTCCTAGACTATAACCATCCTTATGGGCCAGCTGTGCCTGTTTTTGTGTGAGCCAGGATTTGAAGTGGATGTAGTTTGACTAAATCACCGACAGATAGTGCTGATTGTAATCTATATACTTAATACAATAAGGTTTTTTTCTGTTAGATCCCTTTTTTAGCCATCCTACTTAACCGATTTTGACGATTGAGGTGTCATTTTAAAGCTCATGATGTAGCGCACCGGCGACTGATAATTAAAATTGGCATTTCTTTTACGGCTTCGACCCCCAAGCCTTTGATTTATTTCTAGAGGGCGCTTTCAACGCTCCAGTGCTGAGCAACTTGCGTTAACATGGTTTTAAAATGTGATTGTAACTTAACAGCTGATTACCTTTAGATCGATTTTTAACCTAAGTCAGATTGTAAACAAAAATAGAAAGTCTATAGGATTTGATTCATTTGATGAAAACTAATTCTTAAATGGGACACTGTTTTGGCAATTGTAGACAAATTGAGGTAGGAAAATCATTCTTAATGGTGCAGAAAGAAGTGGAAGGCAAGAGAAAACCGAGTCGATGAGATTAGCGAAAAACATACGTAACCTTCGTCAAGAACAGAGAACTGCCGAGAGACAAAGACTGAAAGAACATCAGAGGGACACTGCACCACTTATCTACTTGAAGCAACTTAAAGAAGATGTTAGGGCATGAATACGCGAACAAAAACTTCCAGTATACTACTGTTGTGCCAGAAGACAAATTAAAATACCTAATGCTAAGGTGATGAACAATGTGTGTGTGTTTTTCAGCTAAGCTTTTATTTGTTTATGTCAGACCTTTAAATTGCACTTGAAAGGTCAACTTGAGTAATAACGGCGAATTCGAAGCTTTAACGCGCAGACAACTTGAAAAACCAAAAACACATATGAAAGGACCTTTAAACAGGAGAGTTTTTGCAGGCTTTGAAATGAGTTTTGGTATTTAAGTTTTAATATCCATCATAGTGTTCGCCTGTTTAGTAAATATTTCTCCTACTTCTTCTTATCGTAGGCGAGTTCCTCAAAAAAACAAAAATAATAATTTTAAAATGCGCAATTTGCGCATGGGGCCCCTAGTACATATAAACTATTATTATGATATCAATATTCAGATGGCTGTAACAGCAATGATTAAAATATATGACTTATGTTCTGTTTTGAAATGGTTCTGTTTTGAGAAAGGACTTATATTTTCTGAATAAAGAATGTATCCATTTATTGAGTAGATTTATACCTTGTTCTTACTTGTGACGCTAGCCCTTGGGGAGTAGAGCGGTATTATCGCATTTGATTGATGACCAAGAAAGGCCAATAGCTTTCGCCTCAAAATCCTTATCTCCCAGTGAAAGGAACTATTCACAGCTCTTGCTTTGGTTTTTGGAGTCCAAAAATTTCATAAGTACATTTATGGTAGAAAAGTTATTTTACAGACTTACCATCAACCACTTATAGCAATATTTGGATCCAAGAAAGGTGTCCCAACTCTGGCGGCAGCGCGTCTCCAGAGATGGGCCCTGATTCTGTCAACATATAATTTGGAAATCAAGTATCGGAAGGCGGCTGATGTAGCACACGCAGATGCATTGTCACATTTGCCACTTCCTGATAGTGAGTCTATTGAGCTTGACTGCAACTATTTTTCTCATGTTGTCTTGTGTGGAGGCTATGAACTTTTATTGTACGACTAGTGATAGACCAACAATAACAGCATCTGATGTAGCAAGGATTACAGATAGGGATCCTCTACTGTCGAAAGTGAAAATGTGTGGTTGGAGGTTTTCGGACAAAGATCCTAATTGGAAGTTTTCTTAAGAAAAAAAGATGAGCTGTCAGTTGACCAACACTGTTTGTTATGGGGTTCCAGAGTAGTCATTCCTCAGAAGTTGCAGAATTCGGTGTTACAGATGCAACATGATCAACATCCTGGCATTACTCGCATGAAGCTTCTTGCCAGATGTTACGTATGGTGGCCAGGGATAGACCAGGCTATTGAAAAGGTAGTCTCCAACTGTCAGGTTTGTCAGTTTACTAGAAATTCTACTTCTAGGATTCCACTACAGCAATGGCCCATGGCTAAGTACAGATGACAAAGAGTGCATATTGATTTTGCTGAAGATCCTTACTCTCGACAGCAGTTACTAGTCATAGTCGACAGTTATTCGAAATGGTTAGAGGTGTTTATAATGAATTCGCTTTCTTCGGCTAAGACAATTGAACGGTTAAGAACCTTGTTTTCTTCCTATGGGTTTCCGGAGGAGTTAGTCAGTGATAATGGTGGCACTTTTACAAGCTATGAATTCAGAGAATTTTTGAGGAAAAACTCGGTCAAGTTTACTCTTACGCCTCCATATCATTCAGAGTCAAATGGGGCCGCTGAAAGATGTGTTCAGGAAGTCAAGAATCTTATTCGCCAGATTTTAGAAGAAGATTTAGGAAAGAAGTATTCTAATTTACAGCATAAACTGGATAACTTTTTGTTTGCATACAGGAATAATCCGACTTCCGTGACAGGCATGACTCCAGCAGAGCTTCCACTACTGGCTCCTTCTTCTCCTCAGGTGGCTGCTACAAAAAAGGAGGTCTGTCTACGAAGATCTGGTTGCACAATTAAAAGACTTCAAAAGTTGAATTTATAGTCAGAAGAGGAAGAGATATTTTCAAAAATAAAATAATTTAGAATCAAACCAAATTTGTGTTGTGAAGAATGTAATATATATAAACTGTTATTATGATATCAATATTCAGATGGCTGTAACAGCAATGATTATAATATATGACATATGTTATGTTCTGTTTTGAGAAAGGACTTATATTTTCCAAATAAAGAATGTATCCATTTATTGAGTAGTTTTATACCTTCCTGCAATATTACACTGATGTAAATGATTTATTTCAGCTATTTATTTCAGTTTTCAAAACTTAATATGCGAGAAAATAAGGTTCTTGATCTCATGATTGCTCTCTGAACACAATATTGTCAAAATATTCCCTCCTGATAGCGTAATTAATAGTTGACTGTAGTATACTCTATTGGAGAATGCTGTAACTAAGTATTCTTACAAATCCTGGCTCACATAAAAGTTGGTACACTTTTTATAATGGCAATGGAAAGTCTCCTCCTGATTTAAAGACAATGCCTTTACTTTGTGCTGTAAAACCCTGACAATGTACCTGTCTGTGTATCACTTTTGTAATAACTGATACAGATTTAGTATGTACAATAAAGATTTGTCATTGTCATAATTCTGTATCCGGTAATAACTCCTTTTTTGTGGCACACTGTCTTTTCAATAGTCAAGCAGCTTTATTCATTGTCATGTAAATTGGTGGAACAGTGAATAGTGTCAAGACAAAACAAGTTAACTTAACACGTTCGCTACCAACAAGTTAAAAAAAGCCATTTCCAGAGGCCAACGTCAAGTACAGTTAACGTGCAAAACTTCCCCACAGCCCGACGTCAACAGTAGACGCACGGGTCCATCCCAGTGGACCGACGTCAGCTATTGTTGATGTGGACACACTGTTATTATTGCGTTTTACTTCATATCGGTCTGCTTTTTCGACTCAGTTTTTGTGTGTCGGTCCACAGGAGAGTCCCTAGAATAAAATTACTTTTTTTGGTGTAGTTAGCGTTGATCATACTTATTTAGACATCTGTGGAAAAAAGTATTATGTTACTTTTGGTCTGTGGCGATGCCCACATGACTGTGTTTGGTCTCTGATGAAAGTCTGTTTATAGAGGTCGGTCAGTGGCGATTCGTCAACTACAGTTGGTGCTCGGTAGCGAACATGTTAAAACAAACAAAATAAAAAATAAACCTACTGCATACAAATATTTTTGTGGCTACAGTTATCTGGAGCAGGTGCAAAACTCTTATAATGAACATAGAGCTAAATTTATAATATTCTCCTTAAGCATCGCCTTAAATTTTCCCCAATTATTTTGTTGTTTAATACTTTCAGGTACATAATTTAAAAAACCATCACCTGCATATGACGTCTTTTTCTGATAAAATTTGAACCTGCGAGGCTGGATTATCTCATTCCTTCTCAAATTGTAAGAGTGAAATAATGGTATTGATTTGGAGTCTAATGTCCGGTTTTTGGCAATAAGAATTGTTTCAAATATATATTGACCGTAAACCGTGAAAATGTTCAAATTCTTAAAATGTTCTTTGGCCTAATCGTCACGTTTAAGCATAATTCTAATAGCTTTTTTTTGTTTCTTCAAAATGCTATTCATATTAAATTTTTTCCGATATTCAAGCCAGAACAATAGAGCAAATAATTTATTTAATTCGCCAACAACTAATATTTTAAACATCGCTCTAATACTGTTTTGCTTTCTATTACTGTAGTTATGATGAGGACGAGGCTCTTTTCAGGCCCAATTACACTAGACATGACCTTTGACTGTAAATAATTAAAGTCAATGACGTGACCCTTGACAACCCCCCCCCCCAACCCCATCACATAACATGAGAAAATTCAAGTAAATAGGCCTCCTGTTCTGTTGTGGTCCTCCAGCCAACCAGTACTCATGGAATATACACATATCAAATTTCATCTCAATTCAATGCCATTCATCAACTTCCACGCTCATTCCCATTTTCAATACCAAATAACAACAGATTATTTTTCTAATTATCTCTTTCTCTCTTATATTTAGCCATTATTAACTGAAAGAAATTCGGGCTTACGCACAGGCGTCTGTCCATGTAAGCCCTTGCTTGTTTAAATGGCTTAAATTGTAATTAATAAAATTTCTATATTGTATATTTGTCAAAAGAACTGATGTAGGTATCTGATGGGAATAAACGTTTTTATATATTGTTAAGAACAGAAAATACCGCATTTCTTAAATTACACTTGCTTTGATAGAAATTATTTTTAACTAGAGAGTACTCACCTTAGCTGGCGATGTTGTTCCATCTTAATTTTTCCACCAATGGCCTCTTCCATTGAATACCAAGGCCAGCTTTTCTACGAACACATTCTTCTACCAATTGCCAAACTGATCTCACTTGTTTTTCGAATCCTTCATTTTCTAATGATCGTAACAAGACCTTATCTTTGTACTGATAACTTTTAAACATTAAGCTAATTACTTTTCTCCCTGCAGTAATGTAATTCTCATTTGCAGGATTTATAGTGCTTGAATGTTTTAAAATACGACAGAAAAGGATGTGAAATAGAGAGGTTTTTATTCTTGAATCAAAATGTTGAATGATTAAGTTACACAAAGGAGTGAATTCAACACCTCTTCTCCTCATCATGTAAGTAAATTCTTTCTCAGCTCTTAGCTTTTCTTCCTTGATGAAATCTTCAGATGATAATTGATCTGCTCTTTTTACTCTGTCTCTAAATCTCATAGCATCAGCTATTGCGAGGTGTAACAGTTCACCGAGTTTTGGAATTTTGTCTTCTACAAGATCATCAAAATAGAATGAATAGACATTAAAAAAGCTCTCTTCCACACTTCTTTTTGATGTTGAAATAAGTTCACAGTTCACTCTTGGCACATCAGGATTTGTTACCACATCAGAACACGATTTAATAACATTATTAGATGGCAAAATGTTACTATTAGATGTTGACTGTAGTTGTGGGTCTACTAATAATCCCAGGCTTTTAACTCTGATAGTGCCTACTTTGGGCTTTGTTTCTTCTGAACTGCTTGTTTGATTATTTTCTTGACCTGAATGTTCAGGAACTCTCCATTCTTCATTCTTTCTAATGGTTTCTTTTTTTCCTGCAGTTACATTATTTTCTCCTCCTTTTGATAATGTATCTTCTTTCCCTCCTTTTGATATTATATCTTCTTTCCTACTTTGTGAAACAACATTTTCGACATTTATCATTTCAGCACTATCATCACTTTCAGAAATAACTTGACAGTCTCCATCACTTACATCAGACAAGCTAAATGTTTCACTTATTTTTAAGAAAGGTTCCACAGTTTCAGGACTTTCATGAATTTCTAGAACTTCGTCAACTGATTGTGGTACAGTGTCTGAATCTTCCCCAGGGCTTGATACTTCAGAGGCACTGTGCAGTGTAATAGCTTCAGAGGAATTAAATTGCTTTGATAAAAACTTTGCAGTCTTGTCAATTGGAGATTCCATTCCAAGTGTAGACCATAATTCTCTTATGGATGCAATATTTCTCGGCAAATATTTCTTTTTATGTCTCTTTTGAGACATGTTTTTAAAGTTAGGCCTTTTCATATGAATTAGTAAGTTATGTTGTTCTGGTGAAGCAGCTTGTAGCTTTTCTAGATGTGGTCTGAAATAAAAAACATTGGATGAAAATTTTTTACTATAGCACAATTTATATCACATTCTGCACACTAACCTTATTCAACATTTTACACTACAGTAGAACTCCTCATATCCAGTCACTGTTGAACTAAGGCTTGACTGAAAAACAATTTGGCCAGATAAACTAACCAATTACAAATACCCCTGCTGTAGCAGACCTGCTTACTCAGCGAATTTCAAATGGAAAAGAGCATATTTCAATCCAACATAGAGAGATTTGACATGTTTTTGTAAGCTCCGTAAGAATAACCCTGAGAATGAGTATGCAGGGTTGTGCCAACAGGTATGTTAAAATAAATGGTTTTGATTTAATATTTAGTAAATCAGAACTAGAAGAAACCATATACCAAGTTTTATTGAGATATGTTGAGAAATAAGCGAGATATAGAATTTTACTTACTTTCCATAAGGATAACATTGGGACAACGTACTGTATTTACCACTGTTTTCAACATCTCGGTTACGAATGGACATAGAGCAGTGATTCAAAATATTCTTGGATTTTCTTAACGAGTCCATGCGCAGTAAATTTCCGCGCATGTAGGGGAGGTAAAACCCCTCCCGTCATTCCTCTTTCCCCTTCAAACTACGTAACGGGTTAGAAGAACTTTTCCTTTTTAGTATGCAACTCCTATTTAGGAACATGTTTTTAATGTTAAGTTTTCATTTACCGGTTGCAGTTGTAACAGTTTCTTTTCACTATTATTTAAAAGACAGCTGTGAAGAAATTTTGTGTTTCTTATTTAGATCAGAGGATTAAAAGGAAATTACGCGTACAGAAAGGCTTTTTTTGTCGTGCATAATATATGAAATAGCGCATTTTAAGGGTGTATTTTTTCATGTTAACCACTCTTTTAATGTTTAGTTTGACAATCATAGAGTGTGCAGGGTACAATTTTCCATCTTTGTAGTGGTGAAGAACAAAAATGTAAAGATTACTCACAATTGAACTTGGCACTGCGTGTTTACCAGGCCTAGAAAACATTAGCAACGAACATGTTAAAACTGAACTTTAGGTGTCTGCCTGGTGTAGGCTTATTAGTGAACAAATTAGGTAAAGCGAATATTAAAAAAGCAATTATTAGATTCTTAAACGTAAAATATCAGAAGTTACAAAAAAAAACAAAAAAAACAATAAACTCACATTGTTATGATACCAGATGTAGAGCCTATTTGGTTGTTAAACACCGATTAATACTTTTTGAAAAGCCTTTTTTGATTGATTAAACAAATTTTCAGCATGGATCGTTCCTAAGCGCTCTTTCAAGGCCTCAAGCTGCATAATCCGCCGAATGTTTGCAGGGAAAGTCATAGGTTCACCCTGGTTCGACGATAGTGAACTCCCACCATTTTTGACGTTCACTCCTTCTCGTTATAGATCGCATTCGCATTCATCAGCACTCGATCTAGTTGGCCTAAAGCCCTATACATAAAAAAAGAGCTTGCATCACGTATCAGAAAATCCTGCACCGTCTTGGATATCAACGTTAATTTATCCGCTTAACACTGACGCATTCTTTTATGTTTATTGGTTCGCGAGTTTGAATCGCTAAACTAGTGGCACCTTACGTTGGTCTGGTGTGTCTGCAACCATTCTCATGCGTGAACGCTAGCGAACTACATTGAACGCCTGAGAACATAAGGGTAGGCTACTGTTACTCTTACCGAGTTCTAGGATCAAATACCATTCGTTTTAACCCTCTCCCATCATTATATACGATTTGCTAAACGTTTAGTTAAATTCATAATTAATTATGAATACTTGCAAAAATAATCATGCATACTTGAATTATGCCCTGATTATTTTTGAGATAAGTATTGTAACAGTCATGTTGTACAAACATTATCCCTTAAAAATAAGCATTCACATATAAAATGTGTAGCTAATCAATTTTTATAACATTATTTATATTCGACCATAGATTTGTTTTCTTGCCGATAGCCTTAATTTTAAGAGCTATCAACAGCTGTTTTATTTTGAAAACCATTTTTCTCCTGACGATATGATAACAAACATTATTCGTTACTAATACAAGTTGCAAAGTATTAGGTTCAGGGATTCTCGTATTAAAGTGTCATATGTAACAGATGTCACAAAACTGTTAAATAAAAAAAACAACAACAAAAATTTATTTGCTTCAGCCAATCGTGATCGAGCATGTCACGTTGAGGGACTGTGATTGGTTAACACTTCCCCTCACAAGATTCTCCATCTCTCTCCCACAGTATCTCAAAAAGTGGTCCCGTTAAGAAAATCGGTCAATAATATATTTTTTTTAGGTGAATTCAATGGTGCTTACAAAAATTGGATTATTTTTATTTTTCTTTGTAAAAAAACTCAAAAAACCCTCTTTTGAGAGGTTTTATCCCTCTTTACCCCCCCTTACCGGTGGTTCGAATGGGCTGATTTACGAACTCATTCGAATAATTACTATTACGAACAAGTTAGAATAATTATTATTTCACACGTCCATGCCAAATTTAATTGAGATCGGACCATTTTTACGCGAGTTATCGTGCTTAAAGACACACGCACGCACGCACGCACACACGCACGCACGCGCACACACACACACACACACACACACACACACACACACACACACACACACACACACACACACACACATCTTTTAAAGTAAGCCAGATATCAAAACTATATTTTGCATATCTTTTAGTACTAAAAAAACTACTTTTTTATGTATATGTCATTTCTGCCCCTAACCCCAAAATTGGATTTTGGGGGGTAGCCCAAAAGTAAGGTAAGGTAAGGTAACGTTTTTGAAATTTCATTAAAACAAGCTTTAGCTTATTTTTTACTCAGCAAATTAAAATGAGTGGTCATACGATGTGAGTTGATACTGGAGTTGGTTGGACCAAGGCCACACTACACTACAGGCAGGAGTCCTTTTGTGGTGGTATCACATTACGGAATCGTAGACGCTTTTATAATGTACTCTTATGGCAATTCACTGTCACACTCTTAAAACTATCGTGCCTTAAGTAATTCGTTTACGTTTTTGTTCAAAAACCATTATTTTTTCGAATCTACATTAATCAATGAATAACCAAATGCGGTCGAAAATAATTTTTAAAGAAAACAAGACATAATTTCATAAACTTAATAACCGGTAAACATTACAGGCAAGTAATTTGTTACTTTTCATCAGATGATTTGACAGTTTTGTTTCTTAATGTTTTCATTTCGATGTTCTAATTTTTTTTTAAATAATGTCATAATTTTTGGTAAATGTTTACGATTTTCATTTAATTTTAGTTGTTATTTCCAAAACAGCACTAGGAGTTCGGCCGGTGTTGTGAAATGGCATCAGGGGGGAGAGGGGGAGACTCCGGCCTGTAGTGTAATCCAATTTTGGGGGTAGGGGCAGAAATGACACATACATCAAATACCCCCGTTGCAGCAGACCTGCATACTCAGCGAATTTCAAATGCAAAACAGCATATTTCAATCCAAAATAGTGAGATTTTACATGTTTTTGTAAGCTCCATAAGAATAACACGGGGAATGAGTATGCAGGTTTGCTGCTACAGGTATATTAAAACTGGGTGGTTTTAATTCTATATTTATTAGATCTGAACTAGAAGAAGCTATTTACCAAGTTTTATCAAGATATGTTGAGAAGTAAGCGAGATATGGAATTTTACTTATTTCCCATCCATAAGGTTAACATTGGGACAATGTACTGTGTTTACCACTTTCAATATCTCGGTAACCAATTGACATAGTACTATGATTCAAAATACTAAATTGTTCGTTTTTTAAAACTGAATTCAATGGTGAAACCAAAAATTGGATCACTTTAATGTTTCCATATGAAAAACGCAAAAAACTCATTTTTGGGGGGTTTATCCCCCTTTACCCCCCCCTTCTGGGGGTCCGATCAGGCTGGTTTACAAACTCGTCCAATGGATTACCACTTTACACGTCTGTACCAAATTTCATAAAGATTACAGCCGCTATCGTGCTAACAGACACATAGATATATAGATATACTAGCCGTTGCCCGTGGCTTTGCTCACGATAAAAACTGTTAACTCCCGCTGCCTAAGTGAAGATAGGGCCACATACTGAGCTTATTATTATACAGATAAGGTACAAAAACGATTGACGACTTTAATTTAACTAATTAAACTTAATTTAACTTTTATATAGTACATATCACTAAAAAATCAACAAAACAACCCTAAAAACCCATAAAAACCATTATGAAAGTAACCAAATTATAAATCAGCTGTAAAATCCTATCCATATGTGAAGCTGAACCACCTGCTTGTTGATTGAACATTGAAAATTAAACAATAGTCATCCATTCCACTTGCGTAGGAAAATTTATAAACTTCGATCCCGCCAAAACCCCTTAAAACTTCGAATTAAAAAACCGTTCTTAGCGGATGCTTACGCCCTTAAGATCGTCCATGCAAAGGTCCAAGGTTCTAAGTCAAGTAGTTTGGGCTGTGCAGTGATAGATCAGTGGTACAGTAGAACCTCGATTAACCGTCACTCTTTTATCCGTCACTCTGTCATCCGTCACTGCTTCTGGGCTCGCAATATGTTGTAAATAATTGGCGTTGCACAAAGCATGGAAGAAAGTGCAAGCGCCATTGTGATCGAACGCGACTGTCCGCCGCTAATGACCTTGAGTTTCCGCCGAAAATCACCACTCCCACGCAAGGAGTAGTATGGGGGTGAGCGAGTTATTTATTACTCATTGGCATGTTGATTTTTTGGGTTATACGGCTCGCCTCTTAGTTCAGCGTCACATAGTGTTTGCTGTTACACACTACACAGTGTGTAGCTAGATACATACTGTTAATCAACTGCAGTACAGTAACTGTTGATTTTTAACGATGGCTGGTAAACGAAAACGAGTCTTACTAGGGCTTGACCAAAAGATCGAAATTATTAAATGTTTGAGGAAGGGCGAAGCAGCTACAAGTATCGCGCTGATGTATGGTGTTGGCGGACTCATTTAAAAGATGATGGACCATCTTTTAATGCGAGGTTATGTAATACTCTTACGAACACTGAATGAGCACAACATACAGTTTAGAAGGTCTGTAATTACCATTGTATGAATGTAATTTAAATATAAATATGTATTTTCCACTTATACAGGGTTTAATTTCTTCCAGAATATTTTAAATCTACGTATTGAACAGGTTTATAGCTAAATTTCTGTTATCCGTCTATTCTCTTAACCGTCACACTCCCGGTCCCGAGAGTGACGGTTAATCGAGGTTCTACTGTACTGTATTGGACAAATATAAAGAAGATGGACTTTCATTAACCAGAAAGATGTTTTCAGGAATCATCAAAGTCCGCAGGTCTGCAGTGATTTATTTTATGTTCTGTTCCAGACAGCTGGATGGTTTGGCTGGTTTGACATTCTAGTAAATTTCTTGCTTTTTCACATCTGTTTAAATATAAACATTTCATCAATTTATATTCTGCCATAAGGATAATATATGGGATCTTTGAGAGGGTCTGTGGCGGAGTCCGAGGGTCAGATCTGGATGAAAACTACTTAGTTGTCCTATTCAATGCCTAAAGAAACAGTGTACCAAATTTCAGCCTTCTGGGTTATTGGGAAGTTGGAGAATTAGTGATGAGTGAGACAGTGAGTGAGTGAGTCAGTGAGGGCTTTGACTTTTATAGGTATAGATTTTTATATTTAAAGAGAGAAAAAAATTCCTTAAGTACCCTTTTTTTAACATTTTATTATACACAACGCGTTTTGGAAATTATTCCATTTTCAAGTGTGTAAAATGTAACCTTAAACTTAAATACACATATAAAATAAATAATATACAAAGATCATATGTTTAAAATTCAAAAAAGTATAATTTAAAATTAAATTGTATACATATGTAGAAATTTGTCGTTATATATATATATATTTGTCCTTATTTCTTTTTCATGTCCATGATTTTGTCAAAGATTGGATTTTGTCTGTCAATTTGCATTATATTAAGAATGTTGTTTGGTTCTGTTTTTTTATGTCTGTAAATATGAAACTCTTCGAATACATTCATTTTTCTCCTTTTTTCATTATATTTAAAACGTCCATATTTTCATTAATAGTTTTGTATTCATGATCTGTGTCAAGGATGTGTTCTGCAAATGATGATTTTTGTGTGGTTAAATTACATGATTTTATTGCTTGTATATGTTCTTTGTATCTGCAATTGAAGCTACGTCCTGTTTGTCCAATGTATATTTTAGGGCATTGGTGACATTTTAATTTATAGATACCACTTTGGTCATACATATTAGCTTGTTGGTTGTTTTAAGCGAATTTCCCCTATAGGGAAGAAGCTATTACCGTAGATCTCATGGTAAGACCTAAGCCCGTGACCATGATAACTTTTCGTTTTGGGGCCCCCAGAAGTCAAAAACACTATTCGTTCAAATTTCTAGAAATATATATATACTGTCTGTAAGCACGATAGCGCTCACAAAAATGGTCCGATTGGAATGAAATTTGGCACAGACGTGTAAAGTAGTTCGGACGAGTTCGAGAACCAGCCGGATCGGACATTGGAAAGGGGGGAAGGGGGGGATAAACCCCCAAAAAATGGGTTTTTTGAGTTTTTTTAAATAGAAAAATAAAAATAATCCAATTTTTGTTGGCACCATTAAATTCAGCTAAAAAAAAAAACAAACAATTTAGTATTTTGAATCACTGCTATGTCCATTGGTTACTGAGATATTGAAAGTGGTAAACACAGTACGTTGTCCCAATGCTAACCTTATGGGAAATAAGTAAAATTCTATAGATCGTTTATTTCTCAACATATCCTGATAAAACTTGGTAAATAGCTTCTTCTAGTTCAGATCTACTACATAATGAATTAAAACCATCCAGTTTTAATATACCTGTAGCAGCAAACCTGCATACTCATTCCCCATGTTATTCTTATGGAGCTTACCAAAACATGCCAAATCTCGCTATGTAGGATTGAAATATGTTGTGTTGCACTTGAAATTTGCTGAGTATGCAGGTCTGCTGCAACGGGGGTATTTTAGATTACTTAGTCTTTGTATCATTTTGAATGTGTTATTTTTTGTCCTGTAGCTTACTTTCATAGGATCCTTCAAATGTTTTTCTTAACACGTTAACTGCCACGCCGACCCGAGGTATAGGTAGGTCCGGCGGAGCAACCTGCCGACCCGATTGGGTCGGCAACCGGAGTAGTGCAGCGTTTGACCGAATCGCCGATAGATGTCTCTGGTAGGCACCTAGCTGCACTCTGGGGAACTAATATGACGTAGTACATCCCAAGCCTTCTAGATAGCGTTGCAGCAGTTTTCTAAACCTACTGGAAGTGACTCAAGCATTCGCGTCAATTTCGCAGATCCGATCGGGTCGGCATCGTTTCCTAGCAACATTTCTCATTATTAAAAACTATTTAATATCGTTTAATACACCTAATATATCATTGTTCTTGAGTTTATCTTATCTTTTGTGTGTCCAAAAATCGATTACAAAGCATTTTACTGGGATATAGCATTGTTTTCATAGTTTCTAATTTTGCTGTGTCGGTCCGATCGGGTCGGCACGTGAAAATAGCATCGAATATTTCTTTAAAAAAATTAATGCTGACCCCGATCGGTCACCAATTTTTTTACGTGTATTTTTATTTATTTCGTTAAAAGTCATCATAACTAACCTCAAAAAGTACAAAAAAAAACACATAACTAAAATTTCAACAAAAAATGTGCGTGGCACTACGGTAATCACAGGGCTTGTAACAGTTCTTGAGGTTGAAAAAAATAAAAAAAATAACTCAAATAAGAAAAAAATAACCAAAAAAACCTTTTGTACACAAAAAATGCTGCTAAAAATTAGAAAACCGGTGTTATATTGGGGATAATACATTCTTAACCTTGGTAAAAAAGGAAAATCTCGACAGACTAATCACAAATCTGCCTAGATTTGACGGCGAGACTTGGTTTTCACGCAAGGAGACTTAGTTTTCACGCATTTTAGGATGATGAGATTCGTCTGCCGCGATGCTGCTACGAGATCGTCTGACAAACGATTACTGTAAAACAAGGCTTTGTAGCAGTTCTTGAGGTTGAAAAAAATAAAAAAATAACCAAAATTCCAAAAAAAATAACAAGAATAACCAAATTCCAAAAAAAAAACAAAAAATAACCAAGAGCAAAAAAAATAACAAAAAATAAAAAAATAACCTGTTACAAGCCCTGTAAACAGCACAAAAATATGAGTGGCAGCTAACGTGTTAAAGCTTTACTCAAATAACACATTCAAAATGATACAAAGACTAAGTACAGTGGAACCTGGATAATTCGAACTTGTATAATTCAAAATCTTCTTTAATTCGAATATTTTTCTTGGTCCCTGGCATTTTGTATCCTAAACAATGCTAAAAATTCGTCAATAATCTTCTATACTTATTTAATACGCGAGCAGTTTTTTTGTTACAAAGACTCCTCCTAAACTACTGAACGATTTTCATGTTTTTGGTGTCATTGGAAAGAGCTTGGCATGAAGTTTTGCAGGAAATAAAATTTAAAAAGGTTTGACTAAAGGGAAGAGCCCTAGACGCCCTTAAAGTTTCATATTAGCCCATAAGATTTAACATGGGAATAGAAATTTCAAATAAAGCAGCTGATTGGAGCAAACAAAGTTTTTCAGCAAAGCCATATGTTGTTAATGGAATTGAAACCATTGCATGTAGAGCTGGAGGAGTTTCAGTTGATGGAAGATGTAAATAAATAAACTATTATCCTAATACATACTTAAGGTCAGAATTCAGTTTTAAAAACATTTATTTTGAATCACATGTGTGAAGATCTTAATATTTTCATATGTTTATATTCCAAATTAAAAAAAAAAATTCTTAAGTATAAATTCTATCAATATAAATAGAAATTAAAGAAAAAGAAGCAGACTTAACATTCATTAAGGGTATAAATTTATTGAACCATTTTAGTTCGGTTTAAGATTAAGACGGGTCGTACGCTACTTAGGGCCGCTTTCCCCAATTAAGGTTTAAAGTAAACGTGAATTTAATTTAAACCATAAGAATATTCTAATTTTTAAATTATAAACCATATTATCAGGAAAATTCAAATGTTACTAAACTTAAGTTTCAGAAGTTCAAATAAAACTAGATTTGGGGAAAGCAGCTCTTAGTAACATATACCCTACTGAATTTCAGAAAGTTTTACAAAAATACATTTAAAACCCAATAATACATTTTTACCCATTTAAAAACATTAGTGTTGTCTAAACAAATTTGCAGTCAATTTTCAAATAGGCCTAACAATTCGTTTTGCTTAATTTTCTTTCATATGGTGCTTGGGGTATTTCAAAATAATTAATTTATGTGTATTTCATCTTGATGAACTTGGTTGAGTGTACGCTTCAATTGGAGTTTATGGTGAATGGTAATGTGAAGCGTTTGTGAGCAATCATCTACAATTATCCTAAAGAAATTTACATGAAAATGTAAATTAATTTAGTTCAACTATGAAATGCTAACCTTGAGTGATGTGAACATGTAAATAATATAGTTTTAACAATTCTTTTTGTGTTTAGTGATGTTCTATAGTAAAAAGAACCCAGTTTCCAGTAATTCCTGTATAGGTAACTAGGTATAGGTATAGGTCAGTGTCAGTCCATTACATATGGACTTCTGGTATATGTGGCGGCAGGTCAAGCCAACTCCTTTGAGGTGCTCATAATATTCGTAGAAAACACTTAAGAAACATGGACATCTCTTTAAATATGAATCAGTATTCACAAGAAATTTAATAAAAAAGCTTTTGTAAAAAATTTCAGTACAACACGAAATTCAACCATAAAATTAATAAAATAGTTCTAGAATACTATACCATGATTATTTTTATGTTGAAATCAATACATAACAATTGCTCGATTTCGAGCAACAGGTTTACTAGTACGAATTTTATTTTGGATAATTCGAATTTTTTAAGTGCCAAATTAAGGTACATCAGTTTCATTCCACGACTGGAAATAGTTACAAATTCATTGGAAAACACTGTTTTACTACGACGTTTAATAAAAATTTAACGCCAGACCAATGGCGTGTCAGGTTATGGTCAAATGACTCATCCCTTTCACCTCCCAGGCTTCCCACCCTGCCCCAACATCGCTTGTAACTCGACACCAATAATGTAAACTAAAACAGTACAGAACGCAGTACAGTACAGACTGAGTTTGGAAACGGGTTGAGCTCGCCGGTGGCAGCGCCACTAGTCTTTTCGCACTTGATTCCGTGTAGAACGGCTCCCGGCAGACGAGCCATGCGCCAAACCTGATGCGCAGTTTTCTATGTCGACACAAAGGCTACTCAACACTGCGATCCCCTTCCCTCCCCCCACCAGCCAAACTAACTTGCGAATTCCAATGCAGCAATCCGTTGTTTTCGATCGTCCTTCAAACAAAGTGTTTTTTTTATTTGTGCAGTGTCTTGTTTTTAAGTGTTTAAAAGTTTTTACGTAACATTAAATAAGTGTAGTGATCATTTCGACAAAATCTCAGACCTATAAGACACTCACTTTAGCGGAAAGTCAATGAGCGTGCAATTGTCAATGTTACACGAAGTTAAGTTGGTAGCCTGAATAAAGTTCAGACGTAGCAGAACGTACTGTATTTTTTCTAGCAGAAATGCTTCTTTGTATTATCGTACGTCGCGTCGTACATAGTTTATACTTTAGGGTAGTTATTTC
Source organism: Flexamia atlantica (assembly GCA_035578135.1). Lineage (NCBI taxonomy): Eukaryota > Metazoa > Arthropoda > Insecta > Hemiptera > Cicadellidae > Flexamia > Flexamia atlantica. Next base: position 15,660,827 of record JAQJVK010000012.1, on the reverse strand, counting down.
TGTTTTATGATTACTGTTTTTGAACCCTTATAATTAGCGTTTGTTGATGAATTTATTCTTTTAGAGTGTCAATTTGATAAAGAGGTTAAATTCACAATTTGAAGTTTTAATGTCTTGGCCTCATTCTTCAGAACTTCTTTAATTCGAATTTATGGATAATTCGAAGTTTTTAGCTGGTCCCTTGAGGTTCGAATTATCCAGGTTCCACTGTAATCCAAAAAACAACCAACAAGCTAATATATACAGTAGAACCTCGATTAACCGTCACTCTCGGGAACAGGAGTGTGACGGTTAAGAGAATAGACGGATAGCAGAAATTTAGCTATAAACCTGTTCAATACGTAGATTTTAAATATTTTGGAAGAAATTAGACCCTGTATAAGTGGATAATACATATTTATTCATATTTTTTTTATTTGAAAAATGGTAATTTACCTATTGACCTATTTAAATTATAGGTCAATGGTAATTGCAGACCTTCTAAACAGTATGTTGTTCCCATTCAGTGTTTGTAAGTGAATTACATAACCTCAAATTAAAATGTAGTCCGTAATCTTTTAAATGTGTCCGCAAACACCATACATCAGCACGATACATGTAGCTGTTCCGAACTTCCTTCAACATTTAATAATTTCGATCCTTTGGTCAAGCCCTAGTACGACTCGTTTTCGTTTTTCAGCAGTCGTTAACAATAAACAGTTACTGTACTGCAGTTGATTCAAAGTACGTATCTAGCTACACACTGTGTAACAGCAAACTCTATGTAACGCTGAACTTCGAGGTGTGCCGTATAACCAAAAAATCAACATGCCAATGAGTAATCAATAATTCGCTCACCCCCATATCACTCCTTGCGTGGGAGTGGTGATTTTCGGCGGAAACTCAAGGTCATTAGCCGCAGACTGTCGCGTTCTATCACAATAGCGCTAGCACTTTCTTCCGTGCTTTGCGCGACGCCAATTTACAACATATTGCGAGCCCCGAAGCAGTGACGGATAAAAGAGTGACGGTTAATCGAGGTTCTATTGTATGACCAGAGTGGATCTATAAATTAAAATGTCACCAATGCCCTAAAATATACTTTGGACAAACAGGACGTAGCTTCAATTGCAGATACAAAGAACATATACAAGCAATAAAATCATGTAATTTAACCACACAAAAATCATCATTTGCAGAACACATCCTTGACACAGATCATGAATCCAAACTATTAATGAAAATATGGACGTTTTAAATATAATGAAAAAAGGAGAAAAAATGAATGTATACGAAGAGTTTCATGTTTACAGACATAAAAAAAACAGAACCAAACAACATTCTTAATATAATGCAAATTGACAGACGAAATCCAATCTTCAACAAAATCATGGACATAAATAAGAAATAAGGACAAATATATATATATAATGACAAATTACTACATATCTAAACAATTTAATTTTAATTTATACTTTTTTGAATTTTAAACATATGATCATTGTATATTTATTTTATATATGCATTCAATTTTAAGGTTACATTTTACACACTTGAAAATGGAATAATTTCCGAAACGTGTTGTGTATAGGCTAATAAAATGTTAAAAAAAGGGTACTTAAGGAATTTCTTTCTCTCTTTATATGGTCGTCATATGCACACTTGGGTTATTTCATCTCCTTTTGACCTGCAGATACGTATGGGGATGACTTAGAAATTTTATTTTGGTCGTCATATTGCGCCTAAAACGTATATTAATAGTTCATGTAATGACCGTGGGTGTGCTAGTGTCGCTGAGTGTATATTTCAATATACGGCATTTGGTGTAATACTGCGACCGGAAAACTTGGCAACACTGGTTCTCCCGGACGCATATATCCCTCGGTTCTAGAAGCTGAGGAATTTGAGCATGCATGAGAGCATTACGCGGAATTTTTGCTGATTATTGTAAAGTGGACTGTGGTGATACTAAAGAAGTTGTTTCGCCTACTTTCCGGGTGGTCGAAAACGAAGGGAGGGGAACATAGCGGGGAGTGTTAAGCATTAAAATGCATAACTTTTGAAAGCAGTAAATTATTTGGTTAAAACGTCATTTTAATAACACAAATTTATAAAATATATAAAAGAAAGTTATAAAATAAATAACAGAAAGTTATAAAATATATAACAGAAAGTTATAAAATAAGTTGAAAAATAAATTGGTTTCAGTTGAAGTTATTGTGATTTAGATTTTTTCTACCGGGCAGTATTCAGTACGTACATGGAGGACGGTGATTGTTTTGGAAACTGTGACGTCAATATCATTCTCAGAGTCAACATATTGAGCTAAATGCTGATGAACAATATTCGTCTTTTTTTGGTTAGGGAAATACTAATTCCACCAAAAGCTTAATATATTATAGAAATATAGAAATAAGTAACTTTAATAATATGCTGGTTAATTTACATTCATTTAATACGCTTTTAAATATTATAGGTTTTTTTTCTGAGTGTTGGCTAAATGAGGTGAGAGAGGGATGGGTCTGACTTAAACGAGACTAAACCGATGGGGTTCTAGTCTTACAACGTTTCTTGCAATCTTAAACATGCTTAACTAATCCAAGAAAACACTACCTAAGAAATGCTAACAATAATTTATGTCAAGGTAAATCAAGTCTAATTTACAATAATTATATAAATTCAACAAAAACATTAATAATACTTTTTAATTTGATATTTTTTCCAAACAGAACATTAACGAGGAATTATTACATTACAGAGTTTACTTATTCTTTTGCAACTGAACGGAAAGTCTTGACAGATGAACAAAAAATATCTAAATTATCAATTAATGAAAGTCTATTATACAATTTCAACACAGCTATCTGTGATCAAGTTTTACGTATTGAGAGAAGTTTTGACACCAACGTCAGTGCAAGAAAATTGGGGGATGAACAGCTTGTGGGACCGGGACCTGAGTTTTTGAACAGTTTCACTATTTTTAATTTGTTACTTACGATGGAAATACCATCACCGAAGCAGCCTCTAGCCTATATTGTATTACTGAAACATTAAAAGTTTTTATTGAATTTATATTTTTTACAAAATTTCCTGATCGCCTAATAAAAAACCAGAACGTTACTCTTACAGATGGAATCTATAATTACCTTGAACTTACATTTCAAATTGAAGACAATGCCCAGATCACGTATAAATGATTTAATATTGAGTGAAGTACCATCTATAAGTATAAAAGAGGATGTTGGTATATATATATATATATATATATATATATATATATATATATATATATATATATATATATATAGCATTGATAAACTCAGACACCGCTGGACCGATGGCCACGAAACTTGGTAGATACATGTAGAATTTTATGGAGTAGGTTTATACAACTTCAATTTCGTGATAACTTTGAGGGCTTAGCCCTGGGACCGTCTTAAAGGTACCCATGTCAGGGATTTTGAAAGAATTTGAGTTAGATTTGTTTACTAACAAAACATGTGAAAGTAAAATTTAAAACAGGTGATGTAAATAAATGGTATTTCTTTCTGCTATTTAATTGTATTTGTTTACATGAAGATTTGTTTCTTGGTGCCATATGGTTAATGAATTAAGACTTTTGAATATATTTTAAGTGCAATACACTATATAAAATGTTGGTATGTAGTATAAAATGAAATAAATAACTGATATTACTGAAGGACTTCTGTGATCACTGATCACTTATACTTGAAGGACTTCTTTTTTATGACAACTAACTGCTGTTTAAACAGGAAGAGTGTGCTACTGTTAAGTATTAATTTTATCTACAACACTTTAAAAAAATTGCTGGGACGGCTCATTCAATCTTTTTGTTCAATATAGAGTCTAAAGACGTAAGACAGCACTTTTTAATAATTGCTGGAGTGGAATTGTAATTTTTTGTTCAAGGTAGACCCTAAAACCTTAAGAAAATGATCTTTTACAGTGAATAAAATTTCAAGTCATGTTCTTTGGTTCCTCTGACACGTACGCCTTCATGAAGGAAAGAAATAGGATTTCTAATACGCAGGTCTGCTGCGACGGGGGTGCAATAAATTTCAAATTAAGGGTAACTGTGCTCAAGGCCCCACAGTGTGGCCTTGCTATGCTACATATGCGAGCAGATTCAAAGCCGTCGAAAAAGCCAAGGGTGCCATTCCTTATATCGTGCCCCATGATTATCTTCAGGGCAAGCTCAGATCCCGTGCGTTAAGCAGAAACGACCATAAATTCTTCTCGGCGTTTGTCTTGGGTGAGCCAGTCTCTGTAAATTCGCTTCTTGAGTGTGTGAGCGCATTCCTCTTCACCTGATAGCAAGATCGACTGGACAGCCGATACAAGCAAACAGCACTTGCAAGAGGAAGGACCGCCGATATTGGGCATGAGCCTACCCAGGGCAGCAACACCCTTTAGGGCTTTGCCAGTGGGGCGCTGGATATGGTCACATTTTTTATATAGACAGGCACTTTAGGCAGGAATAGAATACCCCCGTCGTAGCATATGTGTACTAAGAGCAAATTTCCAAAAACTTTTTTTTGTTTTATGGAAGTACATTTGATATGTTTGAAGTAGATTTTAAAACAAGAAAAATAAATGGGAAAGCAAAACGATATAATTGATGGGTAACAGTGTATGTTTAATTTTTATCGTGAGCGAAGCCACGGGTTCTTCTAGTATAAATTATAATTATAGCGATGAATGTTTTAATCCAACAGCCATGACCGCCAGACCTTCGTTAAAATCGGATAGTTTCTTTGGACAATGTTCCCTACAAAGGTAAGAAGAATCAGTGATTTTGATATTCGAATCTTCTTCAATTTGGCTGATATGCAGAAATTCGTATAGTTGCAAGCTTCAACGTATAACTTAAAGAGCTGGTATTTTTTTTTAATACGGGAAAGTGAACTGATGTTTAAGTAATTGAAGCTTGCAATGGTATGATGACAAGTAAAATAATAAAGAAAATAGCTACATTTTTTTCTTATCTTCGGAATAATGTTCGGAATGAATTAGGCTACATCACTCATTTTCAGACACTTGGTACACTTTTAAGCCCATTAATAATGCGTGTTTAAACTTTAGTAAATTATAATTCGACTAACGCTCCTGTATAAAAACTGAATATACACAAGTTTCATTGGGAGCTATCAAGAGTGTTCCCTCAGTAACCAGATACTTTTTAAATTTTGCCAGATACACTGAAAGTCTGCCGTATCATCTATTATTATTTTCATAGTTACCCTCGAGAGTAAGATGACCAGAATTTTGTAAGAGATTAGGAATGTAACCTTAGCTTTATATTTGAACGTACTTTTGGTACATTTTTCATCCATTCTCTGTCAATCCATACCCTTGCAAGCTTCAACGCTACTTAAACGACTTTTCACTTTCCTAAATGGAAGTGGCCAGATGTTTGAGTAGTATCGAAGCTTGCAATGATATGTATTTGTGTAACCAGGGGTGGATTTGGAAATTTGCCGTCCGGACTTCCGGCAAGATCGAGATCGTGTGATACTAAAGACAAACAAAAATTTGAATAATCTGTTAAAAGTAGCTGCGTAATAGGCTATGTAGAAATGAAATAAAGAGAAATTGTAAACCCTTCCTCAACACATTCCAGTTTTGTAACGCGATCACAGATCGCCATCGTCGCCTAAATTGACAAAACGAAATACCATACATTATTTCTTTGTTGTATCTTGACTTAAGCCTAGCTTTTAAACATAAACTCTAGTCAATGATAGAAAAATGGAATACGATGTAAAATAATACCGATTGAATAAATTTAAAAATATAATTTCTAGGCTACATAATATAAAGAATTACTGTATTACGATTACATTTAATCAAAAAATAGTTTATGATGAAATTCTAATAAAAAAATGTCTTATAAAGAATTTTTATTTGTATTATTGGACTTGGTTAATTCGTGCCTGCCGCCTTGGCCGGATCGAGTCGCGTCGTCCTCGGGACAGGACAAAGGACGCCGGCCGCGGTGCGATCAGTGATTACCGTTGCTGCCGTTCTACTTCAGGCATAAACACCATTTTAACAGCCCGTTCACCATTTGAACAGGAGGATGGCATTGTAAGCTAATCCTCCTGTACCACAAGTTTGTTTTCCAAGTGATTTTCTTTTGTAACAATGTATTATAAATTAATTCTGCTGTTAATTTTTTTTATCTGCCGCCTCTGAAAATTTGTTGATCTGGGCTGCAGCCCCTATAGCCCCCCCCCTCCTAAATCTGCCACTATGTTAGTTATAAACCAAATTTCATCGTTAGTTTCTGATCCATCTTAACCGTGTTGGGATCATGTGCCGAGAAACTCAGCTTTCATGAAATTACTCAAGCCTGACATACGAGGCCTCTCTATTAATTTCAAATTCCTTTAATTCTTAGAAGCATATGATATTTTCTTATTTAACCTTCTAGGACAGGCCTTTGCTGGGTACACTATTGAGGCGGGTGAAAAAAATTGTGAGGGAGCCAGGCAATGAGAAATCTTAAATAATGGAATTTATTTTTAAATTGCAATTTATTTATACTTTTAATCAGTTTGTAATTTAATGTAATCGTAGAATATCTCATATAGCCTAATCATTGAATCACCATGAAGCTCTGCAAGCTTGACTTTAGCTGGGCTGCGCACTTTGGGCCCCGTACTGTGGAGAGCGACCACAGAAACGGTACGAACTTAGTAAGGGAAATTTAATCTCTAGAACTTAATGCAGAATAAAACTTTCAAAGATGATCAATTCTAAATATTTTTATTTTTCAAATTTAATTTTTATCAATTTTTTTTAAGTTTTTCTTTTAGAACAATGAGTTTATCTCGTAAAGTTTGCGGTCAACAGTTCGGAATTTTAGTTGGCTGCTTCTTACTCCTTAATAAGATTGCTTCACATAACCTCAAAACATTTAATTGTAGCAAAGCTTCAGCTATTCCAGTTTGGCATTTGGTCTCTATTCGTCACCAAAGTCCCATTTCGGACCTTGAGATTTACTGTTTCCATGTTAAACTCCGTCATTTTGCCCCAGAATAGGTCACTTGCATGACGCGTGATGAAATGAACAATTTAGTACTAAAGATTTCAAGGCTAACGTTTAATAGGAATTTGTGGAGAATAAGCAAAATAATCCTATTCCCTTTTACTGAATTAGAAAAAAAACAGAATGCCTCAGTGATAGTGGAATGGCAGGTCGTCATTTTGCCTCAGTGAACAATTTATTCATGTATAAAGGCTAGAGTGAAAACTGGCAACGCTGTATGTCGCCACAGTGATGGTAAATATTTTGAATGGGGTTCACAACGATAGTTTAATGTAATGTATATTACTGGATGCCATTTTGTTTGTTGCATGTAAAGTCGTCACAATGATGTCTCTGTGGTTTCCTTACAGGTAACAAAAAAACTTGAATTGTGAGTTGATAATGTTGTTTCTTGAGTGTAAGTTAGAGTATTTCTATATAACAATCTAAATATACATAACTCCTCGAGGCGGTTGTCATACTGTAGGTGTTGTGTAAAGTCGCCACAATGATAGTGCGATCTATATATATAAATTCAAACAAATGGTGTTTTTTGCTTCTGGGGGCCCAAAAACGAAAAGTTATCATGGTCTCGGGCCTAGGTCTTACCATGAGACCTACGGTAATAGCTTCTTCCCTATAGGGGAAATTCGCTAAAATTTTAGTAGTTTTTTTAGTACTAAAAGGTATGCAAAATATTGTTTTGATATCTGGCTTACTTTAAAAAATGTTAAACCAGTCCGGGACTTTTGGGACACACAGTATATATATAGATATATTTATATGAAAATGTACGAATGGTTTTTTTGCTTCTGGAAGCTCCAAAAAGAAAATTTATCATGGTCTCTGGCTGAGGTCTTACCGTGAGTACTACGGTAACAGCTTCTTCCCTATAGGAGAAATTCGCTCAAATGATAATTTAAACCTAATTAATAATAGATAGCGAACAAATAAAGTCAAAGGTTGTGTTTGAGTATATTTTTTGGATTGTTTAAAAATACACAAGGTAACCATTACCGGCAATAAACATAGAAAAGAAAAATGAACTAAAAATTGACTTTAGTTAAAAATCAACCAACAGTTAATTTAACAATCAAACAGAGAGCTATATCAGAGAGATTATGCATATTGTAAGCCATTGGAACATTTTGATAGTAGCTTCCTGAGAAACAAGTGACTGGAGAAACCGAGGAGTGGTAAAAACCAAGGCCGATTACATGACTCTACTGTACTGCGGTTATAATATTAAACGACAGGACAAAATTAAGACCTTGATGCATCTATTTGCTGCTGATAATCATATTCTTATTTGAATTATGTGCCAGACTGCACATAAGTTTTGGCTGTAAACTTCATTGGTCGTTACACTGTAACATGTGTTTCTGTCTGTAACAGGCATTCAATACAATTTACTATTAACACATTTACAACAAAGGATCTAAGTGTTCTGAACACAGCAAAAAATCAAAATGTCATACCTCAAAACATCATACTTGTGACTGGTTAGACTTCAGACTTCGACCATTGTGGTCGTCACCCATAAGCCAGGATACATCTCATGTGTAATTATAATTAGACTACTGAAGCCTGACACGACATATCTGGACTCAATGTAAAGTTTTCTGCACATTAAATGCTTGTAGTTAGAAAGTAAATCCAGATGTCACAAAATAAAAATAAAACAAATCCAGATATAAAAACATTGGTTCTCACCTTGAATATTGCATTATGTGTTTTTCTTGAAGCTGAACAAGACGAACTTTGCATATTTGAGAAAGCTGCACAAAGGAACGTTTGATTTGAGGACCTTGATGGCCCATAGTGAAAAGAGTTCTTGATATCTGAAAAATAAATCAAATAAGAAAATAAATGGCATCAGGAAACTGACACGTACTTTCTCCCTTGAAGTAATTTAAAACCAGGAAACTTTTATGATGAAATAAAATAAATTAACAATTAATTACCTTACAATTACATACTAAATTTACTCAATTGCAGGTTAATCACCAAACCAGCATTTCATCAGCAACATGCGTTAAGCCTACATGGTCAGGGGTGGATTTACATATGGGCTTAGAGGGCTATAGCCCAGGGCGGCAGAATTTGGAGGGGCGGCAAGTTAGAGTAAGAAGTTACAACTCCCCCCTGAAATCGTAGAAATAGCCTTGCTTAGGGCCCGGAACAGGGAAAAACGGTCCAAAAGGACTACAACGGGGGCAAAAAGCACACGCGTGAGTAAAAAAAAAAAAAAACCCAGGGGCGGCAAATTTCCAAATCCGCCTCTGTACATGGTTCATCAATAATTCCAGTTTTTTATGCATCACCAGAACCAAAGTGTCGGGCAAAGTGTAATTTCTCAATGTTAAGAAGGTGCAGCTAATTGTAACAATGTATTTGAAATATTTAATGTTTTATTTCGATTAAAACTGTTAGACTACTGTTTTATTACTAAACTATCATGCAGAAAAAAAATCTATGCTTTAAATGGTCGTTTCAACGGTAATATCGAAATGTTGTTTTGGTTAACATAATCGCAATTGTAAATATAAAAATATCGATTTTTGACTTCGATTTCAAAGGTTGAGACGGATTCTAAAGTTTCGCCAATATTTTCTTGCAAAAGTTAAAACTTTACATAACATCCAATTTTGGTCTCGGCTACTAGATATTAGCCTGAAATCTCCCACAGAACATAGCATCCATGGGGACTCTATTCCTAAATGTTATTTTTATAGAGAACAATGTTGCACCATTTACTTTTTTCATACCTAATAGGTAAACATAATTTTTAAGCATTTCTCTCAGCTTGTGTGAATTGATTTTGTTGTTTCTGACTCAGATCACAATTTTGAATTATAAGACAGGTTAAATTACTTATTTTCTGTCTTGTGATCAAAAATTAACACTAGGCTACCATGTGGTTTCAGTGCTAAAAACACCATCTTCACACTGACATTAAGAACGTAGTCACTCTTGTTGAGGTTATTACTCATTAAAATTAAGTTTTGAAACACATAATTCACATTGACTTGGCCAAAAACTGTCTATAGAAAAACAGAACCGGCGTGGGCAAGACTGAACTGAAATCTCGCTTGTTGGGGCTCTAAGATTATACTGACTTTGAAAAATTATGAATCAAAGAGACATTTTGGTGATTTAAGAATTGAGGACTTTTTTAATCTATGCTATTTGTTTAATGCTGTTCGTTAAGAACTACACTTTAAAATCAGGCTGAAAAAACTATTTTTTAATACTTAAGTATACAACTTGATGACACTTTCTTGTAGATATTACGTACTATTTTGACAAAGAAAGACATTTTGGTTTGATAGTTGTGTGAGTCATAATTAAAAACTAAGCATACTGTTAGAAAAGGTGTTCCCTGTGGATTTGCAAAATTCCATCACAATTTAAAATAGTCTTCCATACAAAAAATAAATTTTTTAAATTAAAAAAATTAACATGGGTTTAGTGGTTATGTCGGTTACAAAATTTAAAAAAAACAAACCAACAAGAAAATTTGCAGTCATATGTTTTATTGAACAAAATTTCATGAAAGAAAAAAAGTTTAGAGAGAACCCCATTTATAAATAAATCTGTAAATCTTTACAACCCTATTACACTGGGTGATGGAGCAGCACAACTTAATCACCTGGGTTTGTTTATTGAGCTTTAAGAGAAATAGGAACCACTAGCCTTTAAGCAGCTTGGTGGCGCTGCAGAATAGCCGCCCCCATTTCATAGAAGCAGGTGATTGGCGATGCTGCTCGGTTGCAATGCTCAGCCGCTAGATAAAAACTCAGTGAAAAATACCTCAAATACTTACATAAGCGAGCCGCTTAATCCTATTTTGGGGATCTGTGCCTTTGAGCCATTCCTTAAAGTTTTCATTGATGACCGTCACCTTCTTGTGTTTCATTTTCTGTGTGACCTGCATTAAAACAAATATCAAAATAAAATCTTTATTTAAAATTATTTACTAGAGACAATGGCAACACGAATGATACCCTCACCTAAAACAGAGTACGTTTTATAACACATGTCAAAATGTATTCTAAAATAATGGAGAGTGCTGAACGTCCAGTTCAGATCGTTTGAATGAAAATGTATTACAAAATTTACTTGGCCAAATTCGTTCGTTGGTACTTTCGTTTGCTGTATTATCTTGAATAATATCAATGGTTATTCAGTTTTGGTTTGTGAAGTCTGTTCTTTGCATCAAGACAAAGTACTGTAGGCCTACATTATGTTTGTTAGGGCTGCAATTGCAGAGGTGTTTTAATTGTTGGTTATTTGCTAAGGGCTCTTATTAAAATAAAATCATTTACTCAAAGATAGAAAAATAGGCTAAAAATGGACTAGAAAACTATGTTAAATTATTACTCACACCTACAGATGAATTTTAGATCATATTATCTGCTCTTTAGTTACTAGGTTTAGCTTGGGCATAATTTTATTTTCCACTAATCAAATTAATTATTCTTAACTTTTAAACTAAAATTTCACAAATAAGTGTCAACAATAGCCAAGAAAACACATGATAGATGAAACAGCTGATTTTTAGTTTGTGTTTTGAGAAGAATATTGGAGAACTTGTTGATATTGGTTTTGTGATAAGGGTGGTATGACATACAATATTTCAGGTGAAATATTTCAGGCGAAACACAATTAAAAACTCTGGAATATTTCTGCAAATTACCGCGAAACAAAGAATTTTAGTGAGGCTTTGATTTTTCCTTTCTTGCAGATACATTTCGCGTTATTTTGATATGGTTAACACGGTTTCGTGAATGTTGCACGAAACCATGTTGCACTAGTGTCAAAAGTACTTGTAACAACTTGTGGAAGTGGAAGTAAGAGGGAGGGAAACGGCAGACATCCCTTGCAAAAAAAACAACAACCAGCGACCAGCGAGTATAGTTTTTAAGATATCCCACAAAGTGTATTATTGGTGGGGCGGGAGTATTTTATGGTTTTTTGTCTCGATCTCATATCATATTCATATTGGACACCTTATGCAGGTGAATGCAGAAAGAATAATAATGAAGTAATAAGTAGTAGTATATTACGTTACCAGCCCGTTAGGTAATATTTTACCGTGCGAGCATGTAAAGTATGCGAGCAATTTCATGCGAGTACGGTCTACCTACGAAAAGTTAGTTATCGGCCGCTATAGATTCTCCTTTGCTGAAGACTAGACCTTCGCTTTTGCTCTAGGATCTGGTTGTCTGACAGATTCTTAGAATTAAATTGACGGTTGTAATGATGGTTTCTTTGATTGCTTATACCACTGATTATCTAACCAACGTTCGTATATAATCAATGCTTATACTTTGTTGACGGGAGAGAATAAATTAAGGCAATTATGCCCAATAAATATTATTATTAAGGCAATAAATTATTAGAAGTATTCTAACAATTTTGTGCGAGTGAGGTCATTGGGTCAGGGAAATTTCAGTTTTGGTAGAGAGAAAGACTTTCGTTTGCTGCAAAAAATCAGAAGTGGCGGTGTGCCGGTGTGCCTGTCAGCTGTCAAAAACAAACAAACTGAAAGGAATGCCATTTTCCATAGTACCCTAAGTTATTTCATTTTTATTTGTTATTGTTCTTTTAGTTCGTTTTAATTGTTATCAAGTGCAGTGCATGGTTATCAAGGCCTACGAGGGAATCCAAGACAAACTTCTTAGGTTATAGTACAGTCACTTTCTTACATATTTTTTACTCTTACCAAGGATATAAAAAGAAGTCCTAGAATATAGATTGAATGATGAATATTAGTCGGTCAAGTTTTCTTCCAGAGATCCTCAAATTTTAATCAACAGGTATGGCTAATTGTTTCCCAGGCTTCTATTTTGTTTTAACAAGTGTGGAATGCAACAAATATTCAGTCTTTTTCGGCTATAGTTCCACATAAGGGGCACCCTTCGCCTCAATATCTAGGTGACAGTGGGGAACCGGGGTTGTTGGGTGGGGAACAATCGATAGTCAAACATTCATATGAATGATATATCGACAGGCCTATTCACATCTATCACTGAGCAATTGATATATCATCGATTTCTTTCGCATAACTATGTAGGGGAGTCGGTGGGAACCGGGGTTGTCGGTTGGGGAACAATCGAGTGCCAATGTGTGTAAACAAACGATATATGTAGCTTATATTATATCAAATGGAAGGCCCACCTACTAAAGTGGATCAGCCAATCATAAGCGGCCGTTGGTATTGCCTTTCCTCAGATTGGCTGTGACGTTTGACTGTCAAACTATGAAACGTTTAATGTCTTAGGCCTAGATCTTGTTTGTGTTACTCTGCTGTAACAAAATGGCGGAATGAAAGTCTTCTTTGTTCATCTTTCTACGGCGAAGTCCTAACTATGTTCCCTTATCTTTATATGCGACGGGTGTCACAGGCGGTTAAACACGATTATCCCAGCCTGCAGTAAGGTAGGCTGTGTTATTCACTATGTCTTCTTAGCGGTTTGTGCCGTTTTTACATTAGCCGATGTGTTTTTGCCCGGTTGCAATTTTCCCCCTTTGTGAATTTGCCCGGCTGCAATTTTCCCCCTTTGGAACTTTTGCCCGGCTACAAATTTCCTATCTCTAAGAGCTTGGCCACTGGTGGCGCCACCACTCAGGGCGCCACCAGAATGGGTACCACCGATGTGTCAACCAATTACTGTACAATTCGATATCTCGATATATCAATTTGATTGAACTATCGATATATCGATAGTATTCGATTACAGGCTTTCGATAGTTTGTTCCCCACCCGAAAACTTCATTTCCCACCATGTCCCCAAGATAGAGTGGGTTTTCTCCTTCTGTGGAACTTGTACCGTCTTTTTCTTTATGGCTGTCTAAAACTTAGGTTAGGTAAATTTTTTTTATTTACTGTTTGGGGAGCATTTTAAAGCCAATATCTCAGGGATGAATCCTCTTTGGGTAGAATTGGATATTCGGTGCATCCAAACTAGAATCCATTATTTGAAATTTCAATAGGACTACATCAATCAAACTTGTAGGTAACTTATAGGTTTACATCATCATTACCGTAACCAAAATCAAGATCATTCAATGTTATCAAGAACAAAACACAACAAAACAAAACATTAATTAACTTATATATTTAGGCTCGATCTAACTGTGATTAAACTGAAGGCCCTATAATAAAAGCTTAATGTAATAAAAACTAACAAAACTTAGGCCTAGTAGGAGAATGTAGGCTTCCATGGGCTTCTTCTGGATCAGACTGTGTGTAGATATCAAAGATGGTTGCTAAAGTTTCTGAGGCATTGAAGTTCTTTTTCAGGACAAAAACGCTCATCGTGCACAACACCTAGGCCTATTAATTATTTTATTTTCTGATTAACTTGTGGCCTCATAAGCCTGCCTTGGCAATGTTTACTCTTACTTGAGAAATTGAAGTGCTTCTGGCACGCATCCCTTCCTACAGGAGTCAATGGTCGCGAGGGGTAGGGGGCGGTCAGTCTTTCTGCGAATTGTCCATTTTCTGTCCAGGACGTATTTTGACCCGGAGATATTCCCTTGCCCTCCCGCGATTTTTCCCAATGTTTCAATTTATCACCAACCGATGTCCATATTTTGCTCAATTCCCAGCCCTGGTCTCTTTAGATTATCCAAATTTTTTCTAATTTTAATAGCCTCAAGCATTTTCTTTCATAAGAGCTTTATGAGACTTCAAATTTTATAGAGTGTTTTGTAGTGAATAAGTGGTTGGTAACTGCTGAAATCTCAGTTTCATTATTTTTAGTAGCCTATTCCTTATGTGCTCTTTAATTCTTGTTCAGATTATTCTTCCAGTTTCCCCGACGCAGCATTTAACCTAAATTCAACTAATTTAGTATATTCCTTATGTGTGTAAGGTAGGCCTATTTTACTCTTAAATGGTTTTTAGCGAATTTCCCCCTAAAGGGAAGTATTAGCGAATTTCCCCCTATAATAATATTTTTGAATTATTATTCTACGTCAATGCATTGCTTAGATATTGGATAATATTGGATGTGGTAAACACAGTACGTTGTCCAATATTATTTTTAATTTTCCCTCCAAAAAGTATAGTCACCCTGATTTAAGATATTAAAAAAAAATACAATTCTGAACATATGATTAAATTTTCAGGTGTTGAATATTTTATTTGTATTTATTTTGAATAGTTAGAGTTCATTGATAAAGATTTTGCATAAAATATATTCTATTTAAAAAATTACAAATTATTTTTAAACTTAATAAAGAAAGTATGAGCATTTGGAGGGGGGGTGTCTTGTTCTAAACTGCCTGAAAATATAGTATAATATATGGTATGTTTACAATGATGAGGATTTGTTGTATTGAAATTGGCTGTAGATGTAGGTCTGTTGCAACAGGGATGATTTAATTTTAAAACTGACCATATGATTTAATTTAATTTTTCCATGAGTTTAAGTTATTTGTTTGTTTTGAGTGTTTTGAATTAATTGATTATGTTTGTTGACATTTATATAGGTACTATAACAAGATTACAGTTATTAAAAATTAAAAGAATTATATAAAATACAAAAATGTATGTATTACTAATGAAAACAAATGTGGTCTCTTTGTTAATTTTCTTCATGTTCAAAGCCCATGAATGATTAAACATACGTTTTTAATGTATTATTTACTTAACGTATCTTTCAGAAATTCGCTGAGTACGCAGGTCTGCTGCGACGGGGGTATTTTGAATTCAGCTTGAAAAAACAAATATTTTAATAATGTGAATCTTTGTTCTCTATCTATTGGTTGCTGAGATACTGAAAGTGCTAAACACAGGTATCTGATGGTGGTGTTGGACAACAAGCTCACCTACTGGGACCACATCAGGAGTGTGTGCGACAAGGCAGCCGCAGTGATGTCTTGCCTCAGAACAGAATTTTGCTGTGAATTTTGGCTTATGTCCAAAATCAGAGGCTCAGGTGAAACAGAGGCTGTTGCTGTCAGCGGCACAGGCCATCAAGGCTACATGCGACGAAGGATGAGAAATACTGGACTCGCATGCTGGTAGTGCATAGACATGGCGCGCTTAGGGTCGCGTCCTCGTACCACATGGTTTCAAAGGCGGCAGTTCCGGTCATCAAGGGATTCATCCCCATCGACCTGCTTGCACAAAAAGGAGAAGGCCATCTGAGTTCGTGTACCCGAGATGGATCGTGAAGAAGCTGCCCATGGCCAAACAATGGCCATCTGGCAGCGTCGATGGGACGAAGACATGACTGGAAGGTGGACTTGGCACCTCATCAGGAACCTGGAGCTGTGGGTTTGCAGCGACCATGGAGAGGTAAACTTTTACCCAGTTCCTAAAGGCTATGGCTACTTCAGTCTGTATCTCCACGGAATGGGCAAGGTGACTCACCTGGCTGCAGGTACTGTGGACATGACGGAGGCGATGCGCACCACACTTACTTCGTGTCATTTTGATGAAGAACGTACTGCCGTTGCCGATTTGGTCGGCGGCCAGCTGACCCTGGACAACATTTTGGGGAAGATGCTGTAGGGTGGCGACAGCTGGAAAGCTTTGGCTGACTTCTTTCTGTCTGTACTAAACCAGACAGAAAGTATGTCTTGAGTGACCCCAAATCGTGGACAGCAAAAGGTTCAACTAGAGAATCCTGAAAGGGACAGAAACCACACTTTGCATTTTGCAATGAGGAAATGCTCAGATCGATCGCAACGGATGTAGTGACAGCTTGCGAGGGGGTTTTTTTAGCAGTTATACCCGGGGAGACTTACAGGCGCCTCTATATGCTCCCCTTAGCTGCATCAACAAGGCAGGGCCTCGACAACAGTGCTGTCGATGTCACCCTGCTCATCGCTTTGCTCACTTGAGCGAGCGGTATAAAGTGCGGGGGGGGGGGGGGGGTTTCATGTGTGGTTAAGAGCTATTTTAACCTCCTTTCCAGTGTGAAAAAAACACAGAATGTTGTCTAATGTTAACCCTATGGAGGATGAATAAAATTTGATATCTTGCTTTTTTTCTCAACTTATCTTAATGAAATTCAGTGTGTGGATTCTTCTGGTTGATATTTGTTGTTTATTCAATTAAAATCAACCATTTTTGGCTTTCCCATGGCAGCAAATTGCTTACTCATGGTTACTAAAATCTAACACTCTTTTTCTGAGTATGCAAGATTGCTGGCAAAAGGCATTCCTAAAATGTGTATGTTTTTAGCCATCAGCAAAGAAAACTCATAGAAAAGGCTATAAGGTATACCAAATTTTATTATAATAAATTGGAAAATAAGCGAGATATAGAATTTTATTTATTTTCAATAAGGTTAACATTGGACAATTACAGCAGACCCCCTCTTAACCGACCTCGTTTTAACCGACGATCGGATTAACCGCCCTTGTTGCTCAAATATTATAGATCGTTTTAACCGACCCTGTTGTGAGAACAGTTCGGTTTAATCGCCCTTTTCTAGGAATTGCAGCATTTCCGTAACCATACCCAGTGATGGAAACGTTACGCTCGAGACTATACAGTTTATTGCGGGTTAAAATATTTTGAATATTTATATTATATTGGGTTTAGTGAAATGTTTGTTTGGACCGTGTTTTGGAGATAATTATAAGATTTCTACATACAGTAATTATTTAGGAAAATAGGCTGAAAATTGTAGTAATTTTCTAAATAATCGACAAACGGATTTAAAATAATGTTAATGGAACCTTAAATTAATAGAGCTTTTATTTTTATCTGTTTAGAAGATTACCCGTTTTATCCGACCTTTTAAGTTATCCGACCTAGGTTCGGTCCCGTTGGGGTCGGTTAAGAGGGGGTTTACTGTACACGGTACTTTTACTTTTGAAAGACATGTTTTTGGTGAGATATAATTTATTTAATTTTGTTGTTGTTGTGTTACTCTCACCTATTTTTGGATTTTTGGACTCTTTTGTTAGGATTGGAGAACACTAAAAGAAGGTTAAAAATCGTGAAATATATGGGTCAAAAATCAGTGAACATGTTTTTGAAACAAGCCATGAAATAAAATGGGAGGAGAGCAAAATTCTGTACTGAGAGTCTGATCGGAGGAGGAGAAATTTGGCGGAATCTTTATTTATTGCCGTCAATAAAGATCCATTGTCACGTCCAGTGCTTGATTTGCGACAGAACGCGGCGGAACAGCGTTCCGGGACCTCTTTCTGCCGCAAGAGTCGATCGTGTGTAATCGGCCGGGGTATCTTTTGCAAGAGACGATCGCGTGTAATCGGACGGATAATTTGCCGCTAAATACAATCACGTACAATCGGCCGGAGAATTTGCCACGAGAGATGATTGTGTGTAACGGCCGGAGTATTTGTCGTAAGAGACGATCGCGAATAATAGGATAGAGACTTTGCCGCACAAGACAATCGCGTATAATCGACCGGAAAATTTGTCGCAAAAGACGATCGTGAATGATCGGCCAGAGAATTTGCCACACAAGAAAATCGCATGTATTCTGCCGGAGAATTTTCCGCAAGAGACGATCACGTATGATCAGCCGTAGAATTTGCCGTTAAAGACGAACGCGTATGATCGGCCGGAGAATTAGCCATAAGAGAGGATCATGTGTATCCGGCCGGAGTATTTGTCGGAAGAGACGATAGCGTTTACTAGGCCGGATTAATCTTACCGAAAATAACAATCACTTTAAATGTGCGGAAATTACGCGCGGAGTTTCAGCCTGAAATCAGCGCTGTTTTGTCTAGTCTTGAGTTAAGCCGAATGTTGAAAATGCTTAAAACACCAGAATACTCGCACTAGGCATCATAAAAAATCTAGAATTTCTTTAGAGAATTTAATTTTCACTAAAATAATCCTTTGTTAGTTTTTAATTTACTTATAAAAAATTCAAGTTAGACAAAATTTAACTTTTAAAATAGGCCTAATTATTCACATAGACAAATAATGTAATGGGGGGGGGGGGGGGGGTAATGTAAAAACTGGCAAATTACAGTTCCGGTACCTCAATTTTTACAAATCAAGCAATGGTCACGTCCATCCATTGACCTAAGTCCTGTTTATTTAGGCATTGTTAGAGGTGAATTGAAATCGATACAAGACCGAGCCGCAAAAGAGGATTTTCCTCTAGAGATAAGCCCCTTCCACCCCTCCAGGTAATGAAGAACAAGCCACCCTGATGAAGCGGGACAATTTTATCGAAACTTAGGAGTAATCCCAGGATATCGTTCGTGTATGTGTGTCTACGTGTGTTTTGACTGCGCTGAACGAGATTCCTTGGATAAAAAATATGTGAGAGTAACCCAACAACAACAAAATCAAATACACGGTACTGTGTTTTTGTTTTTTTTCAAGCTGAATTTAATGGTGAAACCAAAATTAGATTTTGAACAATTTTCCATGTAACAAAATAAGAAAAACATTTATTATATGGGAGGTTTTTTTTAACAAAAAAAGACAAATTTAAGATAAATTTAAAAACAAACTGACTTTATTGTCATTGTGTCTTTAAGAGGTATTAATTTTTTAATTAATAACTGCCATCGAAAAAAATATTAACAAAACCCTAACAAAGAGAGAGAACAACTCCATCTGACTAACTTGGACCGATCTGTTTGCATATGAGCTTCTCAGATGCATTGTTGTCGCGATCCGAGTAGCGTCCGTGTGGTGCGTGCGCATCGTCCAAGTTCACTCGGCCCGAGAATAATCGGACCGTGTCAACTTGCCTTAAAATCTGGTATTCTTCCATAGGCATGTGTAAATATAAAAATCGCCAATTTTCATCAAATTCTGAGATGGTGGGTTACATGGTCTGGATGACTTGATATGGACTGACCCCTAGAATTTACCCTTTTGACATTACAGACAGCTCGGCTCCTTGTTTATGTTTGCTAAAAATCAGTTGATCATTGAGAAGCCTTTGGATCTCGTCTTTATGGTACTCTTATTCATGAAACTACTTACTACTCAAGCTGTCTTTTTGTTGGATACAATGAATGCATAATTTTCTTGACAAAGTCGTAGGGTTCCCATATGGTATAATATGGAAAAAAGAGGAGATTGTAGCATGCTATTCCTAACCGGGTGGGGGCGTAGTGGGTATTCATTCAATTTGAAGGGCGGACCGTAGTCCCATGGCGCTTCAGCCGCGAGGGCTTGTTGCGCACCCTTTTTATCCTTTAAAGAGGTGTTTTCAGAGATTGCCAAGGTCCATATCCCTGTTGAATTTCTGCAGCTTGCCAACAAGCAGTTTCAGCAGTTTCATCTGACTGCCCGCACTTCTTGCAAGAGGTGTTCCCATTGTGCATCCCGATTGTGTGCAAATGCTTTCTCAGGTGCCTGTGTCCAGTAACGAGTCTTGTGATTTGTCTTACCTCCTGCCTTCCCAGACGCAGAAGGTCTGATGCCACCTAACAAGATGGAGATTGGAGAATGAGCTTACTTTCAGCCGCGGGAGTCCCACCCATCTCCTGTGATGTTCCTCGCAGGCTCAGCCAGTGATTGAGTGGTTCGCATTGCTGCGTGAGATTCCACAAAGGGGTTCAAGGCCCATGAATGCCCCAGATGACCCATCATTGGCCAATCTGTCGGCCTTTTCATTGCCCTCAAAGCCCATGTGGCCAGGAACCCAGCAAAGTGTTACATGATTCCTCCTGCCCAAGCAATAGACGATTTAGAAGCAGTCCCATACAAGTTTGGATCTGAATTCACAGGCATTGAGTGCTTGGAGCGCAGCCTGGCTGTCTGTGAAGATGGAAATGCGTTTCTCATAAGTGCCCCAACCGAGGTTCTCCAGCGCAAATTCCAGTGATTTCTGCTTGGAACACTGTGGGGTGAGTTCCCATGGGGAGGGAAAAACCAACCCCTTCCTTCTCCCCCCACACCCCAGCCCCGGTGCCTCCCCTTACCTTGGAACCATCTGTGTACCATTTGAGATCACAAGGCTTTAGAGGTTGTGTAGTGGGTATAGAACCCCAGGAGAACGAGGGGTCCTTCCCCGGAAATTTTGATGAAAATAGGCATTAAAAACCTTAATTTTATTGCATCCAAATGATAAAAAATTTGAACTAAAATAGTTCGGTTTTTTACTAATAGTTATATATTTCCGCAACAAAGGAGGAAAAAATGCAAGTTCATTTTAAACCAAGTATTAATTTATTACTCCATATAAAACTAAGTAAGTTTAATCAAAGTAACTGCTAAAATAATGATCAGCAAGTAATTATACTTCCTATTCTAGAACAATA
Organism: Flexamia atlantica; assembly: GCA_035578135.1. Classification (NCBI taxonomy): domain Eukaryota; kingdom Metazoa; phylum Arthropoda; class Insecta; order Hemiptera; family Cicadellidae; genus Flexamia; species Flexamia atlantica. Next base: position 15,639,568 of record JAQJVK010000012.1, on the reverse strand, counting down.
AATTGTAAAGTAATTAAAAAATACTTCAAACGCAAAAAAACTTAGGCTAATAAAAACAAACTTTGATTTCACTTAATTTTTTTAATACTTTTTATAAAGTCTCGGTGCTAAGAGACATTTACTGCCAAGCCCATTATTTTTTCCAACATACTTTGGCAGTTAAAGGTTCAAAACTGTTAGTATTCCATCTGTCATTTAAGATATCAAGGTTTTCCTCTAAAATAGCTGTTGTTTCACCTAAAATGTAATTTTCTTTTTCCAAAGAAATAATTCTTTCTTGGAAAATGTACATCAGGGTTTGCACAAAAAACAATCTTATTTCATTAAAATCGTCATCGAAGGAATTTTATTTTTTTAGGATTGGTACAGTTTTTTGAGATTGGAAATAAGACTTGAGGGCTGGATACACCTGTAAAACTCTGTTTACAAAAGGGAATAGAGATAGCCATCTGGTTTTGGAATGATAAAGTAATTAATTGCTTATATTCAACCTCAACGAAATTACAAAAGCTTTTCAACTCTTCAGTGCAAACTGTGTAAATTGAAAAATAATTAAAAATTAAAAAAAAAAATAAAGGTTTTTTTATATTTTGCAGCGTGTTGTTTGTCCTCCATTTGTAAGCAAGTGCACAATAACAAGTGGTCAATAATAGAAAAATATAAACTTCAGGCCACATCCATTATTCAATACACTCCCAGATGGTGAGCAAGGATTTGTAAGAGGTTATGTTCATGCCAAGCCTACATTGCAGACAATTAAACAGCTGATCATCATGGTCGAACTTGGATTTCATCATTATTATTTTGCACTTCGTAGTTGTAAGCGCTTTAAGCGCTTTATAACAGGGAGTACAGTCAAAAAAACAAAATTTCCTATCAAAAAAATATGTGTTTTACTTTTTTGGATTTTCTAATGAAATCCAATGCTATTTTATGTTTTAGAAATGGCTTTCGACTACGTAGACAGTGCTCTAGCAACTTCTCTGGTCAAAGCTGTCGTAAACAATAAGCCAGATGATGTTCAGGAAGCTTTGAGGCGTGGCTTTAGTGCCAACCTTCCAGACAACCGAGGATGGACACCAGTTCACGAAGCCGCAGCTGATGATGCTAGAAACGAATGTTTAAAGGTACTTCTCTCACACAGCTCTGCAGTTGTCAATGCCCAAACATTCGCACAAGAAACCCCCTTATACCTGGCATGCCAGAAGAACTCTGTCAAAAATGTGAAGCTTCTTCTTCAACAACCAAAATGTAATGTGAATCTCTGCCAACATTCGAAAATGTCTCCTCTACATGTGGCGTGTAGTGAAGGGAATCTGCAAATAGTGAAGTGCTTAGTGGAATGCGGGGCCAGTGTAAATATTAAGGATCATGATGATTACACCCCCTTGCATGCAGCTGTTGCTTCGTATGGATTGCATAAACGTAATGATGAGGTAAGTTATGAGATTTGCAAGTATCTATTAGAGCACGGAGCACAACCTGACAAGAAGGAGTATCAAGGTAATTTCCCTTTTCATTTTGCTTGTCACAATGGTCTTATAAGATGTGCTAAATTGTTACATTCTGTTTCTAAGCAAAGTGATCTCCTTAACTCCAAGAATAATGATGAACGTACTCCTCTAATGATTGCTGTGCAGTCGCTTAGTTTTCCTGTTGTAAAATTTCTTTTGTCCCATAGAGCTAATGCGAACATTGCAGACAGTATGAATGTAACAGCTCTCCATCTGGCAGCACATACTGGCAATTACAAGATGTTCAGTTTGATTTTGAAAGAGACAAGTAAAGAATGTATTGTTAAATACTGCACCTTCGATGAGGAAAGAGACTTTGTGCAGTTAACACGTGGTAAAAGGTTGAACAGTATAATTTGCCTCGCCATCGACACTGAAGATTTGGCTTTTGTGACTCAGGTTTTACAATCTGGTTTGGAATTTGCTGCACTCACATGTCCTGTGATTCATGCAGAAAATTCTTTCACTAAGACTTTTTCTTTGCATACGCCTGTTTCATTTTTACTAGAGTATAAAATGTGTGAATTGGGAAGATCGACATTGGATTTCCTCGATACATTGATAAAGCATGACATTCCTTTGAAAGTAACCAGCAAGCACATGCTGGTAAACTATATCAGCCCACTCTGCGCTGGGCTGGTGGCATTGAATGATTCACCTCCAGATCTGGTGTTGAAATGCTTGAAAGTTTTGCTTCAAAAGGGTGCGGATCCAGATGAACCTCACGGGAGAATGTCACATGCTATGGAACAGGCAATCATGCGGCAAAATGCAGAGGCAATGTTGCTACTACTGCAAAACTCCAATGTCTTGGAACCAGAAGATGTCATACGATGGATAATAGCTGAAACTTCTGGAAATCAAGATAAACTACTTGAGGTTCTTTTGCCCTTGGCTCCTTACTATCAGCCCACTGAGCAGCTTATTCCTTTCTTAAGAGGCAACCCAAAGGAAAAAGAGTTGCTTGCTCCAAAAGTATATCCTTTATCTCATTATTGTAGATCAGTTGTTAGAAAACAACTTCATAGAGAAACTGAATCTTGTCCAACTATGTTCAGACATTATTTGTCCAATTTGTTGATACCCAAAGATTTGTACTCATTCTTAAGTTTCATGTAGACTAATTTGGTACATTTCCATACTTCTAGTTAAACCATTTTTCAAGCAATAAAGTATACCGGTACATGAGCATATTCAAGATGTTAAAATATCTGATAATACGGTATGTTTGTGAAAGATCTTTTCACTTTTCTAGTGGTTTCATTCATGTTTTATAGGACATATTAGTTTCATAACAATACTATATCCTGAAAGAGTGACTATAAAAGTTTTATGACCCGATTAATATATTATTATATGTCATTTTGTCTACTAATGAAAAAGGAAACTCCCATTAGAAACTCCATGAAAGGTCGTGTTTGGGATAGAAAAATTTATTTTTAGTCATCATCGTAAAATTTTCCAAATGCTGAAAGTAACTTATCTATAACTTGGTGGACCAGACAGATGTTGTAAGTATTATCATTGAATGGTATTATCTTTCTTGCTATATATAAATGGGAAGGGGTTTTCTATCGGGCAGCAAATCTCCAAAAGACCTAAAGAGTTAAAATTTGGCACATATGCCCCCCTTGGGTCTTAGATGCACACTAAGAAACGATTTTAAAAAAATCCCAAAGGGTTTCGCCCTATGGTACTTCAAAGTTTTAATGTTAAATTATAGGGAAGGATATAAGGTTGTCATGGCAACCCTAAAAAGTATGACAAATTAAATCCTAAAAAAAACAGAGGAAGTTTTTTTATGATTTTCCACGGGTGGAACCGTGTTGATCAGCTGTTAATTATAACACTGTTCCTTGTCTTAATTCATTTGAAAGTTTTTTTCTCATAGAATTGTTACCTGCATTTTGTATTTGTAAAAATTTTGTCGTTTTCTGTAATATAGTCTTGTATATAAATTTAGTGTGACTTTGCTTCTATGGAATCTAATTGGGGTCTAACTCCAATGTTGTTTTATTTTTGAAATATTAAAAAAAAATAAGAATTCAAAAGTATATAGTTTTGTTAGTAGGCTATATCAATATCATTAAAACAGTTTTTGACAATTTTGAGGCATGTAGATTTAATTGTAAAACCAACCTGTGTAATCAAGTTAGAGCTTCCATGCTGAGGTGGCAGCAGTGTAGAAACTTCTATGCTTGTCGTATGGCAACTCCACATTAATTAATTGAATCGGCGGTTTGTATAGCACTGAAGTAGCACGCCGACTTGGCATATGTGGAATACAGAGATGCAGGGATCAGTTTTATTCTACTACCTCTGAACAAATAGCTACCAATATCCAGCCAGCAAGATGAAAACTCCTTACTTTTCAAATGCATGTAATGACACTTTGTCAGTCGATTCAAATCTACAAAAATATCTGGAAATTCATTCCAGAAATGTTATAGGCTATTGGACTGTAGATATGATTCCCATTCATTGGCAGTGGTTGAATGTGAATGGTATCTGTAATGGCTACAAGGTTGACACAGTACATCATTGGTTACACTGGTTGGTTGGTTGATCTTTCCTTTCAAATGTATGTATTCACTTTGATCCCTTCAGTAAAACCACGCTTATTCGTTACCTATAGATCGGGAGCATGGTCGGAACTGCGAATAGGTCTAATTGTCAGTGAAACATGTTTAATGAAACAGAAATATACTAAAACTGTATTTCGATATATTTGATGACAATCAAGTGCCTACACATCTTTTTACCGTCACCAAACCATTTGCGTAACTATTAGGATTGTGCTGACTTGTGTGCATTCTGCTGTGTTGACACAAGCTACTACTGAGCTGAGCCCTAGATTTTCCACTTTCGAAGGAGTGATAAGTTATTGCAACAAATATTTAAAATAACTTTACAAAATCACTGCTATGTGACTAAAAGAACTACCCCCTAATGTGATCACAGTAATCTCATTGGAACTCGAAAGTTACTGAAATACTTGTTAATGAGCACTAACATCAACTATTTATTGAATTTTCAAGTAATTTTTTTTCTCAATTTTAAGATTTAGAACCATGTTTGGTATCATTTTGATTTAACCTTACTTTACTATCAAAATTGATTTTCATTTTTGAACTTATTTTTTCTATACTCGGTTTTAAGATAAAATACCTTTGATAATTAATATAACTCAATGTTTGAAGTAGCATGTTCCTAAACCTAATTTTTTCAACATCTTGATCAGCAGTGAAAAATGTTTCTATTTTAACACTAAAATTATATATCATTCCATTTCAAGTTAATGTAAAATGTCCCATTCAAATGAATGTGAAAAATGTTAAATTCAATCATGAATTCAAATTATTTACTGTTTTACTACTTTATGAACTACTATTATTAACTTCTTTAGGCTATGAACTATTTTTATGTAAGAATTCTACATATTTGTATGCCTATTGTGTAGTTTGTAATGTTTCTGATAAAGTTCATAGCACTGTATTAAGAATTGGTCAGTCATACGCTCGTATGGTTAAGTATTAAAAATTAATTATCATTCTGTTCAAATAAAATCAAATTACAGAAGTTTGTTTTATTTTAGACCCTAATAAACCCATTGCACTGATGAATCAGGTCTATGATGAACATTTTATTTTGAGGTAAGAGGGGGGATGCATATCTAAGAAAGGGGTTACTTCTGAAATTTTACAGAGAATCTATATAAATAAAATTAGAGTTTTGTCTGTACATTGCTTAGAATTATGACATTTTTGGTTATTTTTGCGTTTTGAAGGTCAGAGAATCCGAATCAAGCCTTATCTCAATTTATGTCACGATGTGTGTGTGTTGGTAACGCTCAACATCATACTTTAGACCGCTTTTCACGCAAAAACTAGAGTACTGTAATGGTTGAAACTTTTTTCCTGTGTTGTATGCACATATGAGAAGATTTTAGACGTCTTAAAAGTAGCGTACGTCTTTTTGAAATTAAATAGCAAGCTTCTAAAATCCGAGTTTTATTTGATTTCGACCAAGTTTGTTTTGAATTTCCCCATAATTCAAGGGGATGACGTTTTGTTTACATTTTCAGTGTTCCAAGCAGATGGTAGTTACCTTCACTGATGGATTCGTCGTCACAGATGTTTTATGATTTCATTCAGTTTTACATGTGCATTGCATGCATGTGTAATATTTCTTTTCAATTGACATGTACTATATAAAGTTAATAATTTCACATTCATTATACATTTATCAGGATTTTCATCCTGATCTGATCCTCGGATTCTCCCACAGACCAAGGCCGCGCTCAGACCCTCTCAAAGGTCACATATTAATATCCTTATGCCAGAATTATTATGAGTGATGAAATAAATGTTTATATTCAAACCGATTTTAAAAGCAAGACATATCATAGAATGTAAAATCAGCTGTCTGTAAAAAATAAAATAAATCACTGACTAGAGATACTTAAAAGTCCTTCCTTTCTTGTAACAGCTGTTAATGAAAGAGATAATGTAAACCATTTTTAAAAATTGCGGGACGGCTATGTTGTTTTGTTGTTGTTCAAAATAGATCCTAAAAACATTAGAAAATACTTGGTGGCATTTAATCAAGGCATTTTCCACTCTACGTACATAAACTTTCATGAATTGGGAAACTGCTTCAAGATTCACTAAGTACGCACGGTCTGCTGCGAAGAGGGTAATTCCTGTCTCAGGATCACTTTGTTCTATAGCACAGATTCAACGATAGGCCTACTGAGTATAAGTCTTCCCAGGCAGCAACACCCTTAGGGGTTTTGTCGGCGGGGGTGCTGGAATGTGCTGGCATGCAGGGGTGCCCAGAAGGGGGGGGCATGCCAAGGGGGGGGTTTGCGCCATGGCGCAAACTGCGCCATCAAAATTTTTGGGTGGGGCATGATTTTTCGGGCGGAATTTTGTTTTTTCGTGAGGAATTTTAAACCAGCGAATAAGGGAAAATTACAAACAAACAAATGAGCATAACTATATGCAACAGTTATTGTTTATTTATCTAACCATTTCATCAGGATTGCCATCGTCATATATTTCAGTTCGCCATGCAAACCACCCCCGAATCTCCATGTCAATCCATAATTAATTGTTAAATTATTTTGGAAGGGCGGTTGGCAATGGCTCGACTGACAACCATGACTGATATCGGCCCATAAAAAACGTGGTGTCAGACAGTCTGTGGCCCCGGTCTGACACAGCCGTTGCCGTTGACAGCAATATTGCCAAAAATCTGGTATTTACGCGGGTTTTGGTTATTTTGGAGGCCGTGCGGAGATTTGGTGGTGATTAAAAAACGGGTTTAGCCGGGGATGTAAGTCTTGGGTTGAGGAAATTTACTCAACAAAAAAACGGGTAAAATCGGGGATTTTTGACGAGGTACAAGATTTTTTTGAACTCTAGACATTTTACTTTTTGAACGAAATTTGGTATTATGTATTTGGTATAGTTGTATTGTATTGGTTATTTCGTTGCAGTGTTACCAAAAAGCGGGTATTAGCCCGGTTTGCGGGTATTTTAATGGCCGTTTGGGGACTTAATTGAGAGGATTAAGAAAAATCGAGTAATGAGATCAGGGGTTTTAGACTTGAGCTGCGGGGATTTACCAGGCATCCTAAATACATAAAAAACGGGTAAAGCCGGGGATTTTTGAATTGGTTTGCTTTGCAAATATCCAATGTCCATGTAAGGTCAGAAAAATAATTTGGTTTTTATTATGGTTTTCAAGAACTTGATCAAGAACAAGTAAACATATAGTGCGCATATTTTAATATATAGTGCGCAGTTTATTAATGTAATATTTCTCTCCTTACCCAGCAAGTTTAGGAAAGCATCCGGTTTTGGTTAATTTAAAGTCATTACGTGGTTTTTCGGCTAACTACTCGGATTTTGATACCTGGGCCGATTTTGCAGGGATTAGTGCCAAAAAACCAGGTAAAAGTGAGGATTATTAATGGAGTTGGCGGGTAAAATGCCAAATCCTGTGTAATGCAACACTGGCCGTTTGAGATAAGACTATAGCAACAGTAAATCGCCTGTCGTATGAAGCACGGTTGGTGTGCCTGCTTGGACTGCAGTGAGGCAGTTTTACGAATAGTACAATTAATTACTCAGAGAAGTGAATGGTGATTACAAGTTCACATTGTGTTGTGATATCGTGGTTGGATATTAATTTTAGCTAGTTAGATATACAGAAACTGAATTGTATTCTGTATTTTTTTTTATCTGTGGCATACCACGGAGTGTTTTATGTATGTTTTGTTGAATGAACAGTATAGGCCTCCCAACCTAGTCTAGTAGTCTAGTATTTGAGGACTGAAATTAAAATCGACAACGGACCATGGAAAAAGTACGTTCCAGACCCAAGTCAATCAACAAGCACACTTGACGTTGACGTTCCTCATACCTCTACCAGCTCCCAAGACCAAGATGTTTTTTAACCAACAAGCATCCAATATGTTTTTGAACCTGCCTGCGAGAATTATGCCATTTCAATACCACTGTTTCAGTGTTTAATGATGTAAAATCCCAATATTTTATTATATTTATAGACATGTTCATTCATTCATTGTATGTACCACATATTATGTTCATTCATTTCGTAATTTAATAAATAAAAAAACAAATAATTTCTGGTTATTGTAAGAACAATAACGCCCCATCATTATGGAAACCATGTTAAATTAATGCATCACTAAACTGCGAAAATTAAAAATACTCGTAGGTTGTAAAAGATTTTTCGCCACACTACGACGTAATTACCTGTTTTACTAACTTTATTTGGTAGCCGAGATCAGCTTTTTCCGCCAGAGGGCCAAAAACTTTCGTCAGTTTATTTACTTGAATCAACGTGAGAACATCATAATTATAGAGCACTCAATAGGTTCCAAAAGACATGATAGTTGTGATCATATGATTTTCATAGCTCAGCTGTGTTTGTTTAAACCATGACAAAGAAGTTGTATCACCGCTCGTGCCCTCAGAGTTTTGATTTCAAGTGTCTCAAATAAATAATCAGATTTCAAATGTTATGTAGAGCATATTTCATTGTGTAATGCGGTGAAAAATAGCGACTCCGTCTCGACATCGTCTCGAATTTGAAACACGACATCGAGCCTGCAAAATCTCATTTTTGGCCCTTGTTGCGAAATATACTATTACAACACTGCTTAATTGTATCGTTGGCTATAGTATCACGCACTGTAAAAAGTACTTCATTCTATTTTCATTTACTGGCAACATATTAGTGACTTTTTGATTCACGCTATTGGAACTAGACTTACTTTTAAATAAATGTGTTTTATATATTGAAGTGATATCACTTTATTACCTAATGCTGGTATGCTTTATTATTGTATGCTTTATCACTTTATTACTTGATGCTTAGCAATTAATTGTGTTTTTAAGAGTTTGGTAAATAAAACGCAATAATACCCTTTGATAGGGAAGGATGTAAGGTTTTAGTTTTTATTATTGACATACTAACTAATGTTAGAAATTTAAAGGGTGGGGGGGTGGTTGTCAAGCTTTGGGGGGGCATTAGGCTTGGTTTGGGGGGGGCATGCGCCATTGCCTTTGGGGGGGCTGGGCACCCCTGCTGGCATGTGTAGCATAGAGAGACCAAATAAAAATGCCTCGTGCGGGAGGGGCAGTAATATTTCTAAGTACTCCCGTCGCAGCAGACCTGCGTTCTTAGCGGTTTCCTAAAACATCTTTCTGGCTAATGAAAGTATATCTACTTTATATTATTTATCAAATACCACTGACCTATCATCGCAAAGCCCAAATTACTTGAACTTGACTTAGAACCTTGAAAATTGTCATGGACGTTCCTATAGAGGGCGTGAGCATCCGCTGAGAACGGGATTTTTTCAAAATTCAAAGTTTTCAGGGTTTTTCGGTGGGATCAACGGTCTAAAATCTTTCTGTATAATTTAATGGATGATATTTCAATTAAATTGTCAATTTTCATTGAATCAAGAAGGTGGTTTAAGCTTCACATACAGATAGGTCTCTACAGCTAATTTACAGTTTGGTTCCTTTTATCATGGTTTTATGGTTGTTTTTTTAGGTGATATGTAATATATTGAAGTCACCAATAGTTTTTGTACCTTATCTATTTAATTATAAACTCAGTATGTGGCACCATCTTCATTTAGGCAGCGGGTGTTAAAATTGTTATCGTGAGCGAAGCCACGGGCAACTGCTAGTCCTTACTATAAACCGATTTTTGTTAAAAGAACTCCTCCCTTATTTCTACACCAATTTCCATGATTGAAGTGTCATAAAAATAACCCTGATCTGTTGTTTTGCAAAGTGGTTTTCATTCTGTTGAATTTTGATTAGTTTTGGCAGGAGCTTTAAAGTTGGGTTTTCTCCCATACGATTAACATGGGGTAATGATTTGTTTTTAAATTGCTTCTGCTTTGTTTTGATATTACGTTTGACAGTTTCGTAAAGCAGCTGATGAGATGATTTGTTTACATTTTTGCCTATATAAAAGTTGACAGTTTAATTTTTATTTTGTAGTGAATCAAGGCCACACTACACTACAGGCCAGAGTCCTTCCGTGGTGACGACGTCACATTATCAGACGGAATCGCAGACACTTTTGTAATGCATTCTTATGGCGATTCATTGTTACACTCGTAAAACTATGGTGCCCTACGTATTTAGTTTAAGTTTCATTTAAAAAACCATTAATTTTTTAAATCTGCAAAAATCAATGAATTATTAACTATTGTCAAAAATTATTTTAATAAACCAAGAATTTATTTCTTTGATTAAAAATGGTAAACATCACAGGAAAGTAATTTGTTTACTTTTCATCAGATGATTTATTTGAAATTTGACGGTTAAGATTCTCATTGTTTTCATTTTGATGTTTCTAATGTCATAATGTTTTGGTAACTGTTTACAATATTTGTATGATTTTAGTTAATATTTCTAACACAGCGCCAGGAGAGTTGTGACGTGGCACCATGGAGGAGGGGGAGAGACTCCGGCCTGTATTATTGTGAGGCCTTCAGTGAATGGTTTCTTTTTTAATGAGAATTTTGTTTGTTTTATATTTCATTATATTATAAAGAGGAAGATAATATATTTAGCTTTAAAGTTGAAGTTGGTTGAAAAATGCCAAGAAATAGGATTGTAAATATTGAAAATAGAAGAAGGAGGGGTTTGATGAGAGGGTTGATGAGAATTAGACGAGAAAATAATAATAATGCAAGTGGGCAAACTGTTAGAAACCCAGATAATTATAGCCCAGGTCCATTGAACAATGTATGACGTTATTGTTACTCACTCTACTTAAATTGTGAAAAAAGGCAAATGGATTGTTTACTTCTTGCTGTCATAACGGCAAAGTTAGGTTTCCAGTTCCCAAACAGATGAACTAATACAAAGTTTATTGATTGGAAATCACCAAAAATCAAGTCATTTCAAGAAAATTATAAGAAGCTATAACAACTCATTTGCTATGGTAAGTGCCAGCGGCAATATTAGACCAAACACAAGAGGAGAATTCTATGTGTATGTAGTCAACGGCCAAGTTCATCACAGAATTATTACACCTGATGTTGAAGATCAAAATAACAGCCGCTACGGTCAAGTTTTTTTTTCATGGTTCAGAAGAAGCAAGTTATATACGTTGTTCAATAAAAGAAAACGAAAATTGTGACCCAAATCTTATGCAAGAGTTATCTAACGTATTTCAACAAATGAATCTTAAGCTTTCAAAACTTTGGGACAGGTATTAAGAGAAACTACACTTGAACAACGTGAGAATTAGCGGATGGTCATATACTCTGATAGACAACATGATCAAAGACTTTACAACTTACCGACTTCAAATGATGTTGCTGCTATATTTAAAGCAGATGACGGCTGCCCATTTAGTAAGCCAGAGTTTGTGAAATATCCCAAAAATGGAGCTTCTGAAACGTTTGCACCCCACTGTTCAGGATTGGATCCGATGGCTTATCCTTTACTTTTTCCCTTAGGAGAACAAGGTTGGTTTCGAGAAATGCCTCAAGTCGAAGGAAGAGCCACTGCTCAAAGAAATATAGTGACTCGACTTCAATTTGCTTCACACGGACTATCAGTAAGGAAACAATTTTCTTCAGTTCTTCATGCTAGAAAAATTTTGTTGCAATACATTGTAAACATGTTCACTCGAATTGAAGAGAGCGTTTAGCATTCATTAGAAGTAATCAATCAAAACAGAGCAGAATTGTACGTAAATCTTTACGACGCAATAAGAGCGCTCGAGCAGACAATGAGTGTAATTAAGGTAATACGACCGTATTTACTTTCAACTTATTCAACATTTGTTTGAGCACACCAATAATTATGTTAAAACAATATTTTTTCAATTATATTGTCACTATTTTATTAATTGTAATTTCAATATAAAAACAACATTAAAAAAATGGTATTTTGTTAATCTTTTTTCATTTATATTTAATCTGTTAAATAAATGTTAAATTAATCGACATATTACATATTTAAAATCAATTTCTAACAAGTTTTGAAATAATTCAAAGAATCTTACTACAAGTGCTCGATTTCAAGCACAATATTTTCATCAAGTTTCTTATTATTATGCAATGAGCCGCATGGGTTTCCTAGTATTTCTTTAAAAGTTTCATGAAAACTAGCCAAGAACCCTCAAACAAGAATCTTAAAAATAAAAAACCGGTTTATTTTTTAGATTCTTAAAAAAGTTGAGAAACTTTGTGTTGTTGAAGTCGGAGTTATTAACGCAAATTTTGAAAACAAATTTTGTTCCTTTTATTAACTTCCCAAAAATATGTTATTCCTTCTTCGGAAAGGTCAAAATGAACTTTTTAATTCCTTGTCCCCCGCCCCAGTAAGATTATTTCCAATAAATAATAGTAATCTGAATTTCAATAATGTGTTTATGGGTTGTCCAATGTTGTTCTTATGGCAAATATTAAAAAACTGATATCTCCGTCAGTTAAGAACTGATTTTGTTAAAATTTGGTATGTATTTGTGTGATGATTAATTTTTAATTTGTTTTATTTCATTATATAAATTTCAAATGACTTTAAGGGCTTAAAGTCATCATTGGATTCATCTTAACAAGGCACAAGGCCCGAGCTTGATGCGCGGAGCCATACGTTGACATAGGCTAATGGTTACGGAATAACAACTAAGATGTAAGGATATTATATAATATCAACAGCTGTTCATTAGCTTACTACAATTAGTGGAGGAAAATCTGGATCCCAAAATCTTTTGGGAGGAAAAACTATTTCTGGTCTGTGTTTCTCTAGATGTCTTTTTTAGTTAGTAAAAAAACCGTTAGAGATTCAAAAAAAGTGTAAATGGCGTTTTTTGTAGAAAAAAATTCCAATAAAATGAGAATGGATATGAACAAGAAATACTGGTAATAACTGTTCAGTATTTCTAAATTTTCCAAATTTTCTTAATCCTAATACCCCTACAATGAGGAATAAATATAAAATTTGCTATAAAATATATTCACCTGCATATTGGTAAATCCCTTACAAAAATAAATTATATCGATATAATCTTGAAAAAAAATAAAGTTTTTTGATACCTCAATCATCAAAATTGGTTAACAATAAAAGCGTGGGTAAGTTCATGAAAATGACTCATCCTGGAAATATTTGTACAAATTCCTTAAAGGTTCATTTTTGTGAGCTTACCCACGCCTTTATATGTACAGTGAACCAATTTTTATGATTGAGGTGTCAAATAACTGAAATTTTTATCAGGTTTCCATGGGTATAATTTATTATTCATGAAGGTCAAAAGGATTAACTCCCTTGGAAATGTACTTTACATCAAATTTTACATGTATTCCTTATGGCAGGGGTATTACAATAACAACATTTTTAGAAAATTAATAATACCAACTGTTATTATTAATATTTCTTATACATATGTATACCCATTTTATAGGAAATTTTATTTACAACAAAAAACTTCATTTACATTTTCTTGTTGTATCTTTTGTGGTTTTTGTGCCAATTAAAAAATGTTTCGAGAAAAACGCATCGGAAATGTTTTTTTTTTCAAGATTGGAGAATATTGTCCAAGTTGGATTTTGTGGGAATTCCAGTATGATGATCCAAGCTGTATGTACGACTTCTCCACCAATTTTCAGCTTGTTAAATGAAAATTCCGCAGTTATACTATTTTTTGCATTATTTTCCTGCTCTAAATATAGAATACTAATAAACAGGATAACCTGTGAATCAAAAATGTTATCTATTAAATTTATGACAACATTTTAATTTAATTTTATACGACTGGGAGTCGTTTTGTAGCGCTGACAATGTAACTGAAGTCTGCTCTGATTAAAACCTTTATTATTACTGTAATACACTTCAGATTGACCGAGGCCAGTGACCTGACCCGAAGTGGTACGGCTTCAGATCCAGGCGTTCTACCACTGTCATCGCCCACGAGATGGGCAAGGCAGTGTGGAGGGTGGTAAACTGCAATCACTGGTAGCGCCATTTGGTCCTCTTTGACATGAAGACCAAAGAGACAAAGAGAACCAAGAATCAACCAACCAACCAAGAACTGTGGAGAACCAAGAATTGTTGTTGTTGGATTGGCATGAAGTGCCAGGCAACCACTTGGCCAGTTTGAGCATGTTGGCAGGCATAGGCGTAATTCGGGGGGGGCAAGGGGGGGCAGTTGCCTCCCCAAAAATTTGGAAATTAAACTTAATTTTTAGGTATAAATAACGAAATTGACCAGAATCATGTTTTTTCAAGTTGTAAGATTAAATTATTATTGACATAAATTTTTAATTAATATGAGTCTTGTCGATATGCCATAAAAGTATGCTGGTGGCGTAGTTTTGTTTGAAGTCCGATTACAAATTTGCAAGGATACGTTTAGCGAACTAACACAGACATACTCCACTATGGCGCGCCGGTTGACGAGAACCCACTCCCACGCCAAACGACACGCGCACTAATGAACTGATGCTCCAGGATGGCCAACCTCTAAACTCTGTAATGCTGCTCAGAGCCAGTGTAAGTTGCCTGTTATAAGGCACTGTTATTCACCATGGGTGCCCAGAAGGTGGGGCATGGCGCAATTTGCGCCATCAAAATTTTTGGGGGGGCATGATTTTTTGGGCGGGATATAGGTTTTGTAAGGAATTTTGAACCAGTGAATAAGGGAAAATTACAAAAAAAATTATCATAACCATACGCAACAGTTAAAAGTACTGTTTATTTATCTAACCATTTTATCAGGATTACCATCGTCATATATTCAAGTTTGTTATGTAAACCATCCCTTGAATCTCCAAGTCAATCCATGTGTTAAGTTATTTTGAAGGGCGGTTGACAATGGGTCGACTGGACTGGCAACCCTGTCTGACATCGGGCCCAAAAGACATAGTGTCAGACAGGGTCTGTGGCCCCGGTCTGACACAGCCGTTAGCAATGTTACCAAAACCGGGTATTTACCCGGTTTTCAGGTATTTTGAAGGCCGTGCGGAGTTTTGGCAGTGCTTAAGAAAAAACCGGGTATAACCGGGGATTTAAGACTTGGGTTAAGGAAATTTACTCATCAACCTGGATATAAAAAATGGGTGAAATCGGGGACTTTTGACGAGGTACAAGGATTTTTTGGAACTCTAGATATTTTATTTTTCGAACGAAAGTAGGTATTATGTATTTGGTTTATTTAGTTGTATTGGTTATTTTGTTGCAGTGTTACCAGAAACTTGTAATAGCCCGGTTTGCGGGTACGTATTTTGTTGGCCGTTCGGAGAAACATGATTAAGAAAAATGGAGTAAAAATCGGGGATTTTAAACTTGAGCTGCGGGGATTTACCCCGGCATCCTAAATACATAAAAAACGGGTAAAGCCGGGGATTTTTGAATTTTGATTTGCTTTGCAAAATTCAATGTCCATGTAAGGTGAGAAAATGTCCGGTGTTTTTAAAGTCATTAGGTGGTTTTTCGGCTAACTACCCAGATTTTGGTACTTGGGGGGGGGGGGATTTTGCAGGAATTAGTGCCGATAAACCGGGTAAAAGTGAGGATTGCCAATGGAGTTGGCGGGTAAAATGCCAAATCCTGTGTAATGCAACACTGGACGTTAGAGATTAGAGTATAGCAACAGTCAATCGTCAGTCGTATAAAGCACAGTTGGTGTGCCTTCTTTAACTGCGGTGATGCAGTTTTACAAATAGTACAATTACTGAGTGAAGTGAATGGTGATTACAAGTCCACATTGTGTTGTCGTGGTTGGATAGATATTTTTTTAAAGGGGGTGGCGGCCTCTTTTTACCTTGCATTTGTCCCCTCACATGGGCCTCAGGCCTGTGCGTGGAAGTTATCAAGCAAACCCAAGGAGTGAGCCGGTACAGTACAAGGATGAACAGTACTGCTAAAAGTATGTGGCATCATCGGGACTCGATCCTGCGACGCGACGCTGCCGCCACAGAACCGGGGCCGAGTGCGCTACCAACTGCGCCACCCGGCGCACCGAAATTGCGCCGCATACCAAACTGACGAAAAAGGTTCACTAATCCCTAACCGATATTGTGCCGTGAGGGTGGCAGATACCTGTAGACTGCAACACCACGCAATGACTCAGGAACATTACACTCGCCCCCCCACGCCTGACCAGAAGACGAACCATAAAATATTTGTACTCCACAAATGATTTGTCAGTTTTGCATAAGATACCTAAGCTATATGTACCTCCATTCACGAGCAAGTGAACCATTATAGTTATTTAGAATTAGTTGTTTAAAGTTTGCGATCTTCATTAAAAAAATATAAATCAATGATATCAATACAGAAATAGCCTTTCAGAAAAACATTTATGAGTTGCTATACTCCAGCACCATATAAAATAAATCGAACGGTATAGTTGATAGATTAATTAGTTACCGGAAATAGAAATCAAACGGTACGGCGCGGCGGTTAATCAAGTGAAATCAAGTTAGTACGTTGGGTTAACGTAAAAACCTTGTACTTTTTGATACAGCTTATAACCACTTGTAGGTGTAAAAAACATACCAGTAGAAGTATTTTTGTCCGAAGAACGAATCTTGAATTCTTGTAGAACACCTCCATATCAGCCATGTGTATGAATTTTCAGATTTAGCCTGACTCCGTTGCTCACTCGCCACTTTCCTCCCAAGGGGCGATAATGAAGGGTTTTGAAGGAATTCCTGTGTTCCGACTTCGAAGGTGAGGAGAGGAGTCGGTGCTTGTCTCCCTCATGTGATTCTAGGAAGGGCTGCGGCGCAATATCGGTCTACCCCTGGGACAAGATTTAGAGTCACGGCGCAATTTCGGTGTCTATCGGATTTTGCGGCGCAATTTCGGTGCGCCCGCGCCACCGACTCACACGGTGGCGGTTCTTATTAACTTTAGCTAGTTAGATATAAAGAAACTAATATGCATCGGCAGTGTATATACCCCATAGATACTGTGGTATTATACGGAGGCCACTATGTTTAGAGATTTTTTTATTGGTTACCAAAAATGACTATAATTGGAAAGAACATACTTTGATTGACTTACTGTCCAAATTGGACATAATTATGATAAGTGGTCTTTGTTTTCTGATTCCCAGAAGACAGCGATGTTGGTGAGGATTGAGTTGATCGAGTCGCCGCCGCCACTAGCGACTTCCCCCGATCGCCACCCTTATTCAATGCGCTGCGGCGGTTATGTTAAGTTAGGTTATCATAAATTATTTCCATGTTTCGATATGAAACAAACGAAACCAGGTGAGTCATACTTTCGCCTGCTAAATCCCTTGACAGGTGATGCGTGCGCTCCGATCAACGACCTGACCTTGGCCTATTTCAAGGGTATTTGGCGGGCAAAAGTATGACACATCTGATATCGTTCGATTCGTAACGAAACGAGGAAAGTCCTACTAACATATTTATGAAAACCTAACCTAACATAACCGCCGCAGCGCGCTGTGTAAGGATGGCCTCCGTATAATACTAAAGTACCAACCCGTATTCTTCAGTACGAACTGCTAATGCTAGTGGGGGTATATGGTGTGTGCAATCAAATCAGGATGAGGCAGTTACCTAGAAGATCTTGCCCCCTCAATCGAAATGCTGAAATTACGCCCATGTTGGCAGGTTTGGGCCCTTAACCAGACAAGTTTCTCATACATCTTGCTTTTGATAAAAGAGAACTTGTCAGACCATATTCTGATGTGTAATACCACCAAAGGTCAGTGGCGTTAAGTAAAACTGTTTAAGGTGGTTAAAAAAAATTTAAGGTCAAATAACCCTGAGGTCATTCTCAGGATTTCTTATAGAAAGCTCAAACTGTTGTCTCCCTCATCCGTTACAGACCATAGAGCTGTTGCGTTGACATTTAATAACAGAATATTTAATTTACATTACATGCAATTCAAGGGTTGAAGTTCTAATCCTCACAAACCTTTGCATTATTTCTAAATCAGTTAAACATCTGTTGTCCTATATGATAGAGGTAAGTAACCGCTTGTCGAAGCGCTTGCAATTAACTGAATGATCCTGAGAGGCAGGGCCGGCTCTACCATATAGGCGAACTAGGCGACTGCCTAGGGCGCCAAAGGAGACGCTGAGCAGCCCTGTTTTTTTTTTCAAAAAAGGAAGGCACAAATAAAATTCAAACAATGTAAAGCTCCCGAAATTACGTATAATGTAATAAATAATTAAGTTAAATCATTATTGTGTCTTAACAATATTGCGTTAAATATATTAACTAACAAATCCTTCAAATCTCATAATAGGACGAATCGATTTGTAACTTTGTTTAAACTTAATAACAATAATAATAATTATAAATATATATTAATATCTCCAGAGAAACCTGACAAAGAATTAGGCTGAAAAAAATGTGATTCATCTACGATACCATAGGTCACTTCTCATTAGCGAATTTCCTTAAAGGAATAAGCTATTACGGCAGTACTCATGGTAAGACCTAAGTCCGAGACCATGTTAACTTTTCATTTTGGACCCCCCAGAAGCAAAAAACACCATTCGTTTGAATTTTTATATATCCATCCATCTATATATATATATATATATATGTCTATTAACACGATAGCGGCCGTAAATATGGTCCGATCTTAATGAAATTTTGTACAGACGTGTAAAGTGGTAATCACTCGGACGAGTTCGTGAACCAGCCCGATCGGACCATCGGAAGGGGGGGGTAAATGGGGATTAACCCCCTCAAAAATGGGTTTTTTGAGTTTTTCACATAGAAAAATAAAATTTGTCTAATTTGTGTTGGCACTATTGAATTCAGCTAAAAAAAAACAAACAATTTAGTAGTTTTAATCACTGCTCTATGTCCATTGGTTACCGAGATATTGAAAGTGATAAACACAGTACGTTGTCACAATGTTAACCTTATGGGAAATAAGTAAAATTCTATATCTCGCTTATTTCTCAACATATCTTTATAAAACTTGGTAAATGACTTCGTTTAGTTCAGATCTACTAAATATTGAATTAAAACCAACCAGTTTAAATATACTTGTAGCAGCAAACCTGCATACTCAATTCCCATGTTATTCTTATGGAGCTTTCAAAAACATGTCAAATCTCGCCATGATGGATCGAAATATGTTGTTTTGCACTTGAAATTCGCTGAGTATGCAGGTCTGCTGCAACGGGGGTATTTAAGATTTTATTAAAATTTAAATAAGAGCACTAAAAACTTAAATGTTTCAGTAACTGGATTTATTTTATGGTATAAAAGTTTTTCCCTCTATTCCTGAGAGTAACGTACCCTTTACTGAACTGTTAGGGGGGGACGCCAAATGATACTTTCGCCTAGGGCGCCTAAAACTCTTAAGCCAGCCCTGCTGAGAGGTAAATAATTAATTAAATCCTATCTCTCTGTAAATAAAATTAGAAGAGCAAAAGTACAAGCTTAAAAAGGAGAAAATAAGCAATATACCAGTTAGGACCTAATTAGTCATCTAAGTGCTTCAGAACAAGGATTGAAATTATTGATTACCGCACAGATTGCAATGGTTGAATTTGGTGAAAAATAAAGTAATTTATTTATTTGTGTAAGAGACATCACACTTAAAAAACAATTTTTGGGGGATATTACTGTATTGATAATCAATTGTTAATTGTTATATAATCTAAACACTCTGTAGTCTGATAGCTTTGAGATTCAAAAACAATTTTTGCCTTCAATTCCGTTCATGAACAACTCAACAGCAAGGTCCGTGCACTCTGCATCATTCACTTGCAGGCTTTAACAAAATTCAAACTTTATCTGAGCTGAAACCCACGTTTGCGTCGTGGGTCTTTGAGCAATGTTACAAGAGCTTATGATCGTCAGATCTTATTTTATAAACGCAAAATTTTCTTTTCACATGTTAGAAGAATCGGTGACTTCGAAGTGCGGATCATGGTTACTTTAGTTGTAGTACTTGGCTATCATAGAAAGCTCAGACGTTACGTTACACGTTCAGACCGACTTGTACCACTGGTGGTAAATAAATTTGGAATTTTTAACTTTTTGGAAATACTTCACAGAAAACACTAGCCTAACCAATAAGAGCACACTATTAAGTTAACAGATAGATACTTTTATATTTTGTAATTTTTCTTATGAAATAGAGTTTACGTTAACATATTTTATATTTTACAAATTCTCTGTATTGTTTATTTTATCGCGCTATTTTTGTGCATCATGTTACTTGCTAAATAATGAAATGTTTAATTGAATCGAACTGAATCATCAGATACACATAATACAGACAAAAACACTTGCATATGCCCCACCGGTGCGGTGGCCTCAGGAAAACTTCCAATGAACCTTGGAAATGCACTAAATCAAATTGAACGAGCCACTGGCGGTATACACCGGTTCCCGGCGGGGGTTTAAAAGTTTGTCGGTGGCGCAAGTTGGGAACTAACCAAGGTAAAAAAACTGTCATTTTCCGACGTTCTAAATGTGTTATGGGTGTTTGTTCAAGAATTATTTAGAAAAACAATTTCTTCTTTTATTTGTTATTTATGTTGAGACAATGCTAGGGAATTTTTATAATTTTTTCTTACGTAAACTATGACAGCTGCAGGGTCAAAAACAGGCAAAAGATGGCAATTTTGTACAATTCCATAGAGAAAACCGTTAGACATACCAGCAGGGCCTATATTTTAAGAATATTTATGATTCATTACTTTCTATAGCCTAATATAAAATAAAATATTATAGCCTATGCATTAAAAAATTATAATTCTAAGCCAAACCATTGACGTTAGGCTATACATTCTTACAGTTGGTCACTTCCACTCAAAATGCAATGAAGTGGCCAGTTGCTTTAAGTTTGCAGTGCAATAATGGCACAGAGTAAAGCCATAACCAAAATCCCGAACAAGTTTAAAGCTAAGTTTTTTTTTATTATACTGCTTTGAAATGTTGGTAATTTTCCTCTCTTGAAAAACAAAGAGATTTTTCCTGAGATTAATTTTGAATATGCCCGAAAATACGTATGAACCATTTGATCGGTCTGGCCGATGAGGAGTCATCTTAAAGATTCAATTTCCAGATTAAATTAAGATTGATTTAATCATAGCATTATTTATTGTTACTACATTTTCACGTCATTAGTAGGGAATTAACTATTTCTTTTAAATTAAATTAAAGTTACTGTCTTTAGTTTGAGGGGTTTTAGTGAATTAAACCACTGACAAAATACAACTTACAGTTAAAATATATTAGAGATTAAGGCTAATTTAGTTATAGTCTAGAAATCCCTTAGCCTATAGTTCTAATATTCAATGCGTAATTTTAAATAAGGGGATTTCTTATAAAACCTTTATATTCGAAACACAGTGGCTAATAATCGCTTATACATTGACCCAGTTTCATTGAAAACTGATGATTAAATTTCCATTGCTTAACTTGGATATAGCCATTGTAGTTCAAGGTTAAAGCTGCAATTTTCCTCAACCAACAAATTCACGTTCGAAGTGACATTAAACGTAATCTGTGAAGTCCTTTAAATTAATTCGCCCGTCATAAATCAATTGTACATTATCGAGAGCTGTAGATAGCATTTTAATGGGTCAGTGCTGCGCTGGCTCGGTTATATGGAAATGTGGCAGATAAAACGGGAACTTTGATCGTCACATGAGAAGCCCGAGATAATTCTGCTCCACATCTGCGTCCCGGGGCCCAACCGCTTATCACAGGGTCAGTGCTGTATTTTGTTGTGCTCCCTGTTCCTATCGCGTTCATTGTTTGAACTGGATTTACGTTTGTTTACATACAGTTGTTTTCAAACGTTTGAATATTAGAATTACATTCCTTTTCACTCGTACACATCTTTCATATTCCATAACTGACCTCACCTTTGTGTTTTGAAACTTTTTTGGGTGTTCATGGGCGAATTCCTAGGGGAGTTTTGGTAAATCTTTTGGCAGTATAGGCGAAAGTTTTTTTTCTAACATAACTTTGAATCGTCCATAAAATAAACTGTAAAGGGATTGCAGTTAAATTAAAATATACCTACTATATATATCTACTTTCGAACCATTTGAATAGGGGCTATTTCAGCACAGAATACTCCATTTGTTAGGTGAGCTGGCACCAGCGCGGCACCCCCAAAGGTTAAGTAAGACCTAAATACGCGGTTTGAGGTGGTTTCTTAATCCTCTGAAGATAAATATTCTCTTTCAAACCATCATTTAAGCTTGATACAGATTCCAAAATTTGTTAAATCAAATTTAGATGTATCCAGAGAAAAAACTACCGTATGCAGAATTTTATTTTATAAGAAATAAAGAATAATTAATTACGGTAATTTTAACAGGATCCTAACTCAAACATTTTTGAACATTTTAATTTTCTAAAGTTGTAAATATACTACAATAGTCCTTTTTGCAGTATGGAATTGTTATTTGCATTTTTTTAAACAATAATAATAATCAAATTTACAATTTAACTCTCTCCATTATTTAAATATTTGTTTTTATTTCTATTCATGACTCAGTATATGGAAGAACAGATGGGAGCGTTAATTGTTTTTTTTTTATTGATGTCAAACGTTCGAGTCAAGGGTCAAGAAGTATCTAATCTTTCCGTTGGCGAACATCCTTGAACTTTCACTTTTCTTATCTATTTGGATTCTTTTTAATTTTTAAGGTTTATTTTGAGTCAACGTTTGTATTCAGGGCTGATTACAAAGAAGTAGTTATATTTCGTATAATATCATAAAATTGTATGTTAATTATTAACTGGTTTCCGTATTGTCAAGAATAAGTTGCAATGTTTTTGTTTGGTTTTTTTTTATTAGCGTGATACATGTTCTTTTATTTACTATAAATTAGGGGTGTGCGAGTAGTGATTTTTGAAGTCGAGTCGAGTTTTGAAAAATACCCGCGAGTTTCGAGCTTTTTTTTTAGTCGAGTTTTTTTGACGTTTTATATAATAGTCATCATGTTTCTACATAATGGTAAAATATTATTATCATTACTCAAATACAAATTACAATTTTGAGGTAATTAAACTTAAAAGTTACTGAACTAAGAACAGATATACAAGTAAATGATACCAAAAAAAGAAAGAAAACCTTTTATTTAAACTCACAATTATTCTTGATATGATATATTTTTCAAGCTTAACTTGTGTTTAAGGCTTATCTGGGTTTTGAAATGAAATGAAAACACTGACTATAAGCCATGACCAATTACCTGACTCAATTCATGATTAAAATATTTCCTTTGAGTTATTCACACAGGTACATTTTTGTTCATGTAACTGTCAACAAAAAAACTATGTATTTATTTATTCGGAATTGTTTCTAAAATATAACAAAAATAATTTTTTAAAGAGATTTAATGATAGATGTAATAACCTCTATAGGAAAGATCGAATGATATAAAAATGTATGTGTCTTTAAAAACTAAAATTAAATTTTTACTTCAAGTATAACAAACGAGGTTTCAGTTATATTCGTTAAAGATGGATTGACATTGTGAAAAATGGCCGTAAAATATTCTTTCGCACGTACCGATTTTGGGTAAACGGCGCCGGCGGGAGTAACTACTCGACTCGAACTTTCGAGTATTTTGCAATAAGTCGAGTCGAGTCGAGTAGTGTATACACGGCTCGAAAAAGCTCGATTCTCGAGTACTCGCACATCCCTACTATAAATGTATCCCATTGGGCCTGATGATTGTTGTTAAGATTCCAATTTTTATTAAATTATAAGTTTTGTTGATAAATATTCTGTATTATAAAATATTATATTAAGTTAGTTTCCAGATCTTAGAGTAAATAGTGTCAGATTTGTAAACATTCGTTAAAGCGTTTACTCAGTAGCCGATTAGGTCGATGACGCTTGGCTCTGTCACACTTTGTGCAGCAATTTCATTGTTATAAGTCAGCAATACAGTAGTCGTTTTTAGTTTTTAGTTTGTTAATCTTAAAGAGTAATGCACAGCCGCACAGCTGACTATTTAAAGAGGTTTCACACGGTTTCACAGTTGTAATTCCGTTATGTAATTTTCAGACTCAGATTATTTTTGTAAAATTTTATTTTGTTAAAGAGTAAAGTACAAGTTTCCTTATATATAATACTGTTTTTTAAGTGTGTTAATAAACTTTATTATGAAGAATAGACCCTACTGCTGTCTGATTCCTCGGTCACCTTTGGCCAACCGCTCCCACGACATGATACTTGGTGCGACCTAGCGAAATCGAACGAAATTTCCCACCTTTTGGTGCATATTTACTGTCTGTTTTAAAAATAAAAGTGTGTAAATATTTTGAGCGTTTGTAATTTAAATCTAATAAAATATATGTTTTGTAAGCTGTAAAGTGCTTTTTACAAAGATTGTCATCAGAATTATCTTTCTTGCATTTATTTATTAAAGGTCATTATACGGTTGTTGAAAGAAAAAGACCTTAGTTTTCCAAATAATCTTGAAGCTTAAATCCAATTTGATTCAAAATTACCTCAGTTAGTCCATATTAAATTAAAGTTCATTCTTGCGGCTTGTGACGTAATAGTATATAACGTTTCTAGTCCGGTAAGTACCGTTTTACCGCGCGAGCATAATCGTTCCCGTGCGAGCCGCTAGGCGAGTGCGGAATTTTCATGCGAGTACGGTAAAACTTACCGAGCATGTGACGTGTGATACTGTACATCATACTACTCAGAGAAACATATTTATCTATCATAACGTAGGCCTATTCCTTGCATAAACTACTACCATTGACTTTGAATGTATAAATACTTTGACTTATACATTCAAAGTCAATGCTACTACGTTTCTCATTTCTTCAAACATAGCCTATAGTAAACAAACAAACATTTATTTGCGACTGCTAGCTACCGTGCAGTGATCGGCAAAGAGTAATTTTTAGGGTTACCAGATATTTTTCAGGCCAACCCAGGACAGTTTGAGATGCTATGAACAAACACATCCACTATGGTGAAATGTATGACCAATGGAAATTCCACATTACACGGTGAACGGATGTATTCCAATAACGAATGTGTCACTTCTAATCGTTTTGAAAACACAAATATGGCAGGAAGCAGGAAATGACGAGTTTTCGAGCGGGACGGCGGTGAACGGTCCTGACACAATAAGAAAGGTCCAAGGGCACTTGGTCAAACATCCAAACATGTCCCCCACACAAACGGCGAGATTTATGATTTATGGCTCCTAGCTGCTAGGCGAGGGGTCCCTCAAGGGTCGGTTCTTGGACCGCTCCTGTTCCTTGCCGCCTTTTGTTGTCTCGGCACAAGTTACAAGTATAGCGTTACTGATTGTATTTGTGCTGAAATGGCACTTGAGTCAGCCTATGACTCGATAAACTCGACGAGTAAACAACAGCTTTGTTCTGCAAGAATGGGAGATGAAGTGAAAAACCTTTAAAGATTGTAGAAATGCAAAACTCACTTTGGAGGTTGTTTTTTTTTCAGAATATGTTTTCTGAGAATCGTTGTTGACCTTCAATGACTAAAAATTAGGCGGTGAGCAATTTCAACTCTTCTTTTGGACCGTAAATTGTGTAAGTCGGCGATAAAAAACCAAAGAAATTTCATCTTAGAAACCTGGACCACTCTTAAAGCCGTGGAAAACCCCGCAACTCCCTAATCCTTCGAGTCCTAAAGACTAGTAGTTTTCTGTGTAGCCAAGATGTTTCTGTGTAGTATGATGTAAAGAAATTTTATATTTAATAATTTAAAAACCAACCGAATGATAGACCTTAAGGGCATGAGATTTAGGTAATTCTAACAGAAACTATTATCTTAAACTCGGCGCTTTTTTACTCAGCACATTCCACAAATAAACTAAGGTCCAATATCTGTTTTTATAGTCAATATTGACATATCTATATCTACGGTTCCCAGAAACATTCCAAGCGAGCCCAAACCAATATCAGGCCCTAGTAACAAAGCAAGCTACGTTATCTCCAATATAAAGTCACATGGTTCTCGTGATAGCCTACAGAACGTGATGTCGCCTACATGCGCCAGAGGTCTGTGCTTTAGTTATCGAGAGGAACTTCCCCTCAATAATTCTTTAAGATGATTTAGGGTTTGTTGAAAAATTCTGATTTTGACTAATCGTAAATTAAAATAAACTAGATTTGACAGGACTTTTTTATTGAGACAAGGAAGTGGATTTAGGAATCGTTAAAAGTTCGCGGAAAATAATAATAAAATAAAAAATCCTCACACAGTAAGAGCGTGCGTCGAGGACTTAGTTTACCATTAACTCCAAAATAACAGTGTTTTGCGGGAATCACATATTTTTGTAGCAAACTAAATATTTAACCGAGTTGAGCTTTATTGTTTCTATAAAGCACTTTTTCAAAGGCTACAAGTGAGAGTAGTAACGTTTTCAAAATTAACAAAAGTATAATAGATCTAAAAACAAATTAGAAATTTAAAAGTTTTCTTTAAATTATCTGGTTGCCGATACAGTTGGACCAAGGTCGACTCCACTAGTAGTCTTCTGTGGTACACCTCGTATAGAGTCACCGGGAGTTCACGGCGAGGATTTTGATGCGCAAGGCCTTAGGAGAATCCAAAGCAGTAGCCAGAAAATTTTTTCGGGGGGGGGGGGGTTTGAACAGGGCCGGCGGGTGAATTTCCGGCTCGGCAAAAGTGGTGACTTTTTTTACTCGCTCGCGAGTGTGCACTGTTTCCGTGCCCTCTACGTTTACTCGGGGGGTTTTGGGGGGGTTTCAACTATTTCGGGGGGAGTTTTCACCCCCATTTTATACGTTTTCAATGCTATTCCTACTATTTCGGGGGGGGGGGGGGGTCTGACCCCCTAACCCCCCCCCCCCCATCGGCTACGGCCTTGGGAGAATCAAACAGAGGTATCTTCTAATGTTGCTTTCAGAGTGTGTCGAGCGCTGCCCAGCGTGCGTCGAGGACTTAGTTTACCATTAACTCCGCAAGAGAGCAAGAGAGCAGCACTGTCGCTGCCCTCTCCTGATTTAACTTAACTGTAACTAGTAACTGGATGACTGGATGTAACTAGTAAATTAACTTAACCGTAACTGGATTAAATTGTAAATAGTACTTGGGCGCAACAGAAGACCCATTCAAAAGCGACCTCAGTTTCTATGCCTTTCACAAGAACGAGGTGCGTCATTCTGTACCACGTGCACTTTCGGTCTCGCCCTGTCTCGATGATAGTGCATCGTCAGCACCAAGTTTTTGCCATCTGAGCAGTATGCTCTTCTATTTTCTTGGTTGTTAGCGTTAGCATGTCTCAGGGCACTAAAATACAGGCCGGAGTCGTGTGGTGTGGCCTCGTCTCAGACATCATCACAGTTATTTTAGGTACCTTTGACAAATTATTTTTAAATTGTCAAGAAAAATCAAACTTATCATACACAACACTTACATGCGGTTGCAATACTTACAATACTTACAAAATTAAATATGACACGCCATATTAAAACTATGGTTATCAAGTTAAACAATGGCAAATTAAAAACGTTTGAGTTTATGGCACACCCCAGTCAAGGGAATTAAGAAACGGCAAAGACAGAAATCTTCTGTGGAGTATATTACTGAATAACTTAGCAAGTTTTATGGCGCTAGGATGGACGTTTGATAACGCTTTAAGGACAGACGTCATAATTGACACATATTTATAACATAAAACTTTATATTGAATAATGTGTTGTTCTTTAAAAATAATATAATAATATTGAATAATGTGTTGTTCTTTAAATCGGCGCCGAAGCTGCGGAGCTGCTCTTGCACTCGCCCTACACATGAAAAATCTACTTCTACCGTAAACAGCCTCTGAATATTCTGATGTACCCACTGAAATTTGATTCTTAATTTATTTGTTACATCTTTTTTTCAATTTTTTTGTATTTTTTAATGTTATTTAGTTTGCATTTTATCAGTAATTTAATAGTATATTTCATTACAAGGACCTCAAGTGACGCTTTTCGTACAAGGTCAAGTTTTACAACCGAGGCTGTAAGCCGAGGTTGAAAAATGACCGAGTAACGAAAAGCAGCTTTAGGTCAGTGTGATGAACTATATTTTTCGTTATATTGCTCAATACAATACGTAAACTACTTAAGAAAACCAAAATGTTACAGCTTGTTTACCTTTAAAGATGCCTTCAAAAGATGCCACCGTCTTGTTCTTGCTATTTGAAGCAATCAGCTGATTGTCTGTTTCATTAGTGTCAGGGTAGACTGACAACAATGAACAACTATCGACGTATCGAACGCATGTAATAATCGATTGGTGAAATGAGCGAGTTTCACAAATTGATTAAACTGACAGCAATGAATGTTTCGATAATAACGATGACTGTTTAGATTATTTGTAATCGAATTAATATTGTTCGATTATTACGACGTACTCGGCACTTTTTGAAGAGTCAGCTGGTATCGAGTACATCAGCTTTTAATTCCTAGGAATAAAACGAGTGTATTTAGGTCCGGAAAACATGCATTAAAAACATCTGTTTTTGAAGCAGTATAACGAAAAAATATTTAATCTTACAGGTCACCTTATTATTGTTATTATTATTATATTTTTTATTTTTTATGAGCCAGTGTGCTTGCGCTTCGTGGACTGTTAATGGACTCCTCCTCACGCTCAGACGTATAGTCTTGTGAGGAATATTTCCATTTATTTTTATGTTTTATTAAACACTGTTCTATGTACAAAGGAAATAAATATCTTGAATCTTGAATCTTGAAATACGCCTTAAAATTTTGTTAAGAATATTTTATAGAACTTAGCGAAAAACCATTTTAGTTAGATCCTCTTGATCTGTTTCATAAAGACCTTGAGCATAAATTAGTCATCGTTTGTGAGTCATTAAAGCTTTGTTTGCATTACCACATAAAATAAGTCATTTGTGATATGTTATCAGCACTCATACCATCCGTCATGATTTTGTATTTTCTCTCTATTGAATTACTTAAGTGCTGAGATCTTTATGCTTTATTGAATTCAGGCTATCAAAATACATATCACAAAGTAAAAAGCAATTACATCATTCTTTACTCGATAAATTTACATTTGACCTCGCAGCGTAGATCTTAAAGGCTAATAAAAGGGCCGTTTCTATGATTGCTACAAAAATTAGATCTAATTGGTGTAAAAAATAATGCTTTAGCTTGGTTCAAAAACTACTTTGATAATAGAAAGCAATTTGTGGTGATAAATGGGGTCGAGAGCGAATGTGTTAATGTTGATTATGGGGTAATTCAGGGGAGCACTTTAGGGCCTTTGTTATTTCTTATCTACATAAATAATATCACAAAATTAAACATCAATGGAAAATTATATCTTTTTGCTGACGACACGGCTCTGGTCTCGAGTGGGGCAACGTGGGAAGAGGCGTATGCTCAGGCGACCTCTGATCTGGCTAGAATTAAAAAGTGGTTTGACGATAATATACTTTCTGTAAATATTGATAAAACCAAATGTCTACCCATTTATTTCAAAAGCGACTCCGGGCCAGGTCAGAGGGAGCTGAAAATGCACTCCTGCGGTGATCCACGGGCGGCGGTGTGCAACTGTGGGATAATTGGACATGTGGACCATTATAAGTATTTAGGAGTCTTAATTGACAGAACATTGTCTTGGGAGCCACATGTCCAATATATCAAGCAAAAACTAAGGAAAATGTTGTACGCTTTTAGACAGTTGAGACAGGTGCTGTCCGTGGATCAGTGCAGGAGTGCGTATTATGCCTACATCCAGTCAGTTCTCCAGTACGGAATTCTGGCGTGGGGCGGCGCGTCTGCTTCAGTGCTAGAACCCCTGAATACCACACAAAGATCTATTTTAAAAATTATTTTGCAAAAGGATCTGAGATATCCAACCGTCTTATTGTATGAAAATTTTTCAGTTCTTAATATCAGACAGCTTTATTTAAAAACTATGCTCATCTACATTAAAGAAAATAAAAATCAAATTTTTTCCGCCACGACACACAATTATGACACAAGAAGTAAACTTAATTTTGGGTATGCCGTGCCAAAACTAAATCTTAGATCTGATCTGTTTAACTCTTTCTATTTAGCCCATCAAATTTATCGTAATCTCCCTAATGACATCATAGCAGCCGAGGGTGGCAGTGTCGCCGTTTACAAACGGAGGGTTGAGGAGTGGCTGCTTCGCGTCGGCGCTGATGCTGCGGAAATTTTAATTAGGTCGCCCTACACCTAATTCATTTTTTTCAGTTATTTATCAAATTTTTTTAGTTTAGTTGTTTTCAAATTTAAATCAATGATTTTTTTACAGTCCAATCTGGCATTCTATACTAGTTGTAATTCAATAAATATTTTTTAAAATATGAGAGAAAATATTATATAGTAGACCCATATTTTTTACATATAAAAATCATGTTTTGTACGAATTGCCCTAATATTTCTTTTCTAAATTTGTTAGCCAATTGTATTTCTGTAGTTTTAAATTAATTTAAGAAGTTTTCCATGTAACATAAAAGTGACTGAGACACTCTTCCCCACACACAGATGAGTAGTCTTGTGGGGAATAATTTCCAACTCTTTATTGTTATGTCTAATGTAAATATTGTATATACTTATGGAAATAAACTTCTTGATTCTTGATTCTTGATTCTTGATTCTTGATTCTTGATTTCAGTGTAATCTGTTAAGATTTAAAATGAACTACATTTACAGCTTTTACTTTACATACTTTACGGCCTTATTGAGTTACGTTTTAAACCTACGTAGCAGGAAGGATGGTATGAATAATATTAGTTTTTCTTTATTGCGTGAACAATGGGTATACATTGCATTGCATGCTTAAATAGTTATTTTACTAAAAATAAGTTTTTACATAAACACACACATACCTACACATATACGCATACGTAAAGTCCCCATACATCCATCACATACATAACTAACACTTATGACAGAGTTTATTTTAAATTTCAACCATCCCAGCAGCCCCCATATAAACTCGTCAACAGAATAGAAAGGCCTAGACGCCAGGTGGCGTTTTAAATTTGATTTGAATTGTTTTTCGTTTGCTGACTGTTTGATGGCATCAGGCATCTTCCCATAGTAGCGACAATTGTCACTTACATTTTCTAATCGAACTCGTGCTCAGAACGGAACCAATAAGTAAATCTATTATTATGTATAGGTACTTTCTTTTTATGTTATAAAATACCACAATAATCTACCCATATTCCAAATTTTAGAGTTTTTTAGACACCTTTTTTGGAATCTGGAAGCCCTATAACAAAACTTATCATGGACTTGGACCATAGCATAGAGATGGCTATGACCATAGTGTTCTTATGTTAGTGACAGTGTTCTATGTATGATAGCCTAATTATTTGATTTACGATTGAATAAATTATCCAGCAAACAACAATATAGACCGCATGGGATGTTAATTGTATACCTTACTTATTTTCAACTTCCGACATTATTTTCCTCAATTTAATTATTGTAGGCCTAACAGACAGATGGAAGAATGACAATTTTCATATTTTACTATCATAACCATGAATCACAGAAATGTGTATCCTAACTGGACAAACAAACCAAAAGCACGTGCCTTAAACATTTATTCACAATCGTAAATTACATAATTTCCTGCGACTTACACGGGGCTCTAAAACAAAGCTGGCATATTTAAACAACAGGGCTAATTTACGGGAGTGACTAACCCTATAAAGGCAGTGCGTGACTGAGAGGTTGAAAGAACATTCCTGTTTTTACAATCACGGGCGTTTTAACGGTTTGATTCATGTTCGGCTGACATTTCTTGCCTACGTCTGAAAAAATAACCTTGAACGTGCTCACGTGCTTCAACCAAAGATTAATAGAAGAATATATTATGTTGTTATGTATATGTATTCATTTAGTCTTTAACCTAAAATATGTATTTATATATAATGTATAACAATACTATATTACTATAAAATGTTTCGAAGTTCTTTAATACGAAATTAAAAAAAATTCTGAATCAATAGAAGTTTTGACAATCTTATTTTCTTATGAGCTCTCTTGTTGCCGTTGGAAAAGTGTATGTTCGGTGGGGTCGGTAATTTATGGAGGATTCTAAATGTTTTCACACATGATCAAATTAAAGGTAAGATAAAAGCTAGACATAACATTTAATAAATTTTACATGAAGTATATATGGTATGAGGGAAGTAAGGGAATGCCTGATTTGTTTGCACTATGAGAATCGTGTAGTAGTTGATCGGGTCTCGCGATGTAAGCCAAGCCTTTAACTGCGTTTACCTGTTCAAATTTATAATATAATATATATAATATAAATGTTATATTAAATAATATAATATTTTTATTTTTAACATTTCAAAACACAGTACCCTGTTTTTTAAACAGGGTACTGTGTTTTGAAATGTTAAAAATAATAATATTAGTAGCCCTCATACATTTGACTTTGTTGAAAATAATATTTATATTATATTATATTAAATAATATAATATTTAAGTAAGTTTTTATATTAAATAATATAATATTTATAATTTATATACCTGGTGGAACGTGGAACCTTGCTCGGCGTTATTTCATGTTTAACAGTTCATCCAATTACTATAAAATATTTCAGTGTCATAAAATTGATAGTTAGAAACCTTTTTATTACTCCATGCAATCTTCATCCCACACGCTGTATTTTACGAAGATGGCTTTACATTGCAAACAGCTGTTATCATTACTTCATTTGCTTACGCTTTCCCTGTTTATCTATGAATATATATATAATACTAATTCCCAAAGGAATTTCTTGTGTACAGCAAAACTCCTTTACTTGAGAACCGATTTTAATGATTGAGGTGTTAAATTAAAGGAAATTTCCTGCATGAGTCATGGAATAATTTTAATCATCCTCAGTTCAATGTGCTTTGCCCCACTGGACTTTAAAGTTTCCATATATTTTAAATGGAAGTATATTTTACAAAACATATGACATAAATATATAAATATTTTTATTTGATTAAAAACAGCTGTCTCGAGAAAACAATAATTTCTACCTTCTGTCACTTTGATATTTATTTACAGTTTTTGGTTATTGTTCTTCTTCAGTTGACAACTTATGAAAGCATGAATATCTTCGTGGATTTTTAATATTTAATATCAAGAAAGTTTAAATCTATTGCAGAATATTTATTTACAGTTTCCGGTTATCTTTTTTAGTTCACGACTTATAAAAACATGGATATCTTGGTGGATTTATAATATTCATATCAAAAAAGTTTAAAGCTAATCTATAAAAAATAAATAAAATAATCTTTATGTGAAAATCAAAAACCTAATAAAGTAAACCAATACATTTCATCAGCGCCAAAAACACATTCACTTCAGGCTAGCTGTCTAAAAATTCCGAAGAAGTTCTTTAAAGACGAGAAACTAACAAGTTCTACTTAAAAAGTGTTTCAGCCTTCTAGTGGTACCCCAACAAGAAATGTGCAGGATTTGAAATAAGAAAGGATATCATGGGAGATAAAATATGATTACTTGTTCGCGTAAGAAAGGGAAATTACCTTATGAAGAAGTAATTAGTCATCCATAACCAATTATTTCAGTTTTGAAGGAGACTGAGTTTTATCTATAGGCCTCCCAGCCACAAAGAGAAAACAATATTTTTATGTTTAAGCAAGTCCTAAATGTCAAGTGTTGAAGAAGAATGGACTATTATATAATACAGGGAATGGTGGGATTGCCTGTAGATTACTTATAACGCTAAAGGTTGGCAGAGGCTTTAATAAAAATATGTTGTAGACATTAGAACGCGTATGTGAACGAATTAAAGAAAGAAAACTGGAACCGGATGAAGAGGAGAACTATATACATTTTGGGTGCTGGGAAATTCAAAGAAAAATTGATGATAATAAAGCCATAATCAATAATCAAAAGGGACCAACAGTAAAGGTTTTATAGTTAACCTCACATTCAGATTCGAGACCACTTCTACACAACCCAAAGAAATTCATACGGGGAAAATCTATACATAAAAACAAAAACCACGCTGTACCTCAACTGAGAGCAAATATTGATTATTAGCATAGCCATCTCTAGTAATTACTAGAGATGGCTATGTTATTAGTCTTTATTTTAGCCCAAACCAAATCTTTAACAATAAGTTAATTATATTCAATTTAGAAAAAATACAAAATTCGTAAGGCAGCAAGGCTAAACTTCAAAAAATCTTTGCAAATTCTTAGAAATAAACTGAAAACATATAAAAATTGAAGAGAAACCCAAACTAAAATCGTTTATAAGATAACATAAACTTATAATATTTAAATTAATAATAATATACCATTTTTTACAAGCCATACAATACAGTGGGGATTAACGTCCGCACTACTGAATACTACGTTCATAGGACCGTCCTCGTAATTAGACCAGTTTGTAATTTGTAAACCAGGCAAAATTGTGGTTCGGATCCTACGATAAAATGTAGGACCCTTATTGGCTGTTGAGCTATTAATTAACAGCCCTAAGGAACATATCGGCATTAGTCAGTTACAAGACTAAAAGATCGCGCCACAATCATTCTTTACTCATCTGTCATTCATACTTGATGGCTAAGAATACCTACCAGGGTAGGTCGCCATTTCAGGAAAAGTATAAGTATTTACTTGCTCAAAGCTGACAACCTTTTCTCTCCTCATTTAAATAGTTAATTTTATTAACTGGAAACTACTAGTTTCATCTGTTATGGCAACTCATAAGGCCAATGTTATATTTTACAACTTCAAAATTCATTTTATTACGTTATTAGATTTCCTTGGCTAAGTATAATCTGCATAGAACACGTTTTAGCGAATTTCCCCTATAGGAAAGAAGCTGTTACCGTAGTACTCATGGTACGACCTAAGCCCGAGACCATGATAACTTTTCGTTTTGGGGCCCCCAGAAGCAAAAAACACTATTGTAATAGTGTTTTTTGTTTCTGGGGGCCCCATTCATTTCGAAGGGCGGACCTTGTGGTCCCATGGCGCTTCAGCCGCGAGGGCTGTTGCGCACAAGTGGAGGCCCCATGTAAAGGCACAACCATGTAAAGTGGTAATTATTCGGACGAGTTCGAAAACCAACCTGATCAGACTACCGGAAGGGGGGGGGGTAAACGCCCCAAAAATGGGTTTTTGAGTTTTTACATAAAGAAATATAAATAACCCAGTTTTTGTTAGCACCATTGAATTCAGCTCAAAAAACAAACAATTTAGTATCTTGAATAATACCTCAATGTCCATTGGTTACCGAGATATTCAAAGTGGTAAACACAGTAGTCTACGTTGTCCCAATGT
Organism: Flexamia atlantica; assembly: GCA_035578135.1. Classification (NCBI taxonomy): domain Eukaryota; kingdom Metazoa; phylum Arthropoda; class Insecta; order Hemiptera; family Cicadellidae; genus Flexamia; species Flexamia atlantica. Next base: position 15,604,233 of record JAQJVK010000012.1, on the reverse strand, counting down.
TAACCTTATGGGGAATAAGTAAAATTCTATATCTCCCTTATTTCTCAACATATCTTGATAAAACTTGGTAAATGGCTTCTTCTGATTCAGATCTACTAAATATTGAATTTAAACCACCCAGTTTTAATATACCTGTAGCAGCAAACCTGCATACTCATTCCCCTTGTTATTCTAATGGAGCTTTCACAAACATGTAAAATCTCGCTATGTTGGCTTGAAATATGTTTTGCATTTGAAATTCGCTTAGTATGCAGGTCTGCTGCAACGGGGGTATTTTAATAATAAATAACTTATTTCCAGACTTTGAAGGAAATCCTCGGAGCCATTCAAGCACGGACGCACGCAAAATAACGTTGCTAATATAAAATTATCTCAACAACAGCCATCAGATATTCAATTAACATTTTAAAGAACCATTTATATAGTAAATACTAATAATTAATTATTCAACCATTTTTATAATATTTCAAAATTCATCAATTTTTGTTATTCTGCAACCTTTGTTATTCAGCAACTTGTAAATTATAAGAAGGTGTTAATTTATTATTTACTTAATAAATTATCTTTATATATAGGATTGGTTTTTTATAAAAAAGAAAACATATTACCATTGATATTATTAAATTAAACACGCGCTTCCCTGCAGCTTTAAAGCATGGTTGGTGATTCAGTTCTATTATATATGGTTTCTTGGTGAAAAACTATATTTACTCCAATCAGCTGTTTTATTCGAGATTTATATTCGAACTAGTGGCTTGTAGGGGCATAAGCCCCTAATAAGGGAAAATTTAAATTAAAACAATTCTTATTTCATATAGTAAGATCTACCTTTATAAACTGGCTTTTAGATATACCATATGATAATATCTAGAACATGGTTTAAAATAAAATAACAATATCACATGTTTTATGTTAACAAAGCAGCTCCCAATGCTTTTTAAATGGCAGATATTTTACGTTATTTCTCATTTTCAAGTAAGCTTCAAGCAAATTCAGTATTTTTCCCGCCATCACGGAATAGAGACCTTTAATTTGAGCCATCTCCCACCTTTCCACGACTTGCCAGGCGCCCACAATTTTGACGCAAAGAATCGCCTTACGAAATTAAATATATGATGCTAAATCTTATGGAGGAATACGACATTATAAGCATGTCTATGGCTCTTTCAGGTGTTTTAGTGTGGCCACTGGCCTTGGCTCGTGTTGGCTATAAATTTTGCTTCCTGCAAAACTTTCCGCCAATCTTTTATTCCCAACGACACCTAAAAAATCAGTTCAAAACTGTAGGAGGAGTTAACATTAGAACAAAAAAAAACATACAGCGTAATGAATCCCCAATGTTAATAAGCATCATATAAAGAATATTAATATTGTTCTAAATTATATTTTCCCAATGATCCCTAAAAATTATTCCTATACTCAGTTTCACGCCCACCTTTCAGTATGGAATTTCCATAAGGTGTGGATTTCATATGGCATTTTAAATTGTACTAGCCAAATTATGTTACAATAAGCTGATGATTTCATTGCATGTTGTTATGGATATTTGTAAATATATACCCAACAAAGGTAATAGAATAGCCGAATAGCTATCTCCCATATGGCCTGTACTGAAAGGTGATTGTGGAGTCGAGTTTAAATCAAGTAGCAAAACACCGGGGGTCCACGCGAGATGCACCATGATACTTTGAATTGAGTAAGGGACCGTTACCCGGCTACAATCAGCAGACAATAAATTAATGCGATAGCTTTATCGGACCCGCCCTCGAGGCCGATAACATTTCGCCCCATTCATCCCAATTTGTTAGAAAAACGTATTGTAAAAAAGAATTTACAAAACAAAAAATTTAGAAAATGGCTG